>CM035140.1:92557659-93810699 GCA_020205605.1 Panax ginseng
TTCAGGAACTTGTAAAAATTTTATGCGCACACTGTCAATCAACCCCGACTTAACACCTATTCAGGACAACATAAATGGGAGAGGTTGGAAAGCGAGTGTTCGTAGAAATTTACAAGCATAGTTAGAAAGTACTACAACTAATATGGCAGCCGAGGCACAAAGAGAAGAGCAAAAAGAGGAGCATAGGGCTCTTAAAGAATATTCCATGCCCAATATTAATGGATTAAAGTCTAGCATCGTCAAACCAGTGATAATAGCCAATACATTTGAGATAAAAATAGGCACTATTCAAATGGTACAAAATTCGGTACAGTTTGGGGGTGCCGCTACAGATGATCCGAATGAACACCTGTTGAGTTTCATCGAAATTTGTGATACATTCAGATAAAACGGTGTGACAGAGGATGCTATCAGAGTTAGGCTATTCCCATTCTCATTGAGGGATAAAGCAAGAAGTTGGCTTCATTCTTTGCTAGCAGGATCTATAACTACATTGGAGGACTTAGCACAGAAATTCTTAGCCAAGTTTTTCCCAATGGCTAATACTGCAAAGATGAGGACAGCTATCTCTCAGTTTGAGCAACAACAGGGCAAGTCCTTATATGAAGCATGTGAGAGATATAAAGAGATGCTCAGAAAATGTCAACATCATGGTATGCCAGACTGGATGGTGATCAACACATTTTATAATGGATTGGGATGGCAGTCGAGACTGATTGTAGATGCAACTGCAGGAGGGGCATTATGGGCAAAAAGCTATGAGGAAGCCTATAACCTTATCGAGACAATGGCATCAAATGATTTTTGAATCCTACATCTCGAATGCCATGGCCCAAGGTTCATGGTGTGTGTGGAAGTAGATGCTATTACTCGGTTGTTTCAAGATGTATGGCAGCCATGGCGAAGAAAATAGAAAACAGAAGGTAAAACGAAGACGGTTGTATTTGTATGTGAGATCTGTGCGGGGTCGCATTCGACAGATCAGTGTGCTATCAGTTAGTAGTCGGTACAATATGTGAGCAACTACATGAAAGATCAAGGACAATTTCAAAACACATACCACCCCAACAACCGAAATCATCCAAACTTCAGTTGGTCAAATAACCAAGGGAATCAGCAGAATCAGTTTCAAACAAATAATCAATTTTAGTCACAACCAAAATGTAGCGAAATACGCTTTAATCTAGACCACCTTTTCCCACGGATTTTCTCAACAACAACAACATCACACTCGGTGCAGACTCAAAGAAGAAAAGAAATCGTAAATGGAGGAGATGATGATGAAATACATGGCAAATCTGAGAGGTTATGATCAAAAGCCAAGCAGTGACTATTAAGAATCTGGAAACTCAGATGGGGCAGATGGCGAATGTGGCGACCCCAAATCCGGATACTTGAAACCCGAACTCGGTTCTCCACGATACCATTTCTTTAAGTCGAATAATACTAAATAATAATAATAATATAATTGAACTTAATTTACATACATCAAAGTTTACTTCCTGTGTACGTGACCTTCAAAATACATTCCTTACAATACCTGATAATAGATTCCATTGTCTTACTAACTATAACCATTAACTCATACTAAATCTCATTCAAGCGACTTTTCTTTTCCCTTGTTCATGCCTCGAGCCTTCAGTCGATCGAGGTAATCGAAAACATTTAGTTTAAGCAAGGATGAGCATTTGAGTGCCCAATGAAGTAATAACAATTATATATATAAATTTGAAAGAATATAAGTATTCTCTTTACATAACACTTCTACAACGAATCAAAAGTTGTGAAGTAATGCATCTTGATAAAAGATTCACATAACAACTCTCTTCCAAATTATTTAAATTTGGCTCGCTCTACCCTACCATGAATAGGGTTTAAGAAACATACTATGAACATTCTTTTCATTTTCGAAAAGGTTTAGCAGAAATCCATCCGCAAACCGCTTTCTAGCTTTGCAGGAGGGTGATGATCCCCATCATTGTACCTGATTGATCAATACTACATAACTTGAACGAAATTCATCGCTCACCCTTTGTCCGTCGGTCAAGCATAAAAATTTTTCCCATTATCGGGATGTTCATACATGCTCGGTTCCAAACCGAAGGTTTTTAATCTTGCTCAACAATAATATGTAATTCAACATATATGTATACGGGTAATTGACAAAGGTATATCAACATGTGAATAAATGCCATGATTATCCAAGTGGGGACACTTGTATAACCATTTAGAAATCAACTTAAGTAATATATATCCGAGCTAACATGTTGATAATCAAAGCGTACATAATAACTGTCATGTAAATAGAATAATTTCGAAACTTCTTACTCATGTCCATTGCATAAAGAAAATGCAAAGGTAGGATACTTACTCGATTCAACGATTACAAATCTCAACTTAGGTTTTATCTCTTTATCACAACCTATCAATAATCGGATCATTCGTTCGATTAGAACAATATATCATAACACATAGTAATCGCATCTATTACAACAAAGACATACATAGTCTAATCACGTCATCACATAATCGCAGTGATCATACTTTTAGTTCATATTTTATACTTGAAATATTTTTATACATTTTTCAAATATCTCATCCATGTTCTTACAAGATAGCCTTTTCTTTCTATTATAGAATTACGGCGGGTTGTCCGCGCATCAATGACTTTTATCGGTAAATCTTGAGTCTAAGACTCTTATTCTATACCTCAACATCTGTAAATATCGGACATTTTACTTTTAATCATTTTTCAATTTTCCTTAAATTGAAAATTTAAAATAAATCAAATCATCACTCAAGGCTTATAGTGATATAAGCGTATACTATGGGTGCTCTTCATCAAATCTCGGACTTCATAACCTAGGTTCTCTAGTCCAAACTAGTTTGGGCCATTATAACTTTCAAACATCGGAATCATAATTAAATGACTTAAACATTAAACAATTCCATTATCATGAATAATTAATTTATATTAAACTATTAATGAAACCATTGCAAAATATAAAAGTTATTTATAATAACTCAAACTATTTTAAAACATTTATATTACCCTTAAATGATTTTTAAAACAATTAAAATCATTTTAAATAATCACCATTAATATATAAATATTAATGTACTATTCATCCAAATATTAAAAGTCATTAATTATAACTTAAAATATTTTTAAATCCTTAATATCCTCTTTAAATGATTTTGAATAAATAAAACCATTTTTAAACTATTTATTTAATAATAATTATTAAATAAACTAAATATCATTAATATTATCTTAATATCATTAATATTAAATTATTAATGAAATTATCCTTTAAATATTAAAAGTTATATTTTATAACTTAAAATATTTTTAAATACCTTAATTTCATTTAAAATGATTTTTATAATATTAAAATCATTTTTAAACTAAATTATTTAATATAATCATTAAATAACTTTAATATCATTAATATATAATTAATTAATGAAATTCATCACAAAATATTAAAAGTCATCACAAATAACTTAAAATATTTTCTTATACCATAATATAATTTTTCATGATTTTCATGAATTAAAACTATTTTAAATCATTTATTTAATATTATAATTAAATAAATAAATACCTTTATATTCCAAAAATATTAAATATTTATGAAATATACTCAAAATAATTAAATATTATTTTTTAGGACTTTAAAATAATTTTTCAAAATTTAATAAGTATTTTTAATAATTAAAATCTATTTTTTTCAAATTTTAAATCATTTTTGAAATTACAGAAAATAAAATCCGTCATTAAAGGCTATATAGCGACAGACAACAACCGTCATATAGGTGTTCTTCATCTCAAGAACACCATCGAGACGATTTAAGGGGCTACTTTGACCATGAATAACTTTTTGGTCTTAATGAATCTGGGCAATCTATGACTTGGATCTTGTAGAGGAAATACCAGACTACAATTATCAACAATCATAACCTCTAAAAAACATCAGATCTGGGAGACATCGTACCTCAAAGTAGTCATCGAAATGTTCTTCGTGAAGAGCGATTAAGTGATGCCTACTTTGGACCTCTATAACTTGATGATCGTGAAATGTTTACGTGATATATCAATTCCAGTGTGTAGAAAACATGTAGGACTACAACTCCAACACTTAACATCATCATAACAACAATAAATACTACATTGTTCAATCTGATGAGCTTCAGTAAGTGTTTATGTGATCTTGGGGAAAACATCAATCTGATGCCCTTATCATTGTTCAATCAATTGGGATTACCGGATCCAAAGCCGACAAACATTTCGTTGTAGTTAGCTGACAGATCCATCACGTATCCATGGGGACTTGTTGAAGATGTCTTGGTGAAGGTGGACAAATTTATCTTTCTGGCTGACTTCATCATTTTGGATTACTAGGAAGATAAAAATATACCCATCATATTGGGAAGACCATTCTTAGCCACAGGAAAGACTCTGATAGATGTGCAGAAGGGGGAACTCACTATGCATGTTCATGATCAAGAGGTCACCTTTAATGTCTTCAAAGCTATGAAGTTTCCAGCAGATAAAGAGGAATGTTGTGACGCCTCCAAATTCGGGTATCTTCCAAACCGACATATGGTTCTACATGGTGCTACAGTTCACATAAACATTCAATTGAAATGCCTCAAAAGAACGGATATGTCTTATATATATACATATAAAGAATATTTACATTCCCCAGATTCTTTAAAACCAATACATTTGTCTTTATCATAATATCAATATTATTCTTACAAATCCTATACTATTACATAGATAATCTATGGGATCGCCTTCACCCTCCCTTTATCCTTGCTGAATCCATGAGTCCGTTCGGTCTTAGCTGCATTCATATGGTTCAAGCAAGAATGAGCCTAACTAGCTCAACAAGTACGATAATTCTAATAAAATAGCATGCTTGAAACATAGGAATAATATATCTTCAATAACTGAACAATAACTATGAAGTATTATCGACAATTCAAAATAGCACTTCTTTTCATTCAAAACATTTTACAACAACAATATTCAGTAAAACATCAATTCTGGTCAAGACCGTAAGCATATCATAAGTACTTTGAAAAGGACGTCCTGGCACTAAGTCCGTAAGTCCGACATAGCTTACGAGCTCGTCTAGGTGATCAGCAAATAGTTCTCTATGTTGATCAACACTACATTCATTAAACGTGTATACGTTTAAGTTGTGGCAACCTCACGTGCCTATCATTTGACGACAAAATAATTTAGCATACTCAGTCTACTTTTGAAAACCACAACAATATTAGTTTGGTAAATCATTATCAACACTTGATAGAATAACATAGCATACATCTAGCCAAAAGAATTGGCCTTGACTTCCTCAAATATTAACTCATGCGAAGAATACATAAATCACAAAGACTTGTCCAGATCGAACTGGAACAAGGGTTAGAGTACTTGCCTTTAGCTTCTGTTATAGTTTATTACACGTGCACTTTAGGTCCTTAAGTCTCTACAGTAGATGATAACATCACATAGTACATTAGGTCATGAATGATCATATATGGTTCCTAAAGAATCTTACCCTTCTTCTCAATCTAAATACGTATTTAGATTTGTTATTAAAGATTTTGTCTTTCCATTACGTCATTCTTACGTTCATAAGTAATTAACTTAATCTTAACCCTAAGTGTGCATACGTAAGGTTTAATATGTCTTAACAATGTTTCTTTAAGATCCTTGTTTAATGTTCATCAATTATTATTTATGTTCAACATGTAAACATTTTCCATTGTCTAGGTCATGAAGCTGGCGCTGCGGCGCCGACTATTACACTTGATTCTGCGCTGCGGTGTCACCCATTATTGCCTAAAAACCGGACTCAAGTATTTGCGATCATGAGTCCCTTTGTTAATTGTCGTATTACAAGGCACGAAGTTTGCAGAGGTCGATGCTCACCTTAGCGCCAAGGGTACGGATAATTGGCTTGGAGTCGCACCGTGCCGCAGACTCTGAGCCTCAGAAATGTTTGACAGATTTTTCAAATGTTGAGATTCCCGGACTCGTAACTTCTTCGTTATAAGTCCGAATTGGCTCGTTCAAGAGCATACGGTTCACAAATTACGTACTCTATGCATTCATGCAAGAATTTATCTATTCGACTTTGTTTGCTAAGATTTCACCTATTAGTCCATTTTTAACAAAAATGATAAACGTTCGTGAACGTTCAACTCTCGTTTCTTTGTTCTAAGTCAGAATCCGGTCATTTTCGAGTCCGCAACTCTATAATTCCAAATATGACTTGTCTCCATCGAAAACCAACGTTTCCGACTTCAAACACAAAATACGACTTCCATTCCGAGAATTTCACGAATTCGACGATTATCGTCCAATCGTGTGAATTCCGGCGAAACCTCATTACTAATCATTCTAAATGGATTTTAATCAACATATAAACATTTCAAGTTACTTATTACACTAACTTATTATCAAAGTAGGTTTTGACTTATTCTCATAAGTTAATGACTTATTTAACTTGTGAACTCCAATTCTCAAGCTTATGACTTACTATGAATTTAGATCCATCAATCAATGTTCTCATACTATATTGAACATACTAACATCATATGACAAATATATGACAAGTTTTGTATAATATTATCAACTTATTTAGGTTCAAGTTGCGTATTCATCTTATTCGGCTTAAGTTCATTCATCAATGTCTTCTTAGATGTTCTTAACATCTAATGTTCATTAGATTACACTTCTCTTGTCAACCTACCATGATAGAGATAGAAGAGACAAGATCAATTACCTTTGAAGATTACTTCTCTTGCTTTGGAAATCTACTAATGAAAGGTTAAGCTCAAAGTGCTTATTTGCTCTAACATTTAAGTTGTTTGTGAGAGAGTTTGTGGATGAAATAACAAGCCACAAAGGAATTAAAGGCTTGCTATTTATAGAGGAGTTAAGGTTAGGGTATTAAGGTCAATAAGTATCCCACCTCCTTAACTAACCTCCTTACTATTCATGTCTTGTTCATTAAGTAATCTTGGCCATTACTCTTAATCATTGCCCGTCACACAAAGTTCTTGCCCACTACTTCACCAATGGGTTGCCCCATGGATCCTATATAGTTAATGGATCATTTATTGGGCTTGATTGTTAATCTAATCAACTTATCCTTTGGGCTTGCCTTAATTAGTTTGGGCTTCATTTAATAAACACTTGGGCTTGATAATAAATCCCACCTATGTTTACATCTTTAAGCTTATGGACTTGCATAAGATATATACTCCACAAATTCATTTCATTATAAATTAATACTTCTCATTCTCAAGTTAAGTCCGCATGCAAAATATTGCGTTTTCCATACCTAGATTATTATTACATAATCCATCTCGCCTTGATATTATAACGTTATGTAATTCTCGGAAATTCAAAAATAATTCCTGAGCGTTAACCGGTGAATAGTGTTTTTCGTAAACTTTCTCGAAAAACTTTTATTTTTGCCTTGGAAATTCAAACATTTTAATTCGTTCACGTGGTTCAAATACTATGATGTTCCGACGTTTCTAGGTTATAGAATGACATACATCTTATTAACACCTAATAATAATAAATAAGATTATTTTATTCATTATTTAATTCTTTAAAAAAATTTACAAAGGATTCAAATTTCTCGGTCGTTACATTCTTCCCCCCTTATAAAGATTCTGTCCCCAGAATCTCACCCTTTATTACTCGAACAAAAGAGGGTAATCCTTCTTTATCTTCTCTTCCAATTTCCACGTTGCTTCCTCGTCATCGTAGTTCTTCCATAATACCTTTAGCGATGATATTACCTTGTTTCGCAAGACTTGCTCTTTTCTATCGATGATTTGAATTGGCATCTCTTCGTATGTTAAGTCCTTCTCGATTTGAATAGGCTCAAATTCTATCACGTGCTTAAAATCCGGTTTGTAAGGACGTAGCACTGAAACGTGAAATACGTTATGTATTCGCTCTAGGTCTGGAGGTAATGCTACCCTATAAGCTACCTCACCTACCCGTTCTAATACCTCAAAAGATCCTATAAACCTTGGGCTTAGTTTTCCTTTCTTTCCAAAGCGTATCTTTCCTTTCAGGAGATACCTTTAGAAATCGTCTGAGCCTACCTCAAACTCCCTATTCTCTCGATGTAAGTCTGCGTGATTTCTTCATGTTCATCTTGAGTCGCTATATGAGATGCATACGTATCAACTTCACCACTTCCGCTATTTGCTGCACCAATTCTGGTCCTAGCATTTGGCGTTCTCCTACTTCATCCCAATACAATGGTGTTTCGTGATTTCCTCCCATACAAAGCTTAAATGACGGCGACATACATATGCTTGCATGATAACTATTGTTATCACATAAATTCTACTAATGGTAGATGATCATCCCAACTACCCTTGAAATCCATAACGAAGATCTCAACATATCTTCTAACGTCTGAATTGTCCTCTCGCTCTGTCCATCGGTTTGTGGATGATATGCCGTACTCAACTTCAACTGTGTCCCCAACTGCTCTTGAAGACTTCTCCAAAAGTTTAATGTGAATCGTGGGTCACGATCTGACACAATCAAAACTGGTGCTCCATGTCTGGAAATAATTTCCTTAACATAAATTTCGCTTAATTGATCTAAGTTATACTTGGACGAATTAGCAAAAAAGTGAGCCGACTTTGTCAACCGGTCCAAGATACCCAAATCGCATCATACCCTTTCGAGTAGTCGGAAGTCCCACCATAAAGTCCGTCAGTGATATGCTATAGCATCCCCAAATCCAGGTCCCAAATCACCACGGATCTTGGTATGCTAATTCTATAACTATTACTATTTGCGGAAGATATAAACATAAATTGTTTATACAATACATTTACACTATTTCCCCAAGGTCGAGTAACCTTCAAATAAACATAATTCATAACACATCTAACATACAACATTATTATTATACTATACTATTACAATTAATTTTTTACATAAAATCCCAGTGAACTTGGCTTTATCCTTTTCCTGTATCGTATTTGCCTTAATCTGCAATGTTAATCATCATGATATACCAAGGGTGAGCATAAGATTGCCCAGCAAGTTTAAGTTCAATAATTTAACGATATATCATGATTGAAAGAATCTTAATAATAAGCTGGCTATAATTAAACAATATAATTGTTAACTACCAGGAACAAACTTTTGACTGAACAAGTATATAACATGAACAAATATATCTTGACCGAATGATAATGAAGGTGATCAACCTTTCATACTTGACTTATACATGCAATATGTACAGAGTACAATTCTACAATGGCAATCAGCATTGATTAACCATAAGCATATCTGAATGAAACAATTCTTAGTAGAGTTAAGTAAAAACTTGCAGAGCGAACTGTTGATTACCGCTACATAATTTATCTAGCTTTAATACGAAAACCTAATATAAATAATACCGATCTACACATTAGAATAATATCACCACAATATTTAAAATAACCTTAATACATTTATCACATAACCTATCGATCTATTTAGCACATAATACTCAAGTTATCAAGTCAAACTATTGTGATGCGAGTTGAACGAAACCACAATTCTAACATCCCCGATTCTAGTCGAGACAATACTCGAGTTTAAGTTCAATTAAACTCTGCTAAACACTTAACAATTATCTTAGATAATTTATTATCGATCAAAAAATATTTTCATAGGCTCATAATAATTTTAGGATAATTAATATCATTTATCATAAATTTTCAATCATTAATATTGTATTTAAATGAATTAAATACCACATAATTCTTTTATCATTAATATTCATTTATTATCAAATATTAATGAAATACATATCATAATATTATCATATATTTATAATATCATAAAGTATTTTAATGCTTTAAAATCACCTTTATATGATTTTTAAACGAATTAAATTCATTATCAGATAATTGCTTTTAATATTAAAATATTAATATTTTTATGACAAAATATCAAAAGTTATATTTTATAACTTAAACATTTTTCTAACCCTTAAATCATTTTTATATGATTTATAAAACATTAATCCTATTTTTCCATAATTTATTTAATATATTTATTAAATAAGTTAACTATCATTAATATTGATTAATTAATAAAATTCATCACAAAATATTAAAAGTTACTAAAAATAACTTAAAATATTTTATTATACCATATTATATTATTTTTCATGCATTAAAATCATTTTAAATCAATTATTTAATATTATAATTAAATAAATTAAATATCATTTATATTTCAAAAATATTAAATATTTATGAAATATACTCTAAATAATTAAAAACTATTTTCGAATTTAAAATAATTTTTCAGAATTTATTTAGTATTTTTAATAATTAAAAACCATTTATTTAATTAAAATAATCATTTTCGGAAAATAATAATTAATTTTCGAAATTAAGTGTCACTATAGGCACCATAGGTGGCGTGTAAAATCGCTAATGGTGTTCTTGGCGTGTTCTTGAGCACCTTGAGATCTTCACGTGTTGAACAAACAAGGTGGGTCGTTTGACCATCATTTAAGCAGTGTTCATGTTGATTTCTAGGAAGATAATGGAACCTAGAATGTAGTATAAGTGTAATACTATAATTATAATCAAGTTTCATGACCATTACATAACATATCAGAGAGATACAAGCCCTCAAAATTGTTATCGGACACATTCTTCAATTTTTGGTTTTTCCAGAATTGAAGAACAGTCGAGGTGTCCATCTACCAATCCTTATAACGTGCAATCTGGGTTTTGTTTGTATGTTGTATTGATTCAGTAATGCACTAAGGATGTCAGGGAAGAATTCGGTAGCAACATATCATAATTTCATCATCACACCAAGAAGATCATGCTGGTCAAAGTCCTGAAAAAACTCGAACATGAAGATCTGGGTTTTCTAGAAAAGGATTTACGTGGTGAGCGATCAACTTTGATTGATTTATTAAATGAATCTTGTTTGTTTTTTAAGTGAAATAAAGGAACCAATCTATAGTCCCTAGACCATATTACAACATAGATATATTAACACCATCAAAGCATCAAATACAAGCCAGATCTCGGCTCAGGAATATCTTGTCGAGAAGCGATCGAGGAAAAATGGGTTACCAGATTTGTTCTTGAGCGAGATTGGTCAACGTAGGTTTGACCGAGATTAATTGTAATTCTGGTCATGATATAAGGAATATAAAAGCATAGATGTGAAGTACTCATGTCAGGTTACAACGAAAAAACAATCACTTGACCAACCTCTTTTAATACACCAAGATCTAGGGTCATGAATATCAACATCGAAATTTCGAAATATATAGAATTTGCCGAGAAAATGGTTTCGTGCTTGGTGGCGCCTTTTGACCGATCATATCTTGCAATATACCCATGATACGAAGCTTGATTAAAGTCTCAAATCAAAGACCTAGCAACAAAGAACACATACATAACATAAAATACATCAAAACATTAACGGTAAAGATCTAAAGCTTACGACGACATAACATGTCGGGCCCGATTTTTCAAGTTTTTCCAGATTTTTAAAATCTTCAAAATCGTGCATCTAGATGTTATGAATCCGTGATCCAACAACCCAGATCTCTAAAAGGCACCTTCTAACACCTATCTAACCAATCATTAACAACTTTTAACATCAAATCAAAATTTTTTGAGATTAGGGGTTTCATACCTTTTGGCTTTGATCATGGTTACGATCTTTGGGATGCATTCTTGGCTTGCTATGGATCATACACAAAGGGTGATATCCTCCATATTTTCATGGGTCTAGAGAGAGAGAGAAGTGTGGGTTGAGAGTTTGATATAAAATTAGCAAAGTTTGTGAACTCTCTCTCTTGATTATTGAAATAATTGAATGCGATGGATATGGCTAATGTGAGAGGTGATCTTACGAGATTTATATCATGTAGTTGATCTATGGTAGTTGACTTGCCAATATATGGCAAGATTCACTCACTTCCTCAATAATGCACAAGGGCAAATTAGTCATTTTGATTTTTTTGTTTTGTTCTTAATGGCATATTAGTAAATTGTCCAAACCTTTAGGGTTTAGGGTTTAACCCTTAGGGTTTAGGGTTTAACCCTAACATATTTGAAATTAAATTTCTAGGATTTCAAAATTTTGATTTTCAAAATAGAAAATTAATATTTCAAAATTATAATTAGGATTTTCTAATTATATTAACATTTACTAATCATTATACAAGCTTGCTAATTAGGATTAATATTTCTAATTAAAATTACTAATTAACAATTAAGTTTCATAATCATTCATTAGGGTTTATAACCCATGAATTAGGGTTTCTGAATTATTAAAAAATCATATTACTCATTAAAGTTATCTTTGATTAGGTTTGTAATTAAAATACATAAACCTTATACATAGCATTTAAATTCCTAAATTAGAATTTTAATATCCGAATTAGGGTTTCAATTTCTCAGAACTGAAATTAGGGTTTGCAGAACCGGTTTCTAGGGTTTCTTATTAGTCCTTAGAATTTTCTAACTGAACGTTGACGTTCTTAATATAATATTAGGGTTTTACCAGCGATATAGTTTAGTTGTTCAACCCTTGACCCTTAATCACATCTCATGTACATATATACAACTATATACACATAACATAATCACGTATATCCTTAATCCTGAATAATTCACCACAAAGATTTTTAAATCTAAAAATTTCTTTTCAGAAATGTCAAATCTATACACTTATTTTCTATCTAGGTTTATTATTTAACCTTTATTCAATAATTTAAGATTTAAATAATTTTTCTAAATTCTTGGGTCGTCACATTCACCCCTTCTTCTAAAAATTTCATCCCCGAAATTTACATTACACCATACATCATTCATACACAGCATCACATGCTACCCAATACATTCCTCACCAGAGTAAAAATTTCAAGTATTGCTGAGGGTTTTCTAGACTATTCTCTGTCATTTTCGCAAAGGTTATATGGAAATTCATCCGCAAACCTTTATAACTTACCGACATAGTGGGTAATTAACCCGATATGCCATGTACTTATCAAGTACTTCTGGTCAACTCTGTTTCTCGTCTCTGCCATAGGCACAAAATTTTTCCCCAATCTTATTAGATTCCGCACCAAAACAATTTGGTTAGGGAATTTCTTTCAATGAACACTTAGAGTTTTCATAAACATTAGTCTAAATTTGAATCGAATAGCACAGACTCATATCAATAATTCAATTCAATCGAATTATTTAGGTGTAGCCAACCCAGTTGGCAAATTAAAATTTTGAAAATATTTTTGAGAATGGCGTCGTGATGTCGTCTTGTATTAATAAGTCCGTTTAAGGATCTTGAGTCATCGTATGACTTTTTGTCATAACACATCATACAATAGTGGAACAACGATTTTAGATCAATTCAACACTAAGTATTCCTGCATTTACAACTCCATCAACTTTTATCATCTCTCGCACTTTGAGGTTATATGGTACATAAGTGATAAATAAAATATATTTTGATATTTCAAATCATCTTCGTCTAAATTTGAAACAATTAGCATAGGTATGTACTTTAAATAGTTCCAAAAATGATTACGAGTCACACATTTTTTTTAAAAGTACATAGTGCGTATTTAGCTTGATGTCCAAAAGTTGAAGTCTAGCATAGCTAGGAATTTTGGAAAACCTATGTCTCCAACTAATAATCATTTTCTTAAGCGATCTATCTATTCCTATTATCCTTAATACTCCATTCACACAAACTATACCCGGTTCATCAAACTTACCACACCTATGAGTTCAGGAACTTGCCACAATCACATGTGTTTAAGAACTTGTCCTAGACAGACCTTTGGCATCCATTCGCTGAGGGGTTCATAAACATTTCATATAATTTTGAGTCACGATCGTACCATAAGTATGAGTCTTAAGAACTCGTACTTACCTGATATTCTCTACCTATCACCTATCTATCTGTTATACACATGAGAAAAGAATTACCTTCTCAACATGTATATATCAAATAGCGCGACACAGATATTTCAATGATTATCAGTGCTAGAAACTAAGTGGTTTTCACACCAAGTACAATTCAACTCCCATACGAAGAATCATACAACTCAGCTGCTGACATGAGTCCTCAATTGAAATCCCCACCTAATTAATCTTAACTCCCTTCTCAATACGAATTTCATTCAACTTGTATTCATAATCCTTTACTGATTCTGTACCAATTCATAGACACACAGCAATCTTGCTGTAAGCTTGTCAATCATTCTCTCAATCCATATCAGATCACGGGGTGATCTCATCATATATATTATGATTCATTTCTATTTTGTGATCGTTTTGCTTTTCGATCTTCTATCACTGTACTCTTAGTCTTTTAGACTCTATCTGTTCATCACTACTATTCAACTTTATTATCAGAGTTAGGGAGCTCTGTAAATTATACCCGTAGAGATTAGTCTTTGAATCTTACAGACACACACTAACTCTATTTGAGTTAGTACTTATCTAATCTTTGCGGTTATTAGTCTCAGGGTATTCTACCTAAGGTTCATAACCAATGACTTTGATACCAATTGTAGCATCCCCAAATCGGGTCCCAAATCACCACGGATCTTGGTATGCTAATTCTATAAATTCTACTACTATTTGAGGAAGATATAAACATAAATTGTTTATACAATACATTACACTATTTCCCCAAGGTGAGTAACCTTCAAATAAACATAATTCATAACCTGTCTAACATACAACATTATTATTATAATATATTATTACAATTAAACTGCACATAAAATCCCAAGCTGAACTTGGCTTTATCCTTTCCTGTATCCGACGTATTCGCCTTAATCTGCAATGTTAAATCATGATATAGCAAGGGTGAGCATAAGATTGCCCAGCAAGTTTAAGTTCAATAATTTAACGATATATCATGATTGAAAGAATCTGAATAATAAGCTAGCTATAATTCAACAATATAATTGTGAACTAGCAGGAACAAACTTTTGACTGAACAAGTATATAACATGAACAAATATATCTTGACCGAATGGTAATGAAGGTGATCAGCCTTTCATACCTGACTTATACATGCAATATATGCAGAGTACAATTCTCTGATGGCAATCGACAATGATTAACCATAAGCATATCTGAATGAAATAATTCTTAGTAGAGTTAAGTAAAAACTTGCACGAGCAGATTGATTACATTTCATGATTTATCTAGATTTGTGCGAAAACCTAATATAAATAATCTTAGATCTACACATTAGAATAATATCACCACAATATTTAAAATAACCTTAATACATTTATCACATAACCCTATCGGTCTATTTAGCACATAATACTAAATTATCAAGTCAAACTATTGTGATGCGAGTTGAACTTGACACAATTCTAACATCCAAATGATTACAGTGGACAATACTCGAGTTTAAGTTCAATTAAACTCGCTTAAACACTTAACAATTATCTTAGATAATTTATTATCGGTCAAAAAATATTTTTCATAGGCTCATAATAATTTTGGATAATTAATATCATTTATCATAAATTTTCAATCATTAATATTGTATTTAAATGAATTAAATACCACATAATTCTTTTATCATTAATATTCATTTATTATCAAATATTAATGAAATACATGTCATAATATTATCATATATTTATAATATCATAAAGTATTTTTAATGCTTTAAAATCACCTTTATATGATTTTTAAACCAATTAAATTCATTATCAGATAATTGCTTTTAATATTAAAATATTAATATTTTTATGACAAAATATCAAAAGTTATATTTTATAACTTAAACATTTTT
Source organism: Panax ginseng (assembly GCA_020205605.1). Taxonomy (NCBI): domain Eukaryota; kingdom Viridiplantae; phylum Streptophyta; class Magnoliopsida; order Apiales; family Araliaceae; genus Panax; species Panax ginseng. The sequence goes on from CM035140.1 coordinate 92,573,522, forward strand.
CTAACCCTTAAATCATTTTTATATGATTTATAAAACATTAATCCTATTTTTCATAATTTATTTAATATATTTATTAAATAAGTTAACTATCATTAATATTGATTAATTAATAAAATTCATCACAAAATATTAAAAGTTACTAAAAATAACTTAAAATATTTTATTATACCATAATATTATTTTTCATGCATTAAAATCATTTTTAAATCAATTATTTAATATTATAATTAAATAAATTAAATACCATTTATATTTTAAAAATATTAAATATTTATGAAATATACTCTAAATAATTAAAAACTATTTTTCAGAATTTAAAATAATTTTTCAGAATTTATTTAGTATTTTTAATAATTAAAAACCATTTATTTAATTAAAATAATCATTTTCGGAAAATAATAATTAATTTTTGAAATTAAGTGTCATTATATAGGCACCATAGGTGGCGTGTAATAAAATCGCTAATGGTGTTCTTAGCGTGTTCTTGAGCACCTTGAGATCTTCGTATTGAGCAACAAGGTGGGTCGTTTGACCATCATTTAAGCAGTGTTCATGTTGATTTCTAGGAAGATAATGGAACCTAGAATGTAGTATAAGTGTAATACTATAATTATAATCAAGTTTCATGACCATTACATAACATATCGGAGATACAAGCCCTCAAAATTGTTATGGACACATTCTTCAATTTACGGTTTTTCGAATTGAAGAACGATCGAATAATCCATCTACCGATCCTTATAACGTGTAATCTGGGTTTTTGTTTGTATGTTGTATTGATTGATAATGCACTTAAGGATGTCGGGGAAGAATTCGGTAGCAACATATCATAATTTCATCATCATACCAAGAAGATCATGGTTTGGTCAAAGTCGATAAAAACTCGAACATGAAGATCTGGGTTTTCTAGAAAAGGATTTACGTGTTGACGATCAACTTTGTGGTTTATTAAATGAATCTTGTTTTTTTTTAAGTGAAATAAAGGAACCAATCGTAGTCCCTAGACCATATTACAACATAGATATATTAACACCATCAAAGCATCAAATACAAGCGGATCTCGGGCTCAGAATATCTTGTCGAAAGATTCGAGAAAATCTGGGTTACCAGTTTGTTCTTGAGCAGATTGGTCAACGTAGGTTTGGCCGAGATTAATTGTCATTACGGTCATGATATAAGGAATATAAAAGCATAGATGTGAAGTACTCATATCGAGGTTACAACGAAAAAACAATAACTTGACCAACCTCTTTTAATACACCAAGATCTAGGGTCATGAATATCAACATCGAAGTGCGGAAATATATGAATTTGCCCATGGTTTCGTGCTTGGTCGGCGCCTTTTGACCGATCATATCTTTGCAATATACCCATGATCTGAGCTTGATTAAAGTCTCAAATCAAAGACCTAGCAACAAAGAACACATAAATAACATAAAATACATCAAAACATTAACAGGTAAAGATCTAAAGCTTCGACATATGGTACATCGGGCCCGATTTTCAAGTTTTCCAGATTTTTAAAATCTTCAAAATCGTGCATCTAGATGTTATGAATCCATGATCCAACAACCCAGATCTCTAAAAGGCACCTTCTAACACCTATCTAACCAATCATTAACAACTTTTAACATCAAATCAAAGATTTTCGAGATTAGGGTTTTCATACCTTTTTGGCTTTGATCATGGTTACGATCTTTGGGATACATTCTTGGCTTCTTTATGGATCATACAAAGGACCTGATATCCTCCATATTTTCATGGGTCTAGAGAGAGGAAGTGTGGGTTGAGAGTTTGATATAAAATTAGCAAAGTTTGTGAACTCTCTCTCTTTGATTATTGAAATAATTGAATGCGATGGATATGGCTAATGTCTGAAGTGATCTTACGAGATTTATATCATGGTTGATCTATGGTAGTTGACTTGCCAATATATGGCAAGATTCATTCACTTCCTCAATAATGCACAAGGGAAAATTAGTCATTTTGATTTTTTTGTTTTGTTCTTAATGGCATATTAGTAAATTGTCCAAACCTTTAGGGTTTACGGTTTAACCCCAAGGGTTTAGGGTTTAACCCTAACATATTTGAAATTAAATTTCTAGGATTTCAAAATTTTGATTTTCAAAATAGAAAATTAATATTTCAAAATTATAATTAGGATTTTCTAATTATATTAACATTTACTAATCATTATACTGAAACTTACTAATTAGGATTAATATTTCCTAATTAAAATTACTAATTAACAATTAGGTTTCATAATCATTCATTAGGGTTTATAACCCATGAATTAGGGTTTCTGAATTATTAAAAAATTATATTACTCATTAAAGTTATCTTTGATTAGGTTTGTAATTAAAATACATAAACCTTTATGCATAGCATTTAAATTCCTAAATTAGAATTTTAATATCTGAATTAGGGTTTCAATTTCCCAGAACTGAAATTAGGGTTTGCAGAACCGGTTTCTAGGGTTTCTTATTAGTCCTTAGGGTTTTCTAACTGAACGTTGACGTTCTTAATATAATATTAGGGTTTGCCAGTGATATAGTTTAGTTGTTCAACCCTTGACCCTTAACCACATACTGTACACATATACAACTATATACACATAACATAATCACGTATATCCTTAATCCTGAATAATTCACCACAAAGATTTTTAAATCTAAAAATTTCTTTTCAGAAATGTCAAATCTATACACTTATTTTCTATCTAGGTTTATTATTTAACCTTTATTCAATAATTTAAGATTTAAATAATTTTTCTAAATTCTTGGGTCGTCACATTCACCCCTTCTTCTAAAAATTTCATCCCCGAAATTTACATTACACCATACATCATTCATACACAGCATCACATGCTACCCAATACATTCCTCACCAGAGTAAAAATTTCAAGTATTGCTGAGGGTTTTCTAGACTATTCTCTGTCATTTTCGCAAAGGTTATATGGAAATTCATCCGCAAACCTTTATAACTTACCGACATAGTGGGTAATTAACCCGATATGCCATGTACTTATCAAGTACTTCTGGTCAACTCTGTTTCTCGTCTCTGCCATAGGCACAAAATTTTTCCCCAATCTTATTAGATTCCGCACCAAAACAATTTGGTTCGGGAATTTCTTTCAATGAACACTTAGAGTTTTCATAAACATTAGTCTAGCTGAATCGAATAGCACAGACTCATATCAATAATTCAATTCAATCGAATTATTTAGGTGTAGCCAAACCCCGTTGGCAAATTAAAATTTTGAAAATATTTTTGAGAATGGCGTCGTGATGTCGCTTGTATGTATTAACGATCCGTTTAAGGATGCCGTCATCGTATGACTTTAATCATAACACATCATCTGATAGTGGAACAACGATTTTAGATCAATTCAACACTAAGTATTCCTGCATTTACAACTCCATCAACTTTTTATCATCTCTGCACCAGGTTATATGGTACATAAGTGATAAATAAAAATATATTTTGATATTTCAAATCATCTTCGTCTAGCTGAAACAATTAGCATAGGCGTATTTTAATAGTTCCAAAAATGATTACGAGTCTACACACATTTTTTTTTAAAAGTACATAGTGCGTATTTAGCTTGATGTCCAAAAAGTTCGAAGTCTAGCATAGCTAGGAATTTTGGAAAACCTATGTCTCAACTAATAATCATTTTCTTAAGCATGATCTATCTATTCCTATTATCCTTAATACTCCATTCACACAAACTATACCCAGTTCATCAAACTTACCACACCTATGAGTTCAGGAACTTGCCACAATCACATGTGTTTAAGAACTTGTCCTAGACAGACCTTTGGCATCCATTCGCTGAGGGGTTCATAAACATTTCATATAATTTTGAGTCACGATCATTACCATAAGTATGAGTCTTAAGAACTTCGTACTTACGATATTCTCTACCTATCACCTATCTATCTGTTATACACATGAGAAAAGAATTACCTTCTCAACATGTATATATCAAATAGCGACACGAGATATTTCAATGATTATCGGTCTTTAGAAACTAAGTGGTTTTCACACCAAGTACAATTCAACTCCCATACGAAGAATCATACAACTCATTTCTTGACACATGGGTCCTCAATTGAAATCCCCACCTAATTAATCTTAACTCCCTTCTCAATCTGAATTTCATTCAACTTGTATTCATAATCCTTCTTGATTACTGTACCAATTCATAGACACACATCAATCTTCTTTGTAAGCTTGTCAATCATTCTCTCAATCCATATCAGATCACGGGGTGATCTCATCATATATATTATGATTCATTTCTATTTTGTGATCGTTTTGCTTTTCGATCTTCTATCACTGTACTCTTAGTCTTTTAGACTCTATCTGTTCATCACTACTATTCAACTTTATTATCAGAGTTAGGGAGCTCAGTAAATTATACCCGTAGAGATTAGTCTTTGAATCTGCAGACACACTAACTTTCTATTTGAGTTAGTACTTATCCTAATCACTGCGGTTATTAGTCTCAGGTATTCCTACCTAAGGTTCATAACCAACAGCTTTGATACCAACTGTAGCATCCCCAAATCCGGGTCCCAAATCACCACAGATCTTGGTATGCTAATTCTATAAATACTACTATTTGCGGAAGATATAAACATAAATTGTTTATACAATACATTACACTATTTCCCCCAAGGTCGAGTAACCTTCAAATAAACATAATTCATAACCTGTCTAACATACAACATTATTATTATAATATATTATTACAATTAAACTACACATAAAATCCCAAGCTGAACTTGGCTTTATCCTTTCCTCACTGTATCCAAGCGTATTAGCGCTTTTAATCGCAATGTTAAATCATGATATAGCAAGGGTGAGCATAAGATTGCCCAGCAAGTTTAAGTTCAATAATTTAACGATATATCATGATTGAAAGAATCTGAATAATAAGCTAGCTATAATTCAACAATATAATTGTGAACTAGCAGGAACAAACTTTTGAGTGAACAAGTATATAACATGAACAAATATATCTTATTAGAATGGTAATGAAGGTGATCAACCTTTCATACTTGACTTATACATGCAATATATACGAGTCAATTCTCTGATGGCAATCAAAGAATGATTAACCATAAGCATATCTGAATGAAATAATTCTTAGTAGAGTTAAGTAAAAACTTGCCTGAACCGTTGATTACAGCTACGCAATTTATCTAGATTTGTCTGAAAACCTAATATAAATAATACCGATCTACACATTAGAATAATATCACCACAATATTTAAAATAACCTTAATACATTTATCACATAACCCTATCAGTCTATTTAGCACATAATACTCAGTATCAAGTCAAACTATTATGATGCGAGTTGAACGAAACACAATTCTAACATCCCAACGGTCTAGTCGAACAATACTCGAGTTTAAGTTCAATTAAACTCTGCCTAAACACTTAACAATTATCTTAGATAATTTATTATCAGTCAAAAATATTTTTCATAGGCTCATAATAATTTTCAGATAATTAATATCATTTATCATAAATTTTCAATCATTAATATTGTATTTAAATGAATTAAATACCACATAATTCTTTTATCATTAATATTCATTTATTATCAAATATTAATGAAATACATGTCATAATATTATCATATATTTATAATATCATAAAGTATTTTTAATGCTTTAAAATCACCTTTATATGATTTTTAAGCGAATTAAATTCATTATCAGATAATTGCTTTTAATATTAAAATATTAATATTTTTATGACAAAATATCAAAAGTTATATTTTATAACTTAAACATTTTTCTAACCCTTAAATCATTTTATATGATTTATAAAACATTAATCCTATTTTTCCATAATTTATTTAATATATTTATTAAATAAGTTAACTATCATTAATATTGATTAATTAATAAAATTCATCACAAAATATTAAAAGTTACTAAAAATAACTTAAAATATTTTATTATACCATAATATTATTTTTCATGCATTAAAATCATTTTTAAATCAATTATTTAATATTATAATTAAATAAATTAAATATCATTTATATTTCAAAAATATTAAATATTTATGAAATATACTCTAAATAATTAAAAACTATTTTCAGAATTTAAAATAATTTTTCAGAATTTATTTAGTATTTTTAATAATTAAAAACCATTTATTTAATTAAAATAATCATTTTCGGAAAATAATAATTAATTTTCGAAATTAAGTGTCACTATAGGCACCATAGGTGACGTGTCCGTCGCTAATGGTGTTCTTCGCGTGTTCTTGAGCCTGACCAGATCTTCATGTTAGACAACAAGGTGGGTCGTTTGACCATCATTTAAGCAGTGTTCATGTTGATTTCTAGGAAGATAATGGAACCTAGAATGTAGTATAAGTGTAATACTATAATTATAATCAAGTTTCATGACCATTACATAACATATCAGAGAGATACAAGCCCTCAAAATTGTTATGGGACACATTCTTCAATTTACGGTTTTCGAATTGAAGAAACGATCGAGTAATCCATCTACCAATCCTTATAACGTCGATCTGGGTTTTGTTTGTATGTTGTATTGATTGATAATGCACTAAGGATGTCGGGGAAGAATTTGGTAGCAACATATCATAATTTCATCATCACACCAAGAAGATCGCATTTGGTCAAAGTCGAAAAAACTCGAACATGAAGATCTGGGTTTTCTAGAAAAGGATTTCGTGGTGAGCGATCGACTTTGACCGATTTATTAAATGAATCTTGTTTGTTTTTAAGTGAAATAAAGGAACCAATCATAGTCCCTAGACCATATTACAACATAGATATATTAACACCATCAAAGCATCAAATACAAGCCGGATCTCGGCTCAGAATATCTTATCGAGGCGATTCGAGAAAAATCTGGGTTACCCAGATTTGTTCTTTGTGCGCTGATTAGTCAACGTAGGTTTGGCCAAAGAGATTAATTGTCATTACGGTCATGATATAAGGAATATAAAAGCATAGATGTGAAGTACTCATGTAGCGAGTTACAACGAAAAACAATCACTTGACCAACCTCTTTTAATACACCGAGATCTAGGGTCATGAATATCTTTATCGAAGTGCGGAAATATATGAAATTTTTTGCCTTGAAAATGGTTTAGGTGCTTGGTCAACGCCTTTTGACCGATCATATCTTGCAATATACCCATGATCCGAGCTTGATTAAAGTCTCAAATCAAAGACCTAGCAACAAAGAACACATCGTAACATAAAATACATCAAAACATTAACGGTAAAGATCTAAAGCTTACGACATATGGTACATCAAAGCCCGATTTTTCAAGTTTTTCCGATTTTTAAAATCTTCAAAATCGTGCATCTAGATGTTATGAATCAAGTGATCCAACAACGGATCTCTAAAAGGCACCTTCTAACACCTATCTAACCAATCATTAACAACTTTTAACATCAAATCAAAGATTTTGAGATTAGGGTTTTCATACCTTTTGGCTTTGATCATGGTTACGATCTTTGGGATACATTCTTGGCTTCTTATGGATCATACAAAGGGTGATATCCTCCATATTTTCATGGGTCTAGAGAGAGGAAGTGTGGGTTGAGAGTTTGATATAAAATTAGCAAAGTTTGTGAACTCTCTCTCTCTTGATTATTGAAATAATTGAATGCGATGGATATGGCTAATGTCTGAAAGTGATCTTCCGAGATTTATATCATGTAGTTGATCTATGGTAGTTGACTTGCCAATATATGGCAAGATTCACTCACTTCCCTCCAATAATGCACAAGGGCAAATTAGTCATTTTGATTTTTTTGTTTTGTTCTTAATGGCATATTAGTAAATTGTCCAAACCTTTAGGGTTTACGGTTTAACCCCTAGGGTTTAGGGTTTAACCCTAACATATTTGAAATTAAATTTCTAGGATTTCAAAATTTTGATTTTCAAAATAGAAAATTAATATTTCAAAATTATAATTAGGATTTTCTAATTATATTAACATTTACTAATCATTATACAAGCTTGCTAATTAGGATTAATATTTCCTAATTAAAATTACTAATTAACAATTAAGTTTCATAATCATTCATTAGGGTTTATAACCCATGAATTAGGGTTTCTGAATTATTAAAAAATCATATTACTCATTAAAGTTATCTTTGATTAGGTTTGTAATTAAAATACATAAACCTTATACATAGCATTTAAATTCCTAAATTAGAATTTTAATATCCGAATTAGGGTTTCAATTTCTCAGAACTGAAATTAGGGTTTGCAGAACCGGTTTCTAGGGTTTCTTATTAGTCCTTAGAATTTTCTAACTGAACGTTGACGTTCTTAATATAATATTAGGGTTTACCACTGATATAGTTTAGTTGTTCAACCCTTGACCCTTAATCACATTCTGTACACATATACAACTATATACACATAACATAATCACGTATATCCTTAATCCTGAATAATTCACCACAAAGATTTTTAAATCTAAAAATTTCTTTTCAGAAATGTCAAATCTATACACTTATTTTCTATCTAGGTTTATTATTTAACCTTTATTCAATAATTTAAGATTTAAATAATTTTTCTAAATTCTTGGGTCGTCACATTCACCCCTTCTTCTAAAAATTTCATCCCCGAAATTTACATTACACCATACATCATTCATACACAAACATCACATGCTACCCAATACATTCCTCACGGAGTAGTAAAATTTTCAAGTATTCTTTGAGGGTTTTCTAGACTATTCTCTCTCATCATTTTCATAAAGGTTATATGGAAATTCATCCGCAAACCTTTATAACTTACCGACATAGTGGGTAATTAACCCGATATGCCATGTACTTATCAAGTACTTCTGGTCAACTCTGTTTCTCGTCTCTGCCATAGGCACAAAATTTTTCCCCAATCTTATTAGATTCCGCACCAAAACAATTTGGTTAGGAATTTCTTCAATGAACACTTAGAGTTTTCATAAACATTAGTCTAAATTGAATCGATAGATACACAGACTCATATCAATAATTCAATTCAATCGAATTATTTAGGTGTAGCCAAACCCCGTTGGCAAATTAAAATTTTTGAAAATATTTTTGAGAATGACGTCATGATGTCGTACTGTATTAACAGTCCGTTTAAGGATGCCGTCATCGTATGACTTTGTCATAACACATCATACAATAGTGGAACAACGATTTTAGATCAATTCAACACTAAGTATTCCTGCATTTACAACTCCATCAACTTTTTATCATCTCTGCACCAGGTTATATGGTACATAAGTGATAAATAAAAATATATTTTGATATTTCAAATCATCTTCGTCTAGCTGAAACAATTAGCATAGACTGTACTTTAAACCGTTCCAAAAATGATTACGAGTCTACACACATTTTTTTTTAAAAGTACATAGTGCGTATTTAGCTTGATGTCCAAAAAGTTCGAAGTCTAGCATAGCTAGGAATTTTGGAAAACCTATGTCTCAACTAATAATCATTTTCTTAAACAGTCTATCTATTCCTATTATCCTTAATACTCCATTCACACAAACTATACCCAGTTCATCAAACTTACCACACCTATGAGTTCAGGAACTTGCCACAATCACATGTGTTTAAGAACTTGTCCTAGACAGACCTTTGGCATCCATTCGCTGAGGGGTTCATAAACATTTCATATAATTTTGAGTCACGATCGTACCATAAGTATGAGTCTTAAGAACTCGTACTTACCTGATATTCTCTACCTATCACCTATCTATCTGTTATACACATGAGAAAAGAATTACCTTCTCAACATGTATATATCAAATAGCGCGACACAGATATTTCAATGATTATCAGTGCTAGAAACTAAGTGGTTTTCACACCAAGTACAATTCAACTCCCATACGAAGAATCATACAACTCAGCTGCTGACATGAGTCCTCAATTGAAATCCCCACCTAATTAATCTTAACTCCCTTCTCAATACGAATTTCATTCAACTTGTATTCATAATCCTTTCTTGATTCGTATCAATTCATAGACACACACGAATCTTCTTTGTAAGCTTGTCAATCATTCTCTCAATCCATATCAGATCACGGGGTGATCTCATCATATATATTATGATTCATTTCTATTTTGTGATCGTTTTGCTTTTCGATCTTCTATCACTGTACTCTTAGTCTTTTAGACTCTATCTGTTCATCACTACTATTCAACTTTATTATCAGAGTTAGGGAGCTCTGTAAATTATACCCCGCCGAGATTCGTCTTTGAATCTTACCGACACACTAACTCTATTTGAGTTAGTACTTATCCTAATCACTGCGGTTATTAGTCTCAGGTATTCCTACCTAAGGTTCATAACCAACAGCTTTGATACCAACTGTAGCATCCCCAAATCCGGGTCCCAAATCACCACAGATCTTGGTATGCTAATTCTATAAATACTACTATTTGAGGAAGATATAAACATAAATTGTTTATACAATACATTACACTATTTCCCCCAAGGTCGAGTAACCTTCAAATAAACATAATTCATAACCTGTCTAACATACAACATTATTATTATAATATATTATTACAATTAAACTGCACATAAAATCCCAAGCTGAACTTGGCTTTATCCTTTCCTGTATCCGACGTATTCGCCTTAATCTGCAATGTTAAATCATGATATAGCAAGGGTGAGCATAAGATTGCCCAGCAAGTTTAAGTTCAATAATTTAACGATATATCATGATTGAAAGAATGAATAATAAGTCTAGCTATAATTCAACAATATAATTGTGAACTAAAGCAGAACAAACTTTTGATCGAACAAGTATATAACATGAACAAATATATCTCGACCGAATGGTAATGAAGGTGATCAACCTTTCATACTTGACTTATACATGCAATATGTACAGAGTAATAATTCTACAATGGCAATCAAAGCAATGATTAACCATAAGCATATCTGAATGAAATAATTCTTAGTAGAGTTAAGTAAAAACTTGCCTGAACCGTTGATTACAGCTACGCAATTTATCTAGATTTGTCTGAAAACCTAATATAAATAATACCGATCTACACATTAGAATAATATCATCACAATATTTAAAATAACCTTAATACATTTATCACATAACCCTATCAGTCTATTTAGCACATAATACTCAGTATCAAGTCAAACTATTGTAGTCTGAGTTGAACCCGACACAATTCTAACATCCCGACGGTCTAGTCAGACAATACTCGAGTTTAAGTTCAATTAAACTCTGCCTAAACACTTAACAATTATCTTAGATAATTTATTATCAGTCAAAAATATTTTTCATAGGCTCATAATAATTTTCAGATAATTAATATCATTTATCATAAATTTTCAATCATTAATATTGTATTTAAATGAATTAAATACCACATAATTCTTTTATCATTAATATTTATTATCAAATATTAATGAAATACATATGTCATAATATTATCATATATTTATAATATCATAAAGTATTTTAATACTTTAAAATCACCTTTATATGATTTTTTAAACAATTAAATTCATTATCCGATAATTGCTTTTAATATTAAAATATTAATATTTTTATGACAAAATATCAAAAGTTATATTTTATAACTTAAAACATTTTTCTAACCCTTAAATCATTTTTATATGATTTATAAAACATTAATCCTATTTTTCATAATTTATTTAATATATTTATTAAATAAGTTAACTATCATTAATATTGATTAATTAATAAAATTCATCACAAAATATTAAAAGTTACTAAAAATAACTTAAAATATTTTATTATACCATAATATTTTTATTTTTCATGCATTAAAATCATTTTAAATCATTTATTTAATATTATAATTAAATAAATTAAATACCATTTATATTCCAAAAATATTAAATATTTATGAAATATACTCTAAATAATTAAAACTATTTTTTAATTTAAAATAATTTTTCGTAATTTATTTAGTATTTTTAATAATTAAAAACCATTTATTTAATTAAAATAATCATTTTCGGAAAATAATAATTAATTTTTGAAATTAAGTGTCCTTATAGGCACCATAGGTGACGGTCCGTCGCTAATGGTGTGTTCTTCGTGTTGAGCTGCCCAGATCTTCATCTTCATGTCGACAACAAGGTGGGTCGTTTGACCATCATTTAAGCAATGTTCATGTTGATTTCTAGGAAGATAATGGAACCTAGAATGTAGTATAAGTGTAATACTATAATTATAATCAAGTTTCATGACCATTACATAACATATCGAGAGATACAAGCCCTCAAATTGTTGTTAGTCAGACTGTTCTTCAATTTTCGGTTTTCCGTAATGAAGAACAATGAGGTGTCCATCTACCAATCCTTATAACGTGTAACTGGGTTTGTTTTGTATGTTGTATTGATTCAAAGAATGCACTAAGGATGTCGTGGAAGAATTCGGTAGCAACATATCATAATTTCATCATCATACCAAGAAGATCATGGCTGGTCAAAGTCTGATAAAAAACTCGAACATGAAGATCTGGGTTTTCTAGAAAAGGATTTCGTGACTGAGCAGTCAACTTTGACCGTTTATTAAATGAATCTTGTTTGTTTTTTAAGTGAAATAAAGGAACCAATCTGTAGTCCCTAGACCATATTACAACATAGATATATTAACACCATCAAAGCATCAAATACAAGCCAGATCTCGGCTCAGGAATATCTTGTCAGAGCGATCTGAGAAAAATCTGGGTTACCCAGATTTGTTCTTCAGGCAGATTGGTCAACGTAGGTTTGACCGAGATTAATTGTCATTCTGGTCATGATATAAGGAATATAAAAGCATAGATGTGAAGTACTCATGTCAGGTTACAACGAAAAAACAATAACTTGACCAACCTCTTTTAATACACCAAGATCTAGGGTCATGAATATCACTGTCAGAAATTCTGGAAATATATGGGCTGCCCATTTCGTGCTTGGTCAACGCCTTTTGACCGATCATATCTTGCAATATACCCATGATCTGAGCTTGATTAAAGTCTCAAATCAAAGACCTAGCAACAAAGAACACATAAATAACATAAAATACATCAAAACATTAACAGGTAAAGATCTAAAGCTTCTGACATATGGCTGTCAGGCCCAATTTTTCAAGTTTTTCCAGATTTTTAAAATCTTCAAAATCGTGCATCTAGATGTTATGATCCATGATCCAACAACCTGCATCTCTAAAAGGCACCTTCTAACACCTATCTAACCAATCATTAACAACTTTTAACATCAAATCAAAGATTTTTGAGATTAGGGTTTTCATACCTTTTTGGCTTTGATCATGGTTCCGATCTTTGGGATCTGTTCTTCGCTTTAAGCATGGATCATACAAAGGACCTGATATCCTCCATATTTTCATGGGTCTAGAGAGAGAGAAGTGTGGGTTGAGAGTTTGATATAAAATTAGCAAAGTTTGTGAACTCTCTCTCTCTTCAATTATTGAAATAATTGAATGCAATGGATATGGCTAATGTAGTAGAGGTCGATCTTCCGAGATTTATATCATGTGGTTGATCTATGGTAGTTGACTTGCCAATATATGGCAAGATTCACTCACTTCCTCCAATAATGCACAAGGCAAATTAGTCATTTTGATTTTTTTTGTTTTGTTCTTAATGGCATATTAGTAAATTGTCCAAACCTTTAGGGTTTCTGGTTTAACCTTAGGGTTTAGGGTTTAACCTCAACATATTTGAAATTAAATTTCTAGGATTTCAAAATTTTGATTTTCAAAATAGAAAATTAATATTTCAAAATTATAATTAGGATTTTCTAATTATATTAACATTTACTAATCATTATACAAGCTTACTAATTAGGATTAATATTTCCTAATTAAAATTACTAATTAACAATTAGGTTTCATAATCATTCATTAGGGTTTATAACCCATGAATTTAGGTTTTTCAATTATTAAAAAATTATATTACTCATTAAAGTTATCTTTGATTAGGTTTGTAATTAAAATACATAAAACCTTTATACATAGCATTTAAATTCCTAAATTAGAATTTTAATATCCTAATTAGGGTTTCAATTTCCTTAATCAAATTATAGGGTTTCCGTAACCAGCTTTTAGGGTTTCTTATTAGTCGTTAGGGTTTTCTAACCGAACGTTGACGTTTTAATATAATATTAGGGTTTGCCAATCGATATAGTTTAGTTGTTCAACCTTGAATTCTTAACCCTTAACCACATATATATATATATACAACCTATATACACGTAACATAATCACGTATATCCTTAATCCCTAATAATTCACCACAAAGATTTTTAAATCTAAAAATTTCTTTTCGTAAATGTCAAATCTATACACTTATTTTCTATCTAGGTTTATTATTTAACCTTTATTCAATAATTTAAGATTTAAATAATTTTCTAAATTCTTGGGTCATCACATTCACCCTTCTTCTAAAAATTTCATCCCCAAATTTACATTACACCATACATCATTCATACACAGCATCACATGCTACCCAATACATTCCTCACCAGAGTAAAAATTTCAAGTATTGCTGAGGGTTTTCTAGACTATTCTCTGTCATTTTCGCAAAGGTTATATGGAAATTCATCCGCAAACCTTTATAACTTACCGACATAGTGGGTAATTAACCCGATATGCCCTGTACTTATCAAGTACTTCTGGTCAACTCGCTTTCGCCTCTCGCTCATAAACACAAATTTTTTCCTCAGTCTTATTAGATTCCGCACCAAAACAATTTGGTTCTAGAAATTTCTTTCAATGAACACTTAGAGTTTTCATAAACATTAGTCTAGCTGAATCGAATAGCACAGACTCATATCAATAATTCAATTCAATCGAATTATTTAAGTGTAGCCAAACCCCGTTGGCAAATTAAAATTTTTGAAAATATTTTTGAGAATTACATCATGATGTCATACTATATTAATAGTCCGTTTAAGGATGCTGTCATCGCATGACTTTGTCATAACACATCATACAATAGTGGAACAACGATTTTAGATCAATTCAACACTAAGTATTCCTGCATTTACAACTCCATCAACTTTTTATCATCTCCGCACTAAAGGTTATATGGTACATAAGTGATAAATAAAATATATTTTGATATTTCAAATCATCTTCGTCTAGTCAAACAATTAGCATAGATCGTATTTTTAAACCTGCTCCAAAAATGATTACGAAGTCTACACACATTTTTTTTAAAACACATAGTGCGATTTAGCTTGATGTCCAAAAGTTCAAGTCTAGCATAGCTAGGAATTTTGGAAAACCTATGTCTCCACTAATAATCATTTGCTTAAACATACCATCTATTCCTATTATCCTTAATACTCCATTCACAAAACTATACCCAGTTCATCAAACTTACTACACCTTATGAGTTCAGAACTTGCCACAATCACATGTGTTTAAGAACTTGTCCTAGATGCACCTTTGGCATCCATTCACCGAGAGGGTTCATAAACATTTCATATAATTTTGAGTCACGATCGTACCATAAGTATGAGTTTTAAGAACTCGTGACTTAACCCGATATTCTCTACCTATCACCTATCTATCTCATATACACATGAGAAAAGAATCACCTTCTCAACATGTATATATCAAATAGCTACGATACGATATTTCAATGATTATCGCATGTAGAAACTAAGTGGTTTTCACACCAAGTACAATTCAACTCCCATACTAAGAATCATACAACTCAATTTCACGATATGAGTCCTCAATTGAAATCCCCACCTAATTAATCTTAACTCCCTTCTCAATACTTAATTTCATTCAACTTGTATTCATAATCCTTTCCCGATTTTGTACCAATTCATAGACACACACGTTAATCTTGGCCGTAAGCTTGTCAATCATTCTCTCAATCCATATCAGATCACGGGGTGATCTCATCATATATATTATGATTCATTTCTATTTTGTGATCGTTTTGCTTTTCGATCTTCTATCACTGTACTCTTAGTCTTTTAGACTCTATCTGTTCATCACTACTATTCAACTTTATTATCGAGTTAGGGAGCTCTCAGAATTATACCCGCCGAGATTCGCTTTTGAATCTTTTCCGACACACTAACTCTATTTGAGTTAGTACTTATCCTAATCATGCGGTTATTAGTCTCAAGTATTCCTACCTAAGGTTCATAACCAATGACTTTGATATTAATCGTAGCATCCCCAAATCAGGGTCCCAAATCACCACGGATCTTGGTATGCTAATTCTATAAATATTACTATTTGCATAAGATATAAACATAAATTGTTTATACAATACATTACACTATTTCCCCAAGGTCGAGTAACCTTCAAATAAACATAATTCATAACTTTGCCTAACATACAACATTATTATTATAATATACTATTACAATTAAGTCTAGATATAAAATCCCAAGCTGAACTTGGCTTTATCCTTTCCTGTATCCGACGTATTCGCCTTAATCTGCAATGTTAAATCATGATATAGCAAGGGTGAGCATAAGATTGCCCAGCAAGTTTAAGTTCAATAATTTAACGATATATCATGATTGAAAGAATCTGAATAATAAGCTGGCTATAATTCAACAATATAATTGTGAACTAGCAGGAAAAAACTTTTGACTGAACAAGTATATAACATGAACAAAATATATTCAATCGAATGGTAATGAAGGTGATCAGCCTTTCATACCTGACTTATACATGCAATATGTACAGAGTACAATTCTACAATGGCAATCAAAGAATGATTAACCATAAGCATATCCGAATGAAATAATTCTTAAGAGAGTTAAGTAAAACTGCCTCGAATCATTGATTATCGCTACGCAATTTATCTAGATTTGTCCGAAAACCTAATATAAATAATACCGATCTACACATTAGAATAATATCACCACAATATTTAAAATAACCTTAATACATTTATCACATAACCCTATCATCACTATTTAGCACATAATACTCAAAGATCAAGTCAAACTATTGTAGTCCCGAGTTGAACCGACACAATTCTAACATCCCGACTGGCGGCCAATCGAACAATTTCGAGTTTAAGTTCAATTAAACTCGCTTAAACACTTAACAATTATCTTAGATAATTTATTATCAGTCAAAAATATTTTTCATAGCTCATAATAATTTTAGGATAATTAATATCATTTATCATAAATTTTCAATCATTAATATTGTATTTAAATGAATTAAATACCACCATAATTCTTTTATCATTAATATTCATTTATTATCAAATATTAATGAAATACATGTCATAATATTATCATATATTTATAATATCATAAAGTATTTTTAATACTTTAAAATCACCTTTATATGATTTTTAAACAATTAAATTCATTATCCGATAATTGCTTTTAATATTAAAATATTAATATTTTTATGACAAAATATCAAAAGTTATATTTTATAACTTAAACATTTTTCTAACCCTTAAATCATTTTTATATGATTTATAAAACATTAATCCTATTTTTCCATAATTTATTTAATATATTTATTAAATAAGTTAACTATCATTAATATTGATTAATTAATAAATTCATCACAAAATATTAAAAGTTACTAAAATAACTTAAAATATTTTATTATACCATAATATTATTTTTCATATTTTTCATGCATTAAAATCATTTTTAAATCATTTATTTAATATTATAATTAAATAAATTAAATATCATTTATATTCCAAAAATATTAAATATTTATGAAATATACTCTAAATAATTAAAACTATTTTTCGTAATTTAAAATAATTTTTAGAATTTATTTAGTATTTTTAATAATTAAAACCATTTATTTAATTAAAATAATCATTTTAGAAAAATAATAATTAATTTTTTGAAATTAAGTGTCGCTATAGGCACCATAGGTGACGGTCCGTCGCTAATGGTGTTCTTCGTGTTCTTGAGCCCGCATTTGAGATCTTCATGTCGATAACAAGGTGGGTCGTTTGACCATCATTTAAGCAAAGTTGTTCATGTTGATTTCTAGAAGATAATGGAACCTAGAATGTAGTATAAGTGTAATACTATAATTATAATCAAGTTTCATGACCATTACATAACATATCGTAGAGATACAAGCCCTCAAAATTGTTAGTCAGACTGTTCTTCAATTTCGGTTTTCCGTAATCAAGAACAAATGAGGTGTCCATCTACCAATCCTTATAACGTGCAATCTGGGTTTTGTTTGTATGTTGTATTGATTCAGTAATGCACTAAGGATGTCAGGGAAGAATTCGGTAGCAACATATCATAATTTCATCATCACACCAAGAAGATCATGGCTGGTCAAAGTCTGATAAAAAACTCGAACATGAAGATCTGGGTTTTCTAGAAAAGGATTTTGGATCGAGCAAATAACTTTGACCGCTTATTAAATGAATCTTGTTTTTTTTAAGTGAAATAAAGGAACCAATCTGTAGTCCCTAGACCATATTACAACATAGATATATTAACACCATCAAAGCATCAAATACAAGCCAGATCTCGGCTCAGGAATATCTTGTCAGAGCGATCTGAGAAAAATCTGGGTTACCCAGATTTGTTCTTCAGGCAGATTGGTCAACGTAGGTTTGACCGAGATTAATTGTCATTCTGGTCATGATATAAGGAATATAAAAGCATAGATGTGAAGTACTCATGTCAAAGTTACAACGAAAAAAACAATCACTGACCAACCTCTTTTAATACAAGAAGATCTAGGTCATGAATATCATCGTCGTAAATTCGAAATATATGGATCGCCTAAAAAATGGTTTCGTGCTTGGTCAACGCCTTTTGACCGATCATATCTTGCAATATACCCATGATCTGAGCTTGATTAAAGTCTCAAATCAAAGACCTAGCAACAAAGAACACATACATAACATAAAATACATCAAAACATTAACAGGTAAAGATCTAAAGCTTCTGACATATGGCTGTCAGGCCCAATTTTTCAAGTTTTTCCGCATTTTTAAAATCTTCAAAAATCAGCATCTAGATGTTATGGATCCATGATCCAACAACCTGCATCTCTAAAAGGCACCTTCTAACACCTATCTAACCAATCATTAATAACTTTTAACATCAAATCAAAGATTTTTGAGATTAGGGTTTTATACCTTTTTGGCTTTGATCATGGTTCGATCTTTGGGATCTGTTTTCGCTTGCTATGGATCATACAAAGGACTGATATCCTCCATATTTTTGTGGGTCTAGAGAGAGGAAGTGTGGGTTGAGAGTTTGATATAAAATTAGCAAAGTTTGTGAACTCTCTCTCTCTTCAATTATTGAAATAATTGAATGCAATGGATATGGCTAAGCTAATGTGAGGGTCGATCTTCTGAGATTTATATCATGTAGTTGATCTATGGTAGTTGACTTGCCAATATATGGCAAGATTCACTCACTTCCCTCCAATAATGCACAAGGGCAAATTAGTCATTTTGATTTTTTTGTTTTGTTCTTAATGGCATATTAGTAAATTGTCCAAACCTTTAGGGTTTACGGTTTAACCCCTGTGGTTTAGGGTTTAACCTCAACATATTTGAAATTAAATTTCTAGGATTTCAAAATTTTGATTTTCAAAATAGAAAATTAATATTTCAAAATTATAATTAGGATTTTCTAATTATATTAACATTTACTAATCATTATACAAGCTTGCTAATTAGGATTAATATTTCCTAATTAAAATTACTAATTAACAATTAAGTTTCATAATCATTCATTAGGTTTATAACCCATGAATTAGGGTTTCAATTATTAAAAAAATCATATTACTCATTAAAGTTATCTTTGATTAGGTTTGTAATTAAAATACATAAACCTTATACATAGCATTTAAATTCCTAAATTAGAATTTTAATATCCTAATTAGGGTTTCAATTTTCGTAATCGAAATTAGGGTTTCCGTAACCATTTCTAGGGTTCTTATTAGTCGTTAGAATTTTCTAACCTAACGTTGACGTTTTAATATAATATTGGGGTTTACCATCGATATAGTTTATCCGTTCAACCTCGACCCTTAATCACATCTCGTATACATATACAACTATATACACGTAACATAATCACGTATATCCTTAATCTCTAATAATTCACCACAAAGATTTTTAAATCTAAAAATTTCTTTTCGTAAATGTCAAATCTATACACTTATTTTCTATCTAGGTTTATTATTTAACATTTATTCAATAATTTAAGATTTAAATAATTTTTCTAAATTCTTGGGTCGTCACATTCACCCCTTCTTCTTCTAAAAATTTCATCCCCAAATTTACATTACACCATACATCATTCATACACAAAGATCACATGCTACCCAATACATTCCTCACCGTGAGTAAAAATTTCAAGTATTCACGAGGGTTTTCTAGACTATTCTCTCGTCATTTTCGCAAAGGTTATATGGAAATTCATCCGCAAACCTTTATAACTTACCGACATAGTGGGTAATTAACCCGATATGCCCTGTACTTATCAAGTACTTCTCGTCAACTCTGTTTCTCGTCTCTGCCATAGGCACAAAATTTTTCCCCAATCTTATTAGATTCCGCACTCAAAACAATTTGGTTCGGGAATTTCTTTCAATGAACACTTAGAGTTTTCATAAACATTAGTCTAGTAATCGAATAAAGACAGACTCATATCAATAATTCAATTCAATCAATTATTTAGGTGTAGCCAAACCTCGTTGGCAAATTAAAATTTTTGAAAATATTTTTTGAGAATGACGTCATGATGTCGCATCGTATTAACAAATTCCGTTTAAGGATGCCATCATCGTATGATAATTTTGTCATAACACATCATACAATAGTGGAACAACGATTTTAGATCAATTCAACACTAAGTATTCTCGCATTTACAACTCCATCAACTTTTTATCATCTCTCGCACAAAGTTATACGGTACATAAGTGATAAATAAAAATATATTTTGATATTTCAAATCATCTTCGCCTAGTTGAAACAATTAGCATAGATCGTATTTCTTTAAACCGCTCCAAAAATGATTACTTAGTCTATACACATTTTTTTTTAAAAGTACATAGTGCGATTTAGCTTGATGTCCAAAAGTTCAAGTCTAGCATAGCTAGGAATTTTGGAAAACCTATGTCTCAACTAATAATCATTTTCTTAAACATACCATCTATTCCTATTATCCTTAATACTCCATTCACACAAACTATACCCAGGTTCATCAAACTTACCACACCTATGAGTTCGTGAACTTGCCACAATCACATGTGTTTAAGAACTTGTCCTAGATGCACCTTTGGCATCCATTCACGAGGGGTTCATAAACATTTCATATAATTTTGAGTCACGACGATCGTATCATAAGTATGAGTCTTAAGAACTCAGACTTTACCGATATTCTCTACCTATCACCTATCTATCTCATATACACATGAGAAAAGAATTACCTTCTCAACATGTATATATATCAAATAGCGCGATACGAGATATTTCAATGATTATCGCTAGAAACTAAGTGGTTTTCACACCAAGTACAATTCAACTCCCATAACGAAGAATCATACAACTCACCAACATATGAGTCCTCAATTGAAATCCCCACCTAATTAATCTTAACTCCCTTCTCAATATGTAATTTCATTCAACTTGTATTCATAATCCTTTATCGATTTCAGCACTCAATTCATGACACACAAAGAATCTTGTCCGTAAGCTTTGTCAATCATTCTCTCAATCCATATCGATCACGGGTGATCTCATCATATATATTATGATTCATTTCTATTTTGTGATCGCTTTTGCTTTTCGATCTTCTATCACTGCACTCTTAGTCTTTTTAGACTCTATCTGCTCATCACTACTATTCAACTTTATTATCGAGTTAGGAGCTCTGTAAATTATACCCCTCACGAGATTCGTCTTTGAATCTCACCGACACACTAACTCTATTTGAGTTAGTACTTATCCTAATCATCATAGTTATTAGTCTCGTGTATTCCTACCTAAGGTTCATAACCAATGCCTTTGATATTAACCGTAGCATCCCCAAATCCGGGTCCCAAATCACCACAGATCTTGGTATGCTAATTCTATAAATACTACTATTTGAGGAAGATATAAACATAAATTGTTTATACAATACATTACACTATTTCCCCCAAGGTCGAGTAACCTTCAAATAAACATAATTCATAACCCCGCCTAACATACAACATTATTATTATAATATATTATTACAATTAAATCGCACATAAAATCCCAAGTCAACTTGGCTTTATCCTTTCCTCAGATCCCCACGATTCGCCTTTAATCGCAATGTTAAATCATGATATAGCAAGGGTGAGCATAAGATTGCCCAGCAAGTTTAAGTTCAATAATTTAACGATATATCATGATTGAAAGAATCTGAATAATAAGCTAGCTATAATTCAACAATATAATTGTGAACTAGCAGGAACAAACTTTTGACTGAACAAGTATATAACATGAACAAATATATCTTGACCGAATGGTAATGAAGGTGATCAACCTTTCATACTTGACTTATACATGCAATATGTACAGAGTACAATTCTACAATGGCAATCAGCAATGATTAACCATAAGCATATCTGAATGAAATAATTCTTAGTAGAGTTAGTAAAAACTTTTTCGAACTGTTGATTACAAATTTACATTAATTTATCTAGATTTGTCCTAAAACCTAATATAAATAATACCGATCTACACATTAGAATAATATCACCACAATATTTAAAATAACCTTAATACATTTATCACATAACCCTATCACCTATTTTTAGCACATAATACTCAAGATCAAGTCAAACTATTGAATCTGAAGTTGAACCCGACACAATTCTAACATCCCGACACTGGCCTAGTCGAGATAATACTCGAGTTTAAGTTCAATTAAACTCACTTTAAACACTTAACAATTATCTTAGATAATTTATTATCACCAAAATATTTTTCATAGGCTCATAATAATTTTAGGATAATTAATATCATTTATCATAAATTTTCAATCATTAATATTGTATTTAAATGAATTAAATACTACATAATTCTTTTATCATTAATATTCATTTATTATCAAATATTAATGAAATACATGTCATAATATTATCATATATTTATAATATCATAAAGTATTTTTAATGCTTTAAAATCACCTTTATATGATTTTTAAACCGTTAAATTCATTATCCGATAATTGCTTTTAATATTAAAATATTAATATTTTTATGACAAAATATCAAAAGTTATATTTTATAACTTAAACATTTTTCTAACCCTTAAATCATTTTTATATGATTTATAAAACATTAATCCTATTTTTCCATAATTTATTTAATATATTTATTAAATAAGTTAACTATCATTAATATTGATTAATTAATAAAATTCATCACAAAATATTAAAAGTTACTAAAAATAACTTAAAATATTTTATTATACCATAATATTATTTTTCATGCATTAAAATCATTTTTAAATCAATTATTTAATATTATAATTAAATAAATTAAATACCATTTATATTTCAAAAATATTAAATATTTATGAAATATACTCTAAATAATTAAAACTATTTTCGTAATTTAAAATAATTTTTCGTAATTTATTTAGTATTTTAATAATTAAAACCATTTATTTAATTAAAATAATCATTTTAGGAAAATAATAATTAATTTTCAAATTAAGTGTCACTATAGGCACCATATAGTGACGGTCCGTCGCTAATGGTGTTCTTCGTGTTCTTGAGCCCGCCCAGATCTTCATGTTAGACAACAAGGTGGGTCGTTTGACCATCATTTAAGCAAGTTGTTCATGTTGATTTTCAGGAAGATAATGGAACCTAGAATGTAGTATAAGTGTAATACTATAATTATAATCAAGTTTCATGACCATTACATAACATATCGTAGAGATACAAGCCCTCAAAATTGTTATTCGGAGACGCTCTTCAATTTCGGTTTTCCGTAATCAAGAACAAATGAGGTGTCCATCTACCAATCCTTATAACGTAACTGGGTTTTGTTTTGTATGTTGTATTGATTCAAGAATGCACCAAGGATGTCGGGGAAGAATTCGGTAGCAACATATCATAATTTCATCATCACACCAAGAAGATCATGGCTGGTCAAAGTCTGAAAAAAACTCGAACATGAAGATCTGGGTTTTCTAGAAAAGGATTTCGTGGATCGAGCAAATAACTTCAACCGCTTATTAAATGAATCTTGTTTGTTTTTAAGTGAAATAAAGGAACCAATCAGTAGTCCCTAGACCATATTACAACATAGATATATTAACACCATCAAAGCATCAAATACAAGCCAGATCTCGGCTCAGGAATATCTTGTCAGAGCGATCTGAGAAAAATCTGGGTTACCCAGATTTGTTCTTCAGGCAGATTGGTCAACGTAGGTTTGACCGAGATTAATTGTAATTCTGGTCATGATATAAGGAATATAAAAGCATAGATGTGAAGTACTCATGTCAGGTTACAACGAAAAAACAATCACTTGACCAACCTCTTTTAATACACCAAGATCTAGGGTCATGAATATCACATCGTAAATTTCGAAATATATCGGGTCAGGAAAATGGTTTCGTGCTTGGTCAACGCCTTTTGACCGATCATATCTTGCAATATACCCATGATCTGAGCTTGATTAAAGTCTCAAATCAAAGACCTAGCAACAAAGAACACATACATAACATAAAATACATCAAAACATTAACAGGTAAAGATCTAAAGCTTCTGACATATGGCTGTCAGGCCCAATTTTTCAAGTTTTTCCAGATTTTTAAAATCTTCAAAATCGTGCATCTAGATGTTATGAATCCGTGATCCAACAACCCAGATCTCTAAAAGGCACCTTCTAACACCTATCTAACCAATCATTAACAACTTTTAACATCAAATCAAAGATTTTCGAGATTAGGGTTTTCATACCTTTTTGGCTTTGATCATGGTTCTGATCTTTGGGATCTGTTTTCGCTTGCATTATGGATCATACAAAGGATCGATATCCTCCATATTTTCATGGGTCTAGAGAGAGAAGTGTGGGTTGAGAGTTTGATATAAAATTAGCAAAGTTTGTGAACTCTCTCTCTCTTCAATTATTGAAATAATTGAATGCAATGGATACGGCTAATGTACTGTAATGATCTTCGAGATTTATATCATGTAGTTGATCTATGGTAGTTGACTTGCCAATATATGGCAAGATTCACTCACTTCCCTCCAATAATGCACAAGGGCAAATTAGTCATTTTGATTTTTTTGTTTTGTTCTTAATGGCATATTAGTAAATTGTCCAAACCTTTAGGGTTTACTGGCTTAAACCTTTAGGGTTTGGGTTTAACCCTAACATATTTGAAATTAAATTTCTAGGATTTCAAAATTTTGATTTTCAAAATAGAAAATTAATATTTCAAAATTATAATTAGGATTTTCTAATTATATTAACATTTACTAATCATTATACAAGCTTGCTAATTAGGATTAATATTTCCTAATTAAAATTACTAATTAACAATTAAGTTTCATAATCATTCATTAGGGTTTATAACCCATGAATTAGGGTTTCTGAATTATTAAAAAATCATATTACTCATTAAAGTTATCTTTGATTAGGTTTGTAATTAAAATACATAAACCTTATACATAGCATTTAAATTCCTAAATTAGAATTTTAATATCCGAATTAGGGTTTCAATTTCTCGTAATCGAAATTAGGGTTTTGCGTAATCCTGCTTTCTAGGGTTTCTTATTAGTCCTTAGAATTTTCTAACTGAACGTTGACGTTCTTAATATAATATTAGGGTTTACCACTGATATAGTTTAGTTGTTCAACCCTTGACCCTTAATCACATTCTGTACACATATACAACTATATACACATAACATAATCACGTATATCCTTAATCCTGAATAATTCACCACAAAGATTTTTAAATCTAAAAATTTCTTTTCAGAAATGTCAAATCTATACACTTATTTTCTATCTAGGTTTATTATTTAACCTTTATTCAATAATTTAAGATTTAAATAATTTTTCTAAATTCTTGGGTCGTCACATTCACCCCTTCTTCTAAAAATTTCATCCCCGAAATTTACATTACACCATACATCATTCATACACAGCATCACATGCTACCCAATACATTCCTCACCAGAGTAAAAATTTCAAGTATTGCTGAGGGTTTTCTAGACTATTCTCTGTCATTTTCGCAAAGGTTATATGGAAATTCATCCGCAAACCTTTATAACTTACCGACATAGTGGGTAATTAACCCGATATGCCATGTACTTATCAAGTACTTTCCGTCAACTCGCTTTTCGCCTCTCGCCATATAAGCACAAAATTTTTCCCCAATCTTATTAGATTCCGCATCAAAACAATTTGGTTCGGGAATTTCTTTCAATGAACACTTAGAGTTTTCATAAACATTAGTCTAAGTTGAATCGAATAAGACAGACTCATATCAATAATTCAATTCAATCGAATTATTTAGGTGTAGCCAAACCGTTGGCAAATTAAAATTTTGAAAATATTTTTGAGAATGACGTCATGATGTCGCATTGTATTACAAATTCGCTTAAGGATGCCGCCATCGTATGACTTTGTCATAACACATCATACAATAGTGGAACAACGATTTTAGATCAATTCAACACTAAGTATTCTCGCATTTACAACTCCATCAACTTTTTATCATCTCCGCACTCAAAGTTATATGGTACATAAGTGATAAATAAAATATATTTTGATATTTCAAATCATCTTCGTCTAGTGAAACAATTAGCATAGATCGTACTGATTTTAAACCGCTCCAAAAATGATTACGAAGTCTACACACATTTTTTTTAAAAGTACATAGTGCGATTTAGCTTGATGTCCAAAAGTTCAAGTCTAGCATAGCTAGGAATTTTGGAAAACCTATGTCTCAACTAATAATCATTTTCTTAAAATACCTATCTATTCCTATTATCCTTAATACTCCATTCACACAAACTATACCCAGTTCATCAAACTTACCACACCCATGAGTTCAGAACTTGCCACAATCACATGTGTTTAAGAACTTGTCCTGCCATGCACCTTTGGCATCCATTCACGAGGGGTTCATAAACATTTCATATAATTTTGAGTCACGATCGCACCATAAGTATGAGTCTTAAGAACTCGATTTACCCCGATATTCTCTACCTATCACCTATCTATCATATATACATGAGAAAAGAATTACCTTCTCAACATGTATATATCAAATAAATACGACACGAGATATTTCAATGATTATATCGCTAGAAACTAAGTGGTTTTCACACCAAGTACAATTCAACTCCCATACGAAGAATCATACAACTCACAATTACCGACATGAGTCCTCAATTGAAATCCCCACCTAATTAATCTTAACTCCTTCTCAATACGTAATTTCATTCAACTTGTATTCATAATCCTTTACCGATTTCATGCACTAATTCATGTATTAACACGGCAATCTTGGTCGTAAGTTTGTCAATCATTCTCTCAATCCATATCGATCACGGGTGATCTCATCATATATATTATGATTCATTTCTATTTTGTGATCGCTTTGCTTTTCGATCTTCTATCACTGCACTCTTAGTCTTTTTAGACTTATCTCGCTCATCACTACTATTCAACTTTATTATCGAGTTGGGAGCTCAGTAAATTATACCTCGCCGAGATTCGGTCTTTGAATCTTACCGACACACTAACTCTATTTGAGTTAGTACTTATCCTAATCATCATATGTTATTAGTCTCTGTGTATTCCTACCTAAGGTTCATAACCAACAGCTTTGATACCAACTGTAGCATCCCCAAATCCGGGTCCCAAATCACCACAGATCTTGGTATGCTAATTCTATAAATACTACTATTTGCGGAAGATATAAACATAAATTGTTTATACAATACATTACACTATTTCCCCCAAGGTCGAGTAACCTTCAAATAAACATAATTCATAACCTGTCTAACATACAACATTATTATTATAATATATTATTACAATTAAACTGCACATAAAATCCCAAGCTGAACTTGGCTTTATCCTTTCCTGTATCCGACGTATTCGCCTTAATCTGCAATGTTAAATCATGATATAGCAAGGGTGAGCATAAGATTGCCCAGCAAGTTTAAGTTCAATAATTTAACGATATATCATGATTGAAAGAATCTGAATAATAAGCTAGCTATAATTCAACAATATAATTGTGAACTAAGCGAGAACAAACTTTTGACCGAACAAGTATATAACATGAACAAATATATTCGAACCGAATGGTAATGAAGGTGATCAACCTTTCATACTGACTTATACATGCAATATGTACAGAGTATAATTCTACAATGGCAATCAAAGAATGATTAACCATAAGCATATCTCGAATGAAATAATTTTAGTAGAGTTAAGTAAAAACTTGCTCGAACTGGTTGATTATAAATTCACGCAATTTATCTAGATTTGTCTGAAAACCTAATATAAATAATACCGATCTACACATTAGAATAATATCACCACAATATTTAAAATAACCTTAATACATTTATCACATAACCCTATCAGTCTATTTAGCACATAATACTCAGTATCAAGTCAAACTATTGTAGTCTGAGTTGAACCCGACACAATTCTAACATCCCGACGGTCTAGTCAGACAATACTCGAGTTTAAGTTCAATTAAACTCTGCCTAAACACTTAACAATTATCTTAGATAATTTATTATCAGTCAAAAATATTTTTCATAGGCTCATAATAATTTTCAGATAATTAATATCATTTATCATAAATTTTCAATCATTAATATTGTATTTAAATGAATTAAATACCACATAATTCTTTTATCATTAATATTCATTTATTATCAAATATTAATGAAATACATGTCATAATATTATCATATATTTATAATATCATAAAGTATTTTTAATGCTTTAAAATCACCTTTATATGATTTTTAAACCGTTAAATTCATTATCCGATAATTGCTTTTAATATTAAAATATTAATATTTTTATGACAAAATATCAAAAGTTATATTTTATAACTTAAACATTTTTCTAACCCTTAAATCATTTTTATATGATTTATAAAACATTAATCCTATTTTTCCATAATTTATTTAATATATTTATTAAATAAGTTAACTATCATTAATATTGATTAATTAATAAATTCATCACAAAATATTAAAAGTTACTAAAATAACTTAAAATATTTTATTATACCATAATATTATTTTTCATGCATTAAAATCATTTTTAAATCAATTATTTAATATTATAATTAAATAAATTAAATACCATTTATATTTCAAAAATATTAAATATTTATGAAATATACTCTAAATAATTAAAAACTATTTTTCGTAATTTAAAATAATTTTCGTAATTTATTTAGTATTTTAATAATTAAAACCATTTATTTAATTAAAATAATCATTTTCGGAAAATAATAATTAATTTTCGAAATTAAGTGTCACTATAGGCACCATAGGTGACGTGTCCGTCGCTAATGGTGTTCTTCGCGTGTTCTTGAGCCTGCCCAGATCTTCATGTTAGACAACAAGGTGGGTCGTTTGACCATCATTTAAGCAGTGTTCATGTTGATTTCTAGGAAGATAATGGAACCTAGAATGTAGTATAAGTGTAATACTATAATTATAATCAAGTTTCATGACCATTACATAACATATCAGAGAGATACAAGCCCTCAAAATTGTTGTCGGACTCGTTTCTTCAATTTCTCGGTTTTCCGTAATCAAGAAAAATGAGGTGTCCATCTACCAATCCTTATAACGTGTAACCGGGTTTTGTTTGTATGTTGTATTGATTCAAGAATGCACCAAGGATGTCAGGAAGAATTCGTAGAGCAACATATCATAATTTCATCATCACACCAAGAAGATCATGGTTGGTCAAAGTCCGAAAAAACTCGAACATGAAGATCTGGTTTTCTAGAAAAGGATTTCGTGATCGAGCAAATCAACTTTGATTGCTTATTAAATGAATCTTGTTTGTTTTTAAGTGAAATAAAGGAACCAATCAGAGTCCCTAGACCATATTACAACATAGATATATTAACACCATCAAAGCATCAAATACAAGCTTTATCTCTACTCAGAATATCTTGTCGAAGCGATTCGAGAAAAACTGGTTACCCAGATTTGTTCTTCAGGCAGATTGGTCAACGTAGGTTTGACCGAGATTAATTGTAATTCTGGTCATGATATAAGGAATATAAAAGCATAGATGTGAAGTACTCATGTCAGGTTACAACGAAAAAACAATCACTGACCAACCTCTTTTAATACACCAAGATCTAGGTCATGAATATCACCGCCGAATTTCGAAATATATAATACGGGTCGCCTGAAAATGGTTTCGTGTTTGGTCAACGCTTTTGACCGATCATATCTTGTAATATACCCATGATCCGAGCTTGATTAAAGTCTCAAATCAAAGACCTAGCAACAAAGAACACATACATAACATAAAATACATCAAAACATTAACAGGTAAAGATCTAAAGCTTCTGACATATGGCTGTCAGGCCCAATTTTTCAAGTTTTTCCAGATTTTTAAAATCTTCAAAATCGTGCATCTAGATGTTATGAATCCGTGATCCAACAACCCAGATCTCTAAAAGGCACCTTCTAACACCTATCTAACCAATCATTAACAACTTTTAACATCAAATCAAAGATTTTCGAGATTAGGGTTTTCATACCTTTTGGCTTTGATCATGGTTCCGATCTTTGGGATCTGCTTCGCTTGCATGGATCATACAAAGGACCTGATATCCTCCATATTTTCATGGGTCTAGAGAGGAAGTGTGGGTTGAGAGTTTGATATAAAATTAGCAAAGTTTGTGAACTTCTCTCTTCAATTATTGAAATAATTGAATGCAATGGATATGGCTAATGTAATGTAATGATCTTCCGAGATTTATATCATGTAGTTGATCTATGGTAGTTGACTTGCCAATATATGGCAAGATTCACTCACTTCCTCCAATAATGCACAAGGGCAAATTAGTCATTTTGATTTTTTGTTTTGTTCTTAATGGCATATTAGTAAATTGTCCAAACCTTTAGGGTTTACTTGTTTAACCCCTAGGGTTTAGGTTTAACCTCAACATATTTGAAATTAAATTTCTAGGATTTCAAAATTTTGATTTTCAAAATAGAAAATTAATATTTCAAAATTATAATTAGGATTTTCTAATTATATTAACATTTACTAATCATTATACAAGCTTTGCTAATTAGGATTAATATTTCCTAATTAAAATTACTAATTAACAATTAAGTTTCATAATCATTCATTAGGGTTTATAACCCATGAATTAGGGTTTCTGAATTATTAAAAAATCATATTACTCATTAAAGTTATCTTTGATTAGGTTTGTAATTAAAATACATAAACCTTATACATAGCATTTAAATTCCTAAATTAGAATTTTAATATCCGAATTAGGGTTTCAATTTCGTAATCAAATTAGGGTTCATAGAAACCGGTTTCTAGGGTTTCTTATTAGTCCTTAGAATTTTCTAACTGAACGTTGACGTTCTTAATATAATATTAGGGTTTACCACTGATATAGTTTAGTTGTTCAACCCTTGACCCTTAATCACATTCTGTACACATATACAACTATATACACATAACATAATCACGTATATCCTTAATCCTGAATAATTCACCACAAAGATTTTTAAATCTAAAAATTTCTTTTCAGAAATGTCAAATCTATACACTTATTTTCTATCTAGGTTTATTATTTAACCTTTATTCAATAATTTAAGATTTAAATAATTTTTCTAAATTCTTGGGTCATCACATTCACCCTTCTTCTAAAAATTTCATCCCCTAAATTTACATTACACCATACATCATTCATACATAAAGATCACATGCTACCCAATACATTCCTCACCAGAGTAAAAATTTCAAGTATTGTTGAGGGTTTTCTAGACTATTCTCTGTCATTTTCGCAAAGGTTATATGGAAATTCATCCGCAAACCTTTATAACTTACCGACATAGTGGGTAATTAACCCGATATGCCCCTGCATACTTATCAAGTACTTCGTCAACTCGCTTTCGCCTCTCGCCATAGGCACAAAATTTTTCCCCAATCTTATTAGATTCCGCATCAAAACAATTTGGTTCGGAATTTCTTTCAATGAACACTTAGAGTTTTCATAAACATTAGTCTAAATGAATCGAATAAAGACAGACTCATATCAATAATTCAATTCAATCAATTATTTAGGTGTAGCCAAACCTCGTTGGCAAATTAAAATTTTTGAAAATATTTTTGAGAATGACGTCATGATGTCGCATCAGACACAAATCGCTTAAGGATGTCGTCATCGTATGATTTTGTCATAACACATCATACAATAGTGGAACAACGATTTTAGATCAATTCAACACTAAGTATTCCTGCATTTACAACTCCATCAACTTTTTATCATCTCTGCACCAGGTTATATGGTACATAAGTGATAAATAAAAATATATTTTGATATTTCAAATCATCTTCGTCTAGCTGAAACAATTAGCATAGATCAGTATTTTTAAACTGCTCCAAAAATGATTACTAGTCTACACACATTTTTTTTAAAAGTACATAGTGCGATTTAGCTTGATGTCCAAAAGTTCAAGTCTAAGATAGCTAGGAATTTTGGAAAACCTATGTCTCAAGTAATAATCATTTTCTTAAACACCTATCTATTCCTATTATCCTTAATACTCCATTCACACAAACTATACCCAGTTCATCAAACTTACCACACCTATGAGTTCGTGAACTTGCCACAATCACATGTGTTTAAGAACTTGTCCTAGATGCGGACCTTTGGCATCCATTCACCGAGGGGTTCATAAACATTTCATATAATTTTGAGTCACGATCGCACCATAAGTATGAGTCTTAAGAACTCGTGATTTCACCGATATTCTCTACCTATCACCTATCTATCTCATATACACATGAGAAAAGAATTACCTTCTCAACATGTATATATCAAATAGCGACACGAGATATTTCAATGATTATCATTGCCAGAAACTAAGTGGTTTTCACACCAAGTACAATTCAACTCCCATACGAAGAATCATACAACTCATTTACGACATGAGTCCTCAATTAAAATCCCCACCTAATTAATCTTAACTCCCTTCTCAATATTTGAATTTCATTCAACTTGTATTCATAATCCTTTACCGATTTCTGCACCAATTCATGTAGACACACGTTAATCTTCAGCCGTAAGCTTGTCAATCATTCTCTCAATCCATATCGATCACGGGTGATCTCATCATATATATTATGATTCATTTCTATTTTGTGATCGTTTTGCTTTTCGATCTTCTATCACTGTACTCTTAGTCTTTTAGACTCTATCTGTTCATCACTACTATTCAACTTTATTATCAGAGTTAGGGAGCTCTGTAAATTATACCCCGCCGAGATTCGTCTTTGAATCTTACCGACACACTAACTCTATTTGAGTTAGTACTTATCCTAATCACTGCGGTTATTAGTCTCAGGTATTCCTACCTAAGGTTCATAACCAACAGCTTTGATACCAACTGTAGCATCCCCAAATCCGGGTCCCAAATCACCACAGATCTTGGTATGCTAATTCTATAAATACTACTATTTGCGGAAGATATAAACATAAATTGTTTATACAATACATTACACTATTTCCCCCAAGGTCGAGTAACCTTCAAATAAACATAATTCATAACCTGTCTAACATACAACATTATTATTATAATATATTATTACAATTAAACTACACATAAAATCCCAAGCTGAACTTGGCTTTATCCTTTCCTGTATCCGACGTATTCGCCTTAATCTGCAATGTTAAATCATGATATAGCAAGGGTGAGCATAAGATTGCCCAGCAAGTTTAAGTTCAATAATTTAACGATATATCATGATTGAAAGAATCTGAATAATAAGCTAGCTATAATTCAACAATATAATTGTGAACTAGCAGGAACAAACTTTTGACTGAACAAGTATATAACATGAACAAATATATCTTGACCGAATGGTAATGAAGGTGATCAACCTTTCATACTTGACTTATACATGCAATATGTACAGAGTACAATTCTACAATGGCAATCAGCAATGATTAACCATAAGCATATCTGAATGAAATAATTCTTAGTAGAGTTAAGTAAAAACTTGCCTGAACCGTTGATTACAGCTACGCAATTTATCTAGATTTGTCTGAAAACCTAATATAAATAATACCGATCTACACATTAGAATAATATCACCACAATATTTAAAATAACCTTAATACATTTATCACATAACCCTATCAGTCTATTTAGCACATAATACTCAAGATTAAGTCAAACTATCAGTAATGCGAGTTGAACCCGGACACAATTCTAACATCCCGATGATTGCCTAGTCAGACAATACTCGAGTTTAAGTTCAATTAAACTCGCTTTTAAACACTTAACAATTATCTTAGATAATTTATTATCAACCAAAATATTTTCATATAGCTCATAATAATTTTCGGATAATTAATATCATTTATCATAAATTTTCAATCATTAATATTGTATTTAAATGAATTAAATACCACATAATTTTTTTATCATTAATATTCATTTATTATCAAATATTAATGAAATACATGTCATAATATTATCATATATTTATAATATCATAAAGTATTTTTAATGCTTTAAAATCACCTTTATATGATTTTTAAAACCGTTAAATTCATTATCCGATAATTGCTTTTAATATTAAAATATTAATATTTTTATGACAAAATATCAAAAGTTATATTTTATAACTTAAACATTTTTCTAACCCTTAAATCATTTTTATATGATTTATAAAACATTAATCCTATTTTTCCATAATTTATTTAATATATTTATTAAATAAGTTAACTATCATTAATATTGATTAATTAATAAAATTCATCACAAAATATTAAAAGTTACTAAAAATAACTTAAAATATTTTATTATACCATAATATTATTTTTCATGCATTAAAAATCATTTTTAAATCAATTATTTAATATTATAATTAAATAAATTAAATACCATTTATATTTCAAAAATATTAAATATTTATGAAATATACTCTAAATAATTAAAAACTATTTTTCAGAATTTAAAATAATTTTTCAGAATTTATTTAGTATTTTTAATAATTAAAAACCATTTATTTAATTAAAATAATCATTTTCGGAAAATAATAATTAATTTTCGAAATTAAGTGTCACTATAGGCACCATAGGTGACGTGTCCGTCGCTAATGGTGTTCTTCGCGTGTTCTTGAGCCTGCCCAGATCTTCATGTTAGACAACAAGGTGGGTCGTTTGACCATCATTTAAGCAGTGTTCATGTTGATTTCTAGGAAGATAATGGAACCTAGAATGTAGTATAAGTGTAATACTATAATTATAATCAAGTTTCATGACCATTACATAACATATCGAGAGAGATACAAGCCCTCAAAATTGTTAGTCAGACACATTTCTTCAATTTACGGTTTTCCGTGAATGAAGAACAAATGAGGTGTCCATCTACCAATCCTTATAACGTGTAATCCGGGTTTTTGTTTGTATGTTGTATTGATTCAAGAATGCACTAAGGATGTCGGGGAAGAATTAGGTAGCAACATATCATAATTTCATCATCACACCAAGAAGATCATGCATTTGGTCAAAGTCCGAAAAAACTCGAACATGAAGATCTGGGTTTTCTAGAAAAGGATTTCGTGACTGAGCAGTCAACTTTGACCGTTTATTAAATGAATCTTGTTTGTTTTTTAAGTGAAATAAAGGAACCAATCTGTAGTCCCTAGACCATATTACAACATAGATATATTAACACCATCAAAGCATCAAATACAAAGCGGATCTCTACCAGAATATCTTGTCGGAAGCGATTCGAGAAAATCAGGTTACCCAGATTTGTTCTTCAGGCAGATTGGTCAACGTAGGTTTGACCGAGATTAATTGTAATTCTGGTCATGATATAAGGAATATAAAAGCATAGATGTGAAGTACTCATGTCAGGTTACAACGAAAAAACAATCACTTGACCAACCTCTTTTAATACACCAAGATCTAGGGTCATGAATATCACTGTCAGAAATTCTGGAAATATATGGGCTGCCCAGAAAATGGTTTCGTGCTTGGTCAACGCCTTTTGACCGATCATATCTTGCAATATACCCATGATCTGAGCTTGATTAAAGTCTCAAATCAAAGACCTAGCAACAAAGAACACATACATAACATAAAATACATCAAAACATTAACAGGTAAAGATCTAAAGCTTCTGACATATGGCTGTCAGGCCCAATTTTTCAAGTTTTTCCAGATTTTTAAAATCTTCAAAATCGTGCATCTAGATGTTATGAATCCATGATCCAACAACCCAGATCTCTAAAAGGCACCTTCTAACACCTATCTAACCAATCATTAACAACTTTTAACATCAAATCAAAGATTTTCGAGATTAGGGTTTTCATACCTTTTTGGCTTTGATCATGGTTACGATCTTTGGGATCCGTTTCGGCTTTTTATGGATCATACAAAGGACCTGATATCCTCCATATTTTCATGGGTCTAGAGAGAGGAAGTGTGGGTTGAGAGTTTGATATAAAATTAGCAAAGTTTGTGAACTCTCTCTCTCTTCAATTATTGAAATAATTGAATGCAATGGATATGGCTAATGTACAGGGCTGATCTTCTGAGATTTATATCATGTGGTTGATCTATGGTAGTTGACTTGCCAATATATGGCAAGATTCATTCACTTCCCTCCAATAATGCACAAGGGAAAATTAGTCATTTTGATTTTTTTGTTCTGTTCTTAATGGCATATTAGTAAATTGTCCAAACCTTTAGGGTTTACGGTTTAACCCCTAGGGTTTAGGGTTTAACCCTAACATATTTGAAATTAAATTTCTAGGATTTCAAAATTTTGATTTTCAAAATAGAAAATTAATATTTCAAAATTATAATTAGGATTTTCTAATTATATTAACATTTACTAATCATTATACAAGCTTACTAATTAGGATTAATATTTCCTAATTAAAATTACTAATTAACAATTAGGTTTCATAATCATTCATTAGGGTTTATAACCCATGAATTAGGGTTTCTGAATTATTAAAAAATTATATTACTCATTAAAGTTATCTTTGATTAGGTTTGTAATTAAAATACATAAACCTTTATGCATAGCATTTAAATTCCTAAATTAGAATTTTAATATCTGAATTAGGGTTTCAATTTCCCGGAACTGAAATTAGGGTTTGCAGAACCGGTTTCTAGGGTTTCTTATTAGTCCTTAGGGTTTTCTAACTGAACGTTGACGTTCTTAATATAATATTAGGGTTTGCCAGTGATATAGTTTAGTTGTTCAACCCTTGACCCTTAACCACATACTGTACACATATACAACCATATACACAGAACACAATCACATATATCCTTAATCCTGAATAATTCACCACAAAGATTTTTAAATCTAAAAATTTCTTTTCAGAAATGTCAAATCTATACACTTATTTTCTATCTAGGTTTATTATTTAACCTTTATTCAATAATTTAAGATTTAAATAATTTTTCTAAATTCTTGGGTCGTCACATATGCTCCCGCTTCCACTCCGGAATCTCCAATGACTGTAACAAGCTACTTGGTCATTGATGTTCGACTTTAACTCTTTGACAAGTAAAGCACCTACTTACATACTCGGGCTATTTCTCTCTTCATGTTCGACCACCAAAAACTCTGTCGAAGGTCTTGATACATCTTAGCGTTACCATGATGAATCGAGTACCTCGAACTTTGAGCCTCTTGTAATACTTGCTCCTTTAATTCCGTCTCATTCAGAATCCAAATTATTCCTTAAAATCTCAATAATCCCTCTTTATCAAGACTAAACTTAATATCTTTTTCAGTGGTTAACTGTTCCTTCATCTGGTCACACTCATAAGTTTTGAGCTGCACCTCCTTGACTCTCTCTACGATGGTAGATTGTATTTCCATCGCAAAAAGTCCATGATCCATTTCACTTGGCAACTTCACCTCCAACTCCATCTTAGCCATCTCTGTTATTAATTCAGTTTGAGACGTTAACATAGACAACTTCTCCCGACCCTTTCTACTCAAAGCGTCGGCGACAACATTGGCTTTTCCAGGGTGATACAAGATTTCATAGTCGTAATCCTTTATCAACTCCAGCCATCTCCTCTATCTGATATTCAACTCCTTCTGTGTGAAGATATATTTTAGACTCTTATGGTCCGTGTATATCTCACACTTTTCCCCATAAAGATAATGTCGCCATATCTTTAAGGCAAACACCACCGCGACTAGTTCTAGATCATGAGTAGGGTAAACTTTCTCATAATCCTTCAACTGCCTAGATGCATACGCAATGACCTTGCCATACTTCATGATCACGCAACCCAGTCCTTTATGCGAAGCATCGCTATAAACTATGAAATTTCTTGTGTCATCGGGTAATGACAAAACAGGCGCTTCACTCAACCTCTTCTTCAGTTCTTGAAAACTGTTTTCACATTTCTCAGTCCATACATACTTCACCGTCTTCCGCGTCAAGTTAGTTAACAGAGTAGCTATCTTTAAAAAATCCTGAATAAATCTCCGATAGTAACCCGCTAATCCTAGGAAACTCTGCACCTCGATCGGCGTTTTCGGTTGTTCCCAATTCATCACGGCTTCCACCTTTGTTGGATCTACTGAAATCCCCTCGTGGTAAATGACATGACCTAAAAACTGTACCCTCTCTAACCAAAATTCATACTTAGTGAACTTTGCATATAACTTCTCCTTCCTTAAGGTCACCAATACTATTCTTAGGTGTTCAGCAAGATATTCTGGCGTCTTAGAATAGAGTAGAATATCATCGATAAACACCACGATGAACTTGTCCAAATATTGTTTGAACACTCTGTTCATCATATCCATAATTACCAGAAACTCGTAATGACCATAACAAGTCCTGAATGTCGTCTTTGGTACGTCTTCATTTCTAACTTTCAGCTGATGATACCCCGTCCTTAAATCTATTTTGGAAAAATATTTTGCCCCTTTCAACTGATCAAAAAGATCATCGATCCTAGGCAATGGATACTTATTCTTTATCGTCAACTTGTTCAACCCTCGGTAGTCGATACAAAGTCTTAACGATCCATCCTTCTTCTTGACAAACAGTACCGGTGCTCCCCACGACGAAACAGTCGGTTGAATGTACTTCCTGTCTAACTGTTCTTGCAAATGCACCATCAACTCCTTCATCTCCATGGGCGCCATACAATACGGTGCCCTGGAAACTGGTGCCGCTCCTGGCACAATATCTATTACAAACTCGGTCTCTCTATCCGGTGGAAGACCCGACAACTCACTCAGAAATACATCCATGAATTCACTCACTATAAGTATTTGTTCCATGGTCGCTTCCACCCTTTGGGTATCAACCACATGACACAAATAGCCTACACACCCCTTCCTCAGTAATTTTGTAGTTTGTGTCATAGTAAGACAACACGAACGTCCCGGCGATTTATTCTCATAAAATATTACATGAGATTGTCTTAATGTTTTAATATTTATGCCTTTCTTTTGACAATCTATAACTGCCCCATGATTAACCAACCAATCCATTCCAAGAATTACGTTGAATTCTCATAAGTTTATCGATATCAGATCTACCGATAATTTACAACCTCGTATGTCTACGTAACAACTACTATGAATATCTTCAACAAGAATTATCTCTTCATTTGCTACCTTAATGTTTAAAGGTATAGGCAACTTTTCGGGAAGTAATCCTAATCGTCTAGCAAAATCACATGCGATAAATGAATAAGTAGCACCCGAGTCAAACAGCATGTATGCATTTAAGTCTTTGATCAGAATAATACCTGCGACTACGTCCCCCGAGGCCATCGCGTCTTGGGCGGTCCATATTAAAGGTGCAGGCCATCTACCTACCCATTGCTACTGACCCCCAATAGTTAACTTTCCACTATTGGTGCCCCTATTCCCGCTTGTCCCCTCTTTGGGGCGGTTCTTTTGCCATGTGGTCATTGACCCACATACAAAGCATCCATGGTTCTTCTTTGGACTTGGATAGTTTGGCTTATATATGCCCCTCCCGTCATGATTATAACACACGGTCTTACCTTTGAGACAGACTCCTAAATGAGTCTTCCCATGAGTTTTGCAGGCCTCCATCCTCCTCTTCGGGTCTCCTTGTTTCACTCCAATATTCCCAGAGCTAACTACCTTCCTCTTATAACCTTCGCCACTCTCGCTGGCACCCTCGTTCTTTACTCCCCCGTCTATCATCCCCTTGATTTTCTTATCCTTGTGGTATTGGCTCAACGCCTCGCTACCACCTTCGGCAATTATTTCCTTCTCTAAAACGATTCCAAAGGAAGTACTTTGAAATATAGAGATACGGTTATAGAGCCAGGGTTTCAAGCCCTGCTCGAACCGTCGTGCCTTCCTAACCTCGGTGTCCACTTGATGTGGAGCGAACCTTGCCAGTTCATTAAACATGGCGACGTATTGGGGAACCGTCATGTCCCCTTGTTTCAAATCTAGAAACCATCTCCATCCTTCCCTGCATGCTCATGGGAAAGTAGTTCTCATAAAATATTTCCTTGAACCTCACCCACATTGTAACATCATTTCCGGCCCTAGCCTGATTGGCCTCCCACCAAAAGTTGGCCTCTCCCTTCATCATGTAGGTTGCAAAGGCAACCGTCTGGGCCTCATCAACATTTGCTATCACAAATGCTTTTTCTATTTCCTTCACCCATGTTTGGGCTTAGATAGGGTCCGTAGTTCCTTTGAACTCTGGCGGACCCACACTCTTAAAGTCCTTAAATGTAGCAGCTCGTACTACACCAGGATTTACGGGGATGTCAGCCCCTGTTCTATTAAATGTTGCGTTTAATAAATTTATTTAACTCTGCATGGGGTTAACTTGACCTCCTCCTCGGTTGGTTTGGTTTTGTTCGCACCACCTCGATTACATTGGTACAATAAACACATATTTCATTATTATTCATTTCCTGTCAGTTAGTTATTATTCAATGTTAAACAATAACTTAAACATTCATTACTCAACATTTTTCGAAAAAGACTTATATTGATTCGTTGTAGTATAATACTACATCGGTTACATAACACTACCTAAGCTAAATACATTACTTTCCCGCCATTGCTTTCCAAAAAATGGGATTTACAAAATACTACCCTTGATTATACAAAAGAGGGTTTTACGTCGCTACTAGATACAAAAATATGTACATATCTAACTACGCTAGCCACTAATAGATTACATTTCCCTTAAGGCATTCTCAAAATCCGCCTTGGTAAGATCGGCGATAATATCACGGCTGATAGTATGTCGCGTCTGCCTTGCTTCGACGGGATAACCGGCTACCTGCAGCTGGAAATCCTCATGAGAACTCCTATTGGTATTGGACATTCTCCCTATCTTCTGCTTCTTGGTCTTTAGCTCCCCCCTGAGCTCAAAGACCTCCTGTTTTAGCTCATGGACCTTGTCCTTAGCCAAAACCCTTTCATCGTGCTCCTGCTCCCACATGGACTCCACGTCCGTCTTATCCTCTATAACAACTTGGAGCTCCGCCTTCAACTCCTTAACCTCCTAACAGTAGTGGATATTTCTATCCAGCACTGACATGAACAGTGACATCATTGACTCCCCTGGAGTCATCTCTGCTGCTATTGCTACGGGGTTGAAGGACACTACCTCCACTTCTTCTTCCAACATGCCGTCAAACACAGACATGAGGTCTAGGCTCTCTAAGTCTCCAGACTCAACCACCACTATCTCGGGATCTGCTGCTATGGGGCTCGGTATAATCTCTACCTGATTAACCGATCCTTCACTGACTACCTGCACATCTCTATTTTCTCCTGACATCTACACAACACAAAATTTTGATTAGTACACGTTAGTAGAATAATAAAAACACATAACATATATAATGTATTTTTATATGGTTATCTTCCATCTTTTATTCTTTGACTTTTTTTAAGGTTATGACTTAAGGTTTTATTTTCCCCCTTAAGTTTTATAACCTATGACTTTGATACCAACCTGTGACGCCCCAAAATCCGGGTATCTTCCAACCCGACAGATGGTGCTACACGATGCTACAGTTCATATAAACATTCAATTGAAATGCCTCCAAAGAATGGATATGTCTTATATATATATAAAAAGAATATTTACATTCCCCAGATTCTTTAAAACCAATATATTTGTCTTTATCATAATATCAATATTATTCTTACAAAACCTATACTATTACATAGATAATCTACGGATCGCTTTTCGCTTTCCCTTTATCCTTCACGGATCCATCTATCTCGTTTCGGTCTTCATTGCATTCATATGGTTCAAGAAAAAATGAGCCTAACTAGCTCAGCAAGTACGATAATTCTAATAAAATAGCTTGCTTGAAACATAGGAATAATATATCTTCAATAACTGAACAATAGCTATGAAGTATTATCGACAATTTAAAATAGCACTTCTTTTCATTCAAAACATTTTACAACAACAATATTCAGTAAAACATCAATTCCGGTTCAAGACCATAAGCATATCATAAGTACTTGGAAAAGGACATCCTGGCACTAAGTCCATAAGTCTGGCATAGCTTACAAGCACGTCTAGGTGATCAGCCTATAGTACTCTATGTTGATTAACACTACATTCATTAAATGTGTATACATTTAAGTTGTGGCAACCTCATGTGCCTGTCGTTTGACGATAAAACAATTTAGCATACTCAGTCAACTTTTGAAAACCACAACAATATTAGTTTGGTAAATCCTTATCAACACTTGATAGAATAACATAGCATACGTGTAGCCGAAAGAATTGGCCTTGACTTCCTCAAACATTAACTCATGCGAAGAATACATGAATCATAAAGACTTGTCCAGATCGAACTGGAACAAGGGTTAGAGTACTTGCCTTTTAGCGTCAGTCTGCCATGCTTTATAACACGTGCACTTTAGGTCCTTAAGTCTCTACAGTAGATGATAACATCACAAGTACATTAGGTCATGAATGATCATACATGTTTCCTAAAGAATCTTACCCTTCTTCTCAATCTAAATACGTATTTAGATTTGTTATTAAAGATTCCAACTTTCCATT
This sequence comes from Panax ginseng, assembly GCA_020205605.1. NCBI lineage: Eukaryota > Viridiplantae > Streptophyta > Magnoliopsida > Apiales > Araliaceae > Panax > Panax ginseng. Next base: position 92,616,830 of record CM035140.1, read on the forward strand.
ACGTCATTCTTACGTTCATAAGTAATTAACTTAATCTTAACCCTAAGTGTACATACTTAAGGTTTAATATGTCTTAACAATGTTTCTTTAAGATCCTTGTTTAATGTTCATCAATTTTTATTTATGTTCAACATATAAATTTTTTCCATTGTCTAGGTCATGAAGCTGGTGCTGCGGCGCCAGCTATTACACTTGGTTCTACGCTGCGGCGTCACCCATTATTGCCTAGAAACCGAACTCGGCGCTGCGACACGAGTCCCTTTGTTAATGGTCGCATTGCCATGTGAGTTTGCGGCAGGGTCGAGGCTCACCTTGGCCGCATTCAGTTGGGCTAATTGGCTTGAGTCGCCATACGGACCGAGCCCTCGTAAATTTTTGACAAATTTTTTAAATGTTGAGATTCCCGGACTCGTAACTTCTTCCTTATAAGTCCGAATTGGCTCGTTCAAGAGCCTACGGTTCACAAATTACGTACTCTATTCGTTCATGCAAGAATTTTATCTATTCGACTTTTTTTGCTAAGATTTCACCTATTAGTCCATTTTTAACGAAAACGAGAAACGTTCGTGAACGTTCAACGCTCGTTTCTTCGTTCTAAGTCAGAATCCGGTCATTTTGAAGTCCGCAACTCTATAATGCCAAATATGACTTGTCTCCATCAAAAACCAACATTTTCGACTTCAAACACAAAATACGACTTCCATTCCGAGAATTTCACGAATTCGATGATTATCGTCCAATCGTGTGAATTCCGATGAAACCTCATTACTAATCATTCTAAATGAATTTTAATCAACATATAAACATTTCAAGTTACTTATTACACTAACTTATTATCAAAGTAGGTTTTGACTTATTCTCATAAGTCAATGACTTATTTAACTTGTGAACTCCAATTCTCAAGCTTATGACTTGCTATGAATTTAGATCCATCAATCAATGTTCTCATACTATATTGAACATACTAACATCATATGACAAACATATGACAAGTTTTGTATAATATTATCAACTTATTTAGGTTCAAGCTGCTTATTCATCTTATTCGGCTTAAGTTCATTCATCAATGTCTTTTTAGATGTTCTTAACATCTAATGTTCATTAGATTACACTTCTCTTATCAACCTATCATGATAGAGATAGAAGAGACAAGATCAATTATCTTTGAAGATTACTTATCTTGCTTTGGAAATCTACTAATGAAAGGTTAAGCTCAAAGTGCTTATTTGCTCTAACAATTAAGTTGTTTGTGAGAGAGTTTGTGGATGAAATAATAAGCCACAAAGGAATTAAAGGCTTGCTATAAAAATAGGTATACAACACCCATTCTCGAAGTCGCCAAAATACATGGTATGTAAAGCAAACTACAACTTTGATAATACAGATGTCGTGGTAGAATACTTACAATACAACCGTGAGTTTGAATACAAATATTGTCTTCTAGATAATATACACACCCAAATAAGTCCTCATTAATTATTCATACACTATTTTACGTAAATAGTGAGGACAAACTAAAACATCTTCCTGTAACCATCACTCCATACCCCGACTCGATCCTCGCATGTTCTCACCTCCCGAGAAGAAAAATGGAACAAAAAGGAAAAGGGTGAGCTCAACTAGCCCAAGAAGAATATTATGACTAAGATAATATACAACAAATTATCGTTAGTCTTCAACAGGAAAAATCTAATGTAATACAATAGACAACAAGTTTTAGATCAACAAATGCAATTTAAATAAAGAATCCATTGTAAGAGTCACGTGAGAGAAAGAATTCTACCGCCTTCTAAGGTTTAAAAGTCCATCATCAATAGTTTATCCCTCGTAATAACAATCAATATACATCTTTAATCATCTTTGCACTACAGCCAAAGATATTCATTCAGATCACCAAATGGTCATGTTCATCTCAACACTGCTCATCTTGCACTACAGCCAAAGATATTCATCGCTTAATCGCTCATCTTTGCACTATGTGCCAAAGATATTCATTTATATCACCATTTAGGACCGAGGAGGATGATGAAAACATTTTTAAAGAAACGAATCCAAAGGAAACAAAATGACAAGGATTAAGGATTAAGGATTCAGACTTTGTTTTACCCAAGTCCAAAAATACTTCAAAATAATCATATTGGTGTAAAATTCAAGAATGATCAAAACATGGATACAATCAAAGCTAGTATCCGTAATAGATATTTTGGACAAAAAGAAAATTTTTATTTTCTATGAATAAAGGTCAGATTCGTGAATAAGGTCGATACGTGAATAAAGGTCGATACGTGAATAAGAACCCCACACAACAAGTTCCAAATTTGATAAAAAAGTTCACCAATACTTCTAAGATAATGATATCAAAGAAAAATATCATTTAAGAAGAAAATAATACCCTTACCTCAAAATAACCGCATTTCGATCGATTTTCAGATAAGGTCGATGTAAACCCGCAGACCAGATAAAGAACACTCAAAGTATACTCACAAGAATACGCCTCGATAATTTAGAGAGAGAAAGAGAGAAAACTTAGTTTCGTGTGATTTTCAATTCTAACTTAGCCTCTATTTATAGGAAAATGTTGTAACGCCAAAGGAGACTAAATTAATAAATTATTATTATTTACCAAATATTCAAGCCCACCACCAAGGAATCTGATTTTAGCCACCAACCACATGTTAAAGATGCTCACCAACCTTTGAAAAACGTTTTTCTTGAAAATAATAATTAAAATTTCCAAAATCAATTATTTTAACTCAAACATCAATAATTCACAATAAATATCCCTTTATCGTAAAAATTCAAATCTCATGACTTTTTATAGGAATTTCAATTTCTACAACTTTGCGTAAGAAAATTTTTCCAAATTCCAAATGTAAATTATCCAAAATCCACAAACGGGCAATTTTATACTATAATAAATTTTCTATTAAGAATTGTGTCCACCACACACACAAAACATATGTTAAACATTTAATGCCACAAAATACTCTACCTCCTCATATACTCATATATCCCACATTCATTATAAAATATCACCGCTAATATATTATTAAAATAATATATTTAAATGAATTATTTTATCGTAAAAAGATAAAATATTAATTTTCAACAATTGTCACATTAAAAATTTTTTCCATATATATCCACATAAAATAAATATTTTCTTTATCATAATAATCAATAATTAATTATTCAAAAATAATATTACGTAATCACAAGATCGACAACCGTGCCGCTCCTGTGAAAGAGGGGCTTTCCAATAAGGATTTCTCCTTCGGCGCAAGCAATTAGTGACCAAACCTCTCTTAGATGTAACTTTCTAGACATTGCCAATAATGTTATCTCGATAATATTATTCAAATAATATGAATTATTGATTTGATAATGGAAAAATATCGTCGTAATGACAATTATCAAACAACAAAGAATACAAAATATCAACGCAAGAATTATTGAATCAATAAAATATAATATCGAATAAAGAATTCATCGTGAATAATTATCGAAAAGGCCTTTCACGTAAGGATCAATAATTCAATAATATCAGGTAATACCGTGTGCCATCGCGGCAACCACGCCAGACATCAGATTTTAACCACTGTGTAACCCAACAAAGGTTAATTCAGAATAATTTACGCCGTTATTTATAAAACTCAATCTTTGTCGCTTTCCTTCATCCAACCGCTTTTTCAAGCATGGGCCCACTAATGATCGCTACTGGCCGCACGAGAGATTCCCGACAAAAAAGAATATTCCACCACCAAACTAATATTCCCCGATAATAATGAATATTTTATAACCACTTGCTTATTTTGTAAACTTTGCACATTTCACCCATAACCAAAGAATTATATCAAATTAACCCTTATTAATTTAGAATAATGAATAAAGGAAAATTCAATTTTATTTATAATAAGTGGGGTCTTACACAACCCCTCCTTATGAAATTTCGCCTCTAAATCGACGACGCATTCGGTATATCGAAAAGGTGAGGGTACTCGCTTTCATCTCCGATTCCAACTCCCATGTCATTTCCTCAATTGCATGGTTTCTCCACAAAACCTTAACTTGTGGTATAACCTTCGCATGTAAGACATGCTCTTTCCTATCCAAAATCTCAACAGTATCTCCTCGAGGTTAAATCTTCACTATCTCGCTCGGGTTCTAATGCAATAATGTGGTTCGGTCTTTCACATATTTACGAAGCATAGATATGTGGAATACATTGTGAACACGTAGACATACTGGAGGTAACGCGAGTCTATAGGCTACGCTTCCTATTCTGGCCAAGAATCTCAAATGGACCAACAAACCTTGATCGAGCTTTCCTCTTTCCCAAATCTTGTAACTCCTTTCCATGGAGCAACACGTAATAATACATGATCTCCAATATTAAACTCCACGCCCTTTCTATGAAGATCAAGATAACTCTTTTGTCGATCTTGTGAAGTTTGAATACGCTGTCAATCATTTGGATCTTTTTCAGAGTCATGCGCGATAATTCTCGTCCCAACAATGTTGCTTTCTCCCACCTCGCCCCAAAGATAATCGAGAACTACATTTTCGGCCCATACAACGCCTCAAATGGAGCCATGCCTATACTTGCTTGATAATCGTTGTTATAAGAGAATTCCACCAAAGCTGGTAGGTACTTATCCCAACTTCCTTTGAAATCTAGGACACGTAGTCTTAATAGATCTTCAAGGGTTTGAATAGTCCTCTCGATTGTCCGTCTGCTTTGAGGATGGTATGTCGAATCAATCAGAAATGCGCCCATAGCTTTTTCGCAAGCTAACCCAAAATCTTGAAGTGAATCTCGTCACGATCCAAACTATGGATACCGGCATGCCATGCAATCGCATAATCTCATTCACATACATACGAAAGCAAGACGCTCAAGGGGATAAGTCTCACAGACGGTAAGAAATGGGCGATTTGGTTAATCTATCAACAATAACCCAAATTGCATCTACGCCTTTGAGAAACTTTGGGAAGACTCAGAATAAAAATCCATAGTAATGTGTTCCCATTTCCATTCCTAATCTCAAGTGGTTGCAATGGACCTTTTGGCACTTGATGCTCCGCCTTTACACGCCGACAAAGTTAAACATCTTGAGATAAACTCCGCAATCTCTCTCTTCATATTGTTCCACCAAAATGTATGTCTAATATCATGATACATTTTGGTACTCCTGTGATGGATTGCAAATGGGGTGTTGTGTGCTCCATCATGATTTTATGCTTCGTGTCGTAATCGTTAGAACGCAAAGTCTAGAATTGACTCAAGTATTCCTTCCTCATCAATTCTTGCTTCCTAATAGCTCCTTCTTGCACTTTCTTCTTCATACGATCGCCCCCTGTGTCCGTAGCTTGAGCAAAGCCTTTAACTTTATCGATTAAAGTCTGCTTCTACTTGTATATTCGCCATCATTATGTGGGTCCCTCGAGTCTTTAATTCTACCTCCATCCTTTGCAAGTCATACAAAATGGGCCTTCATATTGCTGACAATATCGCACTCAGATTTTTGCATATGATCTTCTACTTAACGCGCCACCTACTACGCTCGCTTTTCCGTGATGATATCAATAGTGTGATCGTAATCTTTAATCAGCCCAGCCCAACAACGCCTGCTGCCGCATGTTGAGTTCTTTTGGGTGAAGAAATATTTGAGGCTTTTATGGTCCGTGATAAATCTCCACTTTCTCTCCATACAAGTAAAGGTTCCATATCTTCAACGCGAATACGATCGCCGCTAACTCTAGATCATGAGTAGGATAATTCCTCTCATATTCTTTGAGTTGTCGTGAGGCATAGGCTATGACTTTCCCATGTTGCATGAGAACACATCCTAACCCCTTGCCGTAAGCATCGTCAGAGATAACAAATCCATCCAACCAGATGGTATTGTTAAACAAAGCCAAATGAGTCTCCTCTCGAGCTCTTGGAAACTCTTCTCACATTCTCCGCCCATATGAATTTTGTATCTTTCCGAGTCACCGAAAGTTAATCTGAGTAGCGATTCGAGAAAATCCTTCCACTAATCTCCGATAATAACCAAATTTAAGCCCGTAAAGTCACAGATTTTGGCCACCGACTTTTGCTGTTCTAACTTTGTATTGCTTCAATCTTCACGTCGTCAAGATACTCTTTGTTTTTGACACCACGCGCTCAAGGAATGCTACTTCCTCAAGCCGTAACTCGTGATTTCTTCAATTTTGGCATAAAGCTTGTGTTCACGAAGTCTTTGTAGTACCAGCCTTCAAATGGTGCTCATGATCTTCACGGCTTTTGGAATAGATGAGGATGTCATCAATAAAGACAACAACGAACCCGATCCAAATATTCCTTGAATACACGGCTCATCATATCCATGAAAGCAAAGCAGGAGCATTAGTCAATCCAAAAGACATGACCAAGAATTCATAATGCCCAGACGAGTCCTCGAATGCCGCCTTTGAATATCCTCGCTTTTAATCTTCACCGATGATATCCGTAACTAAGATCAATCTTTGAAAAGAATCAAGGCCTCTTGTAATCGGGTCGAATCGAATGTGTCATCAATGCGAGGTAATGGATACCTATTCTTGATGGTGACATGGTTCAATTCTCGATAGTCAATATAAAGTCGATACTCCCCGCCTTTCTTCTTTACTTAATAAAAAACAGAGCACCCCAAGGAGACGATTTAGACTAATGAAACCGATGTCTAATAATTCCTCAGTAGTTGGACTTTTAACTCCTCAAGTTCAATAGAGCCATTCGATATGGGGTTTTAGAAATGGGTTTTGTATCTTGCTCAAGGTCAATAAAGAATTCAACATCACGCTCGGGGTAAACCAGAAGCTCTTCAGAAATACATCGTGGAATTCTCTAACCACGTAAATATTATTCAAATCGATTTGTCTTTATTCAAATCCATAACATGGGCTAAGAAAGCTTGACATCCGCTTTTTCAATAAAACGAATAGCTTTTGTGGCTTGATATGATGTTGATCGATTTTAGTGGTTTAGTGGTTTGAATTGTATGACAAAGTTGGTTAGAATATGAAAACTAACAACCTTTTAAAACAATCAATTTTGGCATGATGAGTGGTTAACCAATCAATTCCTAAAATCACATCAAAAGCAAGTATCTTTAAAGAGATAAGATCAATGTGTAATGTGATAGTGCCAACTGGATCATGCAAGATTTATAAACCGTAGATGTAACGAAGGTTTCACCCAACTGAGTTTCAACAGATAAATCAAAATCTAATTTCTCCTGAGTCAAGTTTAAACGTTGAGCACAAGCAGAGAGATAAAAGAATGGGTAGAACCCAGAGATCTAGTAAGGTATAAACTTCGCAAGAATTCAAGATTAGCTTACCCGTGATCACCTCGCTTGGGTTCCTCACGCTTTTGTCCAGCCACGACAAACGCCTTCCAGAACCGCCGATTTCGACTTATCCGGACAAATTTCGAATCACCACCTCGCCGAACTTGGTTTCGCGACAAGACAATCTCGAGCGATGTGGCCTTCCTTTCCCACGCTTGTAACATACCTTGGATTGTTGTGGGACAGCTTAATGATATGTCCCTCCTTCCCGCATTTGTAACATCTAATCGGCCGCGTTTCTCCTCCCCTAGCATTTGTTGTTGTGCCGTGTGCTGTGGTGTGCAGCCGTTGATATCTTCCCGTCATTGTTGAATCTTCTTTCTCAAATTTCCACTTGAGTCACCTCTCCTATTATCATGTCCACGATTACCACCGAGTGGTTACCGCTTTGTCCGTATTCTTTCCTCCTCGCCGGTTATCATCGCTCGATGACTACCCCGATCAGGGTCCCCATTGAGTATACTCACTATCTCGCCTAATAATCGAGCCCTCGCTGACAACATCCAATATACAGAAAATTTATGAGAGATAAGGTATCGATTTAATCTCTCGGTTTTAGACTCTCTCGTAAACATACGCCATTCGCTCCTCATTCTCCACCAAATGAGGTGCAAACTCGATAATTTCGCTAACCTTGCTTCGCATCGAGACACCGCCATGTTGTTTCGCTCGAGTCTAATAAACTCTACTTCCTTCATATGATTTAATACTTTCGGAAAGTACTTGTCATTGAACAGCTTTCAAATCTTTCCCAAGACATGTTAAGTGCATCCGGTTGGTACGCTTCACGATTCCCACCAAAGAATCGCTTCACCATTTAAACATAAAGGTGGCGAATGGAACCTTCGCTCCTCCGCACCCCAAGACATCGAATATCTGGTAATTTGCTTGACCCACGTTCGCTTTTGATCGGATCCGCTTTCCATGGAAATCTGTGGTCCCAACTCTTTGAATTGTTCGGCGCGTGACAACCCAGACGTTACTATCATTTCCTCCCGTATTTTGTACACGAAGTCTCCTCGTTCGATTTTGCATGAACCGCAAAAAGCTTCTAAACATCCCGCTGCTCATCATTTGCTCGCTGGCGCTGTTCACAGGAGGAACATTGCCACCACTGCAGACGCTCTCCTCGCTGGTGAGTACCTGCTGCTCCACGGCCTCATAAACTCCATTGTTAATGTTCTCAGCAGCCCATTCTTAAACATCGCCATAAAACAAGGGTTAATTAAACAAATTAACATATCACATAATATCCTATATTACGACCGACCAACAAATAAGCTTAGTAGACACACTAACAAGGATTTACTGCCTCCCTCCTAGTTCTATTCCCCGATCTCCGCCAGAGATCATATCCCTAAGCTCGATATATCAATCGTGACGCCCCCAAAATAGGTATACAACACCCATTCGAAGTCGCCAAAATACATGGTATAGAAAGCAAACTACAACTTTGATAATACAGATGTCGTAGAATACTTACAATACAACTGTGAGTTTGAATACAAATATTGTCTTCTAGACAATATACACACCCAAATAAGTCCTCATTAATTATTCATACACTATTTTACGTAAATAGTGAGGAAATAAAACATCTTCCTAGAACCATCACCTCCACCCCGACTCGATCCCGCTATGTTCTCACCTCCCGAGAAGAAAAATGGAACAAAAAGGAAAAGGGTGAGCTCAACTAGCCCAAAAGAAGAATATTATGACTAAGATAATATACAACAAATTATCGTTAGTCTTCAACAGGAAAAATCTAATAGTAATACAATAGACAACAAGTTTTAGATCAACAAATGCAATGAAAACAAAGAATCCATTTAAGAGTCACGAGAGAAAGAATTCTACCGCTCTTCTAAGGTTTAAAAGTCCATAAGGTTTAAAAGTCCATTAATCAATAGTTTATCCATTCGTATAATAACAATCAATATACATCTTTAATCATCTCATTAATCACTCATTGCACTGCCAAAGATATTCATTTATATCATCATTTAGGACCGAGGATGATGAAAAACATTTTTAAAGAAACGAATCCAAAGGAAACAAAATGACAAGGATTAAGGATTAAGGATTCATACTTTGTTTTACCCAAGTCCAAAAATACTTCAAAATAATCATATTGGTGTAAAATTCAAGAATGATCAAAACATGGATACAATCAAAGCTAGTATCCGTAATAGATATTTTGGACAAAAAGAAAATTTTTATTTTTCTATGAATAAAGTGCCGATTCGTGAATAAAGGTCGATACGTGAATAAAGGCCATATACGTGAATAGTAACCCCGACACAACAAGTTCCAAATTTGATAAAAAGTTCACCAATATTTTTCAAGATAATGATATCAAGAAAAATATCATTTAAGAAGAAAATAATACCCTTACCTCAAAATAACCGCATTTTAATCGAATTTCAGATAAAGGTCGATGTAAACCCCACACCAGATAGCAACACTCAAAGTATACTCACAAGAATACGCCGATAATTTAGAGAGAGAAAGAGAGAAAACTTAGTTTTCGTGTGATTTTCAATTCTAACTTAGCCTCTATTTATAGGAAAATGTTTAACGCCAAAGGAGACTAAATTAATAAATTATTATTATTTACCAAATATTCAAGCCCACCACCAAGGAATCTGATTTTAGCCACCAACCACATGTTAAAGATGCTCACCAACCTTTGAAAAACGTTTTTCTTGAAAATAATAATTAAAATTTCCAAAATCAATTATTTTAACTCAAACATCAATAATTCACAATAAATATCCTTTTATCGTAAAAATTCAAATCAAGTGATTTTTATAGGAATTTCAATTTTCTACAACTTTACGTAAGAAAATTTTTCCAAATTCCAAATGTAAATTATCCAAAATCCACAAACGGAAATTTTTACGCCTATAATAAATTTTCTATTAAGAATTGTGTCCAATTTACACACACAAAACATATGTTAAACATTTAATGCCACAAAATACTCTACCTCCTCATATACTCATATATCCCACATTCATTATAAAATATCACCGCTAATATATTATTAAAATAATATATTTAAATGAATTATTTTATCGTAAAAGATAAAATATTAATTTTCAACAATTGTCACATTAAAATTTTCTCCATATATATCCACATAAAATAAATATTTTCTTTATCATAATAATCAATAATTAATTATTCAAAATAATATTACGTAATCACAAAGATCGACAACCGTGCCGCTCCCAGTGAAAAGAGGGGCTTTCCAATAAGGATTTCTCCATACTCGGCGCCGCAATTAGGTGACCAAACCTTTCCTTAGATGTAACTTTCTAGACATTGCCAATAATGTTATCTCGATAATATTATTCAAATAATATGAATTATTGATTTGATAATGGAAAATATCGTGTAATGACAATTATCAAACAACAAAGAATACAAAATATCAACGCAAAGAATTATTGAATCAATAAAATATAATATTGAACAAGAATTCATCGTAATAATTATCGAGTAAAGGCTTCTTCACGTAAGGATCAATAATTCAATAATATCTGCAATACCGTAAAAGCTACGCGTGCAACTAATGCCAGACATTATATTTTAACCACCTGTGTAACCCAACAAAGGTTAATTCAGTAACAATTTACGTCGTTATTTATAAAACTCAATCTTTGTCGCTTTCCTTCATCCAACCGCTTTTTCCGTTATGGGGCCCACTAATGATCGCTACTGGTCAGATTTGAGATTCCCTCGACAAAAAGAATATTCCACCACCAAACGTAATATTCCTCTAACAATAATGAATATTTTATAACCACTTGCTTATTTTGTAAACTTTGCACATTTCACCCATAACCAAAGAATTATATCAAATTAACCCTTATTAATTTAGAATAATGAATAAAGGAAAATTCAATTTTATTTATAATAAGTTGGGGTCTTCATCTTTTAGGAAGAAAACTGCACGAAGTGCTTCGAGAGTTCAAATCGGTATCATTTGGACCATAGCAGAGATATCAAAGGATCAACCCCTTCGTTTTGCATGCATAAGATCCTGATGGAAGATGAGAGTAAGCCGTCGGTTGAGCAACAAAGGAGACTTAATCCGATAATGAAAGAAGTGGTTAAGAAAGAGGTATTGAAATGGCTGGATGCAGGCATAATCTATCCGATCTCAGATAACTTTCATGGGTGAGCCAAAGGTCGGTGTGTAATGAAAAAGGGTGGCATGACCGTAGTGACTAATGAGAATAATGAGTTGATTCCAACATGAACAGTGACAGGGTGGAGAGTCTGCATGGACTACCGCATGCTCAACAAAGCTACAAGGAAAGATCATTTTCCACTCCCATTCATTGATCAGATGTTGGACAGATTAGTAGGTCATGAGTACTATCGCCTTCTGGACGGATATTCGGGCTATAATCAAATTATGATAGCTCCAGAAGACCAGGAAAAGACAACTTTCACATGTCTTTACGGCACATTCGCCTTCAGAAGGATGTCCTTCGGGTTGTGCAATGCTCCAGCCACCTTTCAGAGATGAACGATGGCTATATTTTCAGATATGGTGGAGCAGAATGTGGAAGTATTTATGGATGACTTCTCAATCTTTGGGGACTCGTTTGATCTATGTCTTGAGAATTTGGTGATGGTTTTGAAGCGGTGTGTTGAAACAAATCTAGTACTGAACTGGGAAAAGTGCCATTTTATGGTACAAGAAGGAATCATACTGGGACACAAAGTGTCGACGAAGGGACTCGAGGTAGATAGGGCAAAGCTGGAAATTATAGAGAAATTACCACCACCTACTTCAGTAAAAGGTGTTCGCGGCTTTTTGGGACATTCAGGTTTCTACCCCAGATTCATCAAGGACTTCTCCAAGATAACTAAAACACTATGCAGTTTATTGGAGAAGTATGTGCATTTTAACTTTGATGAGGCTTGCATATCGGCATTTGAGCACCTAAAAGGGAAATTAACATCAGCACCAATTATTACTGCACCAGATTGGGATTTGCCATTTGAGCTGATGTGTGATGCCAGTGATTACGCCGTAGGGGCTTCTTTGGGGCAGAGGAAAGAGAAGATGTTTCATGTGATTTATTATGCCAGCAAGACCTTTACAGAAACACAGTTGAACTACACCACCACAGAGAAAGAGTTATTGGCAGTGGTGTACGCCTTTGATAAATTTCGAGCATATTTGATTGGCACAAAGGTGATAGTGTATACGGATCATACAGCAATTTGACATTTAGTGGCGAAGAAGGATGCAAAGTCCCGGTTGATCAGATGGATTTTATTACTGCAGTAATTTGATTTGGAGATCAAGGGCAGGAAGGGCACTGAAAACCAAGTGGCGGACCACTTATCTTGACTTGAGAATCCGGAAAGGGAGGCAGACGACAAGGTTTTAATCAATGAATCCTTTCCAGATGAGCAGTTGTTTGTGGTGAATGGGGAAGTGCCATGGTTTACAGACAACGCGAACTATTTGGTGAGTAAGATGGTACCTTTTTAACTTGGTGGGTTATCAAAAGAAGAAATTTCTGCATGACGTCAAATGGTATATATGGGATGAGCCTTATTTATTTAAACATTATTCTGATCAAGTGATAAGAAGGTGTATTTCGTATAGCGAGACCGGTGTGTATGGAGGTCACTATGGCGGTGAAAGAACAATGGCTAGAATACTACTAGCAGGATTCTACTGGCCGACAATTTTCTAGGATGCATACAGTTTTGTCCAGCGGTGTGATAGATGTCAGCGAGTGGGGAACATCTCCAAAAGAAATGAAATGCCATTGAATACAATCCTTAAAGTTGAAATTTTTGATGTGTGGGAAATTGATTTCATGGGGCCTTTCGTTTCTTCCTACGAAAATCTCTAAATCCTGCTAGCCGTGGATTATGTCTCAAAATGGGTAGAAGTGGCAGCTCTCCTGACAAATGAAGCTAAGGTCATCCTCAGGTTTTTACACAGAAGTATCTTCACAAGGTTTAGGACTCCAAGGGCAATCATCAAATGACGTAATATCTATATTTTGCAACAGCGCTTTATGACTTTGTTGGCCAAATATGGGGTGAACCATCGCATTGCTACAGCGTATCACCCACAAACGAATGGCCAAGCTGAAGTGTCGAATCGAGAAGTTAAGAGAATCCTGGAACAAGTTTTGAATCCAATGAGGAAGGACTGGTCGTTAAAGTTGGATGATGCAGTATGGGCTTATAGGACGACATATAAGACGCCGTTGGGTATGTCACCTTTTCAACTCGTGTATGGAAAAGCCTGCCACCTTCCTATGGAATTACAGCATAAGGCATATTGGGCAATTCGAAAGCTAAATTTTGATTTGAAAGGTGTCGGGGAGAAACGCCTACTCCAACTCAATGAGTTGGATGAATTCAGATTACATGCATATGAGAATTCAAAGTTGTACAATGAGAAGGTGAAGAAATGGCATGACCGAAAAATCATTGAGAGATCATTTTAACCGGGACAAAAGGTTTTGCTTTATAACTCCAGACTTAAACTTTTTCCCGGGAAGCTGAAATCGGGATGGTCAGGGCCATTTATAGTGAAGAATGTTTTTCTGCATGGTGAAATTGAAGTATTCGATACATTGCCAGACAAGCCTTTTAAGGTGAATGGACAACACTTGAAGCATTACATTGGTGGTGAGGTAGACAGACAGAAAGTCACCTCAATTCTTTCTTCGACATGAGCATCCGAGATAGTCAAGCTAATTGACTATAACTTGGCGCTTGATGGGAGACAACCCATTATCTCTATCTCTATTTTTTTTTATTTATTCAATAGGGTATTTAGCTAGTTCATCTTTCTTTCATTCTTAATAGATGGCTATGTTGAGCATAAGTTAGTGTGTAATAGAGTCTGCATTGGATAGTGTTTTATTATTGTATAGAATTTACTTGTTCATTTATGTTTATTCCAGAGTTCACACATTGATACGGGTAAATGGTGTGATGTAGGTATCTTCAAGTGAAATCTCACTTCTAGGCAGTTTGGGAGTAAACTCAAGAAGGCAGAAGTATGGTCGTGGTCACAAGAATGACTATAACACAAGATCGCTTGTCGGCGCTACACATCTCGCATAAGTAATGCCACTCATCCACGCCTGCTACCGAAAACTATTGTATACATGCATACACAAGCGACATCAGGCGTGGAAAATTTTTTAAGTTTAAAAGCAAAAATCGAGTCGTGTTTTATTTGGTCTCTCACTTGACATAATAGAAGTATATTCTTCTATTATCCCATAATCATAAGACTCCTCAGCTTTCCTCAAAGTTCATACCCACGAATCTCTCCCCTGGCAAAAATCTAGGGTTTCTGCTTAGGTTGTGCAACAGTAAGTTTGGTGGTACGCTCATCAAGCAATTCATCTACATTCTCTCTATTATCCGCACATGGGTCCAAAATGAGCACGCTCAATCTCCATCTCTTCTTCCTCAGCATCTTCCTCGAATAACCAAGAAGAGGATGTCGTGGACCACAGAAAATTTATCAGTTTGGAGGCCCAACAGGAATATTATCGGATTGTGGCCAAATCTTTTGTGAAGGAATGAGGACTTCTACCTGAGAAGCAAGATGGCCAACTCTGGTATATGATACGAGAAAGAGGCTGGGTTGGCTTGAATGCATATCCTATGCCTATCCCAATGGGGATTGTTCGAGAATTCTATGCGAATGCTAAGGAAATGATAAAAGCAGGAATAACACTGGTTCAAGGAGAGCAGGTGGATTTTTGACCTCCAGCGATCAGAACAGTTTTCAACATACATGACGCACCACCCACTGGGTCTGCTAATTGGGTAGAAGGTGTAAATTTAGAAACGGATCTAGCAGTAGTGATTGTTGAATTATGTATTCCGGGCACCAAATGGAATTATAAGGCAGGGACAACTAAGCCAAAAAAATTTTACAGCGTCCGCCTTAAATCGATATGCCAAAGCATGGAATCTGTTTATCTGTGCCAAGCTAGTTCTGTCAGCTCACCAGCATGAAATAACCACTGAGAGTGCTATTATTTTGTGGGGCACATCAAAGGCAAGTACATTGATGTAGGCCATTTAATTCATCAAAACATGTGGCGTTATATGCAGGGGAGCACTACTGGGAGTATTTCGCATGCATCTGTGGCAGCAATGCTCTGTACCCAACAAGGAGTCCCATGGAATAATGAGCAGCTGCATAACCCGAGCTACGACATCACTCATGCTAATATTGCCAAATTCAAGGATTGGACGGGTGGTGAACCACACCCACGCGGATGAGGATTTATTATTCAGCCTATTTTCCCAGAGCCGTCACAGCAGCCCCCTCAGTCAGATGAGGCAGGCCCGTCCACGCAAGCACCTGCTGCCCATGGTGATCGCTAGCTCCCAAGGTTGGAGCGAAAAGTCGATGCCATGTACGATAATTTCGGAACGTTTGCGACGGGACTCACGAGGGCCTTGGCCGAGGCTTTTGCGCAGCAAGGAACAATGCTAGATTGGCCTCAGTTCGGGACAATAGTGCCATATCCACCACCAGATTCACCACCCGAGAAGGGTGGTACCAATGATCATTAGGGGAGTTTTCGTTACCCTTTACCTTAATTTAATGGGGCATTGAATATTATAAGTTTGGGGGTATTGGGGTAGTAGTATAGTTGCATGTAGTTTTTGCATGATTAGTTTAATTTTTGCATCATATAGTTTATTTTTGCATATAGTTGCATGTTTATTTACATGTTCATGTTTAATTTGCATGTCTCACAGTTCTTGTTGTATGGAAATTTTTGTCTAGCCGATGATGATAGTGAATTTTGAAAGATTTTTGAGTATGTTGGATAACATGAACCTAGCTATAATGTTTTACATGATGAAATTCATGTTGCTGTTTAAATGCTTTCGGTTTTCACGAATGTGTTCACAATCACTTGTAGGTATAAGAAGTATGTGTTGCATTTCTCGATAGAAAATATAGTTTTAAAAAGGGAAATATGTGGAAAGTGAACTTAGACGGTTTAAAACATTGATTTTTAAACTTTGGGAAAACATAGGTATCTATGTATAAAAAAAATAGTAATAACATGGCTAGTCTTATTTCGGGGCCCTGGGTACTTGAGTAAGTATGTCGGAGGGGATTGTCTCTACACCTAGCGCCCTAAGGTCTTTCATGGTTTGAGAGTCGTTGGTTGAAAGCTCGCTAAGGGGTAGCAGTGTTGCCTAATGGAGTAAGACATTGCACAGTCATGTGAAAAAAAAGAAAAAAAAGAAGAAAAATAGCAATAAACACCGCGGGAAAGTGCAAAAATCGCCCTCGTGAGTAAAAATAAAGCAGTTAAGCCCATTGTTGAGCCTCAGTTTGTTTTGATATGTTGGAATAGTCTTCGTTGCATATGTATACATGAGTCTTGATTTAAACTATAATTTTCTATTTTGAGCAATTTAGTATATGTATTCTTTGCTTAAATTAAGTTTTGGTGAACATAACACACACATACAGCATATCTATAGCATTTATGAATTATCTGAGTGTACGACATTATGCCTACAGTTTGGTTTGAATCTGTATTCTTGAATCTGGAAAAATTCTATGAGGCATTTTGGACTGAATTTCTGTGATAGCTGGAACAATGTGAGACTAGTTGCATCATAAGTTAGTTGCATAGTAATATAGCTGCATTTTCATTGTTCATTAGCATGCATTACTTGAGGGCAAACAATAGTTCAATTTTGGGGGTATTTGATAAGTGGGTTTTACACCTACTTATTGGATATTAATTCACGCGAACTAGGCCCATCTCAAGTATATTTTAGTGTGTTTTTAGTTGCATTTCATGTTATTTTGCATTGCATTTACTTAAAACTCCTTTGGTGTAAAAGTACAGGATATGGCACGATTTGGTGATATAATTGGCATGAGGCTGTTGGATGTATGTCATGAGGATCAATTGGAGCAGGAGGCTAAGCATGGATGGACTAAAGAATGAATAGCGAGTAATGATCGGCAGTGACAGAACTAGAAATCACGATTCTGCAGGTTGCGCCTTACGGCTGTATGTAATCACGCTTGAGAACGCGCAGCCAGATGAGACCCCTACTGGACAAACATTGCACATCGCAAGTTCTTGGCACACGAGGATCAGAAGGAGGGCGCTGATGCCAGCGATGCTTGATCATTCTTGAAAGTCATTTATTTTAATTTTGAATTTTAAGGGTTGTAATTGATTTAAAACGATTTCTGACTGGTGTCAGACGCATCATTATTCAGTTTTATGTATTTTCATATCATAACTAGGGTTTACACTCGGAGAGAGATTCCAACGTAGAACGGAGCCTTAACTCCAACTTTTCTAATTCTTCTTGGGATTCTCTATCACTGTGGATTTTTATTAGTATTTTGCTGGATTTTTATGAGGATTTGAATGTTACTAGTAGATTATAATCAACAATTGGTTTGATCGTTTCTATCCTTTATCTTTCAATTGTTAGTTTATTAGCCATGTTTAGCTTTGATCCCATAATGGCTTTTGGTTCAGTTATGAACTAAACTCCATTATAGGATTCTAACATATTTTAATATGTTGTTTAGTTGCATGCTTGAATGCTGGACTGTATTATATATCATATGGGATTTCTATCATGGTTGTTTTGCATGTATGAATGCTTGATCACTATTAGTTTTCAGTACTTGTATGGAATTGACAATGAACATGCAAGTATGGATTGTAATCATGATAGCACACGTATATGGGGCTGTTTTGTATGGCTTGTGTATTTCGTGAACCAGATAGACATATATTGTTTCACCGTATGAGTTAGAATAAGGGCTTGTGCTTAAATTCAATATGGTTGCAATTTCACATAGACATATAGTGATTTTGGTTATATTGATGATTACATAGAGTCTATCGCTTGTGGATGTTGTGTAAGTAGGTCATAGTACATTGAAAAATGGCTATGACTCTTTTAGTGCTCTTGGCTATTTTCCTGTGATATGTGAACAAGTCTTGCATGATAGTGGTGATTAGATGAAATATTAAATGAAGTTAGGATCCCATTACTTTCATATTTGATTTATTACATCTTTATTATTGTTTTAATCGTTATTTGCGATTAGAGTAACAAACCAATTATAGTCATTAGTTTGAGCATATAAATATAGTAATTTAATTGATGCATAGTGATTTAAATTAGACAACTTTCTATGTGGGATCGATACTTTACTTGCTCTGTATTACTTGTTGACACATGTATGCTTGAATGAGTTAGAGCTCTTTTGTTAGAACTGAAAAAGAGGCAACAGTAGCATTGTTCCTGGAAAGAGATTTGGAATCTTGGAAGATGAAATCATTTCTTCAACTTGCTTGTTGCTTCTTTGCAGTAAGTTAAGTAGTTGGATTTCATTCAACATTAAAATAATTAAATCTTTTTACTTTTCTTTTCTTTTTTAAATTTTGAATTATGTTTATATTACATGAACAAGGTATTATTATTATTATTATTATTGTTGTTGTTGTTATTGTTAATGACACTTTATTTGAAGAAAATAGTACCCATATAAAAGCTAGCAAAATTATAGTAACCGTGTAGTATTTTAATTTATGTGGGGGGAAATAAAATGTTTTGACATCAAGATTAGTCATTGCAAAATATTAATAGCTAACTTGTGGTGCTCTAATGGTCAAATGACTAAAGTTTTACACTTGAGGTTGTGAGTTCAAACATAGAGAGAGACGAATTTTTGGAAAAAATTCTAAAGAAGCCACATCAAATCTGTCACGTGTCAAATTAAAATATAAAATGCCGCGTCAGATGTGCCACATAGGCGCCATGTGTGCCACATCAGCAAGTCAATGCACATGTGGCGCCTGGGAGTTCAAAGTCCAAATTTTTGAATAGAAAGGGGCTCAGTTTGCGTTGACCAGAAGAAAGTGGCTCAATACCCAAATATCAGAAAAGTTTAGTGGTTGACTTTGCATTTAACTCAATTACTTTCTTATTATTCGAACATTTGAATAATAGGTTCAGAGTGGTGCACCATGACCATGAACCATAGATACTGAGTGGTCTAACATGACCATGAACATCTGCAAAGGGTGTCAGTATTCAAACTGGTCCTTTGCGATTTGGTAGTCAAGTGGATCAACCTTTCATACCCGGTGTAATATGCATAAACACTTACTAGACAGTAATAATTATTTCCAATATGATGCCTCAGTAACATTCCTTTCTCAGTCAAGAGTCCTTATCAAATCAATTTAATAGGCTCATCTCTTTAAAACAAATTTGATTTAATAAATTTTAAACATGCTTGATCTAGCTGACACAACTAGCATAGATCCATCTCATAACGAATTTGAATTAATAAATTTTAAACATGCTTGATCTAGCTAACACAACTAGCATAGATCCATCTCATAAGCAGTTCAACATATAGTAGAACATGAATTCAATTTGCACCAAGTGCGATTCACAATATTTATCCACCAGCATACTTGAACAATAATAACTCGAGTTTGAGTTATGAAACTTGCCAGTTCAGCGAGCTACGACTTTCTAGCTTTAATTAACAATCTTTGAATGGCCTATCATTGATAAGGTAGATCTGTCAATTAGTACTGCGTATATTTGTTCATCAATACGCCTACTCGTATTATTATCTAACCAATAATACATTCATTAGGTACATGCATCTAATGTACTATCATTAATCCTATAAGATATTTAATTGATCTTAAGTTAATGATTTAATAATTTAATAAGGCTTTCCTTAAGTGATAAACACTTATTAGATATTTAAACAATTTATCATAACCAATTATTACTCCTCATTATTTAATGTTAATTAAATAATGGATAATTAAATTATTATTTGTCTTTAAATAATAATTAATAACTCCCTCTCACTTCATTCTTCTTTAATTATTCCTTATTATTATTAAAAGGATAATTAATTAACATTCATCTTTATTTATTATCCGAATAATAAACAATTAATTCTATAAACTTTCATGTCAAAGTAAGTAAGTAATTATCACTTAATCTTACTTAATTACACTTTAATCATTATATAATATTAATTAATTAATTAATTAATCTGAATTTATTATTTAATCTTAATTAAGTAGTTATCCCACTAACACTAACTCATTTTAATTATTACTTAACATCATTTAAATAATAATTAAGCAATTAATTACATTTCATTTTATATGTAATTAACTTACTAGCCCATTAGTGGCTTTAAAGTTATTTATTACAATAACCGATTTTCATTACACTTCATATTGACAATCAAATTTTCGCTCAACATTTTCAGATTTGGGGTCATTTTATGGAAACGTTTGTAGAACAAAGTCTACAACTCGGATTTTAGTTCCGTCGGAGGCGTTGGATTCGTATCTTCTCGTACTCAAATTTCCATTCATCAAACATCAGATTCTGTTCTTTTTAGGTCCTAGATATCAGTGTCAAAGTGGACTGATCCGCAAGGACATTCATAACAGTTTAGTCGTTTTCCAGATTTGAGGTCCTTTACGGAAACGTTCATATCTCGAGATCTACATCTCGGATTTGGGTCCATTTGGTATCGTTGGATTCGTATTTTCCCAAAATATAGTTTACATATATCAAACACCAAATTTCAGTTTGTTTTGATTACCGAAAACAGTACACAATTGACTGATCAGTAGCATGTTCTCAACAGTTGAGTAATTTGGGATTTAATTCATAACTTTCTGATTTTAAAACATATTTGAGTGATTCCAAAGGGGTTTATCCCTTAACTCATGCATCTATCATATCAAGAAAGAGAACCTCAAATATCACTCGTAGATTTCAACATGCACATGATAAAGCATATTAGTTAAACAAAAATTCCTTCAAAAATCCATCCAACATCTTTTTCCAAATCTCAATCACATGAACTCATAAAAAAATCCACTAGTCTCCTTGGATAAACCCATGATATAACACTCTAATCTTGATATTAACTATATCCAACATGCATCACAAGAATCTATCATAAAATTTCATAGTGCATGCATGCATGTGCCTTTGTCTATCCATTTGGTACAAATCTCTCTTTTGATCTTATATTCAACTTCAAAATTGTTTTGATCATCATATAAAACATTTATACACCAATAGATGAAGAGTTTTTTAAAGATCAAACTTAAGACTCTTGTGTTGGGAGAGTGCATATTTTGATTTGATGTTTAAATATAAATGCTCATGATTATTTGTAAAGTCCTTCAAGGAATATTTGTATAAGGACTTAGTGATAGATCAAATTTGCTAGGTTGATCTAAGCTCTTAATGTATATCATTCTGTAAATGAATGTATAGAAAAGAATATCAAACTTGTTAGGTTGATCTTGAGATGTAATAGATAGGCTTCGAAGAGATCGTAGTGTATCAAGCTGATCAAGATTATAGAAGCCAAGGCAAAATGTAGAGCTTTGAGGATCGTAGTGTGCCTGTCTTAAGGGCCTCTTCGGAAATTGT
This sequence comes from Panax ginseng, assembly GCA_020205605.1. Classification (NCBI taxonomy): domain Eukaryota; kingdom Viridiplantae; phylum Streptophyta; class Magnoliopsida; order Apiales; family Araliaceae; genus Panax; species Panax ginseng. The sequence continues at coordinate 92,638,726 of CM035140.1, forward strand.
AGAGTGATCCCAATGTTTGCCGAGCCAACTCAGAGATTGTAGTGTGCTCTCGGAAACGTAGAGCTTACAAAGCAAGCAAGTGAAGATCGTAATGTGCAAGTCTTTAAGAGAAATCGTAGTGATCTTGTTTGATAGAATCAGACCATGCACCAAGGTAACAAGACACCACGATCTGGATTGTAGAGTATCATCTGTCGTGTGTCAGAAGCATTGAGCCCTACCTTTTTGTTTGAAGATATATCTCCAACAAATATGGAATGGGTTTCAAACGTTGAAGTCCTCACCAGTTCCAACGGTACAAAAGATATCCTTAGTATGCAACAAAGAAGCGTATTAAAGAAGCTAAGGAAAGTACTATTGGTAAGAGAAAATCACTTTTTCAGGTGTTAGGTGAGAAAGCAGTCTGCTATGTCAGTGGGCCAGAATGCAATTCAGAAGATGTGCAGAAAAGTCTCCATCAAAGTACATAAATGTCAAACGCATTTAATGCTTCAACGGATGGATCAAACAGATAGATTTCAAGATTACATATATGCAAAACATATGCAAATGAGAGAAGCAAGCAAGCATTGAACAAAATGCACAAGAACACTCAACGCTCAACTCTATGATCTAAGAAAAAGAAAAGCTTGCTCAGCTACTCAGTTCTTTCGAACAAGTTCTTAACAAACAACTGAGTAGGAACCATCAAGAACTCAATAACTACCAATCAACTGAAGTAAGAGTTCCAAGTCAGAAGGACTTGAAGAGTTCTAAGTGAATCAGAAAGAGTCAAGTCTCGGACTTGAAGAGTTCGAGAGTGAACTAAGAAGTTCCTGGGATGGCACGGTCTGCAGAAGGAATTGTGTGATTCGAGAAAGTGTAAAAGACATCTTTAGTGGATTTCTACCGAGGAGTAGAAGAGTGGACTAGAGCTTTAAGTGCTCAACCACTTAAACGACTTGCTTTATTACATTCTTGCTATAATCGCCATAAGCTCGCTATAATCGCTCACTCTCATAAACTCACTATCTTAAGGAGATTAAAACAAATATTAATTCCGCTAAGTTTTAATCATTATCAACTAACAAGTTAAAACGAAAAGATATTTTAAATATCTATTCAACCCCCCTTCTAGATAACTATCAGGTGCCTCAAGGAACTAACATCTTGTTTCATCAAAAATCCAACAAATAAGAAATCAAACTTTAAAAATGAAGAGAATCAATATCTAGTTTTTCTTGCTATCTTCCTTATCTTCCCAAAGTAGTTTAGAAACTTAGCATGCATGATGCTCAAGACCCTCTTCTTCTTCCTCTTGGCCGAAATCCTCTCTCTCTTTTTCTCTCTTTATTTTCTTTCTTTTTCTAGCTAAGGAGCTTTGAAGTGTAAGTATGCAAATGAAATGAAGTTAGTGGAAATGGGTATATATAATTGAAACTGTAAGCATGCTCCCACTAACTCTCTCCGCTAGTCATTACTTGCTTGCTTAGTCACTAAACTCATGTGTTGGGCATGCTAGGAGGGTGATACTTGTCATGTGTGTTGGTTTCAAAAGATTATATCCAAGATATTGGACAAGCTTAACAAAAATTTCAAATTCTCCCCATTATGCCCCTTAGTGGCCGGCCATACACCCCATTTCTCCCATTATAGATTTATTTTCATTGTATTATATATACTTACTATAATGATTAAATGTCCTTTCTTTCATGGACCAAAGGTTGGACCTCTTTAATTAATGTTTGGGCTATTAGTAGTCAAGTTTATTTTTAGGATTAATTACATATTTTAGTACATTTTTAAAAATAATTACAATAATGGTGCATCCATAAAATAATTACAAAAGTAATACACTTTCCCATATTTATTTTTAATATTAGTGCAATTAGGATTACTTAATTTAGGAGATTAGTATTGGTGGGTTGACATGTCAAATCTCCCTTATCTCTCCGCGTTAATTATTATTTTTTTATTCAAACACAACAGACCCATTTTTGATCTTTGTTCCTCTTTCTCTCTCTTTTTTCTTCATCCTCTTTTTTCCTACTATAAACCAAAGTGGCGGCGGTTTGAACTTCGTCGGCTGATTCTAATAAGGGAGGATAGAGGCAGATGTGCAACTGTTTATATACAACAAGTATCAGAAACTAGAAAATATGGTATTGGAAACTGGCAAATATTTTTCATTTTGGAGGGGGCAGAGTGTTTCACATTAATTCCTTTGTTGTGAAGTTCTTACAAAAAAGGAATAACACAAGCTTTACACTGAGAACTGCATGTTAATCATGATGGTTATGATCCATGATGCATTTCATCCTTGCGTGTTCCAAAACTATGTACAACTTTATGTATGTATTACAGAATGTTACAGGTGAACTATGAAGCAAGTGGTTGGGTTGTCCATCAGGTGTCTGATATATGGACAAAAACATCTCCTGATGCAGGCGAGGCTCTGTGGGCTTTGTGGCCAATGGGTGGAGCTTGGCTTTGTACCAAACCTTCATACCAAGGTTACCAATTCACCTCCTCACCTGCATTTTTTTCATAGTGCAATTGGTAACCAAACCTTCATATCAAGGTAACTAAACTGTCACACCAAGGTAACCAATCCACCTCCACACCTTCAGTTTTTTCATAGTGCAGTTGGTAACCAAACCTTCACACCAAGGTAACCAAACCTTCATATCTAGGTAAAAAAATATTCATACAAAGGTAACCAATCCACATCTACACCTGTAGTTTTTTCATAGTGCATTTGGTAGCCAAACATTCATACCAAGGTAACCAATTCAGTGTTATTAGGTTACCAATTTATTTTGAATGTGATGCAGTTGGTAGCCAAACCTTCATTTAGTGGGTAACCAAACCTTCATATCAAGGTAACCAATTCAGTTTTATTAAGTTACCAATTTATTTTGAATGTGATGCAGTTGGTAGCCAATCCTTCATGCAGTTGGTTGCCAAACTTTCAGACCAAGGTAACCAATTCATACTGCAGGTGTGGAGGTAGATTTGTTACCTTGGTATAAAGGTTTGGTTACCTTGGTATAAAAGTTTGGTTACCTTAGTTGTTAATCCCTTTATTTTTTTATGCAACCTTCAAACTAATTACTCCATATGTAGATTCTACGTCGCTGAAGTCCTCCTTGCCCTCGAATACTTGCATATGTTTGGTATTGTATATCGAGATTTGAAACCAGAAGACATTCTGGTCCGAGAAGATGGTCATATCATGCTTATGAATTTTGACCTTTTTAATTAGAAATGAATATTAGAATTTAACTAAATAAAGTGTGACCATTAAACTATATATTAAGTGATTTATTAAAATAAATTAAAAGAGGTTTAATGTAGTTTTACCAAACAAGGCTTTAGGCTTTTAAGTCTTTATTTTAATTATGCTTTTCCAAATAAGCCTTAGTGGCTTTTGAATTTTTAAAAAATAATAATAATAATTGATATTAATTAAGTGAGGGTAAGTTATGTTGTCAGTTTTTATGCGTAATAATAATTATAATATATCAGTTATGTTGTTGTGTTACGATAACTTGTAAGAGAGAAAGAACACGAAGATAAAGAAGAAGAAAAACACAAAGAAAAAAGAGAGAAGGAAGAAGAGAGGTTTCTCTGGGTTTGAGAATTTAGGAGGAGGAAGAATAACAAGCCTCTCTTATCTTTTAGCTAACCAAAATACAAGCAATCAAATATATAATTTTAGTTTTTTAAAAAAATTTAATTTTGTTCAATTTAAAAGTTCTCTATAATTGATTCTTATGAATAATTGTTGAAGATATGGTTAATATGTGTATACAAATTGTTTGTATATGATTTAAAGTAGGTTAACCTGTGACGTCCCCAAATCCGGGTTACCTAATCCCCAGGTTTGGTGCTCACGATCCATCATATAAATAACATCTAACTACCCATTCATTTATGAATAACATCATACATATCATTAATTAATATCATTATACAATATCCCACGTTTTCTAACATTAACATAACAAACATACCCTCAGATATACAAAAAGGTTACACATAACAACATAATAATTTAAGTTTATATTAACTACTCCTGCAATTTACCTTTGCCCTTGTCCTTCTCTGACCCTCATGTTACTTCGTTCTTAGCTGAAATGTTATATTTAAGCAAAGGTGAGCAACGAGTTTTCTCCGCAAGTTAAAACATACAATAAAAGATATGAATCTAAAATAATAGACTATGGATTTGATAGAACTTTACTAAACTTCCAAGGCCTTTGAAATAGCTGAACAAATCATTCATCAATAACAAGATTTTATCGAATTACAGTCTAAACAACAATTCAACGATGAAAGAGTAAAACGCTTTCGAAGTTTCAATAATGTTCAATCGATTATCAATAGATAATACTACGCAATAACAAAGTGGATTATTTCCAGATTTTATGTTGAGTGATCACAATGGATCTTGAACAAATTGAGTAATTAACAGTTATTTAATGCTAAAATTACCCAGGTGTATCAGATAACCATAAAGATTAAATTATACCCCTCCGCAAGTACATAAGTGATCAGCTTCATTGTACCCAATATTATGCATAATACTCAAGCTCGCGCAACGGCCGTATATCCAACCACAAAGTTCCCTTTTTATATAAAGGTTATTCATCTCAGTCTTACATCAAAAGTTCGTATCGCAACAATATAGTTTGGATTTAAAGAAATACTATGATTTCAACATATAATATCTATCTCGATCTAGCCGAAATAATTGCCATTGATCTTTCAATAACAATTGAGTTAGAACGTATCAAGTTTCAACAAATATTCGTCTAGCCAAAACAATTAGCGAAGATATAGCTCAAAAACTGTTCAATAAAAGACAAAAAATCAACTGCACTATTTGCAATCAATAATAATACTTATAGATGTGAATAACCAACAATAGTTATTCACCAGTCACACATTTGAACTTTAAAACTCAGTTTAAATTAATGAACTTGCACTAACTGCGAATAATTAATAATAAATCTCAGATGTGGAATAATCAGTAATAATTACCCAATACTATATTTGAAAAGTAATAACTCTAGATTGAGTTAAGGAAACTTGCCTTTGTCATTGACTACTGCTACACAAAATAACTTAGCTGCGTTTGAAAGACCTATAATCAATAATATCGGTCTCTCAAATAGCGTAACACATCACAACATATAATACTCTCATTTAAAGTCACTATATCACTTAGACATATAATCAGGTCACAACAGTGTTTAGAACCTATAATAATACTTAGCAGGTATAACTATGTCAATCTGGTTGGACCTCGGTATTAATTCGGTGTCCCGATCACCGTATAAGATAATTAACGATAATTAAACTCTATTTCAAAGCTTCAATATTATTTCAGATAATTAAAATATCCTTTATAATATTTTTCGGAAGCTTATAATAATTTTAAAATAATTATTATCTTTTATAATAATTTTTCAAACACATATATCATTTTTAAATGATTTAAGTACTAAATAATATCATTATCATTAATATTTATATAATATTAAAATATTAATGAAATCCTTATAGAAATATTAAATGTGACGCCCCCAAAATAGGTATACATCACCCATTCTGAGTCGCCAAATACATGGTACATAATACAAATATAAACTTAAATATACAACATGAACTGTGAGTTTTAATACAAATATTATCTTCTAGATAGTATTCAAACTCAAAATAAATCCTCAATACATTTATTATCACACTATTTCAAAGAATAGTGAGGACTACTAATGCAAACATCTGGACCGTCACTCCGTTCCCCGACTAGTCACAACTATATTCTCATTTCCTGAAGAGAACTGTGAAAGAAAAGGGTGAGCTCAACTAGCTCAGTAAGAAATATTATGACTATGATAATGCAGAATAAATTATCGTTAGCCTTCAACAGTGTTAAACTGATAAAATACAATTAACATCAAGTTTAACTGTAGCGGAACAAGCAAGCCATTAGAAGAGTCAAGTAGAGTATAAAATCTACTATCTTCTATGATTTAAAAGGTTTTTCATCACTTTTATCGCTGAGACTCAGCTTAATAAATAATCCACATCATTGAATCATCCCTACACTACGGCCAAGGATATTCATTAGTATCACGACCACAAATTATCCATGCACTACGGGCCAAGGATATTCGTGTTTTCATCAATGGTCATGATCATGCCAACAACTGTCCATCAATGCACGACGGGCCAATGAGAACTTTTACCACATCATTTGTAACATTACGGTCATGATTATACTGAATAATCCCTGTTCATAATCATACCAAGTCCATCTATGCACTACAGCCACAGATGACTTTCAACATAATATAAGCATGAGGTGATGACAATGATATAAGAATTCAATTAAAAGAAAGCAAATGATAAATTTTTAAAGATTTATAATTTAATTTATCCAGAATTCAATAATGTCCGAATTGTCAACATGATACTGCTTTGTGGAGTAAAATTCAAGAATAATATTGTATCAAAAATGATTTGGACTGAAAAGAAATCAATTTTTGTCATGAATAGTACCCCGAGTGAATAGTAACTGAGTGAATAGTACCTCGTAAATAGTAACTTTAGGATTAGTAATCCCGTGAATAGTACCCCGACATGAAAAAGTTAAAACTTATCAAGAATGCTCAAAATAATATTTCCATGAAAAGATACTGGATGAAGCGCAAATATCAAGGATATTCTACTAATTTCATGAAGTATAGAAGCCAAAACTTTAACCAAATGAGTATAGAATTCGAAATCTGAAACGAAATAATATTACTTACATACTACAGAGTATGAAAGAAAATATTATTTCAAACGAATATTGAACAAAAATAACATCTCTTACCTTGAAAAAAGAGTATTCCAACTGGTATAACGGGGATATTCTTGAAGAAAACTTTCACTATTTTCTACGCTCAAAGCTTTCTAAAACTCGAAAGAAATACGCTCAATATTATAGAAGAAGAATTTTCTAATTATGGTGTGATTTTCAATTCTAACTAAGCATCCTATTTATAGGAGAATGGAAGGATACTATTTAGAAAAGTTTTTCACGGACTGCACAATAATATTTTCGGACAAACGCATCACGGGAAGAGAAATTTTTTTTAGGACGTCCGTTTTTCAAATTATAATTATAATATTCAATAAAATATAATATATTCTATTTTTCATAAAAAACAAAAAAAAACTTATTATATAATATATATATATACACACACACACACACTAACACATGTTTTTTTCTTTTGAAAAACAACTCCTATGACAAATTATTCAGCTTCCCACCTCCCAAAGGTTTTCCACACGTGGGCCCCACCATGTGTCATCATCACATGTGGGCCCCACCTTTTTTTAATATATAAATATATACATTGAACAACCTTCTACCGATTGTTTTGAAAAATAGGTAAATGGGGGTCTAAATAATAAACAAAATTTACAACAAATATTTCATAAAATCTCTTCAATTTATTCATCATTATTATAATTCGCAATATTTAACAATCAGGTCATTCCTAGGAAAGATAGAGCTTTCCAATAAGGATTTCTCCTATCAAGCGCAATTAGGTGACCAAACCTCTCCTCGATGTAACTTCTAGACATCGTCAATATTGCAAATAATAATATTAATAACTTTTGTCGCCTCAATTATTGATTTAATAATATAAAAAATATTACGCAGATATTCTTGTGACAATAATCGAATTAATAATATTAGAGATATGATGCAAAGAATTCTTTGTAGTAATAATTGAGTATAACCGAGTGACTTCTCACGTAAGCATCAATAATCAATACCGTGTGCTACTATGCAACCACGCCAGACATCGCATTTTTTAACACCAGTTATTTCAACAGTTAACGGTAAAACTTTCGCTGTTATTTTCATAAAAAGATATTTCTGTCATTTTCTTATTCCGACAATAATTACGTTGTGGGATCCACCAATGATTGTGGCGTCGTATGAATATTCCCTGTTAAAACGAATATTCCCCGACCAATCGAATATTATATAACAACTTGCTTACTTTGCAAAATTCATAAATATTACCCACAACTATAACATTATAACAAATTTAAACCTTAATATTCAAAAATGATATTTATAGAAAAATTCATCTTTATTCATAAAAGTTTGGGTCTTACAACCTCCCCTTCCTATGAAATTTCGCCCTCGAAATTAGGGTACATACCTAGTATGACGAATATGTGAGGATACCTTGATTTCATTTCAGATTCTAACTCCCATGTCATTTCCTCACCATCGTGGTTTCTCCACAAAACTTTGACTTGAGGTATAACCTTGGAGCGTAGAATATGATCCTTCTTATCCAAGATTTTAACAGGTGCCTCTTCATACGTTAAATCTTCCGCTATCTCGTCTAGTTCTAATTCAATAATGTGGTTCGGCTCTTTTACATATTTACGTAACATAGATATGTGAAAAATGTTATAAACACGAGACATACTTGGCGGTAAGGCGAGTCTATAGGCCACAGTTCCTACTCGATCGAGGATTAAAAATGGGCCAATGAATCAAGGATTGAGCTTTTCTCTCTTTCCAAATCTCGTAACTCCTTTCCATGAAGCAACACGTAACAATACATGATCTCCAATATGGAATTCCACATCGTTTCGATGAAGATCAACATAACTCTTTTGTCGATCTTGTGAGGTTTTTATACGTTGTCAGATCGTTTGAATCTTTTCTGTAGTCATACGCACCAACTCTGGTCCCAACAACGTTGCTTCACCCACCTCATCCCAGCATACTGGAGAACGACACTTTCTTCCATATAACGCCTCAAATGGAGCCATGTCAATACTTGCTTGATAACTGTTGTTGTAGGAAAACTCCACCAATGGTAAGAACTTGTCCCAACTTCCCTTGAAGTCAAAGACACAGAGTCTTAATAGATCCTCCAGAGTTTGAATAGTCCTCTCCGACTGCCCGTCCTTTTGAGGATGATATGTCGAACTAAATCACAAATTCGTGCCCATAGCTTTTTGCAAACTAACCTAAAATCTTGAAGTGAATCTTGGGTCTCGATCAAAAACTATGGATACTGACATATCATGCAATCTTACAATCTCGTTTATGTACATACGAGAAAGACGTTCAAGTGTATAAGTTTCTCGTATCGATAAGAAATGAGCAGACTTGGTCAATCTATCAACAATGACCCAAATCGCATCTATGCCTTGAGAAACCTTGGGAAGACCAGTAACAAAATCTATGGTAATGTGCTCCCACTTCCATTCTGGAATTTCAAGTGGTTGCAACGGACCTTTTGGCACTTGATGCTCCGCCTTGACACGTTGACAAGTTAAACACCTTGAGATAAAATCCGCGATCTCTCTCTTTATATTGATCCACCAAAATGTATGTCGAAGATCACGATACATTTTCGTACTCCCAGGATGGATTGCAAACGGTGTGTTGTGTGCCTCCATCATGATTTTATACTTTAAATCAGGGTCGTTAAGAACACAAAGTCAAGAGTTGACTCATACCATTCCTTCTTCATCGATTCTTGCTTCTGGGATAGCATCTTCTTGCACTTTCTTCCTCATACGCATCAGCTCCAGGTCTTTAACTTGAGCAGCTTTAACTTTATCGATTAAATTCAATTCTACTCCTATGTTTTCCATCATCACATGAGTTCCTGGAGTCTTTAACTATATCTCCATCCTTTGCAAGTCATATAAAATGGGCCATTGCGTTGACAATAACGTGCTCGTACCTGCATATGATCTTATACTCAATGCGTCAGCTACTACGTTCGCTTTTCCAAGATGGTATTGAACAGTACGATCATAATCTTTCAACAATTCGAGCCATCTTCGTTGCCGCATGTTGAGTTCCTTTTGAGTGAAGAAATATTTGAGGCTTTTATGATCCGTATAGATCTCCACTTTCTCCCCATACAGGTAATGCCTCAAAATTTGAAGTACAAAGATAACATCTGCCAATTCTAGATCATGAGTAGGATAATTCCTCTCATATTCTTTGAGTTGTCGAGAGGCATAGGCTATGACTTTCCCATGTTGCATGAGAACACATCCTAACCCCTTGCTCGAAGCATCACTGTAGATGACAAATCAATCCTAGCCAGATGGTATTGTCAGAACAGGTGCTGAAATGAGTCTTCTCTTGAGTTCGAAAACTCTTCTCACATTCCTCGCTCCAACTGAATTTTGTATCTTTTTGAGTCAGTTGAGTTAATGGAGTAGCGATTCGAGAAAATCCTTCCACGAATCTCCGATAATAACCAGCTAAGCCGAGAAAGCTACGTACTTCGGTCACTGACTAAGGTTGTTCCCAACTTTGAATTGCTTCAATCTTTGCCGGGTCAACAGATATTCCATGATTTGATATCATGTGCCCAAGGAATGCTACTTCCTCAAGCCAGAACTCACATTTCTTCAACTTGACATATAACTTGTTTTCACGAAGCTTTTGGAGTATCAGCCTCAAGTGTTGCTCATGATCTTCATGACTTTTGGAGTAAATGAGGATGTCATCAATAAAGACAACCACAAAATGATCCAAATTTTTCTTGAATACTCGGTTCATCATATCCATGAAGGCAGCAGGAGCATTAGTCAATCCAAAAGACATGACTAAAATTCATAATGCCGTCTTAGGAAGTTTCGAAAGCGGTCTTTGGAATGCCATCGGTTTTAATCTTCAATTGGTGATATCTGGAGCGAAGATCAATCTTTGAAAAGAATTTGGCGCTTGCAGAACCGGGTCAAACAGGTCATTAATGCGAGGTAATTGGTATCTATTTTGACACGGTGACATGGTTTAACTCCCGATAATCAATACAAAGTCAAAGATACTCCCATCTTTCTTCTTCACGAATGAAAATATGAGCACCCTAAGGAGGCGATTGGGACGAATGAAACCGATGTCAACAATTCTTGCAGTTGGGTCTTTAACTCTTGAAGTTCAATAGAGCCATTCGATATGGGGCTTTGGAAATGGATTTTGTCTTAGGGTTCAAGGTCAATACAAAATTCAATTTCACGCTTCAAAAGTAGCGAGGAAGTTCTTCGAGGGAATACGTCGGAAATTTATTAACAATGAAATATCATTCAAAAGCAGTATTTATTTTTGTTAAAATTCGTGACATGAGTTAAGAAAGCTTGACATCCATTTTTCAATAAACGAATAGCTTTATGGCTTGAGATGACAGTGATTGATTTTAATGGGTTGGTTGCTTAAATTCGCATAATAGGTTGGTTAGGAATATGAAAGATAACAACCTTATGAAAATAATCAATTTTTGCATGATGAGTAGTTAACCAATAAATCCCTAGAATTACGTCAAATGCAAGTATTTTTAAGGAAATAAAATCGACAGGTAATGTGAGGGTACCAATTTGAACCAAACAAGACTTATAAACAGTGGATGTAGTGAAGGTTTATCCTATTGGAGTTTTAACAGATAAGTCAAAGTATAATTTCTCAAGAGTCAAATTTAAACGTTGAGCGCACGTAGGAGAAATAAAAGAATGGGTAGAACCAGTATCAAATAAGGTATATACTTCGCTAGAGTTTATGATAAGCTTACCTGTGATGACCTCATTTGGGTTCCTTGCTTTCTGGGAGGTCACAACAAATGCTCTCCCTTGAACTACTGGTTTTGACTTGTCTAGGACGACATTTGGTGTCACCGTTCCAACTGGACTTGGCTTCCCTGTACGAGAAAATCTAGCTAGGTGACCACCTCTTCCACAATTGTAACACGTTTTGGACTGCTGCATACAGTTTGGACTGATGTGTCCCTCCCCTCCGCATTTAAAACATATGATAGGTGGTCGTTCTCTGTCCTTAACAACGGGTGTTGGTGCTGACGTCTTTCCATCATTGTTGAATCTCTTCTTCTTGAAATGTCCACTTTTATTGTCACGGCCATGATTACCCTTTGAAGTGGTTACCATTTACGTATGTTGATTCCATCCACGTTTGTTGTCAAGCCGATGGCTACGCTACCACTAGTATTATCATTTTGCGGTACCGCTCTTGGTTGGGTTGACTCGTTATTGCGCTCTAATAGTATAGCCATATTACAACATCTGAATACAAACACAGTTTGTGAGAAATTAGATATTGACGTATCTCGGGTTTCAAACCTCTTAGAAACATCCGCGTCATTCTCTCCTCATTATCAACCAAGTGGGACATAAATCGAGACAACTTGGCAAACTTAGCTTCGTACTGCGACACGGTCATATTGTTCTGTTCCAGCTTGATAAACTCTACCTCCTTAATGTGATGAATACTTTCGAGAAAGTACTTATCGTTGAACAGTTCTTGGAACTTCTCCCAAGAAATCTTCAGTGCGGCAGGTTGAGTACGCTTTACCGATTCCCACCAGTAATCTGCCTCTCCTCGCAACATAAAGGTGGCAAAGGGAACCTATTGCTCCTCGGAGCATCCCAAGACATCAAATATCTTGGTGATCTTCTTTATCCACGTCTTCGTCTTAAGTGGTTTTGGTTCTCCAATAAACTCCGCTGGTCCCAGCTCCTTGAACTTCTTAGCGGTGACCGTCCGAGAGTTTCCAGTGTTTCCACCTGCATTTGGACAGGAGCCATGCTCACCTGATGTTGCATGAATTGCATAAAGCCTCTGAACATTCCATCGTTCATCATTTGATCGGTGTTGTTGTTTAACTGAGGATTATTTCCTTCCTGATGCACATTATCCTGGGAGTTGATCTGTGGTGACCCAACGGTATCCTGTGCTCCATTGCTATTCTCAAGATTCTCGGATGTCATTTTCAAACACTGCCACAAAATAAGGGTTAATTGACATGCCACATATTATCCCTATATTCTGACCGACCATTTAAATAACAAATAAACTTAGGTAATTCATACTAGAGAAGAAATTACCTGTCTCTCCCCTCCTAGTTCTAGTCTCACATCTCAGCTAGGGATCATATCCCTAAGCTGTGATAACAACTGTGACGCCCCCAAAATAGGTATACATCACCCATTCCGAGTCGCCAAATACATGGTACAGAATACAAATACAAACTTAAATATACAACATGAACTGTGAGTTTTAATACAAATATTATCTTCTAGACAATATTCAAACTCAAAATAAGTCCTCAATATATTTATTATCACACTATTTCATAGAATAGTGAGGACTACTAATGCAAACATCTAGACCGTCACTCCGTTCTCCGACTAGTCCCAGCTATATTCTCATTTCATCGAATCATTCCTGCACTACGGCCAAGGATATTCTTTAGTATCACGACCACGAATTATCCATGCACTACTGGCCAAGGATATTCGTGTTTTCATTAATGGTCATGATCATGCCAACAACTGTCCATCAATGCACTATGGGCTAATGAGGACTTTTACCACATCATTTGTAACATTATGGTCATGATTATACCGAATAATCCCTGCTCATAATCATGCCAAGTCCATCTATGCACTACGGCCACATATGACTTTCAACATAATATAAGCATGATGATGATGACAATGATATAAGAATTCAATTAAAAGAAAGCAAATGATAAATTTTTAAAGATTTGTAATTTAATTTATCCAGAATTCAATAATGTCCAAATTATCAACACGATACTGCTTTGTGGTGTAAAATTCAACAATAATATTGTATCAAAAATGATTTGGACCGAAAAGAAATTAATTTTTGTCATGAATAGTACCCCAGGTGAATAGTAACTGAGTGAATAGTACCCCGTGAATAGTAACTTTGGGAATAGTAATCCCGTGAATAGTACCCCGATATGAAAAAGTTAAAACTTATCAAGAATGCTTAGAATAATATTTCCATGAAAAGATACTGGATGAAGCGCAAATATCAAGGATATTCTACTAATTTTATGGAGTATAGAAGCCAAAACTTTAACCAAATGAGTATAGAATTCGAAATCTGAAACGAAATAATATTACTTACATACTACAAAGTATGGAAGAAAATATTATTTCAAACGAATATTGAACAAAAATAACATCCTTTACCTTGAAAAGAAAAGTATTCCAACTGGTATAGCGGGGATATTCTTGAAGAAAACTTTCACTATTTTCTACGCTCAAAGCTTTCTAAAACTCGAAAGAAATACGCTCAATATTATAGAAGAATAATTCTCTGATTCTGGTGTGATTTTAAATTCTAACTAAGCATTCTATTTATAGGAGAATGGAAGGATACTATTTAGAAAAGTTTTTCACGGGCTGCAGTAATATTTTCAGACGAACGCATCACGGGCAATGAAAATTTTTTTAGGACGTCCGCTTTTCAAATTATAATTATAATATTCAATAAAATATAATATATTCTATTTTTCATAAAAAAAACAAAACTTATTATATATATATATATATATATATATATATATATATATATATATATATATATATATACTAACACATGTGTTTTTTCTTTTGAAAAACAACTCCCGTGACAAATTATTCAGCTTCCCCCTCCCAAAAGTCTTCCACACGTGGGCCCCACCATGTGTCATCATCATATGTGGGCCCCACCTTTTTTAATATATAAATATATACACTGAACAACCTTCTATCGATTATTTTAAAAAATAGGTAAATGGGGGTTTAAATAATAAACAAAATTTACAACAAATATTTCATAAAATCCATTCAATTTATTCATCATTATTATAATTCGCAATATTAATCGACCAGGTCGTTCTCAGGAAAGAGGGGGCTTTCCAATAAGGATTTCTCCCTATTGGCGCGCAATTAGGTGACCAAACCTCTCTTTGATAGAAATTCTAGACATCGTCAATATTACAAATAATAATATTAATAATTTATCATCTCAATTATTGTTTTAATAATATAAAATATTATACAGATGATACTATTACAATAATCGAATCAATAATATGAGAGATATGATGCAACAATTACTGTAGCAATAATTGAGTATAACTGAGTGACTTCTCACGTAAGCATCAATAATCAATATCGTGTGTACTACTTATGCTAATCGCAGCGTACACAGCATTTTTAACACCGGTTATTTTAACAGTTAACGGTAAACTTCCGCCGTTATTTTCATAAAAAGATATTTCTGTCGTTTTCTCATTTCGACAATAATTATGTTGTGGGGTCCACCAATGATTATGCCGTCTTACGAATATTCCCTGTTAAAACGAATATTCCCCGACCAATCGAATATTATATAACAACTTACTTACTTTGCAAAATTCATAAATATTACCCACAACTATAACATTGTAACATTTAAATCACCAATATTACCCTTAAATGATTTTTAAAACATTTAAAATCATTTTAAAATAATTACCATTAATATTCAAATATTAATATATTTTCATCAAAATATTAAAAGTCATTTATTATAACGTAAAAAACTTTTAAATCATTTATATGATTTTTTATATCATAAAAACTATTTATTTAATATAATTATTAAATAAATCTAATATCATTAATATTAAATTATTAATAAAATTTACCTCAAAATATTAAAAGTCATCTTTTATAACTTAAAATATTTTTAACACTTTATTATAATTTAAAATGATTTTTAGAATATTAAAATCATTTTTAACTAATTTATTTAATATAATTATTAAATAAATTTAATATCATTAATATTAAAATAAATAAAAATTATGTCAAATTATCAAAATTTATTTTTATAACTTCAAATAATTTTAAAACCCATTTTGAAGTTTGAGGAATTATTTTCTATTTTTAATGATTTATTGGAAATTAATATAATTAATTTTAATAAAACCGTCGCTATAGGCTTTAGCAACACTAACTGTCACTGTTGGTGTTCTTGAGAATTCAAGAACATTTCTTGGGTGCCTACTTTGACCAGCTTCATTTCTTTGTTCATGATGTTTCTGGGCTTGGAAATGTAATGATTATGTAGTATTGATGTAATACTACATGTACCAACAATAATCCAGGTCAAACTTCATCACATAATGAAGATCTAAGAGCTCAAAGTGGCTGTCAGGCCTGTTCTAGGCTTTCTCAGTTACCTAGAAACCTAGACAGTGCTTGATAGCAACTTTGCGGCTTGATTAATTAGGGTTATGATCATTGTTTAGATGTTTTAGTGTTACAATTTTGTAGTCCTCATGTCAAATATCAACATTACTACACTTAGGTAGCTTAACTATATCACAATCTTAAGATCAGGGTTGGTCAAACCCTGTCAGAAACCATGTTCATAAGTTTTCTAGAATTTCCAGAAAACCAACTCTGTGCTCGGTCAACCTAGTTTGACTGCTTAATACTTTGATTCTGTTGTTTGTTTAAGTGTTCTAAAGACATGGTTCTATAGTCTATATACCAGAGTATAACATTGATACGTTAACACAAGCAAAACACATAACACATGAAAGATCTTGGCTAATGAACATCTTGTCAGACCAATATGGGGAATTTCTGGGTTACCCAGAAACTCAAACCTATGACTGGTTAACCCACTTTGATAATTAATATCTTGGAATCTAGACATGATATGAACATAATTCCACTTCCAGATTACTCCCCTCATAGCATACTACAACTCTAGTACATCTAACAAGTCTAACCATTAACATATCTAGATCTACGACCTCTGACATTTGGTTGTCAGGCCATATATCTAGGGTTCTTGACAGTTTTGAAAACTTCATTTTTAAGCACCTTGATGTTATGGATCTATGATATATCATCATAGATCACTAAATAACATCTTATAATACTTAAATAAACACAAAAACACAAAATCTATCTTAGCATACAAGATTAAATTTGGTTAGGGTTTATACCTCTCTTTGAAGAATCTTTAATCCTTATTTCCTAATATGATCTTGGGGTGTTAGGGACCTATCTAAGGATTGATTTACTTGTTATTTTTCGTGGCTTAATAGTGAGAGAAACTTGGCTAAGTGTTGGAACTCAAATGAGCTAATCTTTGATATTTCTCTTACTTTAATCTTTCACTCTTTGCTCTTGTGATTAGAATTGTTGTTATGTGGTATGAAATGGCTGATAAAAGGTGTTTGGTGATATCCTAAGAGATGTGTCAACTGTAACAATCTAAAATTTTAATTATAATTTTAAATATTTATTGAATTAAATAAATATTTTTAATTGATGTGTTTGTTGTTAAATAAATATTTGTTGGATTATTTATTAGTTAAATAAATAATTCATGAGTTATAGAAATTAACTTAATTAAGATAAAAGAGTGATGAATTAAATTTATGAGATAATACTCTAATTTAATTATATGATTTGCTATAATGTTGTTGTGACGCCCCCAAATTTAGGTACTTGGAACCCGAACTCAATGCTTCACGATACCATTTCTTTGAGCGGAATAATAACGATAATATATATATCAAACTTAATGTACATATATCAGAGTTGTCTAGTCCCAGGTATGCGACCTTTACTACATTTCATCACATGATTGTCGACGTCGAGATTTTTATTTGTCCCTTTTCTGTTCTTGTTCTTTGGTGTTCTCATGTTAGGTGAGATTTGTTTAATAAAACAAGTTGTGAAAAGGTCCGACATGTATATGTCGACGATTTGACTGTAAGAGTCGCCAGTTGATTTTTTAAATGGTTGTACCAACACAACCGAAAAAAAGTTTGTACATTGACCTAGTGATGTGACATTGCTAAACGGGTCTGTGAAATCGAGATTTATTAGGGTCCGGGGGCTTGATTATGCGGAGGGAAGGTGTTAGGAACCCCCCGACATCTGTGTTACTCCGGTGACCGCCACTTTTCAAGAAACTGTTATATGAATATGTGTGTGTGGGTTAATGTGTTGTTTATATGGAAGTAGTGCAAGGCCTCATTCGCACCTATATACACATTATTTGAATTTGTGTAAAAATTCAGTTTTAAACAAGATATGACAGTGATGTTTTGTAAAAAAGGTGTTTTCGAACCCTTGTGCTCAATAGTAATTGAGACCTTTTACACTTCCATTTTTATTAAGTGTTCGATTTTTTCAAATAAGTGCCGAACTACTCGTGGGCATGAAAACCATCTGAGGAAATCCAAACACCATGAATAAATTTACAAGCTGTTTACAGTTGAAAATGTCCATCACGGGAACCGAATCTAGATCCAGTGATCACATGATTCCTAGGCTCACATGATGCCGCAATTGATATGAAAGCAGTAGGCAGTTATATATATAGGCTGTAAATATATATATATAGACATGGTCCGCAACCATGAAGCACTCCCATGGGGGATCAGAAATTTAAATAAAGCTGTAAAAGCAATCAATCGCCATGAAGTAAACTCCAGGCAGGAAGAAAAAACAAATATATATATATATATAAAAGCAATAAACGCACCAGATGTAAAATCTAGGCACATCGAACAGAGTTCGACACAGTTGATATATATAAGTATATATATATATATATTAAAGTAGTAAATGCACCGGATATAAAATTTAGGCTCATCGAACAGAGTTTGACACAGTTCATATATATATATATATATATATATATATATATATATATATATATATATATACACACACACGAAAAGCAATTAAACGCTCCAGACATAAGTCTAGGTTCAATCGACGCATAACTTAATAATGTTAGTCCATATATATATATATATATATATATATATATATATATATATATATATACAAACTGAAATGAAACCACTGACCGAAGTCCAGGTATACACACACAACACGACTCTCAACGTGAAGAATGGTGTGTGCAAAGATGAAGAGAAGGCTTTAAAGTGTGTAAGAAGGCTTATAGTGGATTGCCAAAGAAGACTTCTATAACTTTAAGTGGATGAACACTCGGCTCTCGCCGATACAAATAGTAGTTGTATGTGAGCTCACAAGTGTTTAAAATGAGAAAACACTCAGTTTAAGGTGTGTACAGAGCAAATTTTACAGGGCTTCCTCGCCTTTTTCTCTTACAAAATGGCCACCCCAAGCCCTCTATTTATAGAGGGGGGGAAATGTACATGCGGCTGCCTGGGGTGCCACGGGCTCCGCGGGTCACGTCGTCTCGAAGTACGTGCACGCGTGCATTGTGATGTCCGCTCGAACTTTCAGAATTGCAATCCGGGCATCCGATTGAGGTGCATAAGACCAATTTCGGACCGCCGTTGTCGAGAGCTATGCCATGACATGGGATTATAGGTTGTACGAAGCCAGGAATATGGGACCATACCCTCCGGTCTTCAAGCTTCAAATTCTATCTGGTGTACTACCTTGCGTGGTAGTTACTCGAGATTTCAAAATTCTGTGAAAGATTTAAGTGAATTATTCAGGATTAAGAAAATAAGTGAATATGTTCTGTGTATATGGTTGTATATGGGTACAATATGTGGTTAAGGGTTAAGGGTTGACCAGATAAACGATATCTGTAACAAACCCTAGGTATATATTAAGAACGTCAACATTCAATTAGAAAATTCTTACGATATATATGAAACCCTAATTTGGGAACTCTAATGCTAAGTATAAAATCCTAAGGGTTAAAAGTTATGAGAGTAATGAATATGAATATTATGTGATGGTTTATACTTGTTTATTAAATAAACAAATAAAAGAAACTAGTGTAATCCTAACTATATATTAGGAATGAAGAAATGAAATGACTTAAGAGATATGGGATGAGAGATTTATGATATTTAAAATATATACTAATTCTAAGAGATTTAGTTTATATATCTCAATTATTTAATTTTATAGCCTAATTATAGCAAGTCTAATTGGGCTAAGGAAATAAATGTGCATGAGTAAGGATTTAAGTTATAATTGAGGAAATAAAAACCCTAATTAAATAATTAGGGAATTGTAATATTAAGGGTATTGGAATATGTTATTTATTTTGGCCCAAGAAATTAAATTAGAAAGCCCAAACATTTTAATTTTAGAAGCCTAAAAGAATTAATTGGATGGCCCAATTTTTAGCCCTAGTGGGAGATGAGTAAGAGAGAGAAGGGGAGAAGTATTGGGCAAATAATATTTACATACATATCTTATATCTATACAATATCCTCCAACAAAAATCTAATTTCATTCTCTTTCATCTTTTATGTTACTTCCTCTTACTTTCTCTTAGGCTAGCAAAACAAAAGCATAAGAGAGAGAGAGAGAGGGAGAGAAATTCGGTGGAGAGGAGTAGAGAGAGAGGAAGGAGCTACACCATTGATGCTCCATAAATTCATCTTCTACTTTGGAAGAGAAAGAAGAGTAACCCAAAAATCAAGGTGAAAACTTAAACTAGCTTAAACCTTTTTATTTTGTTTGATTTGATTTTTTTATAATATGAAGTTATGATCTTGAGGTTTAAAACATTAGATCTATGTGTTTAAGAGTGTTTCATATTTAGATTTACCCATATTGGGTGTTGATTTAGTTGGAAATCGAAAATAAAGAAAAGTGATTTTTCTTGTTTATAAGCCCTAAAATTTCTATGTACTTTGGATTTCCACCGTTTTTGATCTACACCTTCTTTTTGCGATCCGTCAAAGAGAGGTGCTAGATATGTTAGTTAAATACTTAACCCAAGTCGTAGAACTCAAAAATGTTGATTACACATTTCGTAGCAACCTATTTACCAAAAACAGTTTTGTGTCTTTTATGGAAAACTGGACTGTTTTGGACAGTCAAAGGGTAGGGGAAGTTTAGTCATTTTTTGGACATCTAAAAATTCTGGAAACATTTGGGAGGATACTATGATAAGTTATCTAACATCTCCAAGTGGAATCACTGAAAAAGGAGTTGTAGATTTTCGTATGGAAAATATTTAACAAAGCTAAAAAAAGCTCAGAAACGACATTTCATTTTCATTGCGAAAAGACTTTCCAGGGGCTGTTTCGGCAACTTAGTTTGTGAGAAAAATTCCGACCTTTTGGGACATGAAAATATATGGTATTAAGTACCTACTGTCCAAAAATGAGTTCATTCCGACTTAAAATGACCAAGTTATGACCATTTCAATTTCTGTGATTTCCGGACGAAAATCGCTATAACCGGAGTTCTATAACTCCGATGGCCACGAAATTTAAACTGGAGGCTCATGTTAACAGGTACAAGATTGTGTCAAGAGATGGGAATTTCTGGAGTTAGGCACGAGGTAGCTAATTTCTTAAGGAATTTACTAAAACCGATTTTTGAAAAATACTAAAAGAAGTTGGAAAATTATGAAAAAAATACTTTTTGTGTATGAAATATATGTATATGTGTTTGGTCAAAGGATGGAAAAATAATAAATTTATTTGGTGTTTTCCTGAAAAGGATATGGAATCCAGCTTGCTGGATTGATAAAAAGTTCACTGTTTTGAAAATATGTTGAATCCAGCTTGCTGGATTGCAATCTAGTTACTGGATTTGATATCCGGTTCTTTGGATGCGATTTGGTTTTCTTTGGATTGGCCATCTAGATACTGGATTTGGAATCCAGCTTGCTGGATTGCAAATATGGGTCGCTGGATTGGTATTTGACTTTTATGTTCAAGAAAAACTTATAATATATGAGATTAAAGTATTTAAATCATATAGATATGATATTAATGATTGAAAAATTATGATAAATGATAATAATTAATTGAAAATTATTATGAGACTTGGAAAAATATTTCAACTGTTAATAAAATTATTTAAGTTAATTGTTATATGTTTAGACAGAGTGTAATTGAACTTAGACTCGAATAATTGTCCGGCTAGACCGTCGGGACATTAGAACTTTGTCGAACTCAAGTCAGACTGAAATAGTTTAACTTGATACCGAGTCTTATGTGTGTTATAAACTGATAGGATTATGTGTTATGTGTTTAGGTTATTCTATGTATATATATATATAATAGTATTATATTGTGATGATATTATTCTAATATTGGAGATCTATATTACTAATATTAGGTCTTCGGATAAAGCGATATAAATTGCATAGCGGTAATCAACGGTTCAGGCAAGTTTGTTTTACTTAACTCTATTAAGAGTGTTTCATTCGGATAAGCTTATGGTTAATCATTGCTGATTGCCATGTATAATTGTACTTTGTACATATTGCATGTATAAGTCAGGTATGAAAGGCTGATCACCTTCATTACCAGTTGGTTTCAGATATATTTGTTCATGAATAATACTTGTTCAGTCATAAATTTGTTCCTGCTAGTTCATAATTATATTGTTGAATTATGGCCAGCCAATTAGTCAAATCATTTCAATCATGATATATTGTTATATTGTTGAATTTAAACTTGTTGGGCAATTTTATGCTCACCCTTGTTATATCATGATAAACATTGCAGATTAAGACGAATGCGTCGGATACAGGAAAAGATTAAAGAAAGTTCCAGCTTTTGTTTACGTTTGTAGTTAGAATTGTAATAGTAATGTATATAATGTTATTGTAAGTCAAGTAAGTTATGAAATGTGTATTAAGTTAAGGTTACTCGACCTTGGGGATTATGTATGAGTTATTGTATAAACAATTTATGTTTATATCTTCCGCAAATAGTAATAGTTGTATAGAATGATCGAACCAGATCCGAGGTGATTTAGGACCTAGATTCGGGGCCGTCACAGTTGGTATCAAAGCTGTTGGTTATGAACCTTAGGTAGAAATACCTGAGACTAATAACCGCAGTGATTAGGATAAGTACTAACTCAAATAGAGTTAGTTGGTCGGTAAGATTCAAAGATGAATCTCGGCGAGTTATAAGATACAGAGTTAACTCTGATAATAAAGTTGAACAGTAGTGGTGAATAGATAGAGTCTAAAAGACTAAAAGTACAGTGATAGAAGATCGTAAAACAAAACGATCATAGTATAGAAATAAATCGTAATGTATACGATAAGATCACCCCGTGATATGATAAAGTGATAGAATGGATAGAATCAATCTGATGATTGAAAAGTTTACAGCAACGATTGCTTTGTCAGTTTTACTATAAATGGGTACAAGTTCAGGAAAGGATTATGAATACGAGTTAAATGAAATTCGTATTGAAAAGGGGGTTAGTGTTAGGTGGGGATTCAATTGAGGACTCGTGTCAGCCGCTGAGTTGTATGATTCTTCATATGGGAATTTGAATTGTACATGGTGTAAAACCACTTAGTTTTCGCAATGATAATCATTGAAATGTTGTGTCGCGCTATTTGCTATATGCGTGTTAAGAGGGTGATTCCTTTCTAATGTGTATGACAGATAGATAGGTCATAGGTAGAGGATATAAGGTTAAGTACGAGTTCTTAAAACTCATACTTATGTGACATACTTGACTCATAGTTATATGAAATGTTTATGAACTCCTCAGCGAATGGACGTCAAAGGTCTGTCTAGGAAAGTTCTTAAACTCATATGATTGTGGCAATTTATGGACTCATAAGTGTGGTTTGATGAACTGGGTATAGATGTGTGTAAACAGAAGTATTGAGGATAATAGGAACAGATAGATTCTTAAGAAAATGATTATTAGTGAAGACATAAGTTTTCCAAAACTCCTAGCTATGCTAGACTTCGAAATTTTGACATCAAGCTAAATACGCACTATATGCTTTTGAAATATATATATATATATATGTAGACTCGTAATCATTTTTGAAACGGTTTAAAGTATAGTCTATGCTACTTATTTCAGCTAGACGCAAACGATTTGAAATATCAAAATAAATTTTATTTATCACTCATGTACCATGTAACCTGGTGCAGAGATGATAAAAATTTGATGGAGTTGTAAATACAGGAATACTTAGTGTGAAATTGATCTAAAATCGTTGTTCCACTATTGTATGATGTGTTATGACAAAGTCATACAATGATGGAATCCTCAAAGCGATTTGTTAATATGAAAGATGCGGCATCACAAGGCGTCATTTCTAAAAATATTTTCAATAAAATTTTAATTTGCCAATGGGGTTTGGCTACACTTTAATAATTCGATTGAATTGAATTATTAGTATGAGTCTATGCTATTCGATTCAGCTAAACTAAAGTTTATGAAAACTCTAAGTCTTCATTGAAAGAAATTTCCCGAACCAAATTGTTTTGGTGCGGAATCCAATAAGATTGAGGTAAGAAATTTTGTGTGCCTAAGGCGGATAAGAGGAACAAATTGTTCCGACCAGCAGTACTTGGCCAGTACAGGACATATCGGGCTAATCACCCTTTGTGTCTGTAAGTTATGACGGTTTGCGGATGAATTTCTATAAAACCTTTGCGAAAATGACAGACAAATAGTCTATATGACTCCTCATCAAAATTTGAAAATTTTTACTCTTGTGAGTGGTGTATTGGGTAGCATCTGATGCTGTGTATGTATGGTGTATGGAGTAAGGTGTAAGGTAAATTTCGGGGACAAAATTTTTAGAAGAAGGGGTGAATGTGACAACCCGAAAATTTGGAATATTTTTATTAATTGATTTATGGTTCAAAATTAGAACCTAGACCGAAAATAAGTGTATGCGTTTGATATTTTTGAGAAGGAATTTTGAGGATTTCAAAATTTTGTGAAGGATTTAAGTGAATTATTCAGGATTAAGGAAATAAGTGAATATGTTCTGTGTATATGGGTACAATATGTGGTTAAGGGTCAAGGGTTGACCAGATAAACGATATTTGTAACAAACCCTAGGTATATATTAAGAACGTCAACATTCAATTAGAAAATTCTTACGATTTATATGAAACCCTAATTTGGGAACTCTAATGCTAAGTATAAAATCCTAAGGGTTAAAAGTTATGAGAGTAATGAATATGAATATTATGTGATGGTTTATACTTGTTTATTAAATAAACAAATAAAAGAAACTAGTGTAATCCTAACTATATATTAGGAATGAAGTAATGAAATGACTTAAGAGTTATGGGATGAGAGATTTATGGTATTTAAAATATATACTAATTCTAAGAGATTTAGTTTATATATCTCAATTAATTAATTTTATAGCCTAATTATAGCAAGTCTAATTGGGTTAAAGAAATAAATGTTCATGAGTAAGGATTTAAGTTATAATTGACGAAATAAAAACCCTAATTAAATAATTAGGGAATTGTAATATTAAGGGTATTGGAATATATTATTTATTTTGGCCCAAGAAATTAAATTAGAAAGCCCAAACATTTTAATTTTAGAAGCCTAAAAGAATTATGGTTAATCATTGCTGATTGCCATGTATAATTGTACTCTGTACATATTGCATGTATAAGTCAGGTATGAAAGGCTGATCAGCTTCATTACCAGTTGGTTTCAGATATATTTGTTCATGAATAATACTTGTTCAGTCATAAATTTGTTCCTGCTAGTTCACAATTATATTGTTGAATTATAGCCAACCAATTATTCAAATCATTTCAATCATGATATATTGTTATATTGTTGAATTTAAACTTGTTGGGCAATTTTATGCTCACCCTTGCTATATCATGATAAACATTGCAGATTAAGACGAATGCGTCGGATACAGGAAAAGATTAAAGAAAGTTCCAGCTTTAGTTTACGTTTGTAGTTAGAATTGTAATAGTAATGTATATAATGTTATTGTAAGTCAAGTAAGTTATGAAATGTGTATTAAGTTAAGGTTACTCGACCTTGGGGATTATGTATGAGTTATTGTATAAACAATTTATGTTTATATCTTCCGCAAATAGTAATAGTTGTATAGAATGATCGAACCGGATCCGAGGTGATTTAGGACCTGGATTCGGTGCCGTCACATGTGCTTGTCTTCTCGGTGTTATCTCCGGGTCTTATACTGAGTGCCTCGGTGTGAGTGTCAAGGTTGAAGCTGAATGCATGCATTTGAAACAAGCATTTCCGGGGTTATCTCCGGAACTGCAACTACACTCCTTGGGGTTATTTCCAAGGTATGAATTGTTATTCTCGGTGTTGTTTTCGGGACTGGAACTGAGCATCTCGGGGTTATCTCTGTGACAGAACTCTCCTCTCCGGTGGAATTTCTGGAATTTGAGCTGCATCATCTCCCAGGGTTATCTCTAAAAGACGAATCTGCCCTCCTATAATGTCAGTGACAGGTGTGCAGAAAATTTCGAGTGTCTACAGATGCCCCTCTTATCATATCCATGAAATGCAATGACATGGATAGGATAAAGAATCCTAGACACTTGAAATGGACCAAGATAAACATGATGCCATGTGCAGCAACATGATGCAAATGTATGATGCATATGTTTTATTGGATTGTTCTCCAACATGGTGGGAAGTTTGCCGGCTCCCTGTGGCTTTGACCGAGGATGACAATAGATAAGCAGCCTGATGAACTATCATGGACGTGCGATCCATAGCTACCAGGAATCTTTGGGATTTGTTAACATTGGGGTTATCACCAAAGTCTTGAATCCTTGATATATACTTTACACTGAAGATGTACCTCTCATATATAAGAGACTCTGTGTGGATGTGGCCTTGTTTGTTGAGGATGTGTATAACATATTCCATCATCGGTCCTCCCCGATGAGGTTGATCCTTCTTGGTTTGTATCACCGGATATATCAATGTTATGTCAGATTTACTACCAACAGTGTGTGTTGTCAGGGTTTCCTGACCTTCGCTGACATGTACGTCACCGGATAACATCCCTGTTGGGCAAACTGTCAAGGTTGCTTAACCTTCATTGACTTGTGCATCAACGGAAAATGTGTAACACCCCCGTCGGGGATTTACTTGATATTCGCTGACTTGTGCATCAATGGAAAATACGTGATACCCCCGTCGGGGATCTGCTTGAACTTCGTTGACGTGTGCATCAACAGAAAATGTGTGATACCCCCTCCTGGGATCTGCTTGAACTTTGCGGACGTGTGCATCAACGGAAAATACAAGATACCCCCTCCTGGGATCTGCTTGAACTTCGCTGGTGTGTGCATCAATAGAAAATGCGTGATACCCCCGCCAGGGATCTGCTTGAACTTCGCTGACGTGTGCATCAACGAAAAATGTGTGATACCCCCCCCCCCCCCACCGCCGAGGATCTGTATTTGGATAGATGAAGATGCGTGATGCCTCACGTGATGAATCGTATTTGGATGATTAAGACGCGTGATGCCCCCGCTGGGGATTTTGAGAGGATTAGGGTGACGACCTTGAATTGGCGACATTGGACCTGCGTGAGGTATTGCCGAATGTGACTTATAACAGCTGAGATTATCGACATAGTGTACCCTGTGCTCAGGCGAACACCAATGAGTGATGTGTAGACCCACTGTTCGGTTTGAGAAAACCAGGATTGTAAGCTATTCTGCTCAATTACGTAGCGTTTTTATACCTGATTTGGCTTTTTCAGCTTGTGAGAACTCCTTTGCAACTCGAACTGGACCGAGCCGGAGGGGTGGGACCCACGTAGGGGTGCCGTAGGTTTTATGTAGGGTATGTTGGATCATTGGATACCAGAGATATATATCTTCCGGTTTAGTACCCAAGAGCTGACTCGTACACTGGAGGAGTATGAGCGGTTGACAACTTTTCCCTTACACATACCTTGCGCTCATATGGCTATCGGAGATATGCGCCGGTAGTTCATAACCCTCACTAGGTTACGACATAGAGTATTAGAGGATGAGATTACATCCGGTCATATACTATCCCAGCGTTTCCTGATGGACAGGTTTGGCTCATTGGATAGCTGTGCACGTCATTCTTGGGATTTCACCACACCAGAGGATCAGTGGCATTTGGCCAGAGTGGATGTATTCTTGATGTGCATAGTGGCATATATATACATGCCACGATATATGGATGAGCTGGACATCGGTGTTATCATGGTAGTGAGAGCTCTTAGGGAGGGTCATACCATCATTCCAATGATTGTGCTGGAGATGTTAAGGTCGACCACGTTTTGAAGCACCTACGCTGCAGGGGTATTCACGGGTATTTCAGTCATGTTATACGTGTGGTTTATGTCACACTTGAGACCGATTGGCACTTTCCGCTGACATGGGTATTTCTGTACCCATGATATAGCTATGTCTTACTCCTTTCAGCCATTGGAGTATACAGACGCTATGTCTTGGTCGGTATTCTTAGCGGAGATTAGAGATTCGTTTAGTATCCTGCCGTGAACAGGGCTCAGCTCACCCTATAGCTTTATCACTCATGCTCCGGGCATGGATTATCTTCTTCTGGCTGGTTTGAGGGGCATGACTACCTATCACCCACTGGTCGTGATGTAATAGTTTGACCAGTTCTAGGACTTCCATCCTTTTGAGGGGCTGTTAGGTTAGCATTTAGCTTCCCTCCATCTATTAGCAGAGGACCGATCTCGGGTTTATGCATGTTCTGATCAGCGTGAGATATCTAATTTTTCTATTAGCCATCCAGGATGTTTGTCAGAGTATTCAGCGTGGATGGAGACATAGACTTCATCGGCTGCGGTAGTATCCATAGGGCCGGGTATTGATTCAGACGGTGGAGAGTCTATGGAGGACATTGATTCACACACCGAGGAGGAGCCATCTACTAGGTTGCCAGTAGCTCTATTAGATTCTCCCAGTACTAGGACTATTGTGATCCAGCATTCGGCACAGTACTTCGAGCAGAGTCTTCATCTGAAGACCTTCAAGAGAGATCATGCTAGAGCCTTGATGTTGACACCTCTTAATGGGAGAGACGCAATTCTATTAGAGAGAGACGAGGCATTAGCCCATAGAGATGCCACTGTTATTGAGTGGGATAAGGTCAGATCAGCCAGAGATGCCGTGACAGTTAAGAGGGATAGCGCCAAATCTACACGGTATATAGCCATCACAAATAGTACTACCGTGAGGTCCTTTATCACCGGCATGATTGCAGAGATGAACACGTGCATTGATGAGCACAGAGTCACCATGCAGATGGCTATAGATCTGCTAGCTCGTGTGGATACCCTTGTACAGGAGACCATAGTGTTACCTCCTTCTGCTGAGAGGGATGCCATGTTGGGCTTGATAGCTCGCATATACACTGATTTGTAGATGGGCTTGTATTTTCCTGCAAAGACTAGCTTAGCCATTTTTTCATTAACAGTTCATATTATATATATCAAACATAATTATATATAGCAGGGAAATATATTTTTGATCACTTCCCTTTTAGTTATGCTTGGATACTTGCTTGATATTTTGCCTGCTTCTTCAGGGCTTGTGATCTTGATGGATTCTGAATTCCTCCTTGTGGATAGACATTGAGTTGTCATTGGACAATTTAGAATGGATCGTTGATCTGTGTGTATCCCCTACCATCTCTTTGGTGTCTTGGGACTGGTTTCTGTATAGAAATATGGAGAGGAGTGTGGCTTTTCCTCTCCGAGATTGACCGCACCAAAGATGGTCTCCACTACTCCTATTTATGAGGAGCCTAGTTAATTCCATCTCTTATAGATTGGTATTGCTCTTTGAGGCACAACCGCAACTTAGATGGTTGCCGAATCTCCTATTTTAGATGAGTTCAGGTAATTCGTTCCCTTTGGTCTGAAGCCGGTGAAATGTATTAGATTGAAGTTTGATCCTAGTACTAGATGACAAGTGTTTGTGTTTTGGTAGGGGGTGAGACCGAACCATAAATGGCTTCCTACGTACTCCTATTAAAGAGGAGATCAGGTCTGCGTAGTTCAAACCTGGTGTAAGAGGTTCAACGCTGTATGTGGCAGAAAGGGTATAGGAATGTTTTTGTTGTTTTTGTTTTTTGTAATGAGAAGGGTGTAAGATATATATTTTTTGTTTTTGTTTTATTGTGGTCGGACCATATAAAATGGTTGCCTACGTACTCCCGGTATCAGGGAGATCAAGTCGACGTATTTCGCCCCTCAAGATGATTTATAGCCGACAAAGAGCTTGATCCCATATGCAGGACAGAGTGCGGGGAAAAAGAAAGTTTGATTCTAAGTTCAGGATAAACTGCAGGTGTGAAAAGTTTGATCCCATGTTTGAGACAAACTGCAAGTGTGAAAGGTTCAATCCCTAGTGGTATAACCGAAGTTGTATGAATGGAGTGAAGCCAGGCTGCTGGCTTGAAGAGCATGTTTCCTTGAGGGGCAAAGTATGAAAAAAGAGTTAAATGTAATGAAGGGTTAAAGAACCGAAATGACTGGTGACCTGATGATCCAAAACCAGGATGTTTGCTTGATGGTAACGTCAGACATAGTACCGTTTCACGGTGTCCGAGTTGATGAGTTGCAAAAATTCATCGTCGTCCATTTCCTGTAACCTGAGAGCGCCTCCTGTCAATACCTCCTTGACAACAAACGGGCCTTCCCAGTTTGGAGCAAATTTTCCCTTGGACTGATCTTGGTTGTCAATGATCTTCTTTAAAACCAAGTCATGTTGTTTAAACTATCATATCCGGACTTCTCTGTTGTAGGATCTGGCGATCCTTTATTGATATAACTGACCATGGAAGATAGTCGCGGTTCGCCTTTCATCTATTAGAGACAATTGGTGATACATGTCTTGTACCCATTAGTCTTCATCCAGCTGAGCGTCTATCAACACTTTGAGGGATTCCATTTCCACTTCTATGGGTAGCACTGCTTCCATCCCATAGGTTAATGCGTAGGGGGTTACCCCGGTGGAAGTGTGCATTGATGTTCGGTAGGCTAACAAAGTAAGAGGCAATAAGTCAGGCTATCCTTTGTGATTGGAGGACATCTTTTGCATTATCTTCTTGATGTTTTTGTTAGCCGCTTCAACAACACTATTCATCTTTGGATGGTAGATGACGGAGTTAAGGTGTTTGATGTGGAATTTTCTGCACAACTCCTCCATCATTCTGTTATTGAGGTTCTTAGCATTATCTGACACAATTACTTCTGGTTGTCCATATCGACAGATGACATTATTTTTTATGAAAGCAATGATGACTTCTTTGGTAACCCTTGGGAAGGAGGCTGTTTCTACCCATTTGGTAAAGTTTTCGATCATGGTAAATATAAAGAGATGCCCATTACTGGCTTTGGGATTGATGGGCCCGATCACGTCCATTCCCCACATTGAGAAGGGCCAGGGAGAACTCATATTATGGAGTTCCCTTGGAGGGGCGTGGATGGAATTTCCATGAATTTGGCATTAATATCACCTCTTGACATGATCATCACAGTCAGCCTTGAGGGTAAGCCAGTAATTTCCTGTCCTGAGAATCGTTTTAACAAGTAGGGGGGCGCTCATGTGTGGGCCACATACTCCACCATGGACCTCATCCATGAGCCTCTGAGCTTGGTCCTTGTCCAGGCATCTGAGGAGACCTAGTCCTGCATCTCTTTTGTAGAGTGCATCTCCGCTCAGATAGAATTTCATAGCAAGTCTATGGATTCGCCTTTTCTCGGTCGGGCTCGCCTCAACGGGTGTAAATCCATCTCGTAAATACTCCATGATGTGCTGATACCAAGGATGCTGGATGGGAAGTACCTCATCTGATACTTTTCCAACATAGTTCCCATAGGCTGGTGCCTTGTGCAAGGCAAATGTGATGCTTGGCATGTGTTCCTTGTCAGGTACGTGAATCAAGGAGGCCAAAGTTGCTAGTGCATCTGCAAAGTCATTCATGTTACGGGGTATGTGTAGAAAAGAGATCTCTTCGAACTCTAAACCCATCTGTAAAACTTGCCGATGGTAAGGCAGCAAATGTAGCTCTTTGGTTTGATAGATTCCCGTGGATTGTCTGATTACCAACTCTGAATCCCCAAAGACAATTAACCACCTGATGCCCATTGAACGGAAAAGTTTTAACCCCATAATACAACCTTCATACTCAACTGTGTTATTGGTGCTGACAAACTGCAATTTGACGGCGACGAGATACTGCTCCCCTATACCGGATACTAGAACTGCTCCAGCTCCAGAGCCTTCCATATTAATAGTTCCATTAAAATACATTTTCCATGTATGGCATGTATCGTACTAATGGTGTTGCTGCAATGATATTACCCCTTCATCGGG
The DNA here is from genome assembly GCA_020205605.1 of Panax ginseng. Taxonomy (NCBI): domain Eukaryota; kingdom Viridiplantae; phylum Streptophyta; class Magnoliopsida; order Apiales; family Araliaceae; genus Panax; species Panax ginseng. Next base: position 92,670,684 of record CM035140.1, read on the forward strand.
GAAATACGTTTCTAAGGGTTTGAAGTCCCCTGCAATGATATTACCCCTTCATCGGGATATGAGATGGGTTGTGTGACCATGGAGGTAATGTTTTAATCTCATGGAAGTCCATGCTAAAGCACAACAAGTCTTCTCAAACAGAGTGTACTTGTGTTCACTACTGCTGAATCTTTTGCTGAGGTAGTAGATAGCTCGTTCTCGGCCTCTATCATCTTTCTATCCCAGCATGCAGCACATGTCATTATCACTTATGGACAGGTACATGAACAGGGGAACATCATCCCTGGGTGGTACTAAAATGGGAGCTTTGACTAGCTGCTCTTTGATTGTAAGGAAGGCTTTTTGACACTCATCGTTCCATTTCATGTAGGAGTTCTTCCTTAATAACTTGAAGATGGGCTCATAGGTTGCTGTGAGTTGAGAAATAAACCTGCTAATGAAGTTTATTCTTCCCAAAAATCCCTGTATTTCCTTCTCTGTCTGAGGAACGGGCATTTCAATGATGGCCTGGATTTTGGTGGGATCCATCTCAATCCCCTTCTGGCTGACTAGGAATCCTAGCAACTTGCCTGATTTAACGCTAAAGGCGCACTTGGCTGGATTCAACTTCAAGTTGTACTTACGCAACCTGTTGAAGAGCTTTTTGAGATGGTCTAAGTGGTCTTCTTCCCTTCAGGATTTGACAATGATGTCATCCACGTAGATCTCAATCTCCTTGTGCATTAAGTTGTGGAAAAGAGCCATCATAGCTCGCTGATAGGTAGCTTCGGCATTGATGAGGCCGAAAGACAATCGTCTATAGTAAAAGGTTCCCCAAGGCGTGATGAAAGCAGTTTTCTCACGATCCTGCTCAGCAACCATAATCTGGTGGTATACCGCAATGCAATCCGCAAAGGAGTGTATGCCGTATTGAGCAGTATTATCAATGAGAATGTGGATAAATGGCAAGGGAAAGCTATATTTAAGTCAAGCTTTATTCAGATCCCGATAATCCATGCAAACTCACACCTTTCCTCCCGGTTTAGGTATGAGAACTATATTGGATATCCACTCAGGATATGTGGACACCACGATAATGCTAACTTGAAATTATTTCACAATTTCTTCTTTAACCTTTAAACTCCACTCAAGTTTCAATTGCCTGAGCTTCTGCTTGACTAACTTGAATCCCTCTTTAATGGGAAGGCAATGAAGGACAATGTTAGTGGACAAAACCACCATGTTTTCATGAGACCATGAAAACACATCCTAGAATTGGGTTAGTAGTGTAACCATTTCATTCCTCTGATTTGGAGTAAGGTCTGAAGCAATCTGGATTAACTTAGGGCTTTCTAAGGTTCTGAGATTTAAGGACATGGTTTGATCAAGGTTGGGTTTAGGTTTGTCTTCGACCTATTCTTTGATCTCTTGAGGTATCTCAATGTCCTCTTGTATTGCCATCATGGCTGAGTCCAACTTTTCATCAAAGTTACAATCCTTGTGGAGAAGAGGCACCTTATCGCTAAATACATGAGCACATCTAAATTCGAGTCACGAAACAAAATATGATTTCACTTAATATATGAAATCGTTTAATCATACAAAGTGTTAGCATATCTTGACAAAATAAGCGCTAATATTATGCAGTAAAAGTAAGCGATTAATGATATCTATATAGGAAGGAGTTTACATTGCGCTTTACCTTTGTCGACCAATGAAAGAAGTGATGCTCCAATTGTCAAGGGCAAAGTCCTGGTGGACTGCAGTGATGGAGGGGCTGTCATCGTCCTCCTTCTCCTGAATGATGACCATTATGTTTGGGCAATCATCGTCTGGGGTGTATCTATTTGTATGCTCATCATGGACAATGATGCGTACGTTGGACATCATCCTGGCGATGTCTTGCTTACGTCTTCGTTTCTCTTCTTCCACTTTGGGATCAGAAACTAGGACCTCTTTCCCCTTGACCGGTATAGGCTTGGGAAATAGTATAGCCATTACATCGGCTGTCACCTTTACCGGAGATTATGCGGGCTAAGGATTTGCAGGTGGAGATAATCGCCATGTGTCTTAAGTTGGAGGAATCTACTTGTGCTGATGAAGATTCATGTGACTAGAATTGACAGAATAACCTAGTCCGGCTGTCACAGTTTTATTGGACATTTGAATTGGGCGCTTAATGCCCTGATGATTTTTACCCAGCCCTTGTCCAGGCTGATGACCCAATGACATCATTTCTTGAGTAGCCGACATTACTTCGAAAGAAATCTTGGGTATGAGAGGTGGCGCCCCAATAGGGTGGTAGTGAGTGTTGTTCACCTCCAGGGCATGAAAACTGACTGGCTCAATTTCTGAATTAAAGCTGATGAGTGGTATGTCACCCTGTTTAGGACATTCCGGCTCAGCGTTGACCGTGACTAGGCTGTCATTAATGATGTATTTAAGTTTTATCCTAAATCTATCTTGAACACGTGAAAAGATACGCAGAATGTATGGGGACCAATCTCAATTGGTAGTTCAATCTCTCTGACTGAATTTCGGCGGGATCCGTCGAAAGCTTTGATAATCGTATGGTTGCTTTGGATCCGTTTGAGATTGACATTCATCTTCACCAAAGTAGCATAAGGACAAATATTTAGAGACGAACCTCCATCTATCAAGACTCCGGCTAGCATGTATCCGGAGGACAAAGCCGCAATGTGCAACGGAGGAATTTTTCAATTTTCTCTATGGGTATTTTCCCTTTTGATTTGATGGTAGGCTTCATCATCCGTTGGGGAAGATACAGTGGATTCTCCTCTGACACTACAGCAGTTGTATGAGAAGTGGATCCTTCAGCCTCTCCATAATTCCATGGGACTTTTTATAAGCTGATAACAGGATACTGTGGTCTGAATGGTAAGCTAATTGGCTCTGGTGCAGCCACTTTCAAAGGTTTGTCAACTCCTTTAAGTTGAATTGCTTGTATTGTGAATGGGTTGACAGTACCATCAGCCTCAGCGGATATAACTGCTACCAATCCCTTCCATTTAGTAGGACCGATATTCTCACTCTCACATATCACAGTATCATCTTCTGCTAGTTGCAGGACACCGCTGTCAATTAGATTCTGAATAAGCTGGCGGAGTGCCCAACATTCTTCTGTGTTGTGACCGTGAGAATGGGAGTGATATTGACATACTACATTAGAATTGAACCATCCTGAACGGGGAATAATTAGAGGTAGAAGGGAGGTAATCATTCCTTCATTGATCAGCATCTGAAATATCTCCTTCATAGGTTGGCCCAGGTATGTAAATTCCCTTATATTGGCAAAATCCCGACGGGCTTCGGCATTTGCTCTCTTCACAACTTTGTCCTCTGTTGTTTCAATTTCTGAAGGCGAAGATGGAGTATTCATAACAAAATGGAGGAGACTAGCATTCTTTTGGCTAACTAATTGGCGTGTGACTTGATGCTGATGTGTCACCAGTTCTGCCAATCGTTCAATTTACTTACATAGAGCTTTCATCTTTTGTTCCACCACAAACTGGAACTTTGCATAATCCCATTTGTCAACACCGTCTTTGAAGGTCTGGGATTATTCACCATTAAAATTGGAACTTTGCCCACTGCTCTAATTAATCATATTGACTTCTTCCTCTTTATGTTGAGGAAGAGGGTTATCTTGTATGTGAGGTTGGTTTGGTTTGGTTACCACAATCTCACCGTTGTCTATCAAATCTTGAATTTTGTGTTTTAAGGTCCAACAATCTTGAGTATCATGTCCAGGTGCCCCGGCATGATAAGCGCATTTCCGAGTAGCATTAAAACCCCTCCCATTCGGGTTGGCTGGTGGAAGAAGATGTGTGATTTTCTTCTAAGTGGTCAGAAGATTGAGAATGTTCTTGAGTGAGTCCCCTAAGGGTGTGAATACTTAAGGGCGTTTGACTTCCCCACCCATAGGCAATGGAAGGTTTGAAGACTGAGCTTGGAAAGGGGAGTAAGGGGAGTAATTCCTTATCTAGATAGGCATATTCTGACTGCCCTTTTGACCTTGTAGTATCAAGGAAACATCCTCCTCTTTCTTTTTATGGACTCCGGGGGTTGTTTCAGCTTTAAGGACAGCTAGGTCTTGAATCTTTCCTGACTTCAATCCCATCTCAGCCATCTCCACGTGTTTAATCATTTCAGAGAATGGTTTACCAATGCCAGCTAAGACTCTCTCATAGAAAGGAGCTTCTTGTATGTCTATAAAGGTCATAACCATTTTTGACTCTGTCATAGAATGATTAACTTGGGCAGCAAGGCGCCTCCACCTTTGAGAATACACTGAAAGACTCATTGGATTGTTTCTTGACCTTGGTAATCTGGTACTGGTCATGAGCCATCTGAGACTACAAGCTGTATTGGGTGAGGAAGGCATGAGCTAGCTCCTCCCAGCTATGGATCTTTGAATTGTCTAATCTGGTATACCACGAATGGGCTTCTCCAGTCAGACTCTTTTAGGACAACTGCATTCTGAGCTTCTCGCCCTCTACATAAGATCCAAGTTCTCCAATGAACACCCTCAAATGTGTGTAAGGATCTCCTAACCCGTCATACTTTTCGAAGTCAGGAGTCTTGAATTTTTCTAGATAATGAACCCCTGGAATATACAAAGGTCAGTATATGAGACACTCCCGTGTACTCCAATTCCTTTGATAGAACGAAGGGTTTCTTCCATTTGAAGGACCTTTTTCCTGATGTCACCGGTGTCTAGATCTCCTTTGAGATGGGTGTTTCCAGGGTTTTTGTCTATAATCAACTGAAGTTTCGGATTTGTTTTATCCGAACCTTGGGTTCCTCCCTATGTAGAGGACTTTGTATGTGTGGGCATTTTTTGGCCCTGAGTAAACTGATGTAGTTCTTTAAGCAGAACAGCCTAATATGTATTCTGTTTACTTAATCCGTCGAATTCTTTGTGGAAAATGGGATTAGACTGGTCAGATGAAGACATGATTGGTTGTAGGCTCGTGGCCATTTTGGACTTTGAACGGGTAATAGGTCCGATTGTTTCCCTGCAAAAGACTTGCATAGTTTTATCTTAGGGAATGTGTAAATGTTTACATGCTATGTGATGTATCCGTTTTAGGAATATTATCCTGTAAAACGGATGTTAGATGTTTGTCATACAGGATAGCATGAAAATATGCGTTTACACATATTTCTTCATATTTCTCATTACATGGAGATGAATATGGAATGAAATTACAAGTAATTGACTTTACGAGTAATTTGAAATGAGAAACCACCGTGTTTGGTTTATCAGAGGTTGACCTATCTTAGGTTACTCTCGCGGCTTTTTGGCATGAAGGTTCCCAGATCATCGCAATCTACTTGACGGGGAAGTTAATCCGATCTTTCAAGCTGGGCGAATAACTGGTGGTGCCTTTCCGAGCCTCGTTGGAATTAGTCTCCCTACGAGTCCAGTAATCAAACACCAACAGGAAAGCCTCCTGGTGGAGGAACCACACAACATTCATTCACATACAACGTGTCTCACCGTTTATAAAAATAATGACATGTGTGAAGCACTAATATCACAAGCAGATGCATGGCATTAAGTACAGTAAATATATGCATTCGTACACATTCATCATAAATATAAATGCAACATCCACACACAAGCATATAACAGTTTTGAAAAGATTGTAATAGTGGCTTAAGCCCTCTTACTAGAGTTTGTTGCCTCTTTTTTAGTCTTAACAAAAGATCTCTAACTCATGCAAGCATACATGCGTCAACAAGTAATACAGAGCAAGTAAAGTATCGATCCCACAGAGAAATTTGTTTAACTTAAACTACTATTCATTAATTGCATCACTATATTTATATGCTCAAACTAATGATTAAACTTGGTTTGTTCTTGAATTGCAAATAACAACTAAAACAATAATAATGATAGAATAAATGATATTGGAACTAATGGGATCCTAACTTAATTTAATACTTCATTCAATCGCCACTATCATGCATGACTTGCTCACATATCATAGGAAAGTAGCCACGAGCACTAACATAATATTAGCCATTTTTCAATGCACTAAGACCTACTTACACAGCATCCATAGATGATAGACTCTATGTAATAATCAATATAACCAAAATCACTATATGTCTATGTGAAATTGCAACTATATTGATTTTAAGTTCAAGCCCTTATTCTTACTTTTATGGTGAAACAGTATATGTCTATCTGGTTCATGAAATACATAAGCCATATAACACAGCCCTTTATACGTATACTATCATGATTACATTCCATATTTGCATGTTTATTGTCAATTCCATACAAATACTGAAACGAATGGTGATCAAGCATTCATACATGCAAAACAATCATGATAGACATCCCATATGATATGCACTACAATACAGCATTTAAGCATGCAATCAAACTACATATTAAAATCCGTTAGAATCCCATAATGGAGTTTAGTTCATGACTAAACCAAAAGCCATTATGGGATCAAATCTAAACATGATCAATAATTGACAATTGAAAGATGAAAGATGAAACTATCCAACCCAATTGCTGAATACAAATCAATATTCAAATCCTCAAAAACTAATAAAAATAATCCACTCTGGTAGAAAATCCCAAGAAGGAGTAAAAGAATAGAGTTGTGGCCTCCTTCTACGTTGGAATCTCCCCCAGAGAGTAAACCCTAATTACGATGAAAAGATACGTGAAAAACTTAATAAAATGTCAAGTGATACCCCTGACACCACTCAGGAATCATTTTAAATCAATTACAACCCTTAAAAATCGGACATAAAATAAAACAAGTCAAGAGCTGAAGCCTCAAGCATACCGCATCTCCAAAACTTGATATTCTCGCAAATTAGCGAGACTTGCGAGAAGTTTGTCTATTGATCGATCTTGAAAGCTGCTGGGCGCTCCACTCGGGCTAGTCCTTCTCGCAGCCACGCAACTTGCAGTAGGTTTTCCTGGTTTGGCTGGAACTTCAGGGATGGCAAGCGCCTCAAGCTATCTTTGTCGCTAGCGGCTTGCGATTCTTTGCCTTCCGATCCCGCTCCTTAGCTTGGTTCTCGCAATGTTCTTCTTTGCCTTGACATGTCTTATGTGTATCCATACTTGTCCATCCATGTTTCACTCAATCCTATGCACATCCTATCTTTTGCCTCGCCTCACGCTTCCATTAGCCTCGTGCCCGATATCACCACCAAATTAGGCCAATTCCTACACTTATTCACCAAAAGGAGTTTTAAGTATGCAAAATGCAAATTAACATAAAATGCAGCTAAAACAGACTAAAATGTACTTAAGATGGGCATAGTTCATATGAATTTGTACTCCATAAGTAGGTGTAAATCCTACTTATCAAATACCCCCAAACTTAAACCATTGTTTGCCCTCAAGCAATGCATACTAATAAACAATAAAAATGCAACTATATGCCTATGCAACTAATTCTCACATTGTCCCAACTATCATAGAAATTCAGTCCAATTTGCCTCAGCAAATTCTCTCTAGATTTGAGAATACAGATTCAAATCAAACTGCAGGCATAATGGCATATACTCATATAATTCAAAAATGTTATACAGATGTTGTGTGTGTGTGTTGTGTTCGCCCAATACTTGATTTAGGTGTAGAATGCTCATGCTATCTTGCTCAAACCAGAAAAATTATAGCTTAAATCAAGACATATATATATATATATATATATATATATGTGTGACTCGGACTATTCCAACATCTTAAAATAAACTAAGGTTCAACAATGGGCTTAACTGCTTTATTCTACTCACGAGGGCGAATTTCGCACTTTCTCGCGGTGTTTATTGCTATTTTTCTTTTCTTTCTTTTTCTTCATGACCTGTGGACGCCCCAAAAGCAGTATACATCACCAATCTTGAGTAGCCGGATACAAGGTACGTAATACAAATATAACTTAATAAAACAAGCATGCCGTGTACAATACGACAAAACATAACCTCGTGAGTTTGAATACAAATATTGTCTACTAGAGAGTATAAAAACTCAAAAGGAGTCCTCATTACAATTATTATCACACTATTTCACAGAATAGTGAGGACTACTAATGCACCATCTAGGACCATCACTCTGTTCCTCGACTAGTCCCCATGCCCACGTTCTCATTTCCTGAAGAGAATAGTGAAAGAAAGGGTGAGCTCAACTAGCCCAGTAAGAAATATTATGACTAAGATAATGCAGAATAATTTATCGTTAGCCATCAACAATGTTAAACTGATAAAATATAATAAATATCAAGTTTAACTGCAGCGGAACAAGCAATCCATTAGAAGAGTCAAGTAGAGACTAAAATCTACTATTTTTTATGATTTAAAAGGTTTTTCATCACTTTTATCGTTGTGACTCAGCTTAATAAATAATCCACATCATCGAATCACCCCTGCACTATGGCCAAGGATATTCTTCAGTATCACGACCATAAATTATCCATGCACTACGGGCCAAGGACATTCGTGTATTCATTAATGGTCATGATCATGCCAACAACTGTCCATCAATGAACTACGGGCCAATGAGGACTTTTACCACATCATTTGTAACATTACGGTCATGATTACACTGAATAATCCCTGGTCAAAATCATACCAAGTCCATCTATGCACTACAGGCCACAAATGACTTTCAACAAATTATAAACATGAGGATGATGACAATGATATAAGAATTCGATAAAACAAGTTCAAGAATTAATTTATCTAGGAACTAATAACATCCAAATTGTCAACATGATACTGTTTTGTAGAGTAAAATTCAAGAATGCTCAGAAGAATATTTCCATGAAAAGATACTGGATGAAGCGCAAATATCAAGGATATTCCACTAATTTCATGGAGTATAGAAGTCAAAGTTTTAACCAACTGAGTATAATAAAGAATGGAATAACAAAAGAAATCACCATGCATGCGATAGACCGCACAGGCAGGTTATTCCAACAGAATAATAAATACGGAACCAGGTCCGACGTAAAATGCACAGCATGTGATATTCCAATAATAAAAAGACGGAATCAGTTCAAGAAAAGCGCATGCATATGATATTCCAGAATAATAAAGAATGAAATAATAGAAAGATTTCACCAAGTATAGGGGAGTCCGCGTATATAGGTTATTCCAACAGAATAATAAATAATGGAATAACAGAAGTTCTCTTCATAAATACAAAAGAAATAATACCCCTTACGGGTACAACAAATAATATTCCATACCTTAGAAGAAACTGGATATTGGAAAAGTGAAGTAACAAAATACTTTTCTTCTTTCTCTCTATAGTTTCTCTCTCTAGAGTTTCAGTGAATTCGTAAGAAATAATGAAGGAATGAGCTCCTATTTATAGGAAAATGGACTGAATAGTAACTAATTCATGAACGGTCCAGATTGATTTACTTTTAAACGGACGGTCCATATTGGTTTACTATTAAAACTTAAAGCAATGCTCCATACTGATTTACTATTAAAACTTTAAACCAGCGATCCATATTGATTTACTATCATAACTCCACTAGCGGTCCATATTAACTTACTATTATATCTTCAACCAACAGTCTGAAAAATTAGCACATCTCCTCATAAAATAATATTGTACTCAAAATTAATTTGGACTGAAAAGAAATATATCTTACGGGTGAATAGTACCCCGTGAATAGTAACTCGTGAATAATAACTCGTGAATAGTAACTCGTGAATAGTAACTCATAGATAGTAACTCGTGAATAGTATTCTGACATGAAAAGTGTCCCGAATACCCGATTGAACAATATATCCTCTAGACATCAATTATACTTACACAAATAAGTCCAACACAATGGAACTATAAAATTCATCTTTAATCAACACGAACTTATTCATCATTAATATTATAATTCACAATATTTAACAACCAAGTCGTTCCCAGGAAAGAGGGGCCTTTCCGATAAGGATTTCTCCTTATTGGCGCCGCAATTAGGTGACCAAACCTCTCCTCGATGTAACTTCTAGACATCATCAATATTGCAAATAATAATATGAATAACTTTTGTCGTCTCAATTATTGATTTAATAATATATCATATTATGCGATGATCTTCGTAGCAATAATTTAATCAATAATATGAGAGATATGATGCAACAACTCATCGAAAGCAATAATTGAGTATAACCGAAGTGACTTCTCACGTAAGCATCAATAATCAATCTGAGTGTGCTACTTATGCAATAACGTGTATTCATCGTACTTTTACTACCGGGTAGTTCAGCGGTTTTAACGGTAACACCTCCGCCGTTATTTTTATAGAAATATAATTTTGTCGTTTTCTAACTACGACAATACTTCCGTTGTGGGGTCCACCAATGATTGTGTCGTCGTACAAATATTCCCTATAAAAATGAATATTCCCCGACCAATCGAATATTATATAACCACTTGCTTACTTTGTAAAATTTGTAAATATTACCCACAACTATAACATTATATCAAATCAACACCATAATATTCAAAAATATAATTCGAGAAAATTCTTCTTTATTCATAAAAGTTGGGGTCTTACAACCTCCCCTTCTTATGAAATTTCGTCCTCGAAATTAGGGTACATACCTGGTATGTCAAAGAGATGAGGATACCTTGACTTCATCTCAGATTCTAACTCCCAAGTCATTTCCTGCACATCGTGGTTTCTTCACAAAACTTTGACTTGAGGTATAACCTTGGAGCGTAGAACATGATCCTTCTTATCCAAGATTTTAACAGGTAACTCTTCATACATTAAATCTTCCTCTATCTCGTCTAGTTCTAACTCAATAATGTGGTTCAGGTCTTTCACATATTTAGGTAACATAGATATATGAAAAACATTATGAACACGAGACATACTTCAAGCAGAAGGCGTAGTCTATAGGCCACAGTTCCTACTCGATCGAGGATTAAAAATGGGCCGATGAATCGAGGATTGAGCTTTCCTCCCTTTCAAAATCTTGTAACTCCTTTCCATGGAGCAATACGTAACAACACATGATCTCCTATATCGAATTCCACGTCCTTTCGATGAAGATCAGCATAACTCTTTTGTCGATCTTGTGAGGTTTTTATACGTTGTCGGATTGTTTGAATCTTTTCCGTAGTCATACATACCAACTCTGGTCCCAACAACGTTGCTTCACCTACCTCATCCCAGCATACTGGAGAACGACACTTTCTTCCATACAACGCCTCAAATGGAGCCATGCCAATACTTGCTTGATAACTGTTGTTGTAGGAAAACTCCACCAATGGTAAGAACTTGTCCCAACTTCCCTTGAAGTCAAGGACACAGAGTCTTAATAGATCTTCAAGAGTTTGAATAGTCCTCTCCGACTGTCCGTCCGTCTGATGATGATATGCCGAGCTAAATCATAAGTCTGCGCCCATAGCTTTTTGCAAACTAACCCAAAATCATGAAGTGAATCTTGGGTCTTGATCAGAAACTATGGATACCAGCATACCATGTAGTCCTACAATCTCGTTTATATACATACGAGAAAGACGTTCAAGTGTATAAGTTTCTCGTATCGATAAGAAATGAGCAGACTCGGTCAATCTATTAACAATGACCCAAATCGCATCTATGCCTTGAGAAACCTTAGGAAGACCCCAGAATTTAAATCCATGGTAATGTGCTCCCACTTCCATTATGGAATGTCAAGTGGTTGCAATGGACCTTTTGGTACTTGATTTTCCGCTTTAACTCGTTGACAAGTTAGACACCTTGAGATAAAGCAGCTACGCTATCTCTCTCAATATATTGCTTCCACCAAAATGTATGACAAAGATCATGATACATTTTGGTACTCCTGAGATGGATTGCAAGCGGTGTGTTGTGTGCCTCCATCATGATTTTATACTTTAAATCGTGGTCGTTAGGAACTAAAGTCCGGAGTTGACTCAAGTATTCCTTCTTCATCGATTCTTGCTTCCGGCATAACACCTTCTTGCACTTTCTTCCTCATACGCATCAGCTCCAGGTCTATAGCTTGAGCAACTTTAACTTTATCAATTAAAGTTGGTTCTACTCGTATATTTTCCATCATCACATGTGTCCCTGGAGTCTTTAATTCTATCTGCATCCTTTGCAAATCACACAAAATGGGCCTTTACGTTGACAATATCGCACTCGTACTTGCATATGATCTTCTACTTAATGCGTCAACTACCACGTTCGCTTTTTCAGGATGGTATTGGATGGTATGATCATAATCTTTCAATAGTTTAAGCCAACGTCGTTGTTGCATGTTGAGTTCCTTTTGAGTGAAGAAATATTTGAGGCTTTTATGATCCATAAAGATCTCCACTTTCTCCCCATACAAGTAATGCCTCAAAATTTTAAGTGCGAAGACAACAGCTGCTAACTCTAGATCATGAGTAGGATAATTCCTCTCATATTCTTTGAGTTCTCTTGAGGCATAGGCTATGACTTTCCCATGTTGCATTAGAACACATCCCAACCCTTTGGTTCAAGCATCATCGTAGATGACAAATCCCTCAGGAGCAGGATGGTATTGTCGTAACAGTCTTTAAATAAGTCTCCTCTTGAGTTCTTGAAAACTCTTCTTACATTCTTCACTCCAACCGAAATTTGTATCTTTTCGAGTCAGCTGAGTTAATAGAGTGGCAATTCGAGAAAATCCTTCCATGAATCTCCGATAATAACCAGCTAAACCGAGAAAGCTACGTACTTCGGTCATTGTTTTAGGTTGCTCCCAGCTTTGAATAGCTTCAATCTTTGCCGGGTCAATAGATATTCCATGAGTTGATACTACGTGTCCAAGGAATGCTACTTCCTCAAGCCAGAACTCACATTTCTTTAACTTGGCATAAAGCTTGTATTCACGAAGATTTTGGAGTGTCAGCCTCAAGTGTTGCTCATGATCTTCAGGGCTTTTGGAATAAATAAGGATGTCATAAATAAAGACGACCATAAAGTGATCCAAATATTCCTTGAATACTCGGTTCATCATATCCATGAAGGCAGCAGGAGCATTAGTCAATCCAAAGGACATGACTAGGAATTCATAATGCCCGTACCGAGTTCTGAAAGCCGTCTTTGGTGATATCCGGAACGAAGATCAATCTTTGCAAAGAATTTGGCTCCTTGTAACTGGTCAAACAGGTCATCAATATGTGGCAATGGGTACCTATTTTTGATGGTGACATGATTCAACTCCCGATAATCAATACAAAGTCGCATACTCCCATCTTTCTTCTTCACGAATAGAACAAGAGCACCCCAAGGAGACGTACTAGGATTAATGAAACCAATGTCTAACAATTCCTACAATTGGGTCTTTAACTCCTGAATTTCAATAGGAGCCATTCGATATGGGGCTTTGGAAATGGGTTTTGTACAAGGTTCAAGGTCGATACAAAATTCAATTTCACGCTCTGGGGGTAGGCCAGGAAGTTCTTCAGGGAATACGTCAGGAAATTTATTAACAATAGAAATATCGTTCAAAATCGACGATTTTTGTTTAAATCGTGACATGAGCTAAGAAAGCTTGACATCCATTTTTCAATAAACGAATAACTTTATGGCTTGAAATGACCGTGATTGATTTTAATGGTTTGGTCGCTTGAATTCGCATAATAGGTTGATTAGGGATATGAAAACTAACAACCTTACGAAAACAATCAATTTTTGCATCTTTGAGTATTTAACCAATCAATCCCTAGAATTACGCCAAACGCAAGTATTTTTAAAGAAATAAGATCGACGGTGTAATGTGTGTTACCGATTTGAACCAAACAAGACTTATAAACAGTGGATGTAATGAAGGTTTCTCCCAACAGAGTTTCCACAGATAAGTCAAAGTCTAATTTCTCCGGAGTCAAATTTAACGTTGAGCGCAAGTAGGAGAAATAAAAGAATGGGTAGAATCAGTATCAAATAAAGTATAGACTTCACTAGAGTTTATGATAAGTTTACCCGTGATGACCTCATTCGGGTTCCTTGCTTTCTGGAAGGTCACAACAAACGCCCGCCTTGCAGACTAACGGGCTTTGACTTTTTCTCGAACGGCCTTTTGTGCCTCCATCCTAATGAACTTGTCTTGGTGAACGAAAAAAATCGGGCTAAGTGACCTTCTCTTCCATTAATTATAACATGCTTTGGGACGGCATCACACGCTTTGACCGATGTGTCCCTCCCTCCGCATTTGAAGCATATGATAGGTGGTCGTTCTCCTTCCTTAACAACGGGTGTTGGTGCTGACGTCTTTCCATCATTGTTGAATCTCCTCTTCTTGAAATGTCCATTTTTATTGTTTTGGCTCTGATTACCACCGAAGTGGTTACCATTTCTGGCCTGTTGATTCCCTCCACGCTTGTTGTCACCGCTTTGATGACTGCTCTCCTTTGGTTGTGTTGACTCGTTATCGCGCTACACTAATTGAGCCCTATTTACAACATCTGAATACAAACACAGTTTATGAGAAATAAGATGTTGACGTATCTCCGGCTTCAAACCTCTTAAAAACATCCGCGTCATTCTCTCTTCATTATCCACCAAGTGGGACGCAAACCAGGACAACTCGGCAAACTTGGCTTCGTACTGCGACACGGTCATATTATTTTGCTCCAACTTGATGAATTCTACCTCTTTTATATGACAAATACTTTCGGGAAATTACTTGGCGTTGAATAGTTCTTGGAACTTTTCCCAAGACATCTTCAGTGCGGCAGGTTGAGTACGCTTTACCGACTCCCACCAGTAATCTGCCTCTCCTCGCAACATAAAGGTGATAAAGGAAACCTTTTTCTCCTCAGAGCATCCCAAGACATCAAATATCTTCGTGATCTGCTTTATCCATGCTTCCGCCTTAAGTGGTTTTGGCTCTCCAATAAACTCCGGTGGTCCCAGCTCCTTGAACTATTTAGCGGCTCCTGTCCGAGAGTTTCCAGTGTTTCCACTTAGATTTTGGACAGGAGCCGCTCTCGCCTGCTGTTGCATGAATTGCATAAAGCCTCTGAACATTTCATCATTTATCATTTGGTTAGTGTTGTTGTTTGCATGAGGATTGTCGCCTTCCTGATGCACATTATCCTGATTATTGATATATGGTGAATCAACTATCTTTGTGCTCCATTGCTATTCTCAACATTCTCGGATGTCATTTTCGGAGACATCGCCACAAACAAAAAGGTTAATTGACATATAACATATTATCCCTATATTCTGACCGACTAATTAAATACCAAAAAAAACTTAGGAAGGTCATACTAGTAAAGGAATTCCCCGTCTCTCCCCTCCTAGTTTTATTCACACATCTTAGCCAGGGATCATATCCCTAAGCTTTGATACCAACTGTGATGCCCCAAAAATAGGTATACATCACCCATCTTAAGTCGCCAGATACAAGGTACAGAATACAAATACACCTTAATAAAATAACTGTCGTGTACAATACGACAAAACATAACCTGTGAGTTTAAATACAAATATTGTCTACTAGAGAGTATAAAAACTCAAAAGGAGTCCTCATTACAATTATTATCACACTATTTCACAGAATAGTGAGGACTACTAATGCACCATCTAGGACCATCACTCTGTTTCCCCGACTAGTCCCAGCTCCGTTCTCATTTCCTGATGAGAATAGTGAAAGAAAGGGTGAGCTCAACTAGCCTAGAAAGAAATATTATGACTAAGATAATGCAGAATAATTTATCGTTAGCCTTCAACAATGTTAAACTGATAAAATATAATAAATATCAAGTTTAACTGCAGCGGAACAATCAATCCATTAGAAGAGTCAAGTAGAGACTAAAATCTACTATCTTCTATGATTTAAAAGGTTTTTCATCACTTTTATCGATGGGACTCAGCTTAATAAATAATCCACATCATCGAATCACCCCTGTACTATGGCCAAGGATATTCTTTAGTATCACGACCACAAATTATCCATGCACTACGGGCCAAGGACATTCGTGTATTCATTAATGGTCATGATCATGCCAACAACTATCCATCAATGCACTACGGGCCAATGAGGACTTTTACCACATCATTTGTAACATTACGGTCATGATTACACCGAATAATCCCTTATCATAATCATACTAAGTCCATCTATGCACTACAGGCCACAGATGACTTTCAACAAAATATAAACATGAGGATGCTGACAATGATATAAGAATTCAATAAAAACAAGTTCAAGAATTAATTTATCTAGGAACTAATAACGTCCAAATTGTCAACATGATACTGCTTTATAGAGTAAAATTCAAGAATGCTCGGAAGAATATTTCCATGAAAAGATCTTTGGATGAAGCGCAAATATCAAGGATATTCCACTAATTTCATGGAGTATAGAAGTCAAAGTTTTAAACAATCGAGTATAATAAAGAATGGAATAACAAAAGAAATCACCATGCATGCGATAGACCAAGCAAAGGTGTTATTCCAATGAGAATAATAAATACGGAACCGGTCCGACGTAAAATGCATGCAGATGTGATATTCCAATGTAATAATAAAGACGGAACCAGGTCCGATGTAAAACGCACAGACATGATATTCCAACAGAATAATAAAGAATGGAATAATAGAAGGATTTCACCAAGTATAGGGGAGTCCGCGTATACAGGTTATTCCAACAGAATAATAAATAATGGAATAACATAAGTTCTCTTCATTAATACAAAAGAACCATACGGGTACAACAAATAATATTCCCTACCTTAGAAGAAACTGGATATTGGAAAAGTGAAGTAATAAAATACTTTTCTTCTTTCTCTCTATAGTTTCTCTATCTAGAGTTTCAGTGAATTCGTAAGAAATAATTCACAGCCTAAGCATGATCTGGGAAATGTTAAACATTTATCATGTAGTGATTATGTAATACTACATGAATCAACTATCACCCAAGTCAAACAATCATGTATCATGAAGCTCTAGTCCCTTAAACTCGTTGTCAGAGCTTTCTGGGTTTTCTAGGTTACGCAGAACCCCAGTCAGCTTCGAGGGTCCAATTTGAGGCTAAATTTTCATTAGGTTCTGGTCATTATCAAGTTGTTATTATGGTTTAAGCTTATAGTCTACATGACAAGGTACAAATACCATTAATCAGATTAGTTAAACTACATAAGAATCATAATCTTGCATCTGGTCAAACCTTGTCAGAAGGAGTGTTCTTGAGTTTTCTGGGTTACCCAGAAAACCGAGTTCGTGAATGAGTAGGCTAGTTTGACCATCATTTATTTCCATTCTGTTGTTTATCTAAATGATATAGGAGCATGAATATGAAGTACACATAACAGGCTACAAACTGGTTACCATAACATCAACAAAGCGTCTAACATCTGACAGATATTGTCTTGGCAAAACATTGTCAGACGCTGCCTAAGGATTTCTAGGTTACCCAGAAATCGCTCGATCAAGCTCGGTCAACTAGGTTTGACCAACGATCAAATGAAATCTGGACATGGAATAGTCATGATTCCACTTCCAGATCACAAACCACATGACATACTACAAATACAACCTTCAAAACACAAAAATGATAAACAGAAAGAGATTTATGAGGTCCGACATTCGGTTGTCAGACTTTATTTTCTAGATTTCCATATTTTGTAAAATATCAAATTCGAGCCTCTTGATATTATTGATCTAACATCTAGCAACACAGATCATCTATTTACACTATAAACAACATGTTTTAACACTAAATCATAACATCTAACACATCATTAAGGGTCAGATTCTTAGTTAGGGTTTTTACCTTTCTTGAGCAAATTTTTGATTCTATGCTTCTGATCTGTTAATGGAGATAGTAGGGACTTATTTTGGGACTGATCTAGCAATGAAATTCGTAGAGATTGAGAGAGAGAGAGAGAGAGTTGGTTGAGTGTTTGGAAATAAATGAGCAAGAATGTGGCTTTTATCTCTCTTAAATCTTATATATATTGGATACAATGTATATGGTTGTGATATATGGCTAATATGTGAAGATTTTAGTCACATGGGTTAGCTAGGGTGGTTCACCAACTCCCATCTTGGCAAGATTTGCAAGTAATCTAATAAAAAATGTGACAAAAGGGCATTGTGGTCATTTTGCTAGCAAATTTAATGGCTATTTTGTAATCTTGACAAACCCTTAGGGTTTGACTCTTAGGGTTTAACCTTTAGGGTTTAACCCTAAGATTTTTAAAAGTTTAGTTTGCTAGGATTTCAATTTAGGCTAAAAAAAATTTAGTTTCTTAATTTTGGAAATTAGGGTTTCCTAATTGTGTTTAATTTTTCTAATTACATAGCACATGAAAATTAGATTTAAGCTTTACAAATTATAATTAAGATCACTTATTTAGTAATTAGGGCTTACAATTTGATAATTAGGGTTTCTAAATAATAATTAGGGTTTTTAAATCAATAATTAGGATTTTCCTAATTAAAATTAATATCTATAATAATTGACATTAATCACATAACAAAGTTACCAAACAGTCTTGAACTCGTATTTGAGTTTCAAATTAGGGTTTAACAAAGTATTGCTAGGGTTTTTCTACTGTCACACCATAATTAGCCAACCATTATCAATCTACACATATAGTATATATTTATTGTACTGAAATATAATTAATATTATATTATTATTCTCATTCCTTGTTCAAAATCCAGAATTAGGGTTTTGAATCAATATCCCACATAACTTTCAAATATATCATTATTAACTTAAAATAATTAACTTAATTAATCTAAAATAAATTCATATACTAAAATATTTATTATAATAATTCTATAATCATTTCATATATTATTTAAATAATAATATAATCATATTTTCATGGAAAATAATTAATAAAAATATTTTTACTACAAAATTAATTTATTATAAGAATATAATTTATAATGATCTATATATAATTCGTTTAAAAAATTTATTTGCAATTATTCATGTAATAAATTAAAGTTATTTATCACATATATACATACGCTTTCCCTTGTACATATTCTCACCTTTAAAAATAAAATAAAAAAAATTATACACAATTTTATTTATTTATTTATATAGAAAATATCGGGTTATTACATTCACCCTCCGTTATAAAGATTTTGTCCCCGGAATCACCGCTTTAAACCTTATACTCACCCGACTAAATAACATACGCATTCATTCTAAATAGATCTCGATCAGATTCGATCGACAGATCTTTAACTATTCAGCATAAAGTTTGTCTATCTGATTATACGGAAGTTTGATTTCTAATAGAACTCAAATTCTTCCTTCAAAATTTATTTATAAAATAATATACTATATATAAGAAAATCATATATAAGAAAATAAAATTTATTTGAATAATACATCTAGTTCTATCCCCGACTACTACCATATCCTGCATTGTCATGCTGAAGACTCTGGCGGAAGATTTAGTTGGATTGTTGATTGAAGTTGGTTCTGTTATCGTCAATGTCCCGCTGCTTTTCCCCTTATTCGCTCTCCCTGCCTCCCTTCTCCCTTTTGGATAGTCTTTCACCTTATGCTCCGTTGATTCATAAATAAAACACCCACTATACATTCTTGAATTGGGGCAGTTAGGAGAGATATGTCCCTTTTGCCCACACTTGTAGCACACAAACTTTCCCTTTAAACACTCACCCGAGTGATTCTTTCCGCAATTTCCACACTGTAGAACCTGTTTCTTTCCACCTCCTGACCTATTTTCGGTATTCATGAAACTATCTCCTTTTCTTTTTTCACTCCTACCACCACTATTCCCTTCTCCGGCGTTAACAATATTTGCCTCCCACCAAAAATTAGCCTCCCCTTTCATTGTATAGGTTGCAAAATCTGTCTTTTGCCCCTCCGTTACCCTAGCTATCACAATCACTTCTACTGGTTCAGTTGATCCTCTAAATCCTGACAGTTCGATTGCCTTGAAGTCCTTGAAGTTTGCTGATCGATTATCTGGCTGATTTCCCGCGGCTGGTATTCCATTATGTATAGCTTGAGCGTCCTTATTCGCCAAATTTTTGTATCGAGTCTAGTTGTCCTCCTGCTTTGTTGACATGTTCTTCTGTCCTTTGGTTTCGTTTTTGTCTTAGCGATATTATCTGATTAAATAAAATCATGTTCATCCAACTAATTCATAGTACTTTACACCATATAGCATAACACACACTGCTTTAAACATCCGATATCCCTTTGTGACACAAAAGTCGGGAATTGCTACCACAACTTATAGAACATACATATTCAAGTAATACTAATACTACTTATTTCCTACACCTTCACTACGGATCAATTGCTTAGAAATCTATATAATCCCATTATCCTCAATGATCCATTCACACACATAACTATACCAAGTTCGTCAAACTTACCACACATTATGAGTTCGGGAATTTACCACAATCATATGAGTTTAAGAACTTATCCTAGTCAGACCTTTGGCGTCCATTCGCTGAGGGGTTCAAAAAATTCATATAATTATGAGTCATGAACATATCTTAAGTATGAGTTTTAAGAACTCGCACTTGGCCTTATATTCTTTAACTATACTCTACCGATCTGTTATACACCGTTTCTGGATTCGGTATTATAATTCCCATAGTAACCACCTCATCAGGGTTGCTTTCAAAGGGAGCCTCTATTTCAGCTATTGGCTTTGATATTGGCTCAGTTATGGAGGTTGACTCCTTCTTTACGATTTGAGGGTATCCCAATCCTTTTTATCTGACATCTACACATAAATTATCCTGATTAACAATAATATATACACACAGCAAATAATAGTTTTATATAAGTTATCTTTTATTTTGTTTTATGATGAATTTATTCAATTCATCTCCTTTTAAACTCTATCTGAGTTATTTGAATTTTCAACGTTTCCCTCTGTCCTAAGGTTATAGCCTAAGGTCTAACTCACCTAAGGTTTCTAACCTATAGCTCTGATACCAGTTGTGACGCCCCCAAATTCAGGTACTTGGAACCCGAACTCAGTGCTTCATGATGCCATTTCTTTGAGCAGAATAATAATGATAATATAAATATCAAACTTAATTTACATATATCAGTGTTTTCTAGTCCCAGGTATGCGACCTTTACTACATTTCATTACATGATAGATAATAAATATCATTGTCTTAATATAATCTAACTATTACATAAGATACCATAAAGTTTATTCTGCTAGCTTTCCCTTTCCTTTGTCTTTGTTTAAACTTCAGGTTGATTACGCTTAGCTGAAAACATTTAAATTTAAAGCAAGAATGAGCATTTGGGTGCCCAACAAGTAATAGTAGATAATAAACGTTAGCTGAAAGAAGTAAATGTTTTTGGTGAATGACACTTCTATAACGAATCAACAGTTTTGAAGTAAGATGAACCAATAATAACAACATATCAAATCTATCTCAAATTTGGAAACTACGTACTGACTATACATGGAGAGCAGTCAACAGACTATGAACTTTGTTTTTGATTTTCGATATTTAATTGAATAACAAGAATTAATTATACGCAATAACAAAGTGGAATATTTTCCAGAGTTTATGTTGAGTGATCCCTAAGGATCCTGAACTTAATTCTCCATTAACTATCAAATATTGGCTTTGATATACCTAGGTGTATCAGATAATCATAAAGATTAAGTCATACCCGACCCCTCTGTAAGTATAATAAGTGATCAACTTCATTATACCCTATATTGTGCATAATACTTACATGCGCGCTGTGACGCCCCCAAAATAGGTCCATTCCACCCAACCCATTCTGAGTCGCCAAATACATGGTACAGAAATAACTACAACTTTATTAATACATTTGTCGTGCAAAATACGACAACATATATACTGTGAGTTTAAATACAATTATTGTCTTCTAGACAATATACATACCCAAATAAATCCCCATCATAATTATTGATACATCATTTTACAAAAATGGTGAGGACTACTAAACAACTCTCCTAGAACTTTCATTCCATACCCAGACTCGTACTCGTTATATTCTCGCCTCCTGAGAAGAAAAATGGAACAAAAAGGAAAAGGGTGAGCTCGACTAGCCCAGTAAAGAATATTATGACTAAGATAATATACAACAAATTATCGTTAGTCTTCAACAGAAAAAATATAATAGAATACAATAGACAACAAGTTTTAAATCAATATTAGCAATGAAATAATAATTCATTAGAAGAGTTAAGTAGAGAATGCAAACTACTATCTTCTATGTATGAATTTTAAAGTTCATCATCAATATTTGTATCCTGTAACATCAATCAATATATATCCGAATCAAATATTCATCCTTGCACTACTGTGCCAAGGACATTCACCAAATTGGTCATGTTCATCTAAACACTGCTCATCTTTGCACTACGGGCCAAAGATATTCATCGAAATCATTCATCTTTGCACTACGGGCCAAAGATATTCATCGAAATCATTCATCTTTGCACTACTAAAGCCAAAGATATTCATCATAACTCATTCATCTTTGGTGACTACGGTGCCAAAGATATTCAATAATATCAATATTTAAGATCGAGGATGATGAAAAATATTTTTAAAGAAACGAATCCAATTGAAACAAAATGACAAGGATTAAGGATTAAGGATTCGTGACTTTGTTTTATCCACGCCCAAAAATACCTCAAAAATAATCATAGTGGTGTAAAATTCAAGAATGATCAAAACATGGATACAATCAAAGCTAGTATCCACAATAGATATTTTGGACAAAAAGAAGAAATTTCATTTTTCGGTGAATAGTGCCGTATTCGTGAATAGTGCCGTATACGTGAATAGTAATTCCGACACCAAAAGATAGAAATTTCACAAAAACATCATCACGCTTCATGAATAGTATTCATGAATAGTAACTCGTGAATAGTAACTCATGAATAGTAACTTGTGAATAGTAACTCATGAATAGTAACTCATGAATAGTAATCCCGACATGAAAAAGTTTCGAATTTGATAAAAAGTTCCAACCAATATTTCAGCATAATGATATTGAAGAAATAATATCATTTGAGAAGAAAATAACATCCCTTACCTCGAAAAGGCAGTGATTTAGTTGAAAATATCGGATATAGGCTATGACTTGAACTTGCACCGTATAGCAATACTCAAAGTATACTCAAAATACTCACAAGAATAAGCTCGATAATATAGAGAGAGAAAACTTCAGTTTCTGGTGTGATTTTCAATTCTAACCTAAGCACCTATTTATAGGAAATTGCTTAGAACACCAAAGCGTAAAATTTAATATAATATTAATATATTATATAAATTTCTACGCACACATTCTAAAATCTGAACTCAAACCATCTTGCACATGCTAAATGAGGGAACCAAATGAAAAAACGTTTTTTAAATAAAAATATTTTAAACTTCCAAAAATCAATTATTTTGAGCTTGTAACTTCAATAATTCATAATAAATAGTCCTTTTATCGGAAAATTGAATCTCGGCGTTTTGATAGGAAATTCAATTCTCTACAACTTTGCGAGAAGAAAGTTTTTCCAAATTCCAAGCAGAAATTGTGGGAAATCCACAAATGGGCGATTTTACAGTCAGTAATCAAATTTCAATCAATAAATGGGGTCCACCAAACATGTTTAACATGTTTTAAACATTTTGGTAACAAAAATACTCCTCCTCCACATATACTCATATATCCCACATTCATCGTAAAAAATATCATCGTTAATATATTATTAAAATAATACATTTAAATGAATTATTTTATAAAATATTAATTTTCAACAATTGTCACTATAAAAATTTTCTCCATCTATATCCACATAAAATCAATATTTTCCTCATCATATGAATCAATAATTAATTATTCACAAATAATATTATGAGAATCACAATATTGACAACAGGCGGTTCCTGGGAAAGAGGGCTTTCCAATAAGAATTTCTCCTTCTTGGCGCATGCAATTAGGTGACCAAACCTCTCCTTAGACAGAACTTTCTAGACATTGCCAATAATGTTATCTAATAATATTATTCAGATAATATGAATTATTGGTTCGATAATGAAAAATCTTGTGTAATGACAATTATTGAAACAACAAAGACTATAAAATATCAACGCAAACAATTATTGAATCAATAAAATAAAATCTTTGAGCAAGTAATTATCGTAACCATTATTGAGTAGTGCCTTCTTACGTAAGAATCAATAATTGGTGCAATACTGGTGTCCATCTTTGTGCAATAACGCGTAGACATCGTGTTTTAACCAACGGGTATTCCAACAAATTAAAAACCAGTAATAACTACGCCAATTATTTTTAAACAACTTATTTTTGTCGTTTTCTTCCTCCAATCGCTTTTCGTTATGGGGCCCACACATGGTCGCTCTTGGCCGCATCGAATATTCTCACAAGCAGATTTAATATTCCACGACCAAACGAATATTCTCCGACAATAATGAATATTATATCACCACTTGCTTATTTAAAATATTTACGCATTTTACCCATAACTAACCACATTAATCAAATCCACCCTTACTATTTCAAAATAATAAATAAAGGAAATTCCTTTTTATTTAAAAAAAATTTCGGGGTCTTACACGCGCAATGGCCGAATATATGACCAATAGGTTCCCTTTGTATAAAGGTTGTTCTTCTCAGTCTTATAAACAGAATTTGAATTATAACAACGAAATACTATGATTTCAATATCTAATCGCTTTTTTGATCTAGCCGAAACAATTGGCATCGACCTGTCAATAATAATTGAGTTCTATTTTTGAACCTATCAATTTCTAACAAATATTCGTCTAGCCAGAATATTTAGCTAAGACATATCTCAACGCTATCTTTAAATCTATGTCTACCCGAATCAAATAGCTTAGACATCTTTTAATCGATGTATACATACCGAAATTTTATAAGTATGTATCAACAGGTACAACAATTATCTAAGTGAGGACACATGTATAACAATATTTAGAAATTAACGAACATAATAAATATCTAAATTATACAACAACACTGTACTATTAAACAATGATCGGATAGAATTCAAGAACAGGCATATCAACAAAAGTATAGATACATGAACAATAACAATAACAATAAAGTTCTAAAACTGGCTTACACATGTCCATTGCATAAAGTAAATGCAAAGGTTTGATACTTGCCTGGTCTGCTGCTTACATTTACGCAACTTAGTTTTATCTTTTATACCGAAACCTATCATTCATAAGATCATTGTATCGATTAAATAACAAATCATAACACCTAGTTTTGCTATTTACAGCCAGTACATAACCTAATCACATTATCACATATATATAGCAGTCATTGGATCACAAACAAACACTTAAACAATCAATTCATCTAAGTTCAAATCAATTTCTGAAATATTTCGGTGTACCGACGGCTTTATCGGGTAATTATCGAGTCTAAAACTCTATTCTATAGTTCAATATTCGATTAGATAATTTAAATTTCAGTCATATTATTTTTCATAGCCTTATAATAATTTTTAAATAATTATTATAATTTATCATGATTTTTCAAACATTGGAATCATTTTTAAATGATTTAAATCTTAAATAATTCTATTATCATTAATTTTTAATTAATATTAAATTATTAAGGAAACCATTGCCAAAATATTAAAGTTATTTATAATAACTCAAAATATTTTTAAAACTTTTTATTACCCTTAAATAATTTTTAAAACATTTAAAATCATTTTTAAATAATTACCATTTATATTTAAATATTAATGTACTATTTATCCAAATATTAAAAGTCGTTTATTTTAACTTAAAATATTTTAAAACCATTTATATCCTTTTAAATGATTTTTAAATCAATACAATCATTTTTAAATTATTTATTTAATGTAATTATTAAATAAATCAAATATCATTAATATTAAATTATTAATAAAATTCACCTTTAAAATATTAAAAGTCACATTTTATAACTTAAAATATTATTAAACTATTTATTTTCATTGAAAATGATTTTTATAATATTAAAATTATTTTCAACAAATTTACTTAATATAATTTTAAATAAATCTAATATCTTTAATATTAAATAATTAATGAAATTTGCCTTAAAATATTAGAAGTTATATTTTATAACTTAAAAAATATTATTAAATACCTTATTATCATTTAAAATGATTTTTAATATAATAAAATTATTTTTCTCTAATTTATTTAATGTACTAATTAAAAAAATTAAATATCATTATTAATTAAAAATATCCCAAATTATCAAAAGTTATTTTTCATAATTTAAAATCATTTTTGTAATTTTTAGAAATTTATTTCTATTTTCATTAGGTTCTGGTCATTATCAAGTTGTTATTATGGTTTAAGCTTATAGTCCACATGACAAGGTACAAATACCATTAATCAAATTACTCAAACTACATCAGAATCATAATCTAGCATCCAGTCAAACCTTGTCAGAAGAAGTGTTCTTGAGTTTTTTGGGTTACCCAGAAAACCGAGTTCGTGAATGAGTAGGCTAGTGTGACCATCATTTATTTCCATTCTGTTGTTTATCTAAGTGATATAGGAGCATGAATATGAAGTACACATAACAGGCTACAAACTGGTTACCATAACATCAACAAAGCGTCTAACATGTGACATATATTGTCTTGGCAAAACATTTTCAGACACTGCCTAAGGATTTATGGGTTACCCAGAAATCGCTCGATCAACTAGGTTTGACCAACGATAAAATTAAATCTGGACATGGAATAGTCATGATTCCACTTCCAGATCACAGACCACATGACATACTACAAATACAAACCTTCAAAACACAAAAATGATAAACAAAAAGAGATCTATGAGGTCTGACATTCTGTTGTCAGACTTCATCAAATCTGAGCCTCTAGATGTTATGGATCTAACATCTAGCAACCCAGATCATCTATTTACACTACAAACAACATGTTTTAACACTAAATCATAACATCTAACACATCATTAAGGGTCAGATTCTTAGTTAGGGTTTTATACCTTTCTTGAGCAAATTTTTGATTTTATGCTTCTAATAGGTTAATGGAGATAGTGGGGACTTATTTTGGGACTGATATAGCAATGAAATTCGTAGAGATGGAGATTGAGAGAGAGTTGGTTTGAGTGTTTGGAAATAAATGAGCAATAATGTGGCTTTTCTCTCTCTTAAATCTTATATATATTGGATACAATGTATATGGTTGTGATATATGGCTGATGTGTGAAGATTTCAGTCACATGGGTTAGCTAGGGTGGTTCACCAACTCCAATCTTGGCAAGATTTGCAAGTAATCTAATAAAAAATGTGACAAAAGGGCGTTGTGGTCATTTTGCTATCAAATTTAATGGATATTTTTGTAATCTTGACAAACCCTTAGGGTTTGACCCTTAGGGTTTAACCCTAAGGTTTTCAAAATTTTAGTTTACTAGGATTTCAATTTAGGTTAAAAATAAAAATTTAGTTTCTTAATTTTGGAAATTAGGGTTTCTTGATTGTGTTTAATTTTTTAATTACATAGCACATGAAAATTAGATTTAAGCTTTACAAATTATAATTAAGATCATTTATTTAGTAATTAGGGCTTATAATTTGATAATTAGGGTTTCTAAATCAATAATTAGGGTTTCCTATAGTTAGGGTTTTCCTAATTAAAATTAATATCTATAATAATTGACATTAATCACATAACACAGTTACCAAACAGTCTTGAACTCATATTTGAGTTTCAAATTAGGGCTTAACAAAGTATTACTAGGGTTTTTCTACTGTCACACCATAATTGGCCAACCATTATCAATCTACACATACAGTATATATTTATAGCACTGAAATATAATTAATATTATATTATTATTCACATTCCTTGTTCAAAATCCAGAATTAGGATTTTGAATCAATATCCGACATAATTTTCAAATATACCATTATTAAGTTAAAATAATTAACTTAAATAATCTGAATTAAAATCATATAATAAAATAATTATTATAATAATTCTATAATCATATTTTATGGAATAATAATATAATCATATTTTCATGGAAAATAATTAATAAAAATATTTTCACTATAAAATTAATTTATTATAAGAATATAATTTATAATGATCAATATATAATTTCTTTAAAAAATTATTTGTAATTATTCACGTAATAAATTAAAGTTATTTATCACACATATACATACGCTTTACTTTGTACATATTCTCACCTTTAAAATTAAAAAAAAAAAATATTGGGTTATTACAGTTTGTTTTAATTTAATTTAGTAATTAAAGTGATATGTTATTTGTTAAATAAAATTATAATAAAAATTATGGTAAGTGGTTAAGTGGAGAATTTATTTAATAAGTTGAAATTAGTTTTTATTTAATTAAGATCGGTATGGAAATCTAAGTAAATAGTGTTGTACAATAAACTATAATATAAATGATTTATTAAAATAAATTAAGAGAGTTTTAAATGGATTTATCAAACAAGGCTTAATGAATATATATTAAATCTTTATTTTTAAAAGTGTTTTGCCAAACAAAGCATTATGACTTTTGAATTTAAAAAAATATAATAAATATTTTATAACTGTTATGTAATTATTATATTTATTAGTATGGCAGTTTTATACGTTTTGGTTTATTGCTTCTGTTTTATTTTTACGTAAGGAGTTGGCCTAAGCCTGAGAATAGTGAGAAAGAAGAATAGAGAAAAATAAGGAGAAAGAAGGGAAAGAAATAGAGAGAGTTTGAGAAAAAGTTCTGTGAATTCACTTCTTTGTATTCTATCAAGGATTATTCATGCAATTGAAGGTATAATTTCTAAAACCTTAATGTTACGTATATGAAAGTTGTGTGTTTTTTTTGAGTTTCCAATTCTCTGTAAGTTCAAATTTGATGAATTGTTGTTATACAAAATGATTGATTGTGTTTATTAGTAAATTATGTTGTTATAACTAACATCTAGACAAGGATTTAAGATATTAATTTAGATTAATTATGTTCAAAAAGAAAAGGAATCGTTTATAGTAAATATGAGTATGAATATGGCTTGTGAAAGTACAAAATTGATAGTTGATTTGTAAGCTAAACTGTAAATTGAGTCTTGAATATGTTAATTCATTAAGAAACGAAAAGAATACAATTTGAATGAGTTGATTTGGTGTTGTAATGAGACTTCAGTGTTAATTTTTGCTAAGGATGTCAAAAATGAAGATTTTGGCAAAAGTATGGAATTCAAATGCTTTAATTTGATTATAGTTATTGTTTAATTATTCTAAATTAGTATATATATGATGGGTAATGTTTATATGAAGTCTATGTCATTTGGGTATGTATAATTTACTAATTAATGGATGAAATTAGTGATAGTTGGACTGAACAGAGCAAATAAAATGTATGCGTAGTTTTGTATGCGCAAGCAGCAACAAGCAACTTTGATGGTGGCAAAGGCGAGAAACGATGCGACTCTGGTTCGAGGGTTAAACACTGACAAATTGTATGTCATACCCGAAACGAGGCAAATGAAGTCTATTGATGGTGCAAACTTTAAAAACCCATTTCAACCTAGTCTAATGAAATGTTAATGTGATGAACATGTAATAAAGTTACTATAACAGATTTGTATCATATATGTGATGATTTCAAAGTTGTAAAATTAGTAAGTCGTGAAAACTTACGTTGTGATTTATTAAAATCTAGAGTGGGTGACTAAGTGTTGTAATTCTAAAACTTGTGATTCTGAAGTATATGTGGTATTAGTGATATAAAACTTGTACTAAAATAACAAGTTCAACTAAAGTGAGATTTAACTTGGAAAGTGGATGTTAGTGTATCTAATAGATGTTGTGATTCTAATAATATGTGTAGGTGAACATGAGTTATAAATTATAGCTTATGCACGAGGCAGTTCTTTAACCTAAAACTTTATTTTAGCAAGTTCTCTAACTTTACTTTTACGTTTATGCAAGTACTTAACCTTATTGATATATTGAGCAAGCTTTGAACTCTAATCTTTGTTGAATTACCCTAACTTGTTTATAATTAAGCAAGTTTGCCTGGTTTTATCCTCTTTATAATGAATGCAAGTTGTTGAACTCAAATCTCTAATTGAGGTGTCGTATCTCATTTACTTTACACTAGTTTCTAATCTTTACTGTTATATCGAGCAAGTTTCGTTGCCAGCTTATTATTCATTAATGCATGTTCAATAATTCAATTCTTTATTCGACAATATTATAGCCTTAGCTTAATATTGTTCAAGCAAGGTTTCTTGTATTAATCAATGCTTATACTTTCTAGTTTATATCTAAGCCTGACTTCGATATATATAGTGTTGGTTCACCTATGATTCCTAATTATTCCACATGAAGTTATTATTTGATCATTCGAAATGATATTGAACTTTGTTGATTCAACTAATCCTTAGTTGATGATTGTTAAACCCTAAATTACCTTTGAAGTTATCCAAACCAAACTTTCTTTGGTGCGAACTTGTACTCTAAAACTGAGAAGAACAACCCTATTATAGGGGAATTATTTACGCAATGCGTTTAGATGTTTGTGCACAATATATGGTACAAAGGGATGATCACCCTAAGTACGGGGAGTCCCTACAGTCTTATGACTGTTTAGGTTTAAGTTGAAATATTACTTATAACCTTGGACATAGTTCGTGATTTTGTGACCCTCAGATATATCTCATAGTTTGATTTCAGTTCTTGATTATCATTGATAGAGTATTATTCAGTTCTTTTGAGCCTATTCATTGGCAGTTATTAAGTTGTTGATATTCATGGTTATTTCAAGTGAGCATTTGTTTTGCTCACTCTTGTATGTGTATAATCATTGCAGCTAAGGTTGAGAAGGTCCATGAACCTACCACTAGCAAAGGGAAAGGAAAAATGAACAAGTGTTGAAGATTTGTAATTTATTGACTTTCGTGATGACATATTTTATTTTAAATAATGTGATGTAACTATTTTAATTTTCCGCACTTGATGTATGTTAAAGGTTAGATAACCTAGGAGACTTATTGATTTAATTATGTAACCCTTTTAATGGGAGGATTTATTGTCTAAATTCTATTATATTTGGGTAGTTAGATTTGAATGAATGGAAAGTGAACACGAAGTCTTGTGGGAATGAAGTACCCAGATTTGGGGGTGTCACATCAACAATTTTGGCCATAACCCTTTTAACTTAAAAGTTAAGTAAAGGATATTTTGGTAATTTCACATCCAAAAGGGTATTTTGATAATTTTCCACATGATTTTAAGGGTAGTTTAGTCATTTGGCAAGAGTCCCTTTAATCTTAACCCTTAAGGTTTAATAATCATAATTAGGGTTTACTAATTAGGGTTTAGGGTTCCCGAATAGGAAATTAGGGTTTTCAGAAATACAATTAGGGTTCCTAAGTGATCATTTGGGTTTCTTAATCACAGATTACGGTTTCTAACCTAATATTATGGTTTACTAAGGTTATACCCTATCTGATCAACATTTGATCATTAATTAAGCTTATACTGTACAAATACATACTCAAAGATATAATTATAATAATTGTATTAACTATCAAATTCCTATATGTAACTAGGGTTAGGGTTTTCATTAGCTGTTTAACAAAACTTCACTCATATTACTCAGTTAATAAATAGTTTTACCATCTTGCTATACTCATATCAAAGATACTCAGCATAATATTGATAATTAATACCAATATTAAATATAAAAAATTATTCATAAAAATAGAATTGTTTAAAATTCTGGGTCCTCACATTCTCCCCTCCTTATAAGGATTTCGTCCCCGGAATCACTGTTTCCTAATATTTTAATATCTTTTAAAGTTGTATCATCAATTCCTTTATATAAACACAATACTAATTTATGAATTATATATTAACCTATGACTTGGATCCATAAATGGAAACAACTCACCTTGATATCTACCCAATAATACGCACGTAATTATATTACCGAGTGAAATCATTACCTGTCACCACCTCCTATGCATCCACTGCATCTTGAACCGTTATGTTAAAAGTGTGTGTTGTTGGTCTTCCCGGCTGAGCATGTCCTTTGATTGTCAGTGTTCCGCTGTTGGTTCCTTTGTTGATGCTTCCCCTATCCGCATTCTTCTTTGGGCAATTCTGAACCAGATGATCTGATGATCCACACGAAAAACAACCTTGTATCTTCTTTGGATTGTGACAATTGGGAGACATGTGTCCCTCTTTGCTACAGTTAAAATAGACTCCTTTACCTAACAAATAAACTCCCGGATGGTTCTTCCAACAAACTGCACACTACTCACCTCCCTTCATACTCTCTCCTGACTTATTTCCCAATTGGGTATTATCACTCCACTTCTGCTTATTGGGATTACTCCCACCATTACTACCTCATTCATTCGTATTCTTCTTCTCCTGATGGTATCTGGATGCAGCTTCACTTCCTCCTTCAGCAATGATCGCTTTTTTCAACAAAGTCACAAATGTATTGATCTGCAACACGGCTACCTTGTTATATATCCCTGGCTTCAGTTCATTCTCAAATCTTCGCGCTTTCTATGCCTCCATATCCACCTGATGAGCTACAAATCTCGCTAATTCGTTGAATTTGGTGGCATACTCTGAAACCGACATATTCTATTGCTTCAATTCTAAACAATTTACTTCCATTCTGGCTTGCATACTGTAGACACTCAAAATTTTGCATTCTTGTTGCTAACCTTGTAGGAGGGCAGAATTGTCTTCCAGAGAAAACCCTGGAGGTCCACCAATGATGGTGTCGTCGTACGAATATTCCCTGACAAAAAGAATATTCCCGGCCAAACTAATATTCCCCCAACACAACGAATATTTTATATCAACTTACTTACTTTGCAAAATTTTCAAATATCACCCTTAACTTTAACCTTTTATCAATTTAACCATTTACTAAATAGAATAATAATTATCAAAAAGTTGAATACTTTCATTTCGTAAAATTCGAGGTCTTACAATCTCCCCTCCTTATGAAATTTTGCCCTCGAAATTTACGTACCTGGTAGTTCGAAGAGATGAGAATACCTTGCTTTCTTTTCCGATTGTACCTTCCCGGTTATTTCGTCTGTATAATGATTTTCCCATTTCTCATCTCCTGTATTTCAGATATCATTCTAGAATATATCTTCAAAACAATGGTTAATTGACACATCATAATTTGTCAACTTAAGTAAGAAAATTAAGCTTAGGTAGGACTCACACTGGCGAAGGATATTACTCGTCTTTCCCCTCCTAGTTCTAATCCTGGATCTCCTCCAGAGACCATATCCCTAAGCTCTGATACCATTTGTTACGCCCCCAACATCGGTTCACACGACCCATTCTGAGTCACCAGATATCACACTACAGAAATCAAATACAAACTTCATTTATGCAACTGTTGAACTGTCGTGCAGAGTACGACAACACATAAGATGTGAGTTTTAATACAAATATATGTAACTCTCATGGTGTCTCGACGACAACACCTTACAATGGTACTTTACATAAAAGTACAGTCAATAACTGTTTTTGAAATTAAAATCTTTGGAAAATACTTAAGGAAACCTTCGTACATGGCACATCTAAGTTATGATATATATCATATGACTCGAGAATTATCCTTGGTTGACCTAATAGACCCAAAGAAAAATGAGAAGATTACTATCATGTTCTTTCCAATTGTGAGTCTTCTCTTGACATATAATTATCTCCATTGTCTTCAATTGAGAATTATATTTCAACCAAACTCCAAGATTATATTTGTAGTGCTCATAGATATAATCAACAAGTTCATGTGCACAACCCTGTCTTATGATAACACGAAGTCATCTGTCATTAGACATCTTGTATTATAGTGGCAAAAATGCCCTTCTAAAGTTGAGTTCACCTCACCCTATTCGGTTCACCAAAATTAACGGTTAAAATGACGTATAAAATACGACACATTTATCTATAATTCTCAATAAAATTATTTTCCATACTGTTTTAGAGGAAACCTCAATAGCTATAGACCATCGTTTTATTCCCCTGTTACCCTCGCTCAACCCAGCTACACTTTTATTACTTAAAAGAAACTGTGAAGCAAAAGGGTGAGCACAACTAGCCCAGTAAAGAATATCACGACTAAAGATAATTAAATTATCAATAGCCTTTGTCAGTAATAAATCAGAGATTTAGAACATATGGTAGATGATAAAACTTTTCAACCATAGTGGCAGCGGAACGAGCAATCCATTAGAAGAGTCAAATAGACCATAAAGTCTATTATTTTCTCCATGTTAAAAGTCCACCAACAATGTTTTATCCCTGTAACATCAACCAACAGTTCCTGTCCACAATCATGTGAATAACTCATAATCATAATTGTGATTCTAAATTCCTCTTCCCACCCATGACGAAGATAATTTTCATCATCTGTCTTCACTTGAAACATCAAAGATCATGGTTATACCAAATAACAGTTCCTGCTCATAATAATATTAATAAATTCATCTTTGCACTACGGGCCAAAGATATTCATTAACAGTTCATCTTTGCACAACATGCCAAAGACATACAACTGTATTTTAGAAGATTCAAGTAGAGCATGATATCTACTATCTTTTACGAATTAAAAGTTAATTATCAATATTTTATCGCTGAGACTCTATAACAATCCAGAATTTTAAATTGTAATTTTTAAATATTTATTGAATTATATAAATATTTAATGGATGTGTTTATTGTTGAATAAATATGTGTTTAATTTGATTTGATTTGGTTAATTATTTGTTAAATAAATAATTAATGAGTTAAAAAAATTAATTATTATGAGATAATATTCTAATTTAATTTAATAATTAAATTCGAGAGTTGATATGGATTAAATGGATTGTTATAATGTTTTTAATTTAATTTGGTAATAAAAATGTGACAAATAACTATGCTATAAGTGTGTTATTAAAATAAATTCAATGCGTTTAATTTAGTTTTTACCAAACAAGGATTAAAGATATTAAGTCTTTAATTTTTAAGGATTTTTGCCAAACAAAGCCTTATGGCTTTTGAATTTTAGTTTTAATTTTGAATTGTAATTATAATAAATAATATAAATAAAATAAATAAAATTTAAATAATATATACTGTGACGCCCCCAAAATAGGCCATTCCATCCAACCCATTCTGAGTCGCCAAATACATGGTACAGAAATAACTACAACTTTATTAATACATTTGTCGTGCAAAATACGACAACATATATACTGTGAGTTTAAATACAATTATTGTCTTCTAGACAATATACATACCCAAATAAATCCTCATCACAATTATTTATACATTATTTTACAAAAATGGTGAGGACTACTAAAAAACTCTCTCTAGAACCTTCATTCCATACCCCGACTAGTACTCGCTACATTCTCGCCTCCTGAGAAGAAAAATGGAACAAAAAGGAAAAGGGTGAGCTCAACTAGCCCAGTAAAGAATATTATGACTAAGATAATATACAACAAATTATCGTTAGTCTTCAACAGGAAAAATCTAATAGAATACAATAGACAACCAGTTTTAAATCAACAACTGCAGCGGAAACAACAATTCATTAGAAGAGTTAAGTAGAGAATGCAAACTACTATCTTCTATATATGAATTTAAAAGTTCATCGTCGATATTTTATCCCTGTAACATCAATCAATATATATCTGGAATCAAATATTCATCTTTGCACTACATGCCAAAGATATTCATCAGTTGGTCATGTTCATCTAAACACATGTTCATCTTTGCACTACGGGCCAAAGATATTAATCGATCGGTCGTATGTTCATCTCAACACTGTTCTTCTTTGCTTTGACACGGCCAAAGATATTCATCAAGAAATCATCCATCTTTGCACTACTGGTGCCAAAGATATTCAAGAATATCATCATTTAGGGTGAGGATGATGAAAAATATTTTAAAGGAAACGAATCCAGTGAAACAAAAGAACAAATATTAAGGATTCGTATTTTAAACAATCCAAGTTCAAAATACTTCATAAGTAATCAGAGTGGGGTAAATTTCAAGAATGATCAAAACATGGATACAATCAAAGCTAGTATCCATAGTAGATATTTTGGAGAAAAAGAAGAAATTTCATTTTTATGAATGAATAGTCAGATTCGTGAATAAAGGTATAACGTGAATAGTAACTCGACACCAAAAGATAGAAATTTCACAAAAAACATCTTCAAATTTCGTGAATAGTACTCGTGAATAGTAACTCATGAATAGTAACTCATGAATAATAACTCATGAATAGTAACCCCGACATGAAAAAGTTCCAAATTTGACAAAAAGTTCCAACCAATATTTCAAAGATAATGATATTGAAGAAATAATATCATTTGAGAAGAAAATAACATCCCTTACCTCGAAAAGACAAGACTTCTAGTTGAAACACAGGATATAGGCTATGACTTGAACTTGCATCAGTATAGCAATACTCAAAGTATACTCAAAATACTCACAAGAATACGCCGATAATATAGAGAGAAAACTTGATTTCGGTGTGATTTTCAATTCTAACCTAAGCACCCTATTTATAGGAAAATGCTTAGAACACCAAAGTAGAAAATTTAATATAATAATATATTTATAAAAATTTGTCTACGCCAACCTTTGAGAATCTGAAATCAGCAACCTAACACATGTAAAATGAGGCTCACACATCTAAAAAACGTTTTTCTTTTTATAAAATAATTAAAACTTCAAAAATCAATTATTTGAACTCCTAACTTCAATAATTCATAATAAATAGTCATTTTGACAGAAAATTTGAATCTCGCGCGTTTTTATAGGAAATTCAATTATCTACAACTTTGCAGAAGAAAGTTTTTCCAAATTCCAAACAAAAATTGGCCAAAATCCACAAACGAGCGATTTTACAGGCTATAATCAAATTTTGGTCATTAATTATGTCCACCAACACACAAAATATGTGTTAAACATTTAATGCAACAAAAATATTCTTCCTCCTCATATACTCACATATCCCACATTCATTATAAAAATATTACCGTTAATATATTATTAAAATAATATATTTAAATGAATTATTTTATCAGAAAAAGATAAAATATTAATTTTCAACAATTGTCACTTTAAAAATTTTCTCCATCTATATCCACATAAAATGAATATTTTCCTCATCATATAAATCAATAATTAATTATTCACAAATAATATTACAAAATCAAAATATTAACAACCAGACACTTCCCAGGAAAGATGGGGCTTTCCAATAAGAATTTCTCCTTACTGGCGTGCAATTAGGTGACCAAACCTCTCCTTAGACAGAACTTTCTAGACATTGCCAATAATGTTTTCTAATAATATTTTCATATAATATGAATTATTGCTTCGATAATGGAAAATAATGTGTAATGACAATTTATTGAAACAACAGTAATATAAAATATCAATGCAGCAATTATTGAATCAATAAAATAAAATACTGAACATTAATTACTGTAACCATTATTGAGTAGTGCCTTCTTACGTAAGAATCAATAATTGGTGCAATACCGTGTGCTACTGTTCAACAACGCGTATTAGTGTGTTTTAACCACCGGGTATTCCAACAGTATTAACGGTAACAACTACGCCGTTATTTATAATCTACTTTTATTTGTCGTTTTCTTCATCCAATCACTTTCCGTTATGGGGCACACAAAAGATCATGCCATCGCATTTAATATTCCTCGACGATTTAATATTCCACGACCAAACGAATATTCCCCGACAATAATGAATATTTTATAACCACTTGCTTATTTTGAAATATTTGCGTATTTTACCCATAACTATCCACATTAATCAAATCAACCCTTACTATTTCAAAATAATAAATAGAGAAAATTAAATTTCATTAATAATAAGTTGTGGTCTTACAACCTCCCCTCCTTATGAAATTTCGTCCTCGAAATTGACGTATGTACCTGGTGTTTCGAAAAGATGAGAATACCTCGCTTTCATTTCCGTTTCCAACTCCCAGGTCATTTCCTCAATAGCATGGTTTCTCCACAAAACTTTAACTTGTGGTATAACCTCAGTACATAGGACATGTTCTTTCCTATCCAAGATCTTGACAGGTACCACCTCGTACGTTAAGTCTTCGACTATCTCGTCCGGTTCTAACTCAATGACGTGGTTCGGGTCGTCCACATATTTACGTAACATCGATACGTGAAAAATGTTATGAACACGCGTTATACTTGGCGGTAAAACGAGTCTATAGGCCACAGTTCCTATTCGATCTAGAATTTAAAATGGATTAATAAATCGAAGGTTTGAGCTTTCCTCACCTCACCGATTCTCGCTTTTGAAATAACAACTTCTTGCACCTCCTTCTTCAAATTCATCACTCCGATTGTGTAGCTTGAGCGACTTTAACTTTATCTATTAAAGTCGATTATACTCAGATATCATCACGTGGGTACCTAGAGTTTTCATCTCCATCTCTATTATTTGTAAATTATACGAAATGAGTCTTTGACAATATCGTACTCGTACTTGTATACGATCTTCTACTCAACACGTCAGCTACTACGTTCGCTTTTCTAAGACGGTATGGTAAGAACATGTGTCGAAATGAGTCTCTTCTTGAGTTCTTCGAAGCTCTTCCCACATTCAGTGCTCCATTCGAATTTTGTATCTCTACGAGTCAGCTGCATTAATGGAGTAGCGATTCGAGAATATCCTTCAACGAATCTCTGATAATAACCAACTAAGCCTAGAAAGCTACGTATTTCGATTACCGACTTAGGTTGTTCTTAACTGTGACTCATATCCCAACCTTGGATAGCAATGACACCTATCAGTTTACTATCGCACGAATATGGTGTCCCCTACGGAGAGTCTGGCTTCGGTGCATTCCACAAAGGAAGTCACCAGATAAAGGCTCAGGTACCAAATTCTATAGTTGAATTTTTAACTCCTGAAGTTCAATAGGAGCCATTCGATATGAGATTTTAGAAATGAGTTTTGTACCGGGTTCAAAGTCGATACAAAATTTAATATCAGTCTTTGGGAGTAAACCAAGAAATTTTTCAGGAAATATCAATAACAACAGGAATATTATTCAAATCTGACGTGTCTTTATTCAAATCCATAACATGGACTAAGAAAGCTTGACATCCGTTTTTCAATAAACGAATGGCTTCATGGCTTGATATAAAAATGTTTGACTACAATGGTTTGATTGCTTGAATTCGAATAACAGGTTGCTTAGGAATATGAAAACTAACAACCCTTACTTAAAGTAATCAATTTCGCAGATAATGAGTAGTTAACCTTAAAATCACATCAAAAGCAAATATCTCTATAGAAATAAGGTTAACAGTAATGTGATAGTGCCAAACTGAATCAAGCAAGATTTCTAAACAACGGATGTAATGAAAGTTTCTCCTAACGAGTCTCCATAAATAGGTCAAAGTCTAATTTCTCCGTAGTCAAGTTCAAGCGTTGAGCGCAAGCAAGAGAGATAAAAGAATGGGTAGAACCCAGTATCTAGTAAGGTATAAACTTCGCAATAATTTATAATTAACTAACCCGTGCTAACTTCATTTGGGTTCCTCGCATTTTAACCCGATCCACGATAAACGCTTCTTCCGAGAACTGATTGATTTTAACTTTTTCGGGACGATCGTTTGAGTCACCAAATCCTCATTGAACTAGGTTTCGCTCTGCATACAATCTTGAGCGATATGTCCTTCCTTTCCACAATTATAGCATACCTTGAACTGTTAGGGCGGTTTGACCGATATATCCCTATTTTCCGATTTGTAACATACATACGACCGGTGGTCTTTCTCCTCCATGGAACCCGATTCTTTCTTTAATACTCGACGTCTTCAATTGTCATTGTTGAATCTCCTCTTTTAAAATCTCCCCGACTCGCTTCTTCTATTTTCATGGCCCACGATTACCACCAGAGTGGTTTACCGCCTTTGTTCGTATTCTTCTTTCTCTGCTTTGGTTATCGTTATTCGATGATCGCTATTTTTGGTATGATCTGGTTATGGTCCCTCGGTTGAACGTACTTGTTATCTTCGCTCTAACAACTAAATACATTGACAACATCTGAATAGAGAAAATTTATGAGAAATGAGAGATCGACGTAGTCGAGTTTCAAACCTCTCGTAAACATCCCGTCATCGCTCCACATTCTCCACCAAATGAGGTGCAAACTGGATAACTCCGCTGAACTTCGCCTCATCTTTGGGACACCGATTATGTTATTCTGCTCGATCTAATAAACTCCACTTCCTTCATATGACGTAATACTTTGAGGAAGTACTTGTCATTGAAATGTTTTCAAACGTCTCCCACGACATCTTTGAGTGCAATTTGGATGGGTACGCTTCATGATTTCCACCAAGAATCGCCTCATTACGGAACATAAAAGTAGCGAATGGAACTTTCTGTTCCTCCGCATATCCCAAGACATCGAATATCTTGGTAATTTGTTTGACCCACGCCTCTCTCGCCTTTAATCGGATCCGGCTTCCCTGCAATTTTGGTGGTCCCAACTCTTTGAACTACTTGGGTTGTGACCACCCGTGAATTGCTATCATTTTCCTCTGTATTTTGAACACGAGTCTCCCTCGTTTGATTTTGCATAAACTGCAAAAAGCTTCTAAACATCCCCTTGTTCATCATCTGCTCAGTGGTGTTGTTCACAGGAGGTACATTGCCAACATTGCATGTTCTCCTCGTTGGTAAAGTATAGGCATCTCCACGGTCTCATTTACTCCAATCGATAATATTCTCACGACATTCTCAAAACATCGTCATAAAACAAGGGTTAATTAAGGAAATCAATATATCACATAATATCCCTATATACTAACCAACTAACAAATAAGCTTAGGTAGGACACACTAGCGAAGGATTTACTCATCTCTCCTCCTAGTTCTATTCCCGATCTCCGCCAAAAGATCATATCCCTAAGCTCGATATGGCTGTGGACGCCCCCAAAATAGGTCCATTCCATCCAACCCATTTCGAGTCGCCAAATACATGGTATGTAAATAACTACAACTTTATTAATACATTTGTCGTGCAAAATACGACAACATATATATATGTGAGTTTAAATACAATTATTGTCTTCTAGACAATATACATACCCAAATAAATCCTCATCACAATTATTTATACATTATTTTACAAAATGGTGAGGACTACTAAAAAACTCTCTCTAGAAACCTCATTCCATACCCCGAACTAGTACTCGCTACATTCTCGCCTCCTGAGAAGAAAAATGGAACAAAAAGGAAAAGGGTGAGCTCAACTAGCCCAGTAAAGAATATTATGACTAAGATAATATACAACAAATTATTGTTAGTCTTCAACAGGGAAAAATCTTATAGAATACAATAGACAACCAGTTTTAAATCAACAACTGCAGCGGAAACAACAATTCATTAGAAGAGTTAAGTAGAGAATGCAAACTACTATCTTCTATATATGAATTTAAAAGTTCATCGTTGATATTTTATCCTCGTAACATCAATCAATATATATCCGAATCAAATATTCATCTTTGCACCACACAGCCAAAGATATTCATCGATTGGTCATGTTCATCTAAACACTGCTCATC
The DNA here is from genome assembly GCA_020205605.1 of Panax ginseng. Classification (NCBI taxonomy): domain Eukaryota; kingdom Viridiplantae; phylum Streptophyta; class Magnoliopsida; order Apiales; family Araliaceae; genus Panax; species Panax ginseng. The sequence continues at coordinate 92,712,313 of CM035140.1, forward strand.
TTTGCACTACGGGCCAAAGATATTAATCGATCGGTTATGTTCATCTCAACACTGCTCTTCTTTGCACTACGTGCCAAAGATATTCATCAAGAAATCATTCATCTTTGCACTACTGTGCCAAAGATATTCAAGAATATCATCATTTAGGACCGAGGATGATGAAAAATATTTTAAAGGAAACGAATCCGGTGAAACAAAAGAACAATATTAAGGATTTAAGATTTTAAACAATCCAAGTTCAAAATACTTCATAAGTAATCGAATTGGGGTAAATTTCAAGAATGATCAAAACATGGATACAATCAAAGCTAGTATCCATAGTAGATATTTTGGACAAAAAGAAGAAATTTCATTTTTTGGTGAATAAGTCAGAGTCGAGTATCGTGAAATAGTAACTCCAACACCAAAAGATAGAAATTTCACAAAAAAAACATCTTCACGCTTCGTGAATAGTACTCGTGAATAGTAACTCATGAATAGTAACTCATGAATAATAACTTATGAATAGTAACCCGAGCATGAAAAAGTTCCAAATTTGACAAAAGTTCCAACCAATATTTCAAAGATAATGATATTGAAGAAATAATATCATTTGAGAAGAAAATAACATCCCTTACCTCGAAAGACAAGTGATTTCTAGTAAACAACAGGATATAGGCTATGACTTGAACTTGCACCAGTATAGCAATACTCAAAGTATACTCAAAATACTCACAAGAATACGCTACGATATATATAGAGAGAAAACTTCATTTCGTGTGATTTTCAATTCTAACCTAAGCACCTTATTTATAGGAAAATGCTTAGAACACCAAAGTAGAAAATTTAATATAATAATATATTTATAAAAATTTGTCTACGCCAACCTTTGAGAATCTGAAATCAGCAACCTAACACATGTAAAATGAGGCTCACACATCTAAAAAACGTTTTTCTTTTATAAAATAATTAAAACTTCCAAAAATCAATTATTTCGGAACTCCGGAACTTCAATAATTCATAATAAATAGTCATTTTGACAGAAAATTTGAATCTCGCGTGTTTTTATAGGAAATTCAATTCTCTACAACTTTGCAGAAGAAAGTTTTTCCAAATTCCAAACACAAATTGACCAAAATCCACAAACGAGCGATTTTACAGGCTATAATCAAATTTCGGTCATTAATTGTGTCCACCAACACACAAAATATGTGTTAAACATTTAATGCAACAAAAATACTCTTCCTCCTCATATACTCACATATCCCACATTCATTATAAAAATATTACCGTTAATATATTATTAAAATAATATATTTAAATGAATTATTTTATCAGAAAAAGATAAAATATTAATTTTCAACAATTGTCACTTTAAAAATTTTCTCCATCTATATCCACATAAAATGAATATTTTCCTCATCATATAAATCAATAATTAATTATTCACAAATAATATTACAAAATCAAAATATTGACAACCAGACACTTCCCAGGAAAGAGGGGGCTTTCCAATAAGAATTTTTCTCATCGGGCGCCGTAATTAGGTGACCAAACCTCTCCTTAGATGTAACTTTCTAGACATTGCCAATAATGTTTTCTAATAATATTTTCATATAATATGAATTATTGCTTCGATAATGGAAAATAATGTGTAATGACAATTTATTGAAACAACAAAGAATATAAAATATCAATGCAAGCAATTATTGAATCAATAAAATAAAATAATCGAACATTAATTCATCGTAACCATTATTGAGTAGTAGTGACTTCACGTAAGAATCAATAATTGGTGCAATACCGTAGTGCCACTGCTCAACAACGTGTATTAGTGTGTTTTAACCACCGGGTATTCCAACAAAGATAATTCAGAATAACTACGCCGTTATTTATAAACAACTTATATTTGTCGTTTTCTTCATCCAATAGCTTTCCGTTATGGGGCCCCATAAAGATCAAGGCCGTCAATATTTAATATTCCCCGACAAAGATTTAATATTCCACGACCAAACGAATATTCCTCTACAATAATGAATATTTTATAACCACTTGCTTATTTTGAAATATTTATGTATTTTACCCATAACTATCCACATTAATCAAATCAACCCTTACTATTTCAAAATAATAAATAGAGAAAATTAAATTTCATTAATAATAAGTTGGGGTCTTACATATACTCCCTCCGTCCCATAGTTATAGGCTGATTTTCCAATTTGAGATGTCCCAATATATAGGCTACTTACTATTTATAAAATTTAGTTGGTTCATTGTTTTACTTTTATGCCCTTATAATAAATATTCAACCATTACTCTTTTTTTGAAGAAACAACATTCAATGTTATTATTTTTATCACCACATTTAATGTTTTTGTATTCTCTTTGGTTAAAGTTCTATGGTTATGGACTTTAATTGTCAGTACACGTCAATCAATGAAGTTGGGAGTTAAGTAAATAGTAATTAATTTATTCATTAATTCCATATTAAGGGGTATATATGGAAAATTATGTTAAAAATTGCCACTTAAACTGATTTTCTTAAACTATGTGCCAAAAGAAACGAGCCTATAACTATGAGACAAAGAGAGTATTAAATTATGGTAACTGATATTTTATTAGGGACATTAGTTAGACGTCGGTTTTAGACGTTTGAAAGTGTGTGCATTAAGTTGAGTTTATTTTACGTTAAAGTGTATTTGGTCTAAAGCATGAGCCTAAGAAGAAAGGGAAGTTGTCAGAAAAGATTACAGAGAATTAAGAGAGACTAGAGAGAATTGAGAGGAGAGAAAGGTGTTGTGAATTACAAGTATTCTAACAAGGGTTAACCAAGCAAGAGAAGGTATGTGACATAACCTTAATATTATATATATATATATATATATATATGTGTGTGTGTGTGTGTGTGTGTGTGTGTGTGTGTGTGTGTACGTATATATGTTTTACAACATAATTCCTATGTTTTTGTGTTCTTGAGTTTCACTGTAGTATAAAGTGTTTATTAAATTTTTTGTAATCCAATTTTTTATAATTGGTCATGAAATTATGTGAATATGTAATTGTAATGTTATAACTAGCATATATATATATGTTATTATATGCTGAACATATATATATATATATATATATATATATATGTGATTGTATGCTAAATTACGTCCAAAAGAAAGGAAATGGGTTTACAGGGAATATATGTATGAACATGGCTTGTAGGAGTACCAACATTAATATTTGATTGTGAGCTAATTGTGAAATTGAACCTTGAACATGTTAATTTGGTAAGAAATAAATAGAACGTAGTTCGAATGAATTAATTTGGTGTATAATTATGGTTACAGTGTTAACTTTGTCAAATAATGTCAAAAATGGAGTTTTGATTTAAAACATGGCATTCAAAAATTTAATTTTTCTAAAGTTGTTGTTTAGTTGTTTTAAATTAGTATATATATGATGGGTACCGTTTATGTGTAATTTATGTAAGTTATGCGTTGTTCTGTTCTTCGTGCTCAGTTTTTAATTGAACCTCAGCGCCAAAATCGGTATACCACATCTCCAAACTTGGCGCGCACGGTGCTTAAAGTCGAGGCAGCATGACGTAAACTCGGCGTCATGATGCCACTACTCAAGCTTAGGCATCGTACATGCAACACTTTATCATGACGCAGACCTTGCCCACAGATGTAAATCGTGGTACCACTTAACTGGTTAGTAGAATGGCCAGAAAATTATTTTCTTTACACGAAGTCTGTAAATAATAATATGATGCAATATTATGACTATTAAAAATATAAATTTTGTTATTGTGGTATTATAGCGCTAAGAATGAGCATATTATTAATAATTAACGAGTTTTATTACTAATGTAACATGACTATGTGGTTAAAAATCAAACCATAAATGAAATAGATACTTATTTATATATAGAGTATTTGTAATGACTAATTATGTCATGATGATATGTATATAGGATATTGTGAATCAAATTATTACAGTTTAGCTTACACGCAGGGCAAGGTTTCTAACTCTAAACTTTCGTTGAGCAAGTTTCTTAACTCTAATTATATTGTGCAAGCTCCTAAACCTTACCTCTTGATATTGAGCAAGTTTTTCTAATCTTAAACATGTTATTTAGCATGCAAGTTTCTAAATTATGATACACTAACGTTGAATAAGTTTTATCGTTCAATTTACTATTTATTATGCATGCTCAATACTCAATTCTAAATATGATTTTAACCTTAGCTTAATATTGTTCAAGCAAGATATGTTATGTTATTCAATATCGATTCATTTATGATTTATTCCATTGCATAATGTTATTACATTTTTATTCAACTAATACTTAGTTGATGTTCGTTAAACTCTAAATTTCCTTAAAACGTATGCAAACCAAACTTACTTTGGGGCGAACTTGTATTCTAAATGCTGAGATGAACAACCCTGTTACATGGGATAATTGACGCATAGCGTTGAAATGTTTGTGCACAATACATTCTACGAAAGGGATGATCCCCCTAAGTACGAGGAGTCCCTATAGTCTTATAATTGTTAAAGTTTAAGTTGAAAGATTACTTATAACTATGGACATAGTTTGTGGTCTTATGACCCTCAGATATATATTTTAGATTTTGATTATCATTGATAGAGCATATTGTTCAATTCTATTGAGCCTATTATTTGGCAGTTGTTATAAAGTTTTATTCATTGTCATTTCAAGTGAGCATTGTTTGCTCACTCTTGCTTATATAACTATTACAGCTAAAGTTGAGAAGGTCGATGTACCTAGCACCAGTAAAGGAAAAGGAAAGATGAACAAGTATTGAAGACTTGTAAACATGTTGACTTTTAATATTGTCAGACTTTGTTTTTTGTTATTATGATGAAGTTATTTAATTTTCTGCACTTGATATTTGTATTTAAAGGTTAGATGACCTGGGAGATTTTATTGGAAACTATTGATGTAATCCTTTAATGGGAAGGTTTATTGTTCAATTTTATTATATTTGGGTAGTTATAAATGAATTTTTTATCAAGTGAACACCAAATCTTATGGGAATGAAGTACCTGAATTTGGGGGTGTCACAAGTTGGTATCAAAGCTTTAGGTTATGAACCTTAGGTGTGAAAAAAGCCTTAGGAAGTTACCTTTGAAAAGATAGTGGTGATAAACTTTTATCGAGTTTTAAGGAAGAAGTAATAAAACACTTATGTGCTTATTTGATTATAACTTATGTGCTCGTGAGTGTCGAGTAGTAATGATTAGTAATTAAAACTTAAAAATTTTGTTGTCGGGATGGCTAATGTAGGAGAATCCAGTCAGGCTAGGGAGGAAGGACCTAGATGCCTAGAGAGGAGGAGCCTCAAAATATTCAGGTGATTTGGGAACAACTACTACCACATGATTCATCTTCGTTGGTCACAGTGGTTGAGCGGGAGGGGTTACCTGATGAGGATGATGAGATAGATGTCAGGAATAAACATGTGAATGATATTCCTATTTAATATATGATTTGATTATGATATATATATGAATGAATATGCAAGTATGCTTGCATGAAGAAAAGCTATAAAGTCCTTTGATAGATAATAGAAATATATGTACAAGGACTTAGAATGAATTGATCAAATATGTTAGGTTGATCCTACATAAGCAAAACAGCTTTGTAAAGTCCTTAAGAAGAAATGATGTACAAGGACTATAAATATAGAAAGATCAAGCTTGTTAGGCTGATCTTATGATGTAATAGATAGGCTTGTCGATTCGATCGTCGACCTTTGTGCAGAAGTCGTGATGCGCCGGGAGAGTCGAGGTTAACTCAAAGAGCTATCGAGGCAGAATAGGAGTATGCAAGATAGTAGATCTCGGAGTTTGTAGACTTCCAGGGGAAACGAAGAAGGATCGTAGTGTATCAAGTAGAGCTTTCTCAGGATCGTAGTGTACTGAGGAAGTCATGTTCAGAAGTAGAGACAGCCTGCCTACGAGCCGACCGGTCATCTGCCGAAGCCAAGTCAGAAACGTAGACTACACTCTGAGTCATAGAGTCTACCAATGCCGAAGCCAAGTCAAGGATCGTAAACTACACTCTGAGTTCGTAGAGTCTATTAATTACATGCAGAGATCGTAGTCGAGAAAAATCAGATGAAGACAACAAGCACAAGGTAGAAACTGTAGAGTGTCAAGATCTGATCTCAGGATCATAGTGTCTGCACAACCGAAGCTGAATCATAGAGTGCAGAACTACGACCTCAACAGAAGTGCTCACAATGCCAAGGCAGAATCGTAGAGCATATACGGTTCTCAACAAATGAGCACTCCCAGAATATCCAAAGGAACAAAGCCTCTGGTTGGCACTACAAAGATACATCCTACCTGAAGGGAACCAGAGAGCACTCAATGAATGGCATGCAAGATAAAAGAATATCTAAGCACCAACCCAATCATCATCAAGATTGAGTTGTGAAGCCATTCGAGATGAAGTCATCCATAAGATAATCATAAGAATACTTCAGTAATTAACTAAGGAAAGTTAGCAGGTGCAGTAGCTGTCAAGTGAATAGAAGACAACGATCTTGGAAGCAACCGAGATCGTAGTGTTTGCCAAACAAAGAAAGAACTGATGGAAAGGGAACCGAGATACTGGGTAGCCTCTGAAGAATAAGGCTGAAGTGATTAAGTGTAGGGTCAGTCCATTGATGATAAGTGAACGGAAGATCACAAGGAGAAAGCGAGCTGGACACGCCAAAAATCTGAAGTGTCTTGCTATTCAGAGGGAACCAGAGCAAGGAGTTAGGCCATCGATATCTAAAACAGATCAAAAGCAAGCGAAGTATTGAAATCTTTGTAAAATAAAAGAAAGAGGTGTGCTACATTGGAGATCCAATTAACACTCTTCAAGATCGTAGTGTTAACTCTACTAGTCACTGAGCAACACTCAACAAGACACTATGATCAGGTCCTCGAAGACATGCATCAGAATCATAGAGTTCGAACACCAGAAGACTGGAGCATTGGCAACGGTTCAATCTGAAGGATGGTATTCGGACAAAAGTTTATTGAGATCATCGATGCAAAAGGACAACCTCTGATCGAAAAATCAGAAGGAGATAATAAAGTCTTCAACCTGCCCAAGATATTAAAGTGACAACTTTGACGGGTAGGTGAAACGATGAGATCGCAATGTCGGATAAAGTATGATGAGTCACATTAGCGATCTACCTACATCGACTCGAGATCTGTGAAGATATTTGAATAGCCTTCAACGGCTACTTTCCAACGGAAGGATTGGGAAGGAGTATAAATCTAACTAGAAGAGCTTCAAAGATCGAGGGTTGCTGGAGTTGCCGTGTTTAGAGAGAAGGTGGACTGATCTAAACCATGTGAGATAGTGAGTCCGAAGGCTCACTCTACGATCCACCAAGAACACTCAGAGACATGTAAAGAAAGAAGTAAAAGTGAGAGTTCTATAATGTAGAAGTGAGAGTTCTACTACTTAAAGAGTGTTCTGAACTGCTGAGAGAAAGAAGAGCATCATGTCATCTTGATGTCCATCATGGGAAGACTCTAAGTACAATAGAGAAGAGCTTACAGTCCTCTTAGCAAGTCCATCATGAGAAGGCATCAAGTAGCAAGAAGGGAGATCACAAATGTCATCTTGGTGTCAAGCATGAGAAAACTTCTAAGTACCTAACAGAAAATCTTGCAGTCATCTTAGAAGCCTATCATGTGCAGCCATCAAGTACCAAGGAGAAGGATTTTCAAGATAGTTCATAAAGGGATCATCCGAAGTGGTTGAGTAACCAAAGAAGCTGAGCATCATGCAACACTCAGCTGCACTTCAAGGATGATCACGTAAGTCACTAAGTATAGAAGATGTTTGAGCATGAAGGCATCTTAGCGATTTCGGCAAACTCAACAACAACAACAAACAAACAACTCAACAAAGCCGAGGGCACGAGGGGTCCTTGTCGAAGGACTAAACAAAGCGAGGGCGGAAGGGTCCTTATGCGGAGGGACTAAGCGAAGTTCCAAGCTCTTTGGGCTTGAAGAGTTCCTAGGGAACTAGAGAGTCCCAAGTGCGAGGCCTTGAAGAGTTCTTAGTGAATGAAGTCCCAAGGCAGCTTTGGCCTTGAAGGAATCTTAGTGATTGTGGTGTCTTTGCCCTTCCTTAGTGGAAATCACCGCTAGTTGAATGCGGAAGAGTGGATTAGGAGCTTGAGTCTCGAACCACTTAAAACCCCTTGTGTCTTTTACATTATGTCATTTATATTATGAACTATAACTGCTATAACTGCTATGTATGTTTTAACTACTTACAACTAAACTTACTCTACGAACAATGTATGTATTATTATGAATATATCAATGAAGGGGATCTTTTACTTATTCCGCTGTTCTTGAAAAGATTCTTATGTTTGTCATATGCTAATTTAATAGCTATACAAAATAAACTTAAAAAGTATTTGAAATAAAAAGGATCTATTCAACCCCCCTTCTAGATCTATTGTGCCTAGTGGGAACTAACAATTGGTATCAGAGCAGGTTCTCATGCTATATTCAAAAGCTAATCGCTTTGAGTCTGATCCTAGGCACTAACATTGTTCTAAACTTAGTTTAGTAGTAAGTAACTTGTTATATGCAGATGAGCTCACATGTTGGAAATATTGTGTATAGGTTAAATGTGTATATACACCTGAAGCTGCTAAGATTAGTGCATGGTCTCGATTATTACATCAACAAGACCAATCCTTGCCTACAGTCAATCTTGTAGTCTGAAGACCAGACGAGAGAGCTCAAGAGACATCAATGACAAAGAGTCAAGCATCCACCAGTCTAAAAAATGAAAAGACCATACATGCAAAGAAATGCTCATCCAGAGAAGAAAGAAGCTCTCCTCGGATATATATACAGTCAACTATCATTTGGATGCAAACTTCATGAACTGAAAGATGTCAAAAGAACTAAAGATGATGAGATTCCCAAGCTGCATCTTCAAGACCTCGACTGATTGAATAAAGGCCAACAAGAGCAATTAGCTGTCAGAAGCAAAAGTAAAGCTATGCACATCAATACCTAAACTCAGTATATCCAAGATAAATGATTGTTTAGTAACTGACAGTAAAAAGGTATGGTTCCTCACAATTAAATTCATACATCATAATTTCACCCTCTTATGAACTATAACAGTATTCTGTCTGGGAGTCATAATCTACCTAAAAAGGTGTAGATAGAATGTAACCTGAGGATAGAAACTCATATAACTATAAACTTTCTCTTCATCCAAGTTTTAGGTTGAAGATGACATCTTGAAGGAAATCTGAAATGGGTCATAAGAGTATCGCAGGCCTAATGAACTTTATGTGAAGTAATCTTTGCTAGTGGGTTATTATGTGTGTACAAGCCTATGCTCTAAGTGTTTGACAACCCACCGAGTATGATCAGTTTTACAAGAGGATCCTGCTAATTTGTAGAAACTGATCACCTCCATGAATCAACTAGATACTCATAAATTGTAGAGTTGATTCCTACTATGTGAACACTTAAACATTGTGAACATAATCCAGTAAATGATGAAACCATCATAGATAAAGAGTGTGTTATTAAATGCCAAATCCCACACACACTCACCATCATACATCTCAAAATGTATTATCTTAAAATAGTTACATGCATGAATATGTCTGTTGGTGACAAATATGATGGTTATCTAAATAAGAGGAACATGGGTTTAGAAAACTAACCTAGCAGGACCCATTTAATTATGGGTACCAAAAATAGAAATATATTTAAACCTGCAGGTACTTGGTCAGTCTGACCACACTAAGGAATGATGAAGCAGAAGACTTCATTCAATAAGACTCAACCAGCAGAAGGCTACGGAAAATTCAGAGATGATTCTGATAGAGTTCCTATCTGTCCAAGCCTGTCCTTGAAGACCCTCTGAGCTAACCAGAATGGAGCTCACATAGCTGCTAATCTATATATGAAAGCAGGCCATTCAACCAAAGGTGAAAAGAGTCCTATGTGCTCAAAAGCCAGTCAAGAATGCTATATGAGAAGAATCCTCAAGGAAGCTCATAACAGAAGATCATTGAGCTTAAGTCAAGAGGAATTCATTAGCAAAAGCAGAACCTCACAAACATAAGACTATCAAAGAAGACTACGTTTGTAGTGCTGTCAAATGATCGTAGAGTCATCAGTCCTAAAAATACTCATCTCTACGATACAAGGAGATCTAAGTGATGATGGAGATTTCAGTCAGAAGGAGATATGCAAGGCTGCCTTCAAATGAACCTGAAGAAGAGGAAATCACATCTATATGGGAAGACAGCATCAACAATGGGGGAACAGTGATCTGTTAAGAAGCAACAGAACTGAAATTATACTATGAGAAAATGTACCAGCTACAAAGTCCCAAAACTGTGTGGCTGATGAACCAAATGAAGATCCATAGTCAGTACGAACGTCTCAAAATGTACTACTGATAACCTTTCAGCCACCCAACTCAAAATTGTGGAGTGCCCACGATCAAGCATCTGATCACAATGTAGAAGAAGGAGGACACCACGATTACAACAAATTGCAATTGTCTAAAAGTGGTAGAGGATCTCCCCATCAGAAAAGGTCGAATGAGATATCATTGCAAACCACTTCTATAGCATTTCATCGAGAAATTGCCTCAGGGACAAACCTGACCCTTAGCTCATTCTTAGAGGTTGGCCCTTCCTGAGCTACCTTGTCCCAGAAGAATTGCTTGATCAAATTCATCTCAAGGACCAAGTCAATCAACGATCGTAGAGTCAAGGCTGAAGAGAACTCCACAATCGCAGTGCAACCTCAACGATCGTAGAAGACAACTCGACGATCATAGTTCTACAAAAAGGGTAATCCAGTTCACAAGGATCTTGGAAAATGAGACAATTTCTCAATCATTCAAAATGAGGAGATAAGTTCGAGTATATCAGTAATCAAGCTATGCTGCATCAAAGTGAGGATAGAAGTTAAGTTGATCGTTGAGTCAGCAAAGGAAATCGTAGAGTCCATAGCTGTCTTACCATGCTACTCTACGAATCAAAAGGTCAACGGTCAGAGCCACATCGTTTAAACGACTACTCTTCTAAAAGGAAACATTTAACTAAAAAGTTATGGGGAGTTACAGTTCATTACTGGGCATCGTGCAACCAATGGACGGTTGACACATCACTGATTATGCAGAGTTAGAAGGAACTACCTTAAAGACAATTTCAAATCTGTAGACAGTTACCAAAAGCTATCGAACCTTTCTCCCTCCCATTTTCAAACCCTAGAATCCTCTCAAGAGCCAAAATCAGTTAACCCTCCGAGCCTTACCAAATCACATTCGACCATCTCTTATAAACATCTCTAAATCAAATACCACATTCTTGAACTACTCAAATGGAAAAGCGGCAAGTAATCTTTGGCATTCAAATTTCGAGAACCAAATCGTTTGAGAAATCCGAAAATAAGTTCAGGGACATTCTCGAGCTTGTGAAGAAAGCTGGATTCTCAGAATGCCTTGAGGCAAATACTCGAGTCTACATCGACCTGGTTAAAGAGTTCTACTCAAATGCCTCCATCAACTCCAAAACCCTTACTACCAAGGTTAAAGGTCAGTCTCTGAAGTTAAAATCTTCTGACCTCAATCAATGCCTAGGTTTTCCTAACCAAGGGCTGAAGAATCTTGATGATGTTAATACTGAACAAGTGAAGGAGATTATGGGGTACCAAAGAAACCCTAATCTTAAAGACATGAAGAAGAAGGAGTTTCCTAAAGAGTATGAGTTCCTTGCTGAAATAGTTGGAAAATGCATACTGTGCAAGAACACTGTACATGACATAGTGATTGACCAACAGTTGAAAATAATGTTAGCAATAGTTCTGAAGAAACAAATTGACTTTGGATCTATCTTGTTCGATCAAATCTCCAAGTGGGTAGAAAACAGAAGTATTGAAGTAAACAATCAACACTCTTCAAGATCCAATCAACACTCTTCAAGATCGTAGTGTTAACTCTACCAGTCAATGAGCAACACTCAATAAGACACTACGATCAGGTCCTCGAAGACATGTATCAGAATCGTAGAGTTCGAACACCAGAAGACTGAAGCATTGGCAACGGCTCAATCTGAAGGATGGTATTCGGATAAAAGCTTATTGAGAGCATCGATGCAAAAGGACAACCTCTGATCGAGAAATCAGAAGGAGATAATAAAGTCTTCAACCTGCCCAAGACATTAAAGTGACAACTTTGACGGATAGCTAACACAGTAGACTGCAATGTCAGATAAAATATGACATGTCACATCAGCAGTCTACCTCTATCAACTCAAGATTTGTGAAGATATTTTAATAGCCTTTAACGGCTACTTTCCAACGGAAGGATTGGGAAGGAGTATAAATATAGCTAGAAGAGATTCAAAGATCGAGGGTTGCTGGAGTTGCCGTGTTTGGAGAGAAGGTGGACTGATCTAAACCATGTGAGATAGTGAGTTCGAATGCTCACTCTATGATCCACCAAGAACACTCAGAGACGTGTAAAGAAAGAAGTAGAAGTGAGAGATCTACTACGTGAAGAGTGTTATGAACTGCTGAGAAAAAGAAGAGTATTATGTCATCTTGATGTCCATCATGGGAAGAATCTAAGTACAATAGAGAAGAGCTTACAGTCATCTTAGCAAGTCCATCATGAGAAGGCATCAAGTAGTAAGAAGGGAGATCACAAATGCCATCTTGGTGTCAAGCATGAGAAAGCTTCTAAGTACATAACAGAAGAGCTTACAGTTATCTTAGAAGCCTATCATGTGCAGCCATCAAGTACCAAGGAGAAGGATCTTCAAGGAAGTTCATAAAGGGATCATCCGAAGTGGTTGAGTAACCAAAGAAGCTGAGCATCATGCAACACTCAGCTGCACTTCAAGGATGATCACGCCAAGCTGCTAAGTATAGAAGATGTTTAAAGCATGAAGACATCTTAGCATTTCAAAGACAAACTCAACAACAACAAACAAACAACTCAACAAAGCGAGGCACTGAGGGGTCCTTGTCAAGAATGGACTAAACAAAGCAGGGCAGGAAGGGTCCTTGTTCGGGAGGACTAAGCGAAGTTCCAAGCTCTTTTGGCTTGAAGAGTTCTAGGGAACTAGAGGAGTCTCAAGGTTCTTGGGCCTTGAAGAGTTCTTAGTGAATGAAGTCCCAAGGTTCTGCCGGCCTTGAAGGAATCTTAGTGATTGAGGTGGTTTGCCCTTCCTTAGTGGAAATCCTGCTAGTTGAAAGTAGAAGAGTGGATTAGGAGCTTGAGTCTCGAACCACTTAAATCCCTTGTGTCTTTTACATTATGTCATTTATATTATGTACTATAAGCTGCTATAAGCTGCTATGTATGTTTTAGCTTCGCTTATAACTAAACTTACTCTACGAACAATGTATGTATGATTATGAATATATCAATGAAGGGGATCTTTTACTTATTCTGTTGTGCTTAAAAAGATTCTTATATTTGTCATATGCTAATTTAATAGCTATACAAAATAAACCTGAAAAGTATTTGAAATAAAAGGATCTATTCAACCCCCCCTTCTAGATCTATTGTGCCTAGTGGGAACTAACAATGGAGACAGACGAGGAAGACCCTGAGGAGCTGCCATAGTCGAATGAGGATAAGGAGGACGAGGAGGAAGAGATTCCACTAAACTCGATCGCCGCCCGTATGTACGATGAAGTATATGACCGCAATGTGGTACTTTAGGATAGCGTCGAGGAGTTGAGAGAGATAGTAGCTGAACAAGAGACCTTAATGGGGCAGAAGGAGAACGAGATCCAAAATCTAGAGGAACGTCTGAGTAATGTCGAAGGGAAGCTGGTCCACACTGAAGGAGGAAACGAGCAAATGATAGAGGAGATCGCAAAACTGAAGAACAAGTTGAAGGAGGAATATACTAAGAGGGAAAGAGCCGAAGACGCATATGAAGAAGCTTCAAAATGAGCCAAGGTAGCAGAGAGAGATGTAAAAGTGAAGAAGATCAAGATGGAAGAGATGGATAATGTTTTCAACACTGTGATCAATCGAGCTCAAGATCGGGTCATGGGTTATCTGATTCAGTTCGAGACGCTACAATCGTACATATTAGATCGCCGAATACTGTTCCATATTATGGAAGAAGATCGTCATAAGGCTACGCAACATCTTAGTAGGACATCATAGGGAATGTACCTGATATGGGATTATTAATATGATAAATAATATGTAAATCCCTGGTGATATGTAATCAATGGGATATGATGTTGATGTTATCCTGAAACTTTAGCAGTTCGGGAAAGTAATGTAAATAGCAGTGATGCTATTGTTCTTATGTTTCCTAAAAGATTATGAATGAATAAAAGTTATTATTTTATTTTATTCATAGTGTTATGTGTTATGTGATGATTTTTTTATGGGGTGCAAGTTAAGTAGAAAATACTTAAAGGAATTGAGTAATAATCTAATGGGTGTATTTTAACACAAAATGCCTTCAAGAAGATGTCAAACCCAACAAAGAACCCCTGAGGGATCTACCAATAATAATAAGCGAAGTTAACCCCGATTATTAGATTAGTGACTTTCTTGATGGGTGCATTCTGAGAATCAACCTTGAGAATCAATTTGTGACATTTAAGGACTTCAAAGCGGTTGGACCACCAGAATTCCGTGGGTCCATGAATTTGGTTGAGGCACAGACTTCGATTATGGAGATAGAGAAAGTATTTGATGTAACTAGAGTATGTGAGAATCAGAAGACTGCTTTTGCAACATTTATGTTGAAAGCAAAGGCTAGTTATTGGTGGCAAGCCAATAAAACTCGATGAGGACAAGGGGTGATGACTTGGGATAGGTTTAAGGAGATATTCTTCGAGAGTTATTTCCCGGAGAGCTCAAAGAATCAGATGGAGGTACAGTTTCTAGAACTAAAGCAGGGATCAATGACGGTATCTTAGTATGCCACAAAATTTAACGAATTGGCGAGGTTTGTGCCATATCAAGTCAACACAGATGAGTGCAAGGCTAGGAGGTTTGAGCAGGGACTAAAACCACCGGTGTGACAGAGGGTCTCCATGTTCAATTTGAAGACATTCATGAAGCAATTGCTTGAGAAGGCAATTCTCGCTGAGGGTGGAGGCGAGGATGTGATAAAGTACAATCAAGAACAAAGAAAGAAGAAGAACAAGGGTGAAGGTAAGAATGTTGGTGGGAGCGGTGGAAATGGTAACAATAACCTGAAGAGAAAATGGAATGGAAATGTTGGTGCTGCAAACCAGCAGGGTAACCAGCAGAATAAGAAGTTCGAAGCATGTGTTATATGCAGGAAGTTTCACAAGGGTATATGCTTAAGTGGGAAACGTGTATGCTTTAACTGTGGCCAGGAAGGTCACATCGCCCCAAATTGCAATCAACCCAAGATGAACGTTTGCTTAACGTGTGGGTCAAAGCATCATTTTGCTCGTGAATGCCTTAAGAAGAAAGCTGGAGAGACAACAGGAAGTAAGGGAGGTAGCAGTGGAGGTACATGGACCATTGCTGGACCAACGTCATCAAACAGACCCACAGTCAGAACCTTCAACATGACTATGCAAGATATTGTGCAATTAAAGGATGTTGTGTCAGGTATTATCCCAATCAATGATATAGATGCTTATATAATATTTGATTCGGGTGCTACTTGTTCGTTTATATCTGACGAATTTGCTAAGTGGTTACAATTGCCTAGTGAAGAATTGAATTTCCCTTTAAACATAGAAATTGCGAATATGGAAGTAATTCATGTTAGGTTCGTTTACAAGAATTATAGGGTGAATATTAAAGGGAATATCATGACGGTGGATTTAATTCCAATAAAACTTGGAAAATTTGATGTTATTTTTGGAATGGATTGGCTGTTCAATTATGGAGTTATAATTGATTGCCAAAAGAAATGTGTAAACCTTATGACTCCGTCAAAGGTAGTTTTCTATGGTAGCAAATCGCCTAGACATGCGAGATGTTAGACGATTATGTAGGCCAAGAAGTTATTGAGTCAAGGCTGTGTGGGTTAGGTAACTAGCTTACCCTCAGAGGAAGGGGTGAAACCGGAAGAGATAACAGTGGTTAGAGAATTTGTAGATGTGTTTTCGGAGGATTTACCAGGACTTCCGCCTGATCGAGAGATTGAGTTCGTGATCGACTTAGCGCCAGGAACCGCTCTGATATCGAATGCCCCGTACAGAATGGCTCCGGTAGAAATGAAGGAACTGATGGTACAATTGCAGGAGCTGTTAGATAAGAAGTACATTTAGCCGAGTGTGTCATGGGGAGCACCAGTGTTATTCGTGAAGAAGAAGGATGGGTCAATGAGTCTTTACATTGATTATAGGGAATTACAAAAAGTCACTATTAAGAATAAATATACTTCCGCCTGATCGAGAGATTGAGTTCGTGATCGACTTAGCGCCAGGAACCGCTCTGATATCGAATGCCCCGTACAGAATGGCTCCGGTAGAAATGAAGGAACTGATGGTACAATTGCAGGAGTTGTTAGATAAGAAGTATATTTAGCCGAGTGTGTCATGGGGAGCACCAGTGTTATTCGTGAAGAAGAAGGATGGGTCAATGCGTCTTTGCATTGATTATAGGGAATTACAAAAAGTCACTATTAAGAATAAATATACATTGCCAAGAATAGATGACTTGTTTGATCAATTGAAGGGTGTTAGATACTTCTCAGAAATAGATTTGAGAAGTGGGTATCATCAATTAAAGGTAAGGAAGGAGGATGTACCTAGAACGGCATTCAGAACTCGGTATGGACATTACGAGTTTTTGATGATGTCTTTTGGTTTAACCAATGCCCCTGCTGCATTCATGGATTTGATGAACAGGGTGTTTAAACCATTTTTAGACAAGTTTGTGGTGGTATTCATTGATGACATCCTGGTGTACTACAAATCTCAAGAAGAACACGTGGAACATTTACATTTGACGTTGGAGACACTAAGAAAAAAAAAGTTGTACGCAAAATTTTCTAAGTGCGAATTTTGGCTAGATCGTGTATAATTTTTGGGAAATGTGATTGACAAAGACGGAATTTCAGTGGATCCATCAAAAGTTGAAGCCGTAATAAATTGGGAATAACCAAGGACACCATCAGAGGTGAGGAGTTTCTTGGGACTGGCCGGTTATTATAGACAGTTTATTCAAGATTTTTTCAAGATAGCCACTCCATTAACAAATTTGACAAGGAAAGATATAAAATTTGTTTGGACGGAGAAGTGTGAAGAGAGTTTTCAAGACTTGAAACAGAAGTTAAGTGTGGCACCTGTGTTGTCATTACCAGATAATACAGGAAACTTTGTGGTGTATAGTGATGCCTCACATAAAGGATTGGGTTGTGTTCTTATGTAAAACGGCAAAGTTATTGAATATTCATTAACACAACTGAAGGACTATGAGAAAGGATATCCAACTCATGATTTAGAGTTGGCTACAGTGGTATTTTCTCTAAAGATATGGAGACACTACTCTATGGAGAAAAATGTGACATCTACACGGACCATAAGACTCTGAAGTATATTTTCACTCAGAAGGACCTGAACATGCGTCAAAGAAGATGGATGGAATTGATAAAAGATTACGATTATGAGATCTTTTATCTTCCAGGCAAAACGAATGTGGTTGCAGATGCTTTAAGCAGGAAAGGTCGGGAAAAGTTGATGTTGATACCCATTCAGGAGGAACTTATTTCAGCAATGACAAAGCTAGAATTAGAAATAAAATTTCCAAAGGAATCTGATGAATGACTATTCCAAATAGAAGCTAGTCCAACTTTGGTGGACAAGGTAAGGAATGCTCAACTACAAGATAAAAAATGTGGGAAAATCAAAGAGAAAGTGGTTGAGGGTAATGATGTGAAATACAAGATCAATACCGAAGGGTTACTAAGATTTGAGGGAAGAATTTGGGTTCCAGTAGTACCAGATATTAAAGAAGAAATCTTGATCGAAGCTTATAACTCAAGATATTCGATACACCTGGGCAGTACGAAGATGTATCAAGATTTACGACGACACTTTTGGTGGCCAAACATGAAAAGAGATGTCGTAGAATGTGTTGCAAAATGTTTAACATGTCAAAGAGTCAAGGCTGAGCATCAAAGGCCAAGCGGATTACTTAACCGTTGGAAATACTAGAATGGAAGTGGGAACACATCACAATGGATTTTGTGGTGGGTCTTCCAACTACTTAGAGAGCATGCGATGCGATTTGGGTGATAGTGGATAGATTGACAAAATCAGCACATTTTTTGCCAATAAAGATTAGATTCAATCTTGATCAGTTGGAAAGGTTGTACGTTAAAGAAATCGTTTCGAGACATGGAGTTCCAGTGTC
Organism: Panax ginseng; assembly: GCA_020205605.1. Taxonomy (NCBI): domain Eukaryota; kingdom Viridiplantae; phylum Streptophyta; class Magnoliopsida; order Apiales; family Araliaceae; genus Panax; species Panax ginseng. The sequence continues at coordinate 92,730,704 of CM035140.1, forward strand.
AATTGTATCAGATAGAGATCCGCGATTCACGTCAAACTTCTAGAAGAGACTACAAGAATGCATGGGAACACAGTTGAGAATGAGTACAACATATCATCCTCAAACAGATGGCCAAAGCAAATGAACAATCCAGACATTGGAAGATATGCTTAGAGCATGTATCATGGATTTCAAAGGGAGCTGGGATGAACATTTACCATTGGTGGAATTTGCCTACAACAACAGTTACCACGCAAGCATCGACATGCCGCCTTACGAAGCATTATATGGCAGGAAGTGCAGAACTCCACTATGTAACGCCCCCAAATTCAGGTACTTGAAATCCAAACTCAGTGCTTTACGATACCATTTCTATGAGCAGAAATTATACTAATAATAATAATAATTATATAAATACCAAACTTAATTTACACATATCAGAGTCTAATCCCAAGTACGCAACCTTTACTACATTCATTACATGATAGATAATACATATCAATGTCTTAATAATGTCTATCTATTACAAAATATACCATTAAACTTATTCTGTTTGCTTTCCTTTTCACTTCTTCTTGTCTGAACCTTCAGGTTGATCACGCTTAGCTGAAAACATTTAAATTTAAAGCAAGAATAAGCATTTGATTGCCCAGGAAGTAATAGCAACAATAAATATTAACTGAAAAGATTAAATGTTTTCTTTGAATGACACTTCTACAACGAATCAATAGTTGTGAAGTAAATTGAACCAATAATAATAACATAACAATTTTATATCAAAATTTTGAAACTACGCACTGACTATAAATGGGTATTAGTCGACAGACTATGAACATTATTTTTAATTTTCGCTAAGGTTTAGCATAACTTCATCCGCAAACCGTCATAACTTACGGGCACGAGGGTGATCATACTGCATGCAAGAACGATATTATCGTTCATCTTATCCGCCTTTGGCGCACAAACATTTTCCCATATATGGGATGTTCATACTTTGTCGGGAATCCGAACCAAAGCAATTTGATTGGATACAATAAAGTTTTATCATGTTCAACGATATTTCTAAATCTGTGTCTAGCTAGGTCAAATAGCTTAGACGGCTTTGAAGTCAACGTATACATACTGGAATTTAATAAGTAGGTATCAACACGTGATTAAATACAATGATTATCCAGAACACTTGTATAACCATGTTTAGAAATTAACGAACAGGATAAATATCTGAATTATAATATAATACTAGTTACTAAACAATGATAGGATAATTTAGGAACTTGTATGAATACAATTTATTTGATATATAATCGATAATAATAGAGTTAATAATCTGGCACAATAATAATATAATTCTGAAACTTTCTTACTCATGTCCATTGCATAAAGGAAATGCAAGGTTAGGATACTTGCCTGGTCTGCTGCTTACAATACGCAACTTAGTTTTATCTTTTATATAGCAAACTATCATTAATAAGATCATTCTATCGATTAGAATAATCTATCGCAACACATAATACTGCTAATTGCAGTCAGCACATAACCTGATCACATTGTCACACATATTTAACAATCATTGGATCACAAACAAACACGTATACAGATAATTTATATAAGTCCAAATCAATTTTTGAAACATTTCGGTGTACTGACGGCTTTATCGGGTAATTATCGAGTCTAAAACTATATCATGTAGTTCATCATTCCTTTAGATATTTTAAATATCAGTCGTATTATTTTTCATAGCCTTATAATAATTTTTAAATAATTTATTATGATTTTTCAAACACTGGAATCATTATTAAATGATTTAAATATTAAAGAATTCTATTATCATTAATATTTAATTAATATTAAACTATTAATGAAACCATTGCCAAAATATTAAAGTTATTTATAATAACTTAAAATACTTTTAAAGTATTAATATTTGTGACACCCCCAAATTCGGGTACTTCAATACAACAGATTTGGTGTTCACTGTCCAATTAAATCATACCTAACTACCCATAAACAAAGGATATAATAAAACTCAAAAGTTTAAACAATCAATCTCCCATTAAAGGTTTACATAATCTAATATAAATCTCAGGTCATCTAACCTTTATTACAATCATCAGTGGAAAATTAAAACATAACCGTAATTAAAACCGCATAAGCTTCAAAAATAAAAGATAAATTAAGCGTTGTCGTCTAATCAAGCACTTTGTCCTAGCCCTTGCTTGTAGAAAGCTCTTCAAACTTCTTAACTTCATCTGCATTGTTTTGTGCAAGAGTGAGCAAACAATTTCCCACAAGAAGGATAATATACAATATCATTTTATGAATGAGAATTAACTGAGCTTTCAATGGTAAAGTATTCTTACCAGAATAATAAACTTTAATTCAACAGCTATGAGTTCAAAAGAATAATGAACGTTTAAGTTAACAATAAATATCAACATCAAAGAATACATTGAGGGTCACAAGACCATGAACTATACTCTAGGTTTTCAAGTATTTCTACTTTAACCTTTAACAGTCTAAAAGAATATAATCATCATCTATGTCCTAGGTTAACAGGTGTTTCTACTGTAACCTTTAACTGCTTAACGACTATATGGACCATCATCCCGTACTCCAGGTGATCAGCCCTTTGTACTATGTATTGCACAAACATTTTAACGCTATTACGTAGCTTTAAAATAATCCCCTGATATAGGGTTGTTCATCTCAGCTTAGATTATCAGGTTCCGAACCAAAGGAGATTTGGTTGGGAATTAACTTCAAAGGAATTCTAGATCTATAGAATGTTCATCAACCAAGTACTGGTTGAATCAGAATAGAGACCAATAACTGTTCAAGAGTTTGATTATAATATCTTCATGAACAAGGTATATCGATGAATCAATAAGAGCTTGAGTATTTAACAGTTTCTAAATTAAACAAATGTTATCATTGACAACATGTTTTCAAAATTGTGTGAGTACATAAGCAAACCAAAGGAAGTTCTGTTTGGGTTGACTTCAAGGTAATTTAGAGTTTAGAACATTCATCAACTAAGGATTAGTTGAATTGGTAAAGAATCGCTAGGCAACTAGAGTTCGGTACACTAATGTAAGAAAGTACAATGACATTGGAGAACGAAGATCAAACAACAGTTATTAGTAGCTGAATAAACACATTTCTTACAACAACATTATAGACTTTGAATAACCAAAGTAATCTCGTTCGGAATAAAGAAATAAAGATTAATTAACTTGCTCAACAGTAAATGAGGGTTAAAGAACTTGCATAACAATAAATTTCTCAACAAGAGATTAGAAATGGAGAACTTGCGAAAGTATATCATGACAGTGAAAAGTAACCTTGCTGAATAATAAAGTAGCAAAGGTTAGGGAACTTGCCTCGTGCATAAGCTATAATATTAAAACTCACGTTCACCTACACATAGTATTAGAATCACAATATCTATTAGATATACTAACATCCACTTTCCAACATAACACTCACTTCTAGCTAAACTTGTTATTTAAAATACAAGTCTTACATTACCATATACATTTCAGAATTCATAATTGTTAATTTCACAACACTTATTCATTGCTCACTAAGTTTCTTAAATCATACATATCCTTTTCACAACTTACAAACTTTACATTTTAGAGTTACTAACCACATGATACTATTCTGTTTTAACCCATACATTACATGTTTCTCACATTAACATAACATTAGACTAAGTTACAATGAGTGTTCAAGGTCTGCAAAAATAGCTGACTTCACTATCTCTGGCAGGCTACTGGCGCGACCGCCTTGATTTTGTTAAGGATTCTTCTGGCTTTCACTGCTTAAAAACCGCAGGCTTGCCGCTTAAGCACCGATTGATTTTGCGAGCGTGATTTTGGCAATGTTCTTAAGCCAACTAACACGAATTTCACCCACAAAACAGTGAAATTAACATATACAATTGATATAGAACTATTACAAACATGTTTCCTCACATATTCATCAACATAGAACAATTTAACAACAACTTTTACTAACTTAATTCCTCAAATTCCATGTTTTCTTACAAAAACACCATTTTTGACATCCTTTACAAAAATCATCACTGTAATCTCAGTTCTACACCAAATTACTTCGTTCAAACTACGTTTTCTTCGCTTCTTAACGAACTAGCATAAACAAAAACTCAATTTACAGTTTATCATACTAATTGACCACCATAATTGGTACTTTCACAAGCCATATGAAAAATATATACTGTGATTACTTTTCCTTCCTTTTAACCAAAATTAGCATACAAATTCATGCCTAGCTACATACTCTAACATCATAATTATATGCAATCACCATAAACATGTTATATAACAATAATTTACAAAAACTGGAATTCACAGGATATAAGAATTTTGTCGTGAAACACATATACATGTATATATATATATATATATATATATATTATTAAGGTATGAATAATACCTTCACTTATCTTGAACAACCTTGCTAAACACATAATTTTGTTTTGGAAAACTCAAGATTTCTCTCCCAACTCCCTCTCAATTCTCTGTATTCTCTCTCTGAACTTCTCAGTTTTCTCCTCCTAGGCTTAAGCCAAAAACAGAACTGATAACAGATATACGTAAAATAAAGTAACCGATATAGCCTTAACACGCCTACTAAATATATCAGTTATACTATTATAAATGTATCTAAATTATAAATATATTTTATATTATTAATTTATTTATTTTATTTAAAAATCCAAAAATCCCAAAAGTCATAAGACTCTGTTTGGCAAAACCCTTTAAAATTAAAGACTTAATATTTTAAGCCTTGTTTGGCAAAACTAAATTAAACTCCTTTAATTTATTTTAATAAACAATTTAGTTTATAATTTATAATCACATATTGTTTATTTGGATTTCCATATCAACATTAATCAAATAAATTATTTACACATATTTTATATTTTAAATAAATATCATAAAATTATAATCTCACTATAATTTAGTTTAATAATTTAACATACCATTTTAAATTATTAAATTAAAACAACAATATAACATCTCATGTTATATTACAACTCTGTAAATTATAAATTTAGAATATTATCTAATAAATTTAATTCATAAATATTTACGAATAATAACCACATCAATAGAATACTTATTTAATTTAAGAAATACTTTAAATTTCAAAACCACAACTTCATCAATAATATATTTATTTAATTTAATAAATATTTTAAATTACACATACAATCTTGGATTGTTACATCATTCCCTCCTTACAAGGATTTTGTCCCCAGAATCACAACTCAAATAATCAAATCGTCACATTCTTCCCTCCTTAAAAAGATTATGTCCCCAGAATCGAAGACACAGATTAAACAAATAACTCAGGGTAATTCTTTCTCATTACATCCTCGAGTTCCCACGTAGCCTCTTCGACATTGTTGTTCCTCCATATCACCTTCACATAAGGTATCAACTCATTCCTGAACACCTGTTCTTTCCTGTCGACTACTTGGATAAAAATTTCCTAGTAGGACAACCATAATGGTTCGTACTTGATCACATGATTGCAGTCAAGCTTGTTCAATTATATCACCGAAACATAAAAAACATTACGAATGCGCTCTAACTATAGAGGTAAGGCTACCTTAAAACCATCTTCCAACTTCATCAACGCTTCCTATACTATAACCGTTTTATACCCAATATAGTTCATCAAACTTACCACACTTTGGAAATCCAGGAACTTTCCATAATCATATGAGTTTAGGAACTTATCCTAGTCAGACCATAGGCATCCATTCGCTGAGGGGTTCAAAACATATCATATGATTATGAGTCACGAACTTACAATATGCTTTACTTTTAAGAACCAAACCTAATTTTAATATCATCTAACTTAATCTTAAAACCTCTAACTATCAAATATATATATGAGAAAAGAATCACCTTTCCACCATATATATATTGATAGTGCGATACCGATATTCCAATGATTATCAATGTGATAAACCAAGTATACGCACAAAACCTCTACCCATACAAAGTTTTGTACGACTTCGTCACCATATGAGTCCTCAGTTGAAATCCCACCTAACATTACCTTACTCTTAAATTATTTTTAACTTGTCCCTAACTTGCTCAATGTGGATTCTTTATATGACATTATCAAAAACTTCTCGTGCGCTTAGCACGCCATTTTAGTTTGGGAATCGATTTGCAAACGATATGACATACTTATTTCTAATTGCGTTCCACACGTTCTTGTAAACCTTTCTGAAAATCCGATGTAAATCGTGAATCTTGGTTCGACACCATTGACACTGAAACATCGTGCCTTGAAACAATTTCATTAAGACATAACTTCACACACTACTCAATATGTAATATGCTAACTTTGACGTACCAAAAATCTATCACCATATTTTGCCACCAATAGTAATATCGAAGGCAATATATAATTTTGTGCTTCCGAGTTGATTCAATATATAAATTTTATGCAAACCTTCATTTTCAACTCCTGTATTAGTGAAACCTAGTTTCTTCATTCTACTTTCAACTATCCTTCAGTATCAATTTTGAATTTGACACCCTCATCTTGGAGGTACTCTTCCTTTACTCTGTCTAGCAAAGTCGTACGATTTTCCATCTGAATAGCTTCTCCTCTGACTTTTTCATATATCTTACCTCCTACCATAAATTAGTCATTTTTATTATGAACCCATCTTGCACAGTTAACAAAAATAACTACTACCTTTTTCTTAAGACGTCGGCAACCACATTCGTTTAGGATTTTGTAGTCATAATCCTTGGACAACTTCAACTATCACTTTAAATACATACTTAAATATCTCTGTGAGAGGATATACTTTAGACACTTATGGTCTGTTTATATCTCACACTACTACCCAAAAATAACACCTCTAAATCCTCAGAGCAACCACTAATACCTCTACTCTTAATCGTGAGTCGGACACCCTTTCTTATAAAAAATTTTACCTAACGCGATGCGTATAAAATGACCATGTCGTCCTACCTAAACACACAACCTAGTACATTATAAGATGCATCTCTATACAACACAAAGTTTTCTGTATTATCTGATAAAGATAACACATGTGACATACTTAACTTTTCTTCAATTCTTGAAAATTCACTTCATAATTTCCTGCCCAAATAAATTCCACCGATTTTCTTAATAACTTCTTGATTTACAACATCGATAGATAACTCTACCGTATAGACGTCTTTCAACTAAAAGAACAAACTATTACCTTTGACTTCCTCAGAGTCTTAAGGTTTAAGCACTTTCTTTGACAATGACTTATCACCACATGGTTTAACTACTTCAGAGTTTCATAAATCAAATCAGAAATAAATCCATTACGTGACCTTTAATACCAACACAACAATTCTACCCATCAACTTAAAAGGAATCATTATTCACACTTTATATATTTAGGGAATAGTCTAACTCTTCCCGAAGCGAATCTAGTTTCTAAACGAATTCATCAGGCATAAATTAACAAGTAGAGGTTAAATTAAATAACACACATCCGTATAGATAACTAATCGGAACCATACCTTGCATTGCGTCCTGGATCTTCATGTTGGATGATTTTTCAGTTGGTCGACACGGCAGAGTCGAATCTACAATAACCAGTTTTCCACTGCCCCCTTTGCTTCCACTTGCTTTTCCTACCGCTTTCTTTGGGCAACCTCGAGCCAAGTGCTCCTTCGATCCACACATAAAGTAGGCTCCCTTCCTCGGTCTTGAACATTTTGGTGCAATGTGATCCTTCGAGCCACAATTAAAGCACACCCTCTTTCCCTTCAAACAAACACCTACATGTTTCTTTCCGCAGTTGCTACACGCCTCCACCTTCTTCTTTTCCTTCCCTTGCTGATTTTCAGCGTTAATATTATTATCCCACTTTCTTTTTTGAGCGTTACCGGTATGACTATCACCCACCTTATCACCTTCACTCTTCTTTCCCCTCTGCTCTTGATTATATGCCAGTGTATTACCTTCCCCGTCTACATCAATCGTTCTCTCCAACCCTGTTGTAAATGAATTTAGTTGGAACATCGAGATTTGATTATCTGACCAGAAATTGATTGATTTGCCAAAGTGCTCCCACCAGCAAATTCACCAATTGTGGCACTGGATTTGCGTTAGCTTCCCTATTGTATGCATTTTCCTTGGGGCTCTGCTGACGTTGTTGTCTTCTTCTAGGCGGCATCTTACTATTTAAAACTTGAACTATTAGATCATCGTTCATCCACACATTAACAAATTCAAACTTATCTCAATCACTTTTATACAACACATGATTTATCTTAATAAATAATACTACTTTATTCATTTATTACTTTACCTCATAACAAAATAGCCTCACTGCTATTTCTATCATTTATTTGGTAATAATAAAATTCCAGGATTACTTCATCATATCCCACTATTTATTTCAAAAGTCGGGATCTACATCTATTAATTTTTTTTTTTCATGTTTTATATATCATCTTATTGTTTTTCTTGTAATCTACAAAACGATCCCGTTATACTGACTTCATTTTCGCTCTTGCTCCACGATACGAATCATTAGGAGAGTGGAAGATTAAATGCTAAGTTCCATCATTCACTTGGCACTCTTTGACTTGTCTTCAACACGATCAATGCGTTTAGAAGCCTTCATCCATGCGTCCTCAGCTTTCGTCCGCTTTGCTGACTCTTTTCCCTAGCCATTCTTGCGCAATCTCGTTAATAACTAATAACTATCCTCTTTAATACTTTAACTGAGATATTCTCTACTCTACATCTACAAGTCGTGCGGTAAAGTCTTGAGTCGCGACATCTTTTTATGCTAGCTCTATGGCTTTCCTAATTCTTCTTACTCATACGTCAAAGAGGGGTGCTAGATATATGTGTTTACTAGTTAACCCAAGTGGTAGAACTCAAAAATCACATTTCTAAAAGTCGTCGTGTAAATTTTTGTAAAAACAGTCCCGTTTTCTAGGTACTGTTTTGGGGCAGTCTGAAACGTGGGCATTTTAGTCCAATTTTGTGCTTTAAAAATTCCGAAAAAAATTTGGAGTTGTAATATCAGAAGATATGCAGGTTGTGTAAAAATTTGAGAATTTGTGGCCATACGGTTTGAAGTCACCCGAATAACTCTCTATGTATAAGTCCAAAAATTACAAAAGTTTTACTGGAAGTACATGTGTATAGCAGGAGCATACTGTAAAAATCTCAGAATTTTTGGAGTTAATCGCGATTTATGAAAAATCAGAGAATATTTGGATATTATGGACTATTTAAATATAGTAAATGGATTTTAAAAATTCCGAAAAAAATATATGTTCAATATGGAACTATATTCTGTCAAAGTCCAGAAAAGAAATATTTTTGGAACTGATTTAGTATTTTTCATCTAAATGATGATAAATGGATAAATGGATTTAATTAAATATATGATGTCCAAAAATTTGAAAAGTACGATTTATGACTTGAGACCCTTGAGCATGGCTTATGTAGGTTTTTGATGAAGTTTTGGGTCGGGTGTGAAGTGTTGTGATGTTTATGACATTTTAGAATGCTTAACAAAGTGTATTAATAAAAGGAAAACAATTAAAAACAATTGTTTATTAATGTGATTAATGACTTAACTTATTGTTATATGACTAATAATATTGGATTAAGATATTATTAGTGGTATTTGAATGTAATGTTATTAAAAGGTTAATAACCTTAGCGTAAAATATTATTACATAATTAATAATATTCGACGGATGATTAAAATAAGAGATTTATGATATTTTTCAATGTAATTGTTGAAATTGATATTCAATGAATTATATGTAATTGTGTTTCGACAAAAGATATAAGAATAATAAGTGATTTAGTGTTTTTCATGAAAAGGATATGGAATCCAGCTTGCTGGATTGGAAAATTTGATGAATTCAGCTTGCTGGATTAAAAAGAAGCTTGTTGGATTGAAGGATTATGAATCCAGCTTGCTGGATTGAAGTATTGGTGAATCCAAGCTTGCTGGATTGGAAATCTATTGAATCCAGGTCGCTGGATTTGGAATCCAGTTAGCTGGATTGCAATTTGGATTGTTGGATTTAGAATCCAGGTGGCTGGATTAGTATTTAACTTAATAGATGTTAAAGAATAACTTATGAAATGAAAAAGCAAGTGATAAATCATAATGTATATGATATAGTGATTGAAGAATTATCAAAGAATGATAATAATACTTATGTGTTAAGAGGTTATATAATATTTGATTAAGTGTTAAATAATCTATTAATAAAGTAATTGTATTAGGATACAAAGTAGAATATGCTGATTAAAAGACCAATCTTATTATTAATGAAAGGTCTTATCAAAAGAAGTTAACTTAAACTGCGTAGCAATAGTCAACGAATCAGGCAAGTTTACCTAACTAAAACTCGAGTTATATTTCAAAGTATGTTAGTGAATGATTATTGATGATTATTCATGTCTAACTGATTATTGATTCGCACGTAATGCATGTTGCATATGTTCATCAAGTATGAAAGGCTGATCACCTTCATTACCATAAGGTTCAGATAAATTTTTTATGGTCATTGTTGACCTTCAAACATTATTGATTCAGTCATGAAATTATTGAAACTTGATTCATGTTATTTCACAATTATTATATTGTTGAAAACTTGAAAGCTTATTCATTCTTTTCAATCATGATATATCTTCATTGTATTTAAAACTTGTTGGGCAAATTTGTTGCTCATCCTTGCTATATCATGATAAAATTTTCAGATTTAGATGAAAGCTCGAATAAAGACAGAAGCAAAGTCAAAGTGCAAGATTAAATTATGTTGCAGTTAGATCTATTAAATTTTTGGACGAAAATAGCATTGTAAACCTTTTTATATAATGAAGGTATGTATTAAGTTAAGGTTGTATACCTTGGGAATGATGTGTAAAAGTTTAATGTTTAAACAATTTATGTGTATATCTTCTGCAATAATTATAGAATTAGTATACTAGATTCGTGGTAAAAAAAAGTACCCGGATTTGGGGATGTCACAGTACGAATATTCCCTATTAAAACGAATATTCCCCGACCAATTGAATATTATATAACAACTTGCGTACTTTGCAAAATTTATAAATATTACCCACAGCTATAACATTATATCAAATTTATTCCATCATATTCAAAAATGATATTTATAGAAAATTCATCTTTATTTATAAAAGTTGGGGTCTTACAACCTCCCCTTCTTATGAAATTTCGCCCTCAAAATTAGGGTACATACCTGGTATGTCGAAGAGGTAAGGATACCTTGATTTCATTTCAGATTATAACTCCCGAGTTATTTCCTCAACATCGTGGTTTCTCCACAAAACTTTGACTTGAGGTATAACCTTAGAGCGTAGAATATATTCCTTCTTATCTAAGATTTGAATAGGAACCTCTTCATACGTCAAATCTTCCGCTATTTCGTCCGGTTCTAACTCAATAATGTGGTTCAGGTCTTCCACATATTTACGTAACATGGATATGTCAAAAACGTTATGAACATGAGACATACTTGGCGGTAAAGCGAGTCTATAGGCCACAGTTCCTACTCGATCAAGGATTAAAAATGGGCCGATGAATCGAGGATTGAGCTTTCCTCTCTTTCCAAATCTTGTAACTCCTTTCCATGGAGCAACACGTAACAACACATGATCTCCTATATCGAATTCCACATCCTTTCGATGAAGATCAACATAACTCTTTTGTCAATCTTGTGAGGTTTTTATACGTTGCTGGATCGTTTGAATCTTTTCCGTAGTCATACGTACCAACTCTGGTCCCAACAACGTTTGCTTCACCCACCTCGTCCCAAAGATAATCGAGAACGACACTTTCTTCCTCATACGCATCAATTATAGAGTGCGTAAAGCAGCGACTTTAACTTTATCGATTAAAGTTGGTTCTACTCGTATATTCGCCATCATTACATGGGTCCCTGGAGTCTTTAACTCTATCTCCATCCTTTGCAAGTCACACAAAATGGGCCTTTACGTTGACAATATTGCACTCGTATTTGTATATGATCTTCTACTCAATGCGTCAGCTACCACGTTCGTTTTTTCAGGATGGTATTGGATGGTATGATCATAATCTTTCAATAGTTCAAGCCAACGTCGTTATCGCATGTTGAGTTCCTTTTGAGTGAAGAAATATTTGAGGCTTTTATGATTCGTAAAGATCTCCACTTTCTCCCCATACAAGTAATGCCTCCAAATTTTAAGTACAAAGACAACAACTGCCAACTCTAGATCATGAGTAGGATAATTCTTCATATTCTTTGAGTTATCGCGAGGCATAGGCTATGACTTTCCCATGTTGCATGAGAACACATCCCAACCCTTTGCCCGAAGCATCACAGTAGATGACAAATCCCTTCGAGCCAGATGGTATTGTCAGAACAGGTGCGGAAATGAGTCTCCTCTTGAGTTCTTGAAAACTCTTCTCACATTCTTCGCTCCAACCGAACTTTTTATCTTTCCGAGTCAGCTGAGTTAATGGAGTAGCAATTCGAGAAAATCCTTCCACGAATCTCCGATAATAACCAGCTAAACCGAGAAAGCTATGTACTTCGGTCACTGATTTAGGTTGCTCCCAGCTTTGAATTTCTTCAATTTTTGCCGGGTCAACAGATATTCCATGACTTGATACTACGTGCCCAAGGAATTCTACTTCCTCAAGCCAGAACTTGCTTTTCTTCAACTTAACATAAAGCTTGTATTCACGAAGCTTTTGGAGTACCAGCCTCAAGTTTTGCTCATGATCTTCACGGCTTTTGGAATAAATAAGGATGTCATCAATAAAGACAACCACAAAGTGATCCTGTAACGACCGAGAAATTCGAATCTTATTGTAAAATGATTTTATTAAATTAAATAATAATAGAATCCTATTCAATGTGTTATCGAGATGGTTGTCATTGTATAACCTATTGATGTTAGAATATCATAGTATTTGAGCTACGTGGATGAATTAAAGTGTTTGAATTTCCAAGACGAAAATAAAAGTTTTCCGAGAGATTTTCTGAAAAACACTATTCATTGGTATTTGCTTGGGATATATTTTTGAATTTCCGAGAAATACGTAATGATGGAATAACAAGGTAAGATGGATTATGTAATAAAAATCTAGTTATGGAAAATGTAATATTTCGCTTGCGGACTTAATTTATAAACATTAAGGAAGGCGAAGTAGTAATGAATAAGTAATAAGTGTATGATACTTGGTATTGTGGAAAGTAATGAAAACAAGTATAATACGAAATATTATACGAGTTTGTATGAAGGATGAAATATCGTATATAAATTCTATATGAATTGGAATACGAAAATAATACATAAACTATAGGTATTAAGTAATGTTAATGGACTTGGACGATTGGTTAACAATTATATTCAAGTCCAAGTAGATTAAAGGGTGAGGCCTAATTAATGGTTAAACAAGTTAAGGTTTATTAATGCAAAGCCCAAAGGATGATTTAATGTAAGCCCAGGAGAGAATCCATGAGTTGTATGACCCATGGGGCAAACCATATTAATATGGTTATTGTGGTGACCAAGTTAGTGTGGTGACCAAGACTTAGGAGTAATGACCAAGACTTTGAAGTAATGGCCAAGTATAGGATAAGAAAGTGATTAGCAAGTAATGAATAGTAAGGAGGTGGCTTAAGGAGGTGGGATGATTTAATGACCAAACTACCCTAGCTTTGCAATTTCTATAAATATAGGAGGCTTACAAGCCATTTAACACTTGTTCAAATAATCCAACATTTCAAAAGTGCTTAAGTGTTATAGAGAATAAGCTACCAATAAGTCACTTCCATAAGTAAGAAGAAGAAGAAAGCTACCTTACTAAGACTACAAAAAGTAAGACTTCTTTTCTATTATCTTATATCTCTACCATGATAGGTGGATAAGAAAAGTTGGAATTAAGGAACATGGATGTTAAGAAGTAAGAAGAATGAGTAAGAAATGAACTTAAGCCACATAAGTTGGCAATAAGTCATTTTAACGTATAAAAGTTATAAATTTATTATAAGTTAACCTTGAATGTTAAGTATGAAAATATGATCTTGTAATGAGAGAAGTGAATTAAGAACTTATATGATTATATGTATCATGTATACATAAGTAAAGTTATATGTGAAAAACATGTAAAGTATGATGATTAAGAAACTCTAATTGTCATAAGTCATGAATAATCAAATCTTAAGTAGTTTATAATTTGACAAGTTATAAGCTCATGAAGAATAAGTCAAAATCTAACAATGAATATAAGTTGTTGTATTAAGTATGTTAACATGTTCACATGATGAATGAAGTTCATTTGTAATGTTGAACAAATCATAAGAATGAAGAATTGCCGGAATTTGTACGATTGGACGATAAACGTCGAATTCATAAAATTCTCGGAATAGAAGTCAAATTTTGTGTTTGATCACAAAACCATTATTTTCCAATAGAGACAAGTCATATTTGGCATTTAAGAGTTGCGGACTCGAAAATGACCGGATTCCTACTTAGAACGAAGAAACGAGTGTTGAACGTTCACGAACGTTTATCGTTTTTGTTAAAAATGAACCAATAGGTGAATTTTTAGCAAACGAAGACAAATAGATAAAATTCTTGCATGAACATGTAGATTATGTAATTTGTGAACCGTAGGCTTTGGAACGAGCCAATTCAGGACATATAACGAAGAAGTTATCGTCAGGAAGTTCACAAAATTCACTGGCCCGAATTTGTTTTTCGGCGATGAGTTGGCGTCATGGCGCCAACCCAAACAAAATGAGTCAGCCACAGCAGCGTAACAGGTCCGAAAGTACATCTGCAAGAGTTCATGCACAACCATAACCATAATACAATATGTGGCGCCGTAACGCCATGTACAGTACAAAAATCTTCTGGAGAGTGGCCATAGCAGTATCCATTAAGTAAGGACTCATGGCAGCAGCCAAGTCCAGACGGTGATACTATATAAGCTTGCGCTGTGCATGAGATGTAAGTATAAAGGTGGCGCCAAAATACGAGTCTCGAGACAAGGATGGTAATGAATGTTTCTAAGTACAAAGAAAAGAAAGCTAATTGATTTAAAAGTAAACACAACTTAAGGAATGTAATGTAACATTGTTTAAACCTTGTTAAACCTTAAGGATGTTGTATAAAGGTTGAGATAACCTAGTCGAATATAAATGCAAGGATAATGATAAACCAAAATGAATAGTAACTGAATCTAATACACAATTAGATTGAATTTAGATTGAAATGAAGGGTATGATATAGTCATATACATACTTGATTATATGTGACCTAATGTAAGGCATTATGTGATCATGTATTGTAGAGACTTGAACGACTTGAACATAAAGTTAATATACCGTAGTAGACGCTAAAGGCAAGTATTCTAACTCTTGTCTCAGTTCAATCTGAACACTTTTTTGAAGTTCATGTATTCTTTCACATGAATTGAAGTATGTTGAAGTTAAAGCCAATTCCTTTGGCTAGACTTGATGTAGTGATAATCTATTCATGTATTATCAAATGTTGCTATCTTTTGTCAACTACTTGATATGGTTTTCAAAAGAAGACTGAAATGTTAAACAAATGTTTTGTCGGTAAAAAACAGCTGTGCACGTGAGGTTGCTAAATGCTTAAGCGTGCATACGTTTAATGGATGTAGTGTTAATCAACATAGAGTACAATAGGTGATCACCTAGAAGTGCTCGTAAGTAATATCGAGCTTCTGAGACTTGCTTAGGGTTGTCCTTTTCCAATAAAGAATGAATACTCGAGGTCTTTGATCAGGAATGAATGTTTTACCAAATATTGTTATTATTGTAAAACATTTTGAAAGAAAAGATGAAGTGCTATTTTGAATTATCAATAGTACTTCATAACTACTGTTCAGTTATTAAAGATATACGATTTATATGTGTCAAGCATGTTGTTGTTAAAGTGTTATACTTGCTGAGCTAGTTATGCTCACTCTTGCTTGAACCATATAAATGCAGCTAAGACTGAACGTCTCGAAGGATGGAAAAAGGATAAGGGAAAAGCTAAGGCAGATTATTGAGCTGTCTTGTAATAGTATAGGTCTTTTATTGTAATGTAACTGATATTATAACAAAGAACCTTTGTAATGGGTATAGAACCTGGGAAATGTAAATATTACTTTAAATATATAGAAGTTATGTTCGTTCTTTGAGACTTTTCAATTGAATGAATGTATAAATGTTGTACAGTATAACACCATCTGTCGGGTTGGAAGATACCCGGATTTGGGGGCGCTACAAGTTGGTATCAAAGCCTAGGTGATAAAACTTAAGGGGGAATGTAGAACCTTAAGTCATAACCTTACGAAAGAATAAAGAAGTAAAAGATGGAAAGTAACCTTATAAAAATGCATTATATTATGTTATGTATTTGTATTATTTTACTGACGTGTACTAATCAAACTATATTGTTAAATTGTTGATATCAGGAGAAAATGATATGTATAGAGATATACATGTAGTGAGCGAGGATTCAGTTAATTGGGTAGAGATACTACCAAATCCCGTAGCAATAGAACCAGAGTTGGTGACAATCGAGTCGGGAGACTCAGACGATTTAGACTACATGTCTATATTTGATGGCATGCTAGAGGAGGAGGTGGACGTGATATCCTTTGAACAGGTTCCACCTACAGAGGAGTTGTTTACCGGGGAATCGATGAAGGCATTGTTTATGTCAGTATTGGATAGGAATGTCCATTACTGCCAAGAGGTTAAGGAGTTAAAAGAGGAACTCCAAGTTGTCTGTGAGGACAAGGCTAGCATGGAGGGAATGTGGGAAGAGGAACATGATGATAGAGTTATAGCTAAGGACAAGGTCCGAGAGCTGAAATGTGAAGTCTTTGAGCTCAAGCAGGAGCTAAAGACTAAGCAGTGGAAGTTGGAGAGGATGTCCTATATACATAGGAGTTCTCATGTAGATTTCGGTGACAGTAGTAGTTGGGTATTAGATAGAAGCGAGTAGGTAACCAGGACACACTATCAAGAGAGATGTTATTCAGATGCGCCAAAGAAAGATTTCGAGAATGCCCTACGACAGATGTAGTCTAATAATAGCTAGAGTAGAATAGATATATAAATATTATGTATCTAGTAGTGACGTAAAACCCTTTTTTGTATAATAAAGGGTAGTCTTTTATAAATCCCAATTTTTGGAAAGTAATTGCGGGATGGTAATGTAATCAGCTAAGGCTGGGTAATGTAAAAATGTAGTGTTAAAACTACAAGTTATGAATCAATATAAGTCTTTTTATGGAATATGTTGAGTAATGGGTATGAGTTATTGTTGTATTACAAATAATAACAAATCAACAAGAATAAAGTAATAATGATGTGTTGTTTTCTTAACAACAAAATGCCGCCAAGAAGGAGACAACGAAATCAGGGCGCTAATGTTGACCACCGGAGGGTGGTCCGATTAATCAATGCAGGAGTTCGTTAATCTTTTAACTAGTGCGATTTAATAGAAACGGGGCTAATGTACCCGTGATTCCGGAGTAATACGAGCTACTAATTTTAAGGACTTAAAAAAGTGTAGGTCATGCGGAGTTCAAAGGAACTACGGACCCTATAGAAGCCAGACATGGGTAAAAGAAATCGAGAAAGCATTTGTAATAGCAAATGTTGAGGAGGGTCAAAAGGTTGCCTTTGTAACCTATTTGATGAAAGGAGAGGCCAACTGCCGGTGGGAGGCAAAACCAAAGTAGGGCGATATAGGAAACCTAACGTGGGAGAGGTTCAAGGAGATTTTCTTCGAGAACTATTTTCCCACGAGTATGCAAAGGAGGATGGAGATGAAGTTTCTTGAATTGAGACAAGGGGATATGACAGTTCCCTAGTATGCTGCCAAGTTTAATGAACTGGCACGATTCGCTCCACATCAGGTGGACACTGAAGTGAGAAAGGCTAGAAGGTTCGAGCATGGCTTGAAACCCTGGCTCTATTGCCGAATCTCTTTGTTCCAAAGTACTTCCTTTGGAACCATACTCGAAAAGGCAATAATTGCCAAAGGTGGGAATGAGGCTCTCAGCCAGTACCACGAGGATAAGAAAAATAAGGGCAAGGTTGATGGAGGAACCAAGACCGAGGGAGCCAGTGGAAGTGGCAACGGTCAGAAGAGGAAGGGCTTTAACTCTGGGAATACCGGAGTAAAACAAGGGATTCTAAGAGGAGGATGGAGGCTGTAAAACTCAAGGAAGACTCACTTAGGAGTCTATCTCAAAGGAAAGGCGGTTTTTATAATTATGGGCCGGGGAAGGGCACATTTAGCTTAATTGTCCCAATCCAAAAAAAATCACGGATGCTTTGTATGTGGATCAAATGACCACATAGCAAAGAAGCGCCCAAGAAGGGGGATGAAGAAGGAAATAAGGGAACTAATAGTGGTAAGTTAGCTATTAATGGTCTAGCTCAGCCGGGGAAATCAATGGCCCGCACTTTTAATATGACGGTCCAAGATGCGGTGGCATCAGGGGATGTAGTTGTAGGTATTATTCCGATCAACAATATAAATTCATACGTGCTATTTGATTCGGGTGCTACTTGTTCGTTTATAGCATGTGATTTTGCTAGACGACTAGAATTATTTCCCGAAAAATTGCCTATACCTTTGAACATTAAGGTAGCAAATGAAGAGATAATTCTTGTTGAAGATATTCATAGGAGTTGTTGCATAGATGTACGTGGTTGTAAGTTATCGGTAGATTTAATACCGATAAAGTTAGGAGAATTCGACTTAATTCTCGGGATGGATTGATTAATTAACCATGGAGCAATTATAGATTGCCAAAAGAAATGTGTGAGAATCAGGAAGTTGAAGAAACCTCCTGTAGTATTTTACGGTAGTAAATTGTTGGGACGTCCATGTTGCCTTACGATGACACAAACTAGAAAACTCTTAAGGAAAGGTTGTGTAGGTTACCTATGCCATGTTGTTGATACCCAGAGAGTGGGAGCAACCATGGAACAAATACCTATAGTAAACGAATTCATGGATGTATTTCCAAGTGAGTTACTAGGTTTACCGCCGGATAGGGAGATCGAATTTGTGATAGACACTATGCGAGGGAGCTGCAGATCCTATCTCAAGGGCACCGCATCAGTATGGGCGCTGTGGAAATGAAAGAACTAATGGTTCGATTCTGAGGAACTATTGGAGAAAAAGTACATTCAACCGAAAGTGTTTCATTTGTGGGGAGCACCCGGTGCAGTGTTCTTTGTCAAGAAGAAAGACAGATCGTTAAGGCTTTGTATCTACTATCGGGAGTTGAACAAGTTAACGATAAAGAATAAATACCCATTGCCCAAGATCGATGATCTCTTTGATCAATTAAAAGGGGCAAAGTATTTTTCTAAAATAGATTTGTGGACGTGGTATCATCAGTTGAAGGTTAGGAAGGAAGATATACCAAAGACTGCATTCAGGACTCGTTATGGTCATTACGAGTTTCTGGTGATGTTATTTGGGTTGACGAATGCATCAGCTGCATTTATAGACATGATGAATAGAGTGTTCAAACCATATTTGGACAAGTTCGTCGTTGTGTTTGTTGATGATATTCTAGTCTATTCTTAGACGACAGAAGATCATGTTGAACACTTAAAATTAGTGTTGGAGACACTAAGGGAGGAGAAGTTATATACGAAATTCACCAAATGTGAATTTTGGCTGGAAAAGGTGCAGTTTTTAGGTCATGTCATTAACCAAGAGGGGATTTCAGTGGATCCAGCGAAGGTGGAAGAAGTAATGAATTGGGAACAACCAAAAACGCCGACTGAGGTGCGGAGTTTCCTAGGGTTAGCAGGGTACTATCGAAGATTTATCCAAGATTTTTCGAAGATATCTACCTCGTTGACTAATTTAACAAGGAAGACGGTGAAATATGTATGGACGGATAAATGTGAGGACAATTTTTAAGAACTAAAGAAAAGATTATGTGAAGCGCCTGTTTTGTCATTTCCAGATGACACAGGAGATTTTGTAGTGTATAGTGATGCTTCGCATAGAGGACTTGGTTGTGTGCTTATGCAGCATGGCAAAGTCATTGCGTATGCATCTCAGCGATTGAAGGATTATGAGAAAGTTTATCTTACTCATGATCCGGCCCCTGATCATGATAGTGTTTGCCCTAAAGATATGGAGACATTATCTTTATGGGGAAAATGTGAGATATATGGGACTATAAAAGTCTAAAGTATATCTTCACTCGAAGGAGTTGAATATGAGACAGAGAGAAGATGGTGGAGTTGATAAAGGATTATGATTGTGAAATCTTGTATCACCCGAAAGGCCATCGTAGTTGCCGAGCGCCTTAAGTAGAAAGGGTCGGGAAAAGTTGTCTATGTTAACGGCTCAAAATGAGTTAATAACGAGAGATGGCTAGAATGGAAATAGAAGTCAAGATGCCGAGTGATTCAGGCGGTTACTCTTACTGACGGAGATGCAATCTACCATCGTAGAAAGAGTTAAGGAGGTACAACTCAAGATTTAACGAGTGTAACCAAATGAAGAAGCGGTTATCCAGAGAAGGAAGATGCTAAGTATAGTCTTGATAATGAGGGATTATTAAGATTTGAGGAAGAATTTGGGTTCGAATGAGACGGAATTAAAGGAGCAAGTGTTATAAGAAGCTCATAGTTCGAGGTACTCGATACATCCACAGTAGCACTAAGATGTATCAAGACCTTGACGAGAGTTTTTGGTGGCCAAACATGAAGAGAGAAATAGCGATGCATGAGTAGGTGCTTAACTTGTCAAAAAGTTAAGGTAGAACATCAACGACCCAGTGGCTTATTACGGTCATTGGAGATTAGGAGTGGAAGTGGGAGCATATCACAATGGACTTTGTGGTGGGACTTCCGATCTTTCGGAAGGGGTATGATGCAATTTGGGTAATAGTGACCGGTTGTGAAGTTGGCTCACTTTTTGCCAATTAGGATCAAGTATAACTTAGACCGATTAGCTAAACTTTATGTTAAGGAAATCATTTCGGACATGGAGAACCGAAGATCGATTGTGTCGAGATCGTGATCCACGATTCACATCAATTTTTGGAGGAGTTTGCAAGAACGATTGGGAAACAAATGAGGTTAAGCACAGCTTATCATCCACAAACTGATGGGCAGAGCGAGAGGAAAATTCAGACGTTAAAAGACATGTTGAGGTCTTGCATCATGGATTTCAAGGGTAGTTGGGATGATCACCTACCACTAGTAGAGTTTGCATATAACAACAGTTATCATGCAAGCATAGGCATGCCGCTGTACGAAGCATTGTATGGAAGAAAATTTAGAACACCATTGTGTTGGGATGAGGTGGGAGAACGCCGAATGGTAGGACTAGAATTGGTACAGCAGACAGCGGATGTGGTAAAGTTAATTCGGATGCATCTCGTCACAGCTCAGGACATACAGAAGAAGTATGCGGACTCACATAGACTAAGTCGAGAGTTTGAAGTGGGTTCATATGTATTTCTAAAGGTATCTCCCTGGAAAGGAAAGATACGCTTTGGAAAGAAAGGAAAGTTAAGTCCAAGGTTTGTAGGACCTTTTGAGGTGTTAAAACGGGTGGGAGAGGTAGCTTATGTGATAGCATTACCTCCAGACCTAGAACGAATACATAACATGTTTCACGTATCTCGTATTACGTCCATATGCTTTTACTATAAGCATGTAATCGAGTATGAGCCGATTCATATCGAGAAAGACTTAACATATGAAGAGTCACCGATGCAGATCATTGATAGGAAGGAACAAGTTCTGAGGAACAAGGTAATACCATCAGTAAAGGTATTACGGAAGAACCACGATGCTGAAGAAGCAACGTGGGAACTAGAAGAAAAGATGAAGAAAAATTTTCCCCATCTATTTGATTAAAAGTAAGACGAGATTCTGAGGACAGAATCTTTATAAAGGGGGGAAGAATGTAACGACCGAGAAATTCGGATCTTATTGTAAAATGATTTTATTAAATTAAATAATAATATAATCCTATTTTATGTGTTATCGAGATGGTTGTCATTGTATAACCTATTGATGTTAGAATATCGTAGTATTTGAGCTACGTGGATGAATTAAAGTGTTTGAATTTCCAAGACGAAAATAAAAGTTTTCCGAGAGATTTTCTGAAAAACACTATTCATTGGTATTTGCTCGGGATATATTTTTGAATTTCCGAGAAATACGTAAAGATGGAATAACAAAGTAAGATGGATTATGTAATAAAAATCTAGTTATGAAAAATGTAATATTTCGCTTGCGGACTTAATTTATAAACATTAAGGAAGGCGAAGTAGTAATGAATAAGTAATAAGTGTATGATACTTGGTATTGTGGAAAGTAATGAAAACAAGTATAATACGAAGTATTATACGAGTTTGTATGAAGGATGAAATATCGTATATAAATTCTATATGAATTGGAATACGAAAATAATACATAAAATATAGGTATTAAGTAATGTTAATGGACTTGGAAGATTGGTTAACAATTAAATTCAAGTCCAAGTAGATTAAAGGGTGAGGCCTAATTAATGGTTAAACAAGTTAAGGTTTATTAATGCAAAGCCCAAAGGATGATTTAATGTAAGCCCAAGAGAGAATCCATGAGTTGTATGACCCATGGGGCAAACTATATTAATATGGTTATTGTGGTGACCAAGTTAGTGTGGTGACCAAGACTTAGAAGTAATGACCAAGACTTTGAAGTAATGGCCAAGTATAGGATAAGAGAGTGATTAGCAAGTAATGAATAGTAAGGAGGTGGCTTAAGGACGTGGGATGATTTAATGACCAAACTACCCTAGCTTTCCAATTTCTATAAATATAGGAGGCTTACAGGCCATTTAACACTTGTTCAAATAATCCAACATTTCAAAAGTGCTTAAGTGTTAGAAAGAATAAGCTACCAATAAGTCACTTCCATAAGTAAGAAGAAGAAGAAAGCTACCTTACCAAGACTACAAAAAGTAAGACTTCTTCTCTATTATCTTCTATCTCTACCATGATAGGTGGATATAAAAAGTTGGAATTAAGGAACATGAATGTTAAGAAGTAAGAAGAATGAGTAAGAAATGAACTTAAGCCACATAAGTTGGCAATAAGTCATTTGAAATTATAAAAGTTATAAACTTATTATAAGTTAACCTTGAATGTTAAGTATGAAAATATGATCTTGTAATGAGAGAAGTGAATTAAGAACTTATATGATTATATGTATCATGTATACATAAGTAAAGTTATATGTGAAAAACATGTAAAGTATGATGATTAAGAAACTCTAATTGTCATAAGTCATGAATAATCAAATCTTAAGTAGTTTATAATTTGACAAGTTATAAGCTCATGAAGAATAAGTCAAAATCCAACAATGAATATAAGTTGTTGTATTAAGTATGTTAAGATGTTCACATGATGAATGAAGTTCATTTGTAATGTTGAACAAATCATAAGAATGAAGAATTGCCGGAATTTGTACGATTGGACGATAAACGTCGAATTCATAAAATTCTCAGAATAGAAGTCAAATTTTGTGTTTGATCACAAAACCATTATTTTCCAATAGAGACAAGTCATATTTGGCATTTAAGAGTTGCGGACTCGAAAATGACCGGATTCGACTTAGAACGAAGAACGAGTGTTGAGCGTTTAACGCGTTTATCGTTTTTGTTAAAAATGAACCAATAGGTGAATTTTTAGCAAACGAAGACAAATAGATAAAATTCTTGCATGAACATGTAGATTATGTAATTTGTGAACCGTAGGCTTTGGAACGAGCCAATTCAGACATATAACGAAGAAGTTGTATGCGTCAGGAAGTTCACAAAATTCACAAACCGAATTTGTTTTTCTGGCGCGACAGAGTTGGCGCGTGTGGCGCCAACCAAGGCAAAATGAGTTTACAGCGGTAGTAATGTGGTCCGAGTATATCGCAAGAGTCAAGCGCGCATGAACCATAATATAATATATGGCGCCGTAACGCCGTATATAAAGACTAAAAATCTTACGGAGAGTGGAAGTATAGTGCTGCCCATTAAAAGTAAGGACTGCCAGTCAGCCAAGTCGAGACGGTGATATTTATAAGCTTAGGCTGCAGTCACGAGATGAAAGTATAAAGGTGAGCGCAATGCCGCCAGTCTCAGGACAAGGATGGTAATGAATGTTTCTAAGTACAAGGTTTAAACCTTGTTAAACCTTAAGGATGTTGTATAAAGGTTGAGATAACCTAGTCGAATATAAATGCAAGGATAATGATAAACTGGAACGAATAGTAACTGAATCTAATACACAATTAGATTGAAATGAAGGGTATGATATAGTCATATACATACTTGATTATATGTGACCTAATGTAAGGCATTATGTGATCATGTATTGTAGAGACTTGAACTACTTGAACATAAAGTTAATATACCATAGCAGACGCTAAAGGCAAGTATTCTAACTCTTGTCTCAGTTCAATCTGAACAAGTTTTTGAAGTTCATGTATTCTTTTACATGAATTGAAGTGTGTTAAAGTTAAAGCCAATTCCTTTGGCTAGACTTGATGTAGTGATAATCTATTCATGTATTATCAAATGTTGCTATCTTTTGTCAACTACTTGATATGATTTTCAAAAGAAGACTGAAATGTTAAACAAATGTTTTTTCGGTAAAACGACAAGCATGTGAGGTTGCCAAATGCTTAAACGTGCATACATTTAATGGATGTAGTGTTGATCAACAAAGAGTACAATAGGATGATCACCTAGAAGTGCTCGTAAGTAATATCGGGCTTATGGATTTGCTTCCGGGTTGTCCTTTTCTAATAAAGAATGAATACTCGAGGTCTTTGACCGGAGTGAATGTTTTACCAAATATTGTTATTATTGCAAAACATTTTGAAAGAAAAGATGAAGTGCTATTTTGAATTATCAATAGTACTTCATAACTACTATTCAGTTATTGAAGATATACGATTTGTATGTGTCAAGCATGTTGTTGTTAAAGTGTTATACTTTCTGAGCTAGTTATGCTCACTCTTGCTTGAACCATATAAATGCAGCTAAGACTGAACGTCCCGAAGGATCGAAAAAGGATAAGGGAAAAGCTAAGGCAGATTACTGAGTTGTCTTGTAATAATATAGGTCTATTGTTGTAATGTAACTGATATTATGACAAAGAACATTTGTAATGGGTATAGAACCTGGGAAATGTAAATATTACTTTAAATATATAGAAGTTATGTTCGTTCTTTGAGACTTTTCAATTGAATGAATGTATAAATGTTGTAAGTATAGCACCATCTGTCAGGTTGGAAGATACCCGGATTTGGGGGCGCTACAGATCCAAATATTCCTTGAATACTCGGTTCATCATATCCATGAAGGCAGCAGGAGCATTAGTCAATCCAAAGGACATGACTAGGAATTCATAATGCCCGTCTCGGAGTTTCGAAAGCCGATCTTTGGAATGTCATCATTTCTAATCTTCAATTGGTGATATCCGAACGAAGATCAATCTTTAAAAGAATTTGGCTCCTTTAAATCTGGTCAAACAGTCATCAATACATGGCAATGGGTACCTATTTTTGATGGTGACATGATTCAACTCCGATAATCAATACAAAGTCGCATACTCCCATCTTTCTTCTTCACGAATAGAATAGAGCACCCCAAGGAGAAGTACTAGGACGAATAAAGCCAATGTCTAACAATTCTGCGCATTGGGTCTTTAACTCCACGAAGTTCAATAGAGCCATTCGATATGGGGCTTTGGAAATGGGTTTTGTAACGGGTTCAAGGTCGATACAAAATTCAATTTCACTTCTGAGGGCGAGCAGGGAAGTTCTTCAGGGAATACGTCAGGGAATTTATTAACAATAGAAATATCATTCAAAACTGACGTATTTTTGCTTAGATCCGTGACATGAGCTAAGAAAGCTTGACATCCGTTTTTTAATTAAAGAATAGCTTTATGGCTTGAGATGACCGTGATTGATTTTAATGGTTTGGTCGCTTGAATCTGCATAATAGGTTGATTAGGAATATGAAAGCTAACAACCTTATGAAAACAATCGATTTTTGCATGATGAGTAGTTAACCAATCAATCCCTAGAATCATGTCAAATGCAAGTATTTTCAATGAAATAAGATCGACAGGTAATGTGAGGGTACCGATTTGAACCAAACAAGACTTATAAATAGTGGATGTAATGAAGGTTTCTCCCAATGGAGTTTCCACAGATAAGTCAAAGTCTAATTTCTCCGGAGTCAAATTTAATTGTTGAGCGCAAGTAGGAGAAATAAAAGAATGGGTAGAACCGGTATCAAATAAAGTATAGACTTCGCTATAGTTTATGATAAGCTTACCCGTGATGACCTCATTCGGGTTCCTTGCTTTCTGGGAGGTCACAACAAACGCTCTTCCTTACCACCACGGCTTTGACTTTTTCGGGGATGACCTTTGGTGCCTCCATCCTATTTGAACTTGTTTTCGATGAGCGACAAAATTGGGCTAAGTGACCTTCTCTTCCACAATTATAACATGCTTTGACGACATCTTGATTTGACCGATGTGTCCCTCCCTCCGCATTTGAAGCATATGATGATAGGTGGTTGTTCTCCTTCCTTAACAACAGGTCTTTGGTCTTTGACGTCTTTCCATCATTGTAGAATCTCCTCTTCTTGAAATGTCCATTCTTATTGTTTTGGCCCTGATTACCACCGAAGTGGTTACCATTTCTGGAATGTTGATTCCTTCCAAGCTTGTTATCACCGCTTCGATGACTGCTCTCACTGGTATTATCATTTTGCCGGCTGCTCTCTTTTGGTTGCGTTGACTCGTTATCGCACTCCACTAACTGAACCCTATTTACAACATCTGAATATAAACACAGTTTATGAGAAATAAGATGTTGACGTATCTCCATCTTCAAACCTCTTAAAAACATCCGCGTCATTCTCTCTTCATTATCCACCAAGTGGGGACTTAATCGGGACAACTCGGCAAACTTTGCTTCGTCTTTGCGACACGGCCATATTATTACATTCTAACTTGATGAACTCCACCTCCTTCATGTGACGAATACTTTCGGGAAAGTACTTGTCGTTGAATAGTTCTTGGAACTTCTCCCAAGACATTTTTAGTGCGGCAGGTTGAGTACGCTTTACTGATTCCCACCAGTAATCTTCCTCTCCTCGCAACATAAAGGCGGCAACCTTTTGCTCCTCGGAGCATCCCAAGACATCAAATATCTTGGTGATCTGCTTTATCCATGCTTCCGCCTTAAGTGGTTTTGGCTCTCCAATAAACTTTGGTGGTCTCAACTCCTTGAACTGTTTAGCGGTGACCGTCCGAGTGTTTCCAGTGTTTCCACCTACATTTTGGACAGGAGCCGCTCTCGCCTGCTGTTGCATGAAGTGCATAAAGCCTCTTAACATTTCATCATTTATCATTTGGTTAGTGTTGTTGTTTGCATAAGGATTGTCGCCTTCCTGATGCACATTATCCTGATTATTGATATGTGGTGGATCAACGGTCGCCTGTGCTCCATTACTATTCTCAACATTCTCGAATGTCATTTTCAGATACTTCCACAAAACAAAAGGTTAATTGACATGTAACATATTATCCCTATATCCTGACCGACCAATTAAATACAAAAAAAAACTTAGGTAGGTCATACTAGCGAAGGAATTCCTCGTCTCTCCCCTCCTAGTTCTATTCTCACATCTTAGCCAGGGATCATATCCCTAAGCTTTGATACCAACTGTGGCACCCCCAAAATAGGTATACATCACCCATCTTGAGTCGCCAAATACATGGTACAAAATTTAAATACAACAGTCATGTAAAATACGACTAAACATAAACTGAGTTTTAATACAAATATTGTCATCTAGACAATATACAAACTCAATGGGGTCCTCATTACATTTATTATTACACTATTTCATAGAATAGTGAGGACTACTAATGCTATCATCTGGACCGTCACTCCGTTCCCCGACAAGTCCCTGCTACGTTCTCATTTCCTGAAGAGAACAATGGAAACAAAAGGGTGAGCTTAACTAGCCCAGTAAGAAATATTATGACTAAGATAATGCAGAATAAATTATTATTAGCCTTCAACAGTGTTAAACTGATAAAATATAACAAACATCAAGTTTAACTGCAGCGGAACAAGCAATCCATTAGAAGAGTCATGTAGAAAATTAAATCTACTATCTTCTATGATTTAAAAGGTTTTTCATCACTTTTATCATTTGGGACTCAAACAATAAATAATCCACATCATCGAATCACCCCCGCCTTTTACGACCAAGGATATTCTTTAGTATCACGACCACAAATTATCCATGCACTATGGGCCAAGGATATTTGTGTATTCATTAATGGTCATGATCATGCCAAAAACTATCCATCAATGCACTACGGGCCAATGAGGACTTTTACCACATCATTTGTAACGTTACGATCATGATTACACCGAATAATCCCTGGTCATAATCATACCAAGTCCATCTATGTACTACAGGCCACATATGACTTTCAATAAAATATAAACATGAGGATGATGATAATGATATAAGAATTTAATAAAACAAGTTCAAGAATTAATTTATCCAGGAACTAATAACGTCCAAATTTTCAACATGATACTTCTTTGTAGGGTAAAATTCAAGAATGCTTAGAAGAATATTTTCATGAAAAGATACTGGATGAAGCACAAATATCAAGGATATTCCACTAATTTCATGGAGTATAGAAGTCAAAGTTTTAACCAACTGATTATAATAAAGAATGGAATAACAAAAGAAATCACCATGAATGCGATAGACCGCACAGGCAGGTTATTCCTACAGAATAATAAATAATGGAACCAGGTCCGACGTAAAATGCACAGATAGGATTTTCCAATAGAATAATAAAGAATGGAACCAGGTCCGGCGTAAAACGCACAGACATGATATTCCAACAAAATAATAAAGATTGGAACCAGGTCCGGCGTAAAACGCACAGACATGATATTCTAACAGAATAATAAAGAATGAAATAATAGAAGAATTTCACCAAGTATAGGGTAGCCCGCATATACAGGTTATTCTAACATAATAATAAATAATGGAATAACAGAAGTTCTCTTCATGAATACAAAAGAAATAATACCCCTTACTGTAAAAGAAACTGGATATAAGAGTAGGGAAGTAGCAGAATACTTTTCTATAGTTTCTCTATAATTTCTCTCTCTAGAGTTTCAGTGAATTCATAAGAAATAATGAAGGAATGATCTTCTATTTATAGGAGAATGGAAAGGCACTGTGTAAGGATTTTTCTCACGGACGAAATAATTTACGAAGTCACAGATAAAAATTTTGATACCACATATGCAAATTGTCAAACATTCAACCAATAATAACAAAGCAAGACAAAATACACATATATATATATAAACCCACATGTTATATATATATATATATATATATATATATATCATACCAATTATCTCTTTGAAAAGCAACACCATTTTCCACCCGTGAACAACTTTTGAAAAACCTCCCAACAATTCAATTTTCAACACCCATGGGCCTCACGTGTTCCCCTCCCATCAACATCTCATAATCACAGGTGGGTACCACTATATATATATTGAATAACTTCCTACCGAGTATTTGAAAAATGGGGGTCCATAAAATAAGCAAAACTTCATAAAAATTACTTTAATAATTTTAACAACATTTATCACCTTTATTATAATTCACAATATTAATCGACTGTGTCGTTTCTCGAGAAAGAGGGCTTTCCAATAAGGATTTCTCCTATTATTGGCGCGCAATTAGGTGACTAAACCTCTCCTTGACAGAACATCTAGACATCGTTAATATTGCAAATAATAATATTAATAACCTGTCTTCTCAATTATTGATTTAATAATATATAAAATATTGACAATAATTGAATCAAATAACGTGAGATACTATGAAACAATTACTGTAACAATAATTGAATAAAATTGAGTGACTTCTCACAACACATAAACATAACTTCTAACATATCATTCAAGATCATATATTTTTTTAGGGTTTTATACCTTTCTTGATCAATCTTGATTCTAGGCTTCTTGATCTGTTAGGGGTGTTAGTGGGGCTTGAATTGGGGACTGAAATGCTATATAAATTCGTGGGTTTTGAGAGAGAGAGAGAGAGAGAGTTGGTTGAGTGAATGTGTATGAATGAGCTTAAATGTGACACTTTCTTTCTCCAATCCTATATATAATTGAATGCAATGTATTGGCTGATCTAGAAGGCTGATTGCTGGAATTAATTTAAGTCACATGGTAGGTTAAAGTGGTTCGCCAACTACATATCTTGGCTAGATTTACAAGCAATCTAATAAAAATATGACAAAGTGTATTTTGGTCATTAAGCCTGTGATTTTAATGGCACTTAGGTCATTTGGCAAACCCTTAGGGTTTAACCCTAAGGTCCGGCACCATAAATTTGACAGATTTCTAATTAGGGTTTGTACAAAATTTAGTTTCTTAAAATTGTAATTATGGTTTGTTAATCATTCTTAGTTTCCTAATTACATGCAATATGGAAATTAGGTTTACATAAAAAAATATAAATAAAATTGCTAATTTAGTAATTAGGGATTACAATAGCAATTAGGGTTTTATTTTAGAAAATTAGGGTTACTAATTTAATAATTAGGGTTCGAATAATTAGGGTTTTCAAATATTAATTAAGGTTTCTCTAATTAAAATTAAATTCTATCATACGCAACATAATTCAAACAACACAATTTCTGACTGATCTTAAACTCCAGTTTTGAGTTTCCAATTAGGGTTTATTATAGTGATATTAGGGTTTTGTCAGGTTAATATAAAAATGTTCCACACATTAACATTACATACATAGAGTACATAATTATATCACTGAAATAAAATCAATATTATATTAATATTCTCATTCCTTGATCAAAATCCAAAATTAGGGTTTGGATTTCATATCCGATTTATCTTGCATATACATACCATTATTAATTAAGTTATAATAATTAACTTAATTAATCTAAAATAAATTCATATAATAAAATAATTATTATAATAATTCTATAATCGTTTCATATATTATTTAAATAAAATAATAATCATATTTTCGTAGAAAATAAATAAAAATATTTCTACTATAAAATTAATTATTATATGAATATACTTTATAATGATCAATAATTCTAAAATAAAATTATTTGTAATAATTAATGTAATAAATAAATTTTATTTATCACACATATATATATATACGCATTACCTGCCACATATTTCCACCATTAAAATAAAAAAAAAAATTATATGCAAAATTTATTATTTATTTATATAGAAAATATCGAGTTATTACACACTATGCTGGGATGAAGTCGGTGAACACCAAATATTAGAATGAATGAGTGCAACAAAGAAAAATGGCCGAGGTTGTTAAACTCACAAGAACAAGATTGGTAGCTGCTCAAGACAGACAGAAGAAGTATGATGATCAACACATACATGAGTTCGACGTATGAAATTACGTGTTCTTAAAAGTTTCTCCTTAGAAGGGGAAAATTAATTTCGGTAAAAAGGAAAAGCTAAGCCCCAGGTTTATTGGACCCTTTGACATTCTGCGAAGAGTAGGATAAGTGGCTTATGAAGTAGCTCTACATCCAGAGTTGGAAAACGTTCAAAATGTTTTTCATATTTCAGTGTTACGATCGTATAAACCCGATTACAAACGTGTGATCGAGCACAAACCATTGCAGTTCGATAAAGACATGTCTTATGAATAGGTTCCTATCCAGATAATCGATAGGAAAGAACAAGTGCTCAGGAATAAGGTGATACCTTCTGTGAAGGTAATATGGATAAACCACAATGTCGAAGAGGCTACATGGGAACTCGAAGTTGAAATGATGAAGAATTACCCTGAGCTATTTTTTTATCTATGTCTTCGATTCTGGGGACAGAATCTTTGTAAGTAGGGAAGAATGTGACGAATGATTTGTTTGAGTTGTGATTCTAGGGACAGAATCCTTGTAAGGAGGGAAGGATGTAACAATCCAGAATTTTAAATTATAATTTTTAAATATTTATTGAATTATATAAATATTTAATGGATGTGTTTTTTGTTGAATAAATATGTGTTTAATTTGATTTGATTTGGTTAATTATTTGTTAAATAAATAATTAATGAGTTAAAAA
Source organism: Panax ginseng (assembly GCA_020205605.1). NCBI lineage: Eukaryota > Viridiplantae > Streptophyta > Magnoliopsida > Apiales > Araliaceae > Panax > Panax ginseng. The sequence goes on from CM035140.1 coordinate 92,763,010, forward strand.
AAAATTAATTATTATGAGATAATATTCTAATTTAATTTAATAATTAAATTAGAGAGTTGATAAGGATTAAATGGATTATTATAATATTTTTAATTTAATTTGGTAATAAAAATGTGATAAATAACTATGCTATAAGTGGGTTATTAAAATAAATTAAAAGAGTTTAATTTAGTTTTTACCAAACAAGGATTAAAGATATTAAGTCTTTAATTTTTAAGGATTTTTGCCAAACAAAGCCTTACGGCTTTTGAATTTTAATTATAATAAATAATATAAAGAAAATATAAATAATATATATTAAATTATGGTAACTGATAATTTATTAGGGACATTAGTAAGACGTCGATTTTAGACATTTGAAAGTGTGTGCGTTGAGTTGAGTTTATTTTACGTTAAAGTGTATTTGGTCTAAAACCTGAGCCTAAGAAGAAATGGAAGTTGTCAGTAAAGATTACAGAGAATTGAGATAGACTAGAGAGAATTGAGAGGAGAGAAAGGTGTTGTGAATTACAAGTATTCTAACAAGGGTTAACCAAGCAAGAGAAGGTATGTTACATAACCTTAATATTATATATATATATGTGTGTGCGTATATATATATATATATATATATATATATATATATTTTTACATCATAATTCCTAAGTTTCTGTGTTCTTGAGTTTCACTGTAGTATAAAGTCTTTATAAAATTTTCTGTAATCCAAATTTTTATAATTGGTCATGAAATTATGTGTATATGTAATTGTAATGTTATAACTAGCATATATATATGTGATTGGATCTGAATATATATATATATATATATATATATATATATATATATATATATGTGTGTGTGTGTGTGTGTGTGTGTGTGTGTGTGTGTAATTGTATGCTAAATTACGTCCAAAAGAAAGGAAATGGTTTTATAGTGAATATATGTATGAACATGGCTTGTAGGAGTACCAAAATTAATATTTGATTGTGAGCTAATTGTGAAATTGAACATTGAACATGTTAATTTGGTAAGAAATAAATAGAACATAGTTCGAATGAATTAATTTGGTGTATAATTATGGTTACAGTGCTAACTTTGTCAAATAATGTCAAAAATGGAGTTTTGGATTAAAATATGGCATTCAAGGATTTAATTTTTCTAAAGTTGTTGTTTAGTAGTTTTAAATTAATATATATATATGATGGGTAACTTTATGTGTAATTTATGTAAGTTATACATGATAAATTGGTGTTAGAAATTAAGATACAGCCAAAAAAATTAGCTTTGTTACATTCTTCTTCGTGTTTTCGATTCTCGTAATTTGGAGCATCGGCGCCTAAAATCGTATTAACTTTAAACTTCAAACTTCAATATGCACTAAAGTAAAGTCAAGCCATGGCGCCTAACACCTTCAGACCGCAGCCGCTTAACAGCTGAGGCTTAGGCATCGCATTGTCATATCACACACACACATGACCGTCCACATGTAGTAAATCGTGGCGTATAACGGGATTAGCGAGAATGGCAGAAAATTATTTTCTTTACATGAAGTCTGTAAATAATGATATGATGCAATATTAAGACTGTTAAAAATGTAAATTTTGTTATTGTGGTATTATAGTGCTAAGAATGAGCATATTATTAATAATTAAGGAGTGTTATTACTAATGTAACTTGACTATGTGGTTAAAAATCAAACCATACATGAAATAGATACTTAATTATATATAGAGTATGTGTAATGACTAATTATGTTATGATGATATGTGTATAGGGTATTGTGAATCGAATTATTACGGTTTAGCTTACACGCAAGGCAAGTTTTCTGAATCTAAACTTTTGTTGAGCAAGTTTCTTAACTCTAACTATATTGTGCAAGCTCCGAAACCTTACCTCTTGATATTGAACAAGTTTTTCTAATCTTAAACAAGTTATTTAGCATGCAAGTTTCTAAATTCTGATAAACTAATGTTGAACAAGTTTTATCGTTCAATTTACTATTTATTATGCATGCTCAATACTCAATTCTAAATAAGATTTTAACCTTAGCTTAATATTGTTCAAGCAAGGTATGTTATGTTATTCAATACTTATGCTATTAGATTATTCTTAAAGCATGACCTTAATATACAATGTTGATTCATTTATGATTTATTCCATTGCATAATGTTATTATATTTTTATTCAACTAATCCGTAGTTGCTGTTCGTTAAACTCTAAATTTTCTTGAAACTTATCCAAACCAAACTTACTTTGGGCGGACTTGTATTCTAAATGCTGAGATGAACAACCCTATTATAGGGGATAATTTATACATAGCGTTGAAATATTTGTGCACAATACATTGTACAAAGGGCTGATCCCCCTAAGTACGAGGAGTCCCTATAGTCTTATGAATGTTAAAGTTTAAGTTGAAAGATTACTAATTATAACTATGGATATAGTTCGTGGTCTAATGACCTCAGATATATATTTCAGGTTTTGATTATCATTGATAGAGCATATTGTTCAGTTCTATTGAGCCTATTATTTGGCAGTTGTTATAAAGTTTTATTCAGTGTCATTTCAAGTGAGCATTGTTTGCTCACTCTTGCTTATATAACTATTACAGCTAAAGTTGAGAAGGTCAATGTACCTAGCACCAGTAAAGGGAAAGGAAAGATTAACAAGTATTGAAGACTTGTAACATTGTTGACTTTTAATATTGTCAGACTTTGTTTTTAGTTATTATGATGAAGTTATTTAATTTTCTGCACTTGATATTTGTATTTAAAGGTTAGATGACCTGAGAGATTTTATTGGAAACTATTGATGTAATCCTTTAATGGGAAGGTTTATTGTAAGACCCCAAATTATTAATAAATGAAATTTAATTTCCTCTATTTATCATTTTGAAATAGTAAGGGTTGATTTGATTAATGTGGTTAGTTATAGGTAAAATGCGTAAATATTTTAAATAAGCAGGTGGTTATAAAATATTCATTGTTGTCGGGGAATATTCGTTTGGTCGTGGAATATTCTTGCTGTAGGGGAATATTCGTACGACGACGCAGTCTTTTGTGGGCCCCATAACGAAAAGCGATTGGATGAAGAAAACGACAAGTATAAGTTGATTATAAATAACGGCGTAGTTGTTACCGTTAACACTGTTGGAATATCCGGTGGTTAAAACACGCGAATGTCTGCGTTGTTGCACAAGAAGACATTTGCAGTATTGCACCAATTATTGATTCTTACGTAAGAAGGCACTACTCAATAATTGTTACAGTAGTTACTGTTCAGACTAGTCTCCGCATCTCTTTGCAAGCATCCTTGTTATACTCATCCACTTGTCGTTGAAGGCTCAAGAACTGAGGGCTAGATATGTCTTCGTGCTGTGGTGCCGCCTCCGTTCCTTGATCTCCCATCGTCGCATCCCCCTGAAACTCGTCGTCGTCCGAGGTGTCCTCAACGTTATCCTCATCCTCTAAGGCTGATGGGAATACAAATCCGACTCCAATAGAGTGTGACTCACCCCCGGGCCACACCGAATACCGCACAATCATCCTCGAATATAACATCTAAAGCAGCATCTGGGTGGTCTTATCATCGGACCATCGTACTCCCGCCTGTCTACACAACCCACAATTGAGCGATGGGTGTGGCAAGCCGCTAGAGAATGGTCCTCGTAAGCATCGTCGGATTGAAAAACTGATTATAGCCCCTATGTCGATGATGAAATCTTGTACAATGGCATACAGAAGCAATGCCTTCTCCTTGGGCACATCTGACGTGTGAGTGGATGGAAATAGCTTGGCATACAGAAACACGTACCATATTTTCCCATACCGACTGTGATCTTTACTGCAAAAGTTTGTGCCTCCTTTTAGGCCCTTGATCTATGTGGTACCCAGCTTTGTCATTTCTTTCATAATAGCCTCATAATCACGATCATTGTCACATAAGTGAGCGTACTGGCAATGTCTAGGCACTCATAACTGGTAGTATATGTTGATAGCGTCGGCATTGAAAGGAACTAACCTACCCCGCACAAAAGCGTTGTAGGGGGCCTTATCCTCAACATTAGCATTGAATTCTTTGACCACACTCACAACTACGGCCTCGGGCTCCTCCGTGAGTTTATTCCAACCTTTTTGATATATTTGTTTCTTCATTTCATCATCGACATGTTCTGGTGCCAACCCCCACTCCGATGTGAGTGCTTTTATTATAAGGTAGTCATAACGGTCGGCGGCGGCGACACTTATGAATTTTCGCTGGTCAAAGGTTTGTGTTGGTGGTGTTGCCCCTGAACTCTCTCCTCATTGTAACTTTGATGCCGGTTTTGGTGCCATTGATTTGGTATTAAAGAGCTTCAACAAAAAAATTCCTCTAACTTCACTTAAGAAATTTGTCGAACATTTGGTGTGCGAGACGTGAAATCTCCCAAACTTAGTGAATTTGCTTCAACTCTAGTGATAGATGTGGAGATTTTTGCAAGAAACAAACTACTCACTCTCTATATACCTCCAAGTTGGTTACAGAGATTTGCTCAAACCCTAACCTTAAACTTCCAAATTGGTGTGAATTGATATTGTTAGGTTGTGGGGTGAAGGAGTGGTTTTATAGAGAGGTATAGATGGGTAAGTTTATAATGGAGTGGGGAGATGGTGATTAGTTTGTTAATTCATGGGTTTAGGGTGTATAGGAGTAGTGGGGTAGTATGAAGTTGAAGTTGAATTGGAAAAGTGTTATGAATCGATGTTCTTTAAGCCCGCCCAACCGCCCTTCAGTTCTGAGATGATCCCCCCTACTGGGTAATATTTGAAAGATGACCCAGTGGCCCTTCGCTATTTTTGACTTCAAGACCCACCTTTACGTGGTATAGTTCTTTGAATATTTCATTGGTGCTAGTGAGCTCGCTAATCGATTCTTAACCCCACTCGATCGGGCTGTAATCTGCTAATGCCATCTTTTGCTTGTTCTTTCCATCAACTCCAATACATGATCGGCTTAAGTACCTGAAATACCATTGAACATACATATAAGTAGATATTGAGAAATTTTAAGCATGGGTGGTAAGATTATCTAGAATACTATAATTGAATAACTACATAATGAACTTATTATATACTAATTATTATTATAAACTACAAATTGACTAATATGACTAAAATTACTAAGAATGAAATTAAGATTGGGTTGCCTCCCAATTAGCGCTTGATTTTAAGTCGTTCAGCCTAACTACTCCCTATTTATGGCGCGTCGGCAAGTGTGATTGTGATGACATCCCAATTGGACTCGCCACCCCAATAATGTTTCGACCGTTGACCTTGAACGTCTCTAATTGATTCCTACTGTATAGTTCAATGGCGCCATGTGGGAAAACTCTCTTGATAGTGAATGGACCCGACCACCTTGATTTTAGCTTTCCTGGGAACAACCGCAATCTTAAGTTGAACAATAGTACTGATTGCCCCAGTTCGAACGTTCTCTGCATGATTTTCTTGTCGTGCCATTTCTTTACCTTTTCTTTGTACAACTTCAAGCTCTCAAAGGCTTGAAGTCTGAATCCATCGAGTTCATTTAATTGAAGTAGCCTCTTTTCACCTACTGCTGCTTGATCGAAGTTGAGTTTCTGAATTGCCCAGTAAGCTTTATGTTGTATCTCGACAAGTAGGTGACATGATTTCCCGTAGAGAAACTGATATGGTGACATCCCAATTGATGACTTATAAGTAGTTCTGTAAGCCCATACTGCATCATCTAATCTAAGAGCCTAGTCTTTTCTGTTCGGGTTTACCACCTTCTCTAAGATTTTCTTTACCTCCTTGTTTGAAACCTCAGCTTGCCCACTTGTTTGGGGATGATATGTTGTAGCTACCTTATGGTTGACCCCATATTTTGCCAAAAGAGTTGTGAACGATCTGTTACAGAAGTGACTACCCTCATCATTTATTATAGCTCTAGGCGTGCCAAATCTTGTAAAAATATTCTTTTGCAAGAACTTAAGAACCACTTTGGCATCGTTAGGGGTGAGTGCTACGGTTTTAACCCATTTTTATACATAGTCAACCACATAAAATCAATGCCCCAGACGTCAAAAATTTCAACTTTGAAGATAGTGTGTAGTGGCATCTCATTCCTTTTCGATATGTTACCCACCCGTTGACATCTAAAACAACGTTTTACGAATTTGTGGGCGTCCTTAAATATTGTAGGCCAATAAAACCCTGCTTGAAGAATTTTCGCTGATGTTCTCTCACTTCCATAATGTCCTCCGTATGTAGACGAACGACACATGTGCATTATATTCTTCACCTCGCTGTAGGGTACACATCTTCTAATCATCTTGTTGGCGCACTGTTTGAATAGGTATGGTTCATCCCACATGTACCACTTGCCGTCATGTAGGAATTTCTTTTTTTGTTGTCGTGTAAGATCAGGGGGAAAGATGTTGCTCACTAGATAGTTAGGAAAATCTGCATACCATGAAAATTCTGCATTGATTCCAAACAGTTGTTTTTTCGGGAATGACTCGTTGATTACACATTTATCTTCGTCATCTTTACCCGTATTTTCCAGCCTCGATAAATGATCTGCAACTTGATTCTTCATCCCTTTTCTATCCTTTATTTCCAAATCAAATTCCAGTAGAAGGAGGATCCATCTGATAAGTCGTGGCTTAGCATCCTTCTTTGAAATTAAATATCGGATTGTCGAGTGATCCGTATAAACCACAACCTTTATCCCAATTAGATATGCCCAAAATTTGCCAAAGGCATATACTACTGTAAGTAACTCCTTTTCTGTAGTTGGGTAGTTTAATTGTGCATCCGTAAGGGTTTTACTTATATAGTATATGACGTGGAATGTCTTCTCTCGGCGTTGACCCAAAACAGCTCCTACCACAAAGTCGCTTGCATCGCGCATTAACTCAAAAGGTAAATTCCAGTCCGGTGCGACAATAACTGGAGTTGTAGTCAATTTCTTCTTCAATAGCTCAAACGCTAACTTACACTCCTCATCAAACTTGAAAATTGAATCCTTCTCTAAGAGACTGCACAATGGTTTTGCAATCTTAGAGAAGTCTCTTGTAAATCTCCTATAGAACCCGGCATGTCCCAGAAAGCTTTGGATTCCCTTAACTAAAGTTGGCGGTGGAAGATTTTCAATCGTTTCCAACTTTTCTCTATCAACCTCTAAACGCTTCGCTAATACCTTGTGCCCCAAAATTATTCCTTCTTCGACCATAAAGTGGCACTTTTCCCAGTTAAGCACCAAATTAGTCTCTACGCAGCGCTTTAACACCATGACTATGTTTTCTAAACAGACATCAAAACTATCCCCAAATACCGAAAAGTCATCCATGAAGACTTCTACATTTTTCTCCATCGTGTCTGAAAAGATAGCCAACATACACTGTTGGAATGTAGCGGGTGCATTACACAAGCCAAAAGACATTCTCCTGAATGCAAAGGTGCCGTATGAGCACGCGAAAGTGGTTTTCTCTTGATCTTCAGGAGAAATGACTATCTGATTATATCCCGAGTACCCATCCAGTAAGCAGTAGAACTCGTGCCCTGCCAATCTATCTAACATCTGATCGATAAAAGGCAGAGGAAAGTGGTCTTTGCGGGTTGCCTTATTCAGCTTCTTGTAGTCCATGAAAAACCTCCAACCGGTCATTGTCCTCATCAGAATTAACTAATTTTTGTCATTCTTTACTACGGTCATTCTGCCCTTTCTTTTGGCACACATTGAATAGGACTAACCCAAGAACTATCTGAAATTGGATAGATGATTCTCGCATCCAGCCATTTTAGAATCTTTTTCTTCACCACTTCTTTCATTATCGGATTGAGTCGTCTTTGTTGTTCTACTGTTGGCTTTGAATCCTCTTCCATGAGAATTGTGTGCATGCATAATGATGGACTGATTCCATTGATATATGTGATTGTCCATCCGATAGCTGATTTGTAACCCCTTAGCACTCTCAGCAACTTATTTTCCTGCATTTCGTTAAGTGCAGAAGCAATAATGTGACGCCCCCAAAATAGGTATACATCACCCATTCTAAGTTGCCAAATACATAGTACAGAAATCAAATACAAACATCTTTTATACAATACAACAAAAACGTAGCTGAGAGTTTTTACACGAATATTGTCTTCTAGACAGTATTCAAACTCAAATGGAGTCCTTATTATATTTTTTTATCACACTATTTCATAGAATATTGAAGACTACTATAGCCACCATCTTGGACCATCACTCTGTTCACCGACTAGTCCCGGCTACATTCTCATTTCCTGAAGAGAACAATAAAAGCAAAAGGGTGAGCTCAACTAGCCCAATAAGAAATATTATGACTAAGATAATGCAAAATTAATTATCATTACCCTTCAACAGTGTTAAACTAATAAAATATAATAAACATCAATTTTAACTGCAGCGAAACAAGCAATCCATTAGAAGAGTCAAGTAGAACATGAAATCTACTATCTTCTATGATTTAAGAGTTTATCATCAATTTTATCGCTAAGACTCAGCTTGATAAATAATTAATATCACTGAATTATCCATGCACTATGGGACACAGATATTCATTAGTATCACGTCCACGAATTATCCAAGCACAACGAGCCAAAGATATTCGTGATATCACCAATGGTCATGATCATGCCAACAACTGTCCGTCAATGCACTACGGGCCAATGAGGATTTTTTTACCACATCATTTGTAACATTACGGGTCATGATTATACCGAATAATCCCTGGTCATAATCATACCAATCAACAGTCCATCTATGCACTACGGGCCAAAGATGACTTTCATCACAATATAATCATGAGGATGATGACAATGATATAAGAATTTAATTAAATAAAAGCAAAGGATAAATTTTAAAGATTTATAATTAAATTTATCCAGAATTCAATAATGTCCAAATTGTCAATATCATACTGCTTTGTGGAGTAAAATTCAAGAATAATATTGTATCAAAAATAATTTGGACCGAAAAGAAATAAATTTTTGTCATGAATAGTACCCCTGGTGAATAGTACCCCGTGAATAGTACCCTGACAAGAAAAGATTAAAAATTATCAAGAATGTTCAGAATAATATTTTCATGAAAAGATACTGGATGAAGCGCAAATATCAAGGATATTCTACTAATTTCATAGAGTATAGAAACAATACTTATCAACATAAGTGTAGAATTAGGAATATGAAACAAAATAATATTACTTATATACTATAGAGTATGGAAGAAATATTATTTCTTACGAATATTGAACAAGAATAATATCACTTACGAATACGAAGGAAATAATACCCATTACCTTAGTAGGAGATTGGTTACTGCAATAGTGTAGTAACAGAATACTCTTCTTCTTTCTCTCTTTTTCTCTCTATATCTTGAATGAATTGGTGAAAAATAATGAAGAAATGAGCTTCTATTTATAGGCTTGGCAGAGTAAGGGTAAAATAGTCTTTTTGCCATAATTTATGACATCATCGCTTACATTATCGATCATATGACATCATTGTTTACCTCATCGTTCTGATGACATCATCAGAATTCAAATTCAATTTGTTCTCTTCCACCTCATTTTACTTTTATACCATGAATTTACTATAATAATGCTACCATTCAAATTAAAAATCATACTATTATATAATCACATCATACTACTATAATGTAATATTATAAAATATATTTGAATGAATTATTTTATCAAAAAAGATAAAATACCATCTTTCAACAAATGTCACATGCTAAAAATTCCTCCGTATAAATCCACATTAAATAAATATTTCCTTATCATATATATCAATAATTTATTATTCACAAATAATATTACAGAACTATAATATTGACAACCAGGTCGTTCCTAGGAAAGAGGGGTCTTTCCGATAAGGATTTCTCCCTATTGACGCGCAATTAGGTGACCAAACCCTTTCCTCGACAGAACTTAATTTCTAGACATTGTCAATAATGCTATCTAATAATATTATCGAAATAATATGAATTATTGATTTGATAATTTGAAATATTGTGCAATGACAATTATTAAAACAATAATATAAAATATCAACGTAGCAATTATTGAATCAATAATATAAAATATCAACGTAGATCGATGAGTGACACCCCCAAATCCGTGTACTTTATTCCTACAAGATTTGGTGTTCACTTAATCAAAACATTCATTTCTAACTACCCAATTATAATAAAATTGAATAATAAAAACCCGCCCACATAGGATTAAACTTAAATAAAAAAAATCTCCTGTGTTATCTAACCTTTAATTACAAACATTCAAATGCGGAAAATTAAATAAACTTCATTACAATCTTTAAACCAAAGTCCGAAAATAAACTATCAAAACTATTACAAGTCTTCAAAGATTTATTCATCTTTCCTTTTCCTCATCGGGTGCTAGGTACGCCACCCGCTTCAACTTTAAATGTAAGAAATTTTACAGCAAAAAGTGAGCAAACAAGGCCCACTTGAAATAACAATAAGTAAATCTTTAAACTTTCACATCAATTGCCAATATTAGGCTCAATAGAAATCGAACAATATATTCTATTAACTTTCTAAAATTATAACGCTCATCGAGGGTCTAATGACCACAAATCATGTCCACAAAGTTATAAGTAATCTTTCAACTTTAACTTTAACAAATATAAGACTATAAGGACTCCACGCATTTAGGGGGATCAACCCTTCAGACAATGTATTGTGCACAACCATTTTAACGCTAAGCGTAAACCTCTAATAAAAGAGTTGTTCATCTCAAGATTTAGAATACAAGTCCGCACCAAAGTAAGTTTGGTTTGGATACATTATAGGGTAATTTAGAATTCAACGGTAATCAACTAAGGATTTGTTGATTACAAAAAGAAATAATTGTATGCTATGGAATAATCATAACCTAATTGATATTTATAAATTAGTATCATGCTTTAGGAATAATCTAATAGCATACACTTTGAATAATCATAACATAATTGGGCTTTAAACAATATTAAATCAAGGTTATTGAAAATTGAATACTAAGCATGCATAGTGAATAGTAATTTGAACTATAAGTTGTTCAATACTAGAATATTGAAATAAAAGACTCGCATGATAAATAATAAGTTGCATATTAGCAAAACTTGCTCACTACTAAACTATAAGATTTGGGATATTTGTATCGTTATGAGAAACTAGATACAATAACTTATTCAATAATAGGGAATCTAGCTCTACAAAAGTGTATAGGTAGCAACTTACAATAATTGTAATTAAATTTGAAAACAATAACGTATTAATGAAATTAAACTTGCACAATGAAGTTTTGAGTTAGAGAACTTGCCTTTAGCACAAGCTAAACCTTACAACTTGAATCAATACCCTATACATATGTCATCATGACATAATTAGTCATTACCAACATTTTATTTCTATATAAACAAATATATACATCATGTAGGTTAAATTACCAATTCACATAATCAAACTACGTTAATACTAATTAACTCTTAATAACATGCTCATTCATAGTTTAATACTATCAAATCATCATTTAACATTCATATTATTAACACATAACATTTATTTTCAAAATTTGTATACTTAAACAAAACTGCTGTAATATTCTCGCTAACTCATCTGGCAAGCGCCACGCTTACATCAGGTGCCATTGTACTGAAGTTAGTCATGAACAGGCAGTCTTCAAAGTCATTCAAGCAAGCCAAAGATTGATCACATAAGGCACCAATCACATGCAATAAAAACTTAAATCATTGGTCATACAACATGCAAGGCCAGAGTCCAAAACCCTATGACCAAGCTCTCCTAAGAACAAAGATGAACAAAAGCCAAATTGGCCTACAAGCTCCAATCTAATAGACTAATTAACATGTAATTTACACATAGATTTCATGTAAACATATTGTGCAGACTTCTAACATGTTCCTACCCATAAAATAGCATAAACATCAAATTTACAACACCCAATTTCAATGTTTTTGGTAAAAACTCCATTTTTGATGTTTTCAATGAAAATTAACACTGTGATTTTGTTTTTCAATCAAAACAGAAATTTCAAAACACCATAGTTAAGATTATACATACTTTATCAAATTCAATAATCAATTTATCAATTTAACAACTAATCAAATCTTAATTTCTATTTTAAATTAAGCCATATTCATATATATTTTCATGTAAACACTGTAATATGGTTTCCTTCACAAAACACATACATACATGAACTAGTTTTTCTATAATCATATATAAACTCATGAAATCATCTTATAATCAATAATTTATCATATAACTATAAACACCATCAATTTATCTTTTTATAAAATTTCAGAGAGACTTTTTGAAGAAGAAGAAGATAACAAAATTTTAAAGAAAAAGGTTTGGATGATACCTTGTATGTTAGATGATGAAGGTTTTCCTTTCTATGATTCTTTCTTCCAATTCCTTTTATCAAAACCTGTTAGGATTTCTCTCAAGTTTTCTCTCTATAGTTTCTTCTCCTTTTTCTTCTTCTCGAAGTTTTCTTTCTTCCTAACTCTAACATATGAGAATAATATAACGATATAGTAATAATAGATATATTAAGTATAGGATTTAATCGACATCGCTTATAGTATTTTGAAAATCAAAAGCCATAAGGCTTGTTTGGCTAAGCTTAATAAAATAACTCTTTAATCCATACACCTTGTTTGGTAAACTTAATTAAAACAAATGGATTAATCCTTATACCTTGTTTGATAAAACATCATTAGATTAAAGACTTAATATGCAATAAGACATGTTTGGCAAAACTAAATTAAACTCTTTTAATTTATTTTATTAACTCCTTTATAGCAAGGTTATTTGTCACACTTCTACTTAAATTAAATTAAATAATCAATTAAATATTAATCTATTAAATTACTTTTTAACACATAAATCATTATCTCATAATTATAATTTCCTTTATAATTATAATTTTATTCAACCAATTAACACTTTATTTTAATCACAAATTCTAATTAAAATATTATAATTCATTTAATCATTATTAGCTCTCTAACTTAATTATTAAATTAAATTAGTTTATAACCTTATAACAATTAATTTTCTTAGCTCCTTAATTATTTATTCAACAAATAAATAACTAAACCACATAAACTCAAATTGAACAATTATTTATTCAACAATAAATATATCCACTAAATATTTATATAAATCAATAAATATTTAATATTTAATATTTAATTATTTAATCAACAAATAATTAACTATACCACATCAACCCAAATTTGAACAATTATTTATTCAACAATAAACCTATCCATTAAATACTTATATAAATCAATAAATATTTAATATTACACTTTAAAATTTCGAATGTTACATCATTCCCTCCTTACAAGGATTCTAAAATTCCTCATAATCGTAATCACAACTCAAACAAATCATTCATTACATTCTTCCTTACTTACAAAGATTTGCCCCTGTAATCAAGACACGATTAAACAAATAACTGTGGTACTCTTTCAATATTTTTCTTCGAAGTTCCCACGTAGCTTTTCTTCGTCATTGTGGTTCCTCCATATCACCTTCATGTAAGGTATCACTTTTTATTCCCGAAAGCACTTGTTCTTTCCTCGTCGACTATTTGGATAGAATCTCTTCATAAGACAAATCTTTCTAACTGTAACGGTTCATACTTGATCACATGTTTGTAGTCGGGTTTATATGGTCGTAATATCAAAATGTGAAAAACATTATGAATGTTTTCCAACTCGAGGTAGAGCTACCTCGTAAGCCACTTCTCCCACTCTTCGCAAAGACTTCAAAGGGTCCAATAAACCCCTGCTTAGCTTTCCTTTTATCAAAATGAATTTTCCTTCCAGGAGAAACTTTTAGGAATACAAAAGTTCCTACGCCGAATGCACGATCTTGTCTGTGTTGATCAAGATACTTTTTTTCTCATCTGTCTTGGGTCGCTACTAATCTTGTCCCGATGAGTTTGACAACGTCAGCAGCTTTGTTGCACTAGTTCTCGGTCCTAACAGCCATGCTTCACCGACTTCATCCCAAAGACAAAGGAGTTCTCGCACTTTCGCGCATAATGCCTCGTAAGGTGGCATGCCGATGTTTCGTGATAACTATTGTTGTAAGCAAATTCCACCAATGGTAATTGTTCTTCCCAAACCTTCCTTTAAAGTCCATGACACATGCTCTCAAAGATATCTTCCAATGTCCAATTATTCGCTCGCTTTGGCCATCTGTTTGTGGATGATAAGTCGCACTCATTCGCAAATCGTGTCCCCATGCATTCTTGTAGTCTCTTCCGTAAATTTGACGTGAATCGCGGATCTCTATCTGACATAATTGATAATCGCACTCCATGCCTCAAACGATCTCTTTAATGTACAATCTTGCCAACCGATCAAGATTGAATCTAATCTTTATTGGTAAAAGTGTACCGACTTTTCGTCATCATCCACTATCACCCAAATCGCATCACATCCTCTCGAGTAGTTGGAAGACCCACCACAAAATCCATCGTGATGTGTTCCCACTTCCATTCCTAGTATTTCCAATCGGTTGAAGTAATCCGCCGGGTCTTTGATGTTCGGCTTTTACTCTTTGACATGTCAAGCATTTTCGCCACGATTCGCAAGAACGCCCTTTTCATATTCGCCACCAAAAATGCTTCTGCCGCAAATCTTGATACATTTTCATGCTTCCCGGATGAATTGAATATTTTGAGCTATGAGCTTTGGTCAAAATTTCTTCTTTCACTCGTGTGTCATTGAACCCATATTCTTCCTCAAACCGTAGTAGTCCTCTGGTATCGATCTTGTATTTTACATCACTACTCTCAATCGATTCTCTTTGATTTTCCCACACTCTTCATCTTGTAGTTGAGCATTCTTCACTTTGTCCACTAAAGTTGGACCCGCTTTATCTCGAATAGTTGTTCATCGATTCTTTTTGAAATTTGATTTCCAACTCCAGCTTTTGTCATCATTAAAATGAGCTCCTCCCCGAGTTGTTATCAAGATCAACTTCTCCCGACCTTTCCCGCTTAAAGCATCTCGCCACCACATTCGCTTTGTTTTGATGATAAAAGATTTCACAATCATAATCTTTTATCAATTCCATCCACCTTCTTTCGACGACGATGTTCAAATCCTTTCGAGTGAAAATATACTTCAGACTTTTTTGTGGTCCATGTAGATTTCACATTTTCTCCATAAAGATAAGGTTCCATATCTTCAGAGAGCAAATACAACGCAGCCTAATTCCAAATCATGAGTCTGATACCCTTTCTCATAATCCTTCATTGTCTTGATGCATACGCAATAACTTTGCTCGCTCGCATAAGAACACAACCCAACCCTTTATGTGAGGCATCACTATACACCACAAAATTTCTCAGATTATCCGGTAATGTCAACACAGGTGCCATACTTAACTTTTTCTTCAAATCTTGGAAACTCTCTTCACACTTCTTCATTCCAAATGAATTTTACAGCCTTTCCTTGTCAAATTTGTTAAGGAGTGGCTATCTTAGAAAAATCTTGAATAAATCTTCTATAATAACCACCAAACCCCAAGAAACTCCTCACTCTCGATGGTGTTCTTGGTTGTTCCCAATTGATTACAACTTCCACTTTTGATGGATCCACCGAAATCCCATCTTTGTCAATAACATAACCCAAAAATTGTACACGATCGAGCCAAAATTCGTACTTAGAGAATTTTGCATATAACTTTTCCTTTCTTAGTGTTTCCAATGTCAAACGTAAATGTTCCACGTGTTCTTCTTGAGTTTTGGAATACACCGTAATGTCATCAATAAATACCACTACAAACTTGTCTAAGAATGGTTTAAACACCTGCTCATCAAATCCATGAACGCAAAGTAGGGCATTTGTTAAAACAAAAGACATCACCGTAAACTCATAATGTCCGCATCGAAGTTTCAATGTCGTTCTAGGTATATCCTCCTTTCTTACCTTCAATTGGTGATACCCACTTCTCAAATCTATTTTCGAGAAATATTTAGCACCCTTCAACTGATCAAACAAGTCATCTATTCTAGGCAACGGATACCTATTCTTAATAGTGACTTTGTTTAACTCTCTATAATCAATGCAAAGACGCATTGATCCATCCTTCTTCTTTAACGAATAAAATCGGGCGCCCCCACTACGATACGCTTGGTTGAATATATTTTTGTCCAACAACTCTTGCAATTGTACCATAGTTCTTCATTTCTACCGAGCCATTCTCAGACGGGCCTTCGATATTTGCGTGTTGTTCCCGGCGCTTAAGTCGATCACTTAACTCAATTTCTCTCGTCAAAGGAAGTCCCGCAAATCCTCCGAAACACGCCTTCAATTTCCTCACTACATCGGTATTTCTTCTAGTTTCACACCCTTCTTTCGAGTATCGACTATGTAAGCTAAATAGCCCACACAACCTCGACTCAACAATTTTTGGCTCAGATAGTCGCCGACATTTCATTTGTCTCAGCGATTTGCTACCATGAAATACTACCTTCGACGAGTCATAAGGTTTACACACTTTTTTGCGCAATTAATTATCGCTCCGTATTTGAACAAACCAATCCATTCCCAAAATAACATCAAACTCTCCAAGTCTAATCTAATCAAATCTACCAACAAGATATTCTCCTTAATGTTCACCCTACGCTTCTTGTATATGAATCTAACAGGATTACTTCCTTATTCGCAATTTCTATGTTCAAAGGAAAATTCATTCTTCTCTAGGCAATTCTAACCTCTTAGCAAATTCATCGATATAAACAAACAAGTAGCACCTTAATCAAATAATACATAAGCATTTATATCATTGATTGGGATAATACCGACACCACATCTTTTGATTGCACAACATCTTGCATACCATGTCAAGGTTCTCGCCGTGGGTTTGTTTGATGTCGCAGTCCCGTGAATGGCCCATGTACCTCCATTGTTACCTCCATTGCTTCGTCGTTGTCACCCATCCTTCTTCTTAGGGCATTCACGAGCAAAGTGATCCTTGATCCGCACGTGAAGCATACATTCTTCTTTCGCTGAGTGCAATTGGGGGGGCGATGACCCTCCCGCCACAATTGAAGCATACTCGCTTCCCCATCAAGCACGCATCCTTATGGAATTTCTTGCATGTTGCACATGCTTCAAACTTTTTGTTCTGCTGGTTACCCCGATGGTTTTCAAAGACCCATGTTCCCATTCCACTTCCTCTTCAAGTCGTTGTTGTTGTTGTTGTTGTTGTTGTTGTTGTTTCCACCGCTACCACCTCCATTCTTAATCTCATTCTCATTTTTCTTCTTCTTTGTTCCTCGATTGAACTTTGTCACCGCTTTCGCTCCACCTTCGCCGAGTAACGCTTTCTCCATCATCGCCAGAATGTCTTCAATCGAACAAGGAAACCCCATCAGATACCAGGCTTCATTCCCTCGCTCAAATCTCTTTGCTTTACGCTCGTCTTCAGGCCGATTTTGATATGGCGTAAACCTCGCCAATTCATTGAATTTTTGGCATATACTCAGATACCATCATCGCTCCTCGCTTTAATTCCGTAAATCGCACTTCTAAGTCGACTTCTTCAACTCTCCGAAAAATAGGTCTCAAGAACAACCTTGAACCTATCCTGTGTCATCACTCCCGCCCTTCACGAAGTTTTATTGGCTCGCCACCAATAACTAGCTTCGCTTTCAACATGAATGTTATGAAAAGCCTTTCCGTCATCCCCTACCCTAGCGACATCGAACACCTTTTCTATCTCCATAATCCAGTTTGTGCTTCGATCGGATTCATGGACCCACGAAATCTGTGTGGTCCAACCACTTTGAAATCCTTAAACGTTGTACCATGGTTTTGTGGTTGATTCTCGCAACGCTCCCGCCAAGAGTGTCACTAGTTGTTGAACGGGTTACCATCAACATTGTCGTTAGTATTGGTAGTTCTCTCATTGTTTCTCCGTCTTGGGTGGTTCACGCCCTGGGAGGCATTTTTCGTTAAAACAAAACATCTATTAGACTATTACTCAGCTTCTTTAAGTATTTTCTAATTAACTTGCCTCCATAAAAGAAATAACCACATAACACATAACACTTTGAATAAAGTAACAACTTTTATTTATTCATAACCTTTTTGAAAACATAAAACAATAGCATCATCTAATATCTACATTACTTTCCGAACTACAAAAGTTTCGTGTGACAACATCATAGTCATATCCCATAGGTTGCATAACACTTGGGATTTATAATTTATTTAACCTTTCACTCATCGCATAATGCCTATTTATGTTCTATTAAGATACTTCTTAGCCCTATCAATTCTTCCTCCATGACTCAAACATTGTTCTCGCGATCTAACATTTAATGATGGCAAATGTTCTCGAATCAATCTGATATCCCATGACCCGATCTTGAGCTCGATTAATTGCGATGTTAAATACTTTATCCATCTCTTCCATCTTCATCCTCTTTGTCATGTGTCTCTTATCGCTAATTTCTGTTCATTGAAAAGCTTCTTCATAAGCATCTTCGCCTCTTGCCTCTTAGCAGCTTCTTCTTCTCTCAAATTTTGTTCTTCGCTTCAACGAACCACTTCGATCATTGCTTTTTTTCTCTCCTTCATTGCATTTAGTTTCTCCTCGACATTTGTCAATCGTTCTTCACGATCCTCGGATCTCGCCACGCCTTTTTGTGTCATCATATTGTTGTTTACCTACTATCTCCCGCAACTCCTCAATCAGATCCTCAAGTTCCACGTTACTTGGCCATGCACCTCATCGATATACTACCGCCATCGAAGTTAAGTGGAATCTTTTCCTCCGTCCTCATCATCCTCATCCTCCCGTGGTAACTCAACGAGATCCTCCTCATCCTGCTTCCACATCATCATCCTCATCTTCAACTCATCGTGACCAACTGGCCGACTTCGTGGCAAAGAGTTGTTCCCAAACCACTCGAATGTCGCGAGGCTCCTCCTCTATAGGCATTTGAGGTCCCTCCTCCCCTAGCCTCTAACCGATTTCTTCGACATTAGTCATCCCCGACAACAAAGTTTTAAAGTTTTAATTATTAATCATTACTACTCGACACTCACGAAAGTACATAAACTATAAACACATAAGCACATAAGTGTTTTATTACTTTTCCTTAAAACTCGATAAGAGTTATCTCCACTATCTTTTCAAAGGTTATTTCCAAGGCTTTTCCCCCACCTAAGGTTCATAACCTAAAGCTTTGATACTAACTGTGACACCCCAAAATCCGGTACTTTATTCCCTCAAGATTTGGTGTTCACTTAATCAAAACATTCATTTCTAACTACCCAATTATAATAAATTGAATAATAAAAACCCCGCCATACACAGATTAAACTTAAATAAAAAATCTCCAAAGTTATCTAACCTTTAATTACAAACATTCAAATGCGGAAAATTAAATAAACTTCATTACAATCTTTAAACCAAAGTCCGAAAATAAACTATCAAAACTATTACAAGTCTTCAATATTTATTCATCTTTCCTTTTCCTCATCGGTGCTAGGTACGCCACCTTTTTCAACTTTAGTTGTAAGAAATTTTATGTGCAAGAGTGAGCAAACAAGGCCCACTTGAAATAACAATAAGTAAATCTTTAAACTTTCACATCAATTGCCAATATTAGGCTCAATAGAATCGAACAATATATTCTATTAACTTTTTCTAAAATTATAACATTCAATCGAGGGTCTAATGACCACTAATCATGTCCACAGTTATAAGTAATCTTTCAACTTTAACTTTAACAAATATAAGACTATAATGACTCCACGCACTTTGGGGGATCAACCTTCGCATAAATGTATTGTGCACAACCATTTTAACGCTAAGCGTAAACCTCTAATAAAAGAGTTGTTCATCTCAAGATTTAGAATACAAGTCCGCACCAAAGTAAGTTTGGTTTGGATACATTTATGGTAATTTAGAATTCAAATCAGAATCAACTAAGGATTAGTTGATTACAAAAGAAATAAATGTGTATGCTATGGAATAATCATAATCGAATTGATATTTGTAAATTAACATCATGCTTTAGAATAATCTAATAGCATATACTTTGAATAATCATATCATAATTTTGATTTGAACAATATTAAATCAAAGTTATTGAGAATTGAATACTAAGCATGCATAATGAATAGTAATTTGAACTATAAGTTGTTCAACACTAGAATATTGAAAATAAAGCGACTCGCATGATGCTAAATAATAAGTTACATATTAAAGAAACTTGCTCAATATTAAATATAAGATTTGGGATACTTGTATCATCCCTATGAGAAACTAGATACAATAACTTATTCAATAATAAAAATCTAGCTCTCATTTAAAGTGTATAGTTAGCAACTTACAATAATTGTAATTGAATTTGAAAACAATGTGTACTCAATGAAATTAAACTTGCATAATGAAGTTTTTGAGTTAGAGAACTTGCCTTTTTAGCACAAGCTAAACCTTACAACTTGAATCAATACCTCTATATATATGTCATCATGACATAATTAGTCATTACCAACATTTTATATCTATATAAACAAATATATACATCATGTAGGTTAAATTACCAATTCACATAATCAAACTATGTTAATACTAATTAACTCTTGATAACATGCTCATTCATAGTTTAATACTATCAAATCATCATTTAACATTCATATTATTAACACATAACATTTATTTTCAAAATTTGTATACTTAAACAAAACTGTCGTAACATTTCGCTAACTCGCACATGGGCGCCACATTTTACATTGTGGGTGGTCATGCCACACATGGGCCGAGTCAATTGCGCCAAAGTCACACAAAGCCAAAGATTACGCCATCATGGCGCCAATGCCACAGCAAAACTATTGTTCATCAATGGGCATCAACTGCCAGAGTCCGTAACTCCTATGACCAAGCTCTAAGAACAAGATGAACAAAAGCCAAATCGGGCCTACAAGCTCCAATCTAATAGACTAATTAACATGTAATTTACACATAGACTTCATGTAAACATATTGTGCAGACTTCTAACATGTTCCTACCCATAAAATAGCATAAACATCAAATTTACAACACCCAATTTCAATGTTTTTGGCAAAAACTCCATTTTTGATGTTTTCAATGAAAATTAACACTGTGATTTTGTTTTTCAATCAAAACAGAAATTTCAAAACACCATAGTTAAGATTATACATACTTTATCAAATTCAATAATCAATTTATCAATTTAACAACTAATCAAACCTTAATTTCTATTTTAAATTAAGCCATATTCATACATATTTTCATGTAAACACTGTAATATGGTTTCCTTCACAAAACACATGCATACATGAACTAGTTTCTCTATAATCATATATAAACTCATGAAATCATCTTATAATCAATAATTTATCATATAACTATAAACACCATCAATTTATCTTTTTATAAAATTTCACAGAGAACTTTTTGGAAGAAGAAGAAGAAGATAACAAAATTTTAAGGAAAAAGGTTTGGATGATACCTGTGATGCTAGATGATGAAGGTTTTTCTTTCTATGATTCTTTCTTCCAATTCCTTTTTATCAAAACTCGTTAGGATTTCTCTCTATTTCTCTATAATTTTCTTCTTCTCTCCTTTTCTTCTTCTAAGTTTTTTTCTTCCTAACTCTAACATACGAGAATAATATAACGATATATAGTAATAATAGATATATTAAGTATAGGATTTAATCGACATCGCTTATAGTATTTTGAAAATCAAAAGCCATAAGGCTTGTTTGGCTAGGCTTAATAAAATAACTCTTTAATCCATACACCTTGTTTGGTAAACTTAATTAAAACAAATGGATTAATCCTTATACCTTGTTTGATAAAACATCATTAGATTAAAGACTTAATATGCAATAAGACATGTTTGGCAAAACTAAATTAAACTCTTTTAATTTATTTTATTAACTCCTTTATAGCAAGGTTATTTGTCACACTTCTATTTAAATTAAATAATCAATTAAATATTAATCTATTAAATTACTTTAACACATAAATCATTATCTCATAATTATAATTTCCTTTATAATTATAATTTTATTCAACCAATTAACACTTTATTTTAATCACAAATTCTAATTAAAATATTATAATTCATTTAATCATTATTAGCTCTCTAACTTAATTATTAAATTAAATTAGTATATAACCTTATAACAATTAATTTTCTTAGCTCCTTAATTATTTATTCAACAAATAAATAATTAAACCACATAAACTCAAATTTAAATAAATAATTATTTATTCAATGAAATAAATATATCCACTAAATATTTATATAAATCAATAATATTTAATATTTAATTATTTAATCAACAAATAATTAACTAAACCATATCAAACTCAAATTGAACAATTATTTATTCAACAATAAACATATCCATTAAATATTTATATAAATCAATAAATATTTAATATTACAACTTCTTTTTTAAAATTCCTTCATGAATGTTACTTTATACATTCAACTTGCTTTTATTCCCCTTGTTTGTCCTCAACCACTATTTTTTCACCTTCTTTGTTATTCTCTTTTGCAGCCAAATTTTTTGTTTTCTGCCCCTCAAGCTATTTTCCGCTTCTCAAAGTGATAGCGTGACATTGTTCGTGATTTCTCTTTGGATTCTTTTCGGTGTCACTTGGTAGAGTTCCTTGCGGTCTATTGTTCAATGCTAAGGCCAGTTGTCCCATCTAATTTTCTAGATTCTTGATGGCTACTGCTAGAAACTTCATAACTGCCTCGTTGATCGTTATATACTTCGACAACAACTCCTCTAAATCTGTTTTTCTCTCTTGATGCTGAGTTGTTTGTTGATGTTGATTCTGTAATCCCCGGGGATAAGAAGGTCGTAGAGCCTGTTGATTTTGATTTTTGCTCCATGAAAGATTAGGGTTATTCCTATTACCCTAGTTATAAGCATTTTGATACATATTATGTGGCGGTATCCTGTTGTAGCTGCCCACAAACTGAACCGATGCTGGGTTGATGGCGCACTACTGTGTAGGATGTTCTCCAATACATAACTCGTAGACAAACGCCACCTGATGTGGTTGTGCACCCGTCAGAGTATCCATTCTTTTTGATAAGGCAGCAATCTGAGCTGCCAACGCGATCACTCCATCTACCTCTAAAACCCTAGCTACCTTAGGTTGTGTCATCCTTGAAGTAGGCCACTGGTAGTTATTAGCCGCCATTGTCTCAAATAATTCATACGCTTCCTCATATCTCTTAGTCATAAATACTCCACCAGAAGCTGCATCAATACTCGTTCTTAGATTCCCATTTAACCCCTTGTAGAATGTGTTCATCTGCAGCCATTTTTGTAATCCGTGATGTGGGCATTTCCTAACCAACTCCTTGTATCTCTCTCATGCCTCATATAATGATTCCCCATGCTGCTGTTCAAACATAGTAATCTCATTCCTAATGTTTGCAGTCTTTGCTGGTGGGAAGAATTTGGCTAGAAATTTTTGAGCGAGGTCTTCCCATGTAGTTATTGAGCCCGACGGTAATGAGTGTAACCAACTCTTCGCATTGTCCCACAGAGTGAATGGGAACAAGTAAAGCCTGACTACTTCATCCGACACTCCATTATACCTAAAAGTGTCACAAATCTCCAAAACGTTGATCAAGTGTTCATTCAAATCATCATTTACAAGTCCCCCAAACTGTACCAAGTTCTGGATCATCTGAATAGTCCCAAGCTTGATTTCAAACGTGTTTGCAGCAATCGCTGGCATAGTAATACTCGTCTAAAGCTCGGTCACCTTAGGTGTAGCAAAGTCTCTCAACGATTTCTGGTCTTCGGCAGCCATTACTTCTTCTTTTTCAGAATTCTCAAAGTCTTCCCTCGTGTCTTTAATCCACTTACTTAACCTCTAAAACTGTTTCTCGATAATGTCCTCCAAAGGAAGCAAGCCTGGGTTTTTTGGACCGAGTTTGCATAATCCGACTTTAATTACTTGAAATAGATAGAACAAAACAATAAGAAAAAATGTTTAAGTAAAACTGGACTAATTAAACTGATATTGCAAAATTATTAAAATTTATACTAATTTCGCTGCAACGGCGCTAAAAACTTGTTGGGTAAAATCTATATACGCATAACATACAATTATACGTGGTCAACAAGTAATATAATGACAAGTCAAGTACCGTTCCCACATAGATTAGCTAGAAATTAATCCTCACAATTACCAATTTCCTATTAATCCAACTTTTATTAAACTAACCAATTTCAAGATTATATTTAAAAAAATATTAAAACTACTGAGAATACCAAACAATCATCAACCCTAAAAACTAAATTTTCAAACAAGTATTGGATAATTAGGCTTATAACTTCACTCTAAGCCTCACTCTGATTATTACACCTTGTTTCAGTTTAATTCAATATTCCATTTTATTAATCAAGAACACTCGAGTAGAACTAGCCACCTCTCGATGCACTAATATCGTATTAACTCAAATCCATAATTTAGATAGAATTAAGTTAAACACCTTAATTAAGTCGCTCACTATATCTCTATGTGAATTACAATCAAATAAGGTTTAAGTTCATGTTCTCTATCCGATTACATGCGATGTTAAGCATATCTCTACCCTAACATTCATCAAGATTCCATTCATTCACAGAATTCAAGAACACATGCTATATTGACCAAGTCTAGACTCTTATTTCATCTCTCGAATTCATACAAGTCCACATAAAATTGGTGATCAAGCAATTTATAGATTCAAGCACAAATCAATATAGATAAACTGAATAATAGCTTATTAAACTGAAAACCAAAGTTACATAACCATCGTTCCACTCAAAGATCCGTTATAAGCCTAATAAAGAATTTAGCTCATCGTCAATGAATTAAAAACTGAATTAATTAAAGAAAACATCATCCCAATTACACAAATTAAACTAAAGAAGAAGAATATATCCAGAACCACCCTTCTCTATAGCTCAAGTTGCAATTGTTGTGAAATTCCTTCAAAATCTTCTCTTCAATGCCTTTGCTCTAAAAATTATCTTCAATGATGTTAATTGCTTTTCTTTCTCTTCAATCTTATTTGTTGTTAATATCTATGCCAAGACACGCATTCTGATTACAATTCCATGCTAATATGAGTCCCAAGTCATTCCCATCACTTATCTTCACGTTTTGCAGCATTTGAAACCAAATAAGAGACTCTTCTGTCCCGTACCCCAGCCTCGGCTGGGGTGTTGCCTTATAAATGGCTAGCCCCCGCTGGCATATGGTATGTCCATTGAATTTAGGACCCCAAGCCCTAAATGGGGTTTTGTAGAGGAAAAGGCCAGCCCCGGCTTGCTATGCTGCTGCTAACTAACTTTAGTACCCCCAGCCTCGACTAGGATATTAGGCATAAAAGAGCCAGCCCCGACTGGGGAATATTCTGCTAATACATGTCCACTTGAGCTCTAAACTTGCCATAATCCCACTCTTTTACTCCAATTGACCATCCACCATGCCTAAACACCAAACAACATTAAACGAGTAAAAATAAAACATAAAATCAAGGAATTAACACTGATTAAGCTTGAATTAAGAGCCGATTCATGGGTATAAAACCCACTTATCACTGACAGATGGGATTATGCACAATTCCAGTTCATGATGGAATGAGAAATGAAGGCTCTTGCGGAACAAGTCAATCAATTAGCAGAACTGGTGGTTCATTAGAACTAAGTCACACGTCAATTATTCAGTTAGGAGCATGGTAGCCTCCTTCCTCTTCTTACAAGTACTATACCACTTGGTCCAGAAAGTGAAACACTGGAGGATAAGATTGCAAAAAGAGCAAAAGCCAAAGCCCGTTGGGATTTCGCCAACAAAAGGGAATTCACCTATTTAGGTCAACCGGTGGAAGAGATATTGCAGATGATGCTTAATGAAGGAAAAATCATAGCACTGCTACCTCCAGTCAACCCACGATAAAGACGGTTTGATGCTAACGGAGTATGTAAATTATGACAACCCGGGAATTTAGACAATTTAATTAAAATCTTAAATGATTAAATTAAGGTTAAATAATAGACCTAGACAGAAAATAAGTGTATGGATTTGACATTTCTTTGAAGGATTTAAATTTTTTTTGTGGAGAATTATTAAGGTTAAGTGTATGAGGGTATATAAATTTGTGTATGTGGTTTTATGTGTACAGTTTGTGGTTAAGGGTCAAGGGTTGATCAGATAAATTATATTAGTGACAAACCCTATGTATATTTTAAGAACTTCAACGTTCATTTAGAAAACCCTAACGATTGATAAGAAACACTAATATCGGTTCTGGAAACCCTAATTTTAGTTCCGGGAATCTGAAACCGTAATTTGGAATATTAAAACCCTAATTTGGGAACATAAAGGTTAAGTATAAAGGTTTATATGTTATTGATTATATCTAATTAGGGAAAAACCTAACAATCAGTTAAAAAACCCTAATTATTAAGTTAGGAACCCTAATGTTTAATTAAGGAAAAATCTAATTGCTAATTTGGAAATTTTTAATGATAATTAGGAAACATTGATCCTAATTAGCAAGCCTTAAGGTGATTAGAAAACCTTAATATAATAAGGAAATCCTAATTATAATTTAATAAGCTTAATTTTCTATTTAAAACCCTAATTAGAAAATTATATAAATTAATTTGCAAACCATAAGGGCCAAACCCTAATGGTTAAATCCTAAGGGTTGGATAAAATGAAAATTTAGCAATTAAAATTACAAGCTAAATGACCAAAATACCCTTTTTGTATTCTTTAATGTGCAAGTGTGTGAATCTTGCCATATTATTTGGTGGTTCACCAACTAGGATATCCCATGTGCTCTATATCAAAAATCTCAACCATTATTTGCCACCTAGCAACATTAGATACAAATAATCAAAAGATTAAAAAGTAAGAAATGACTTACTTTAGTTTTTAAAAGCCAATACCTCTCTCTCTCTCTCTCTAAACTTCGAATTTTGAGAGTGAAAGGGAGTGATAATATAAGCTAATATCATATCTTAGCTCTCAAGGATCAGAATCAAAAGTCAGATCCAAAGATCAAAGATTTAAAAAGGTATAAACCCTAAACTTGTAAATCTTTGTATTTGATGTTAGATGGTGTTGTTTGTTGGTTAAAGTTATGCTAGAGGATGTTATTGAGTGATCTAAGATGTTATATCAAAGATCCATAACATCTAGATGCAAGAAAATAGGTTTTTAAGGACTGAATATGAACCCTAAAATATGTCCTGATAACCATATGTCAGGGCTCATAGATCCTTGTGTGTTAATGATTTGTGGAGTTTTAAGTTATAGACTTGTAGTATGACATGTGGGCTGTAATCTGGAACTAGAATCATTGTCATATCATGTCCAAATTACAAGTTATGAGTGAAAGTAGTATGCATACAAGCCAATTATGTATGATGATGATAAAGCATATACTTCATAATCAATCCCATTTATTATCATACATATCGTCATATGTATCAATAAATAAAATCATCTTATGAATTAAAATCATTCCATATATATGAGTATCATTTAATGGGTAATTTTAAGTTGCATGAAATCTAATTTCAAGATTAAAATAAACTATTTATTTTAATTATAAAATTATTAAAATTATATATATATATATATATATATATATATATATATATATATATATATATATACTGCATTTTTAGAAATATTATATATATATATATATATATATATATCGATACTTTGATAGAAATATTATACATATATACCGTACTTGGTTTAGTACCAGTTAAGAGTCATATATATACAACTATCATATATATTTATATATAATAAGAACTAAAGATACTAAACCATGAATGCCCTCCTGGGTAACTATTATACATAATTAAATTTTATATATTTAATATATTATTACGATTATGCCATTAACTTCATAAATAATTATTCTTCCTTTTATGGTGTGACCCTTTAGGTTCTCCTTATTAAACCGGTTGTGAATAAATCAATTAGAACAATTCTAATCTTATTTAAATAAATAAATTAAATGATTAATTTATTTAAATAAATAATATGTATTCTTCAATAGGGATAAGCCTCTCTAGCGATCAACGACTTTTCAAATAATATAGATTTTAACATTAATCATAAAAGAACCTTTGAGTTAATAGTTACCGTACAATTCAATCCTTCAACCATACAATGTCTCGATTAAATATAAGACATGGAATTACTGTCAAGTTTTATTTTATTTAATTATATGTATTTCGATTCCCAAATGCACAACTTCTAATGAATGCAAATTAGAAACTACTTTCTAATTTCATTCCACCATGGCCAAGGATTCCTAGGTTGTTATTTATCGAATCTCATAGGACATTTCTCTTCTTTTACTAGAAGTGGTAGATTCTTTATTGATCATTCATTATCTCCATATATAACTTCTTACACCCAAGCATATACCCTAAAGGTCTTAAGGAATAAGTCAAAGTGTAATTCATTATATATAAGATACTATGATGATCTCAAGTCTAAGGATCATTTGTACTACTATCACTACAGGAATTCCTATTGACAGACAAGTAAAACTCCATTAGGTATTCCTTAGCGAGTCACGTTTAGTGAACTTATTCTCCAATAAGCACCTACATACTTGCTTTAGTGTCTCCACACAAATGATCATGAGACCAATCATTCTCATCCAATGAACAAGCAACGCATTTATCAATCTATCCGGATTCACTAATCCCCCTTTTAGTAATCCATCGATTGAGAACATTTTAGTTTTAAGCTATCTAAGAATTTAGATCTCATTAGCATGATCTCATCATGATTCTAAAAGCATTGCTTAAAACTATGAGTTTATCACATATTATTAAAACATCACCATGTTGATAATAAATGCCCTTAATAAATAATTCTTTTATTAATAAATAAATAAGATTGATTACAAAGTATATGATTTATCATCATACATGATTGGCTTGTATGCATACTACTTTCAATCTCCCACTTGCACTAAAGCCAATCGTCGTGGTATCTCATACCCATCTTCTCTAAGTGGCGATCAAACTGCTATTGTGTTACCGCTTTAGTAAATGGATCTGCAATATTGTCTTGAGAGTCCACATGTTCCAGGGTGACGTCTCCTCTTTCAATGATCTCTATGATCAAATGAAACTGCCACAATACGTGTTTGGATTTACGATGAGAGACTGGTTCCTTAGCACTCATGCAATGACTCCGTGTTGTCACGGAGAATAAAGGTCTTGGTCCAGTAATGCTAGGAACCACACCAAGTTCGGTAATGAACTTCTTCATCCAAATAGCTTCCTTTGCAGCTTCACTTGCAGCTATGTACTCTGCCTCTGTCACTGAATCAACAACTATTTGCTGTTTGGAACTCTTCCAACTCACTGCACCACCGTTTAAGGTAAACACGTACCCCAAAACGGATTTATTATCATCTTGGTCCGTTTGAAAACTTGAGTCTGTGAAGCCCTCTAGTTTTAATTCAAACCCACCGTAGACAAGAAATACATCCTTAGTTCTTCTTAAGTACTTTAGGATATTTTTCACTGCCTTCCAGTGTTCTTTTCTTGGATTCGACTGATATCTGCTTGTTACACTAAGTGCATGAGCGACATCTGCTCTAGTACATATCATACCATACATGATAGATCCTATTGCAAAAGCATAAAGAATCTTACTTATACGGTCTCTCTCTTCAGGTGTCTTTGGGGCTTATTTCTTGGAGAGATGTATTCCATGGCTCATCGGCATGAGACCTCTTTTGGAATCTTCCATGCTAAACTTCTTTAGCATCGAGTCAATGTACGTTTCTTGGGATAAGCCAAGCATCCTTTTAGATCTATCTCTATAGATCTTTATCCCCAAAATATAGGATGTTTCTCCCAAGTCCTTCATGGAGAATTATTTAGATAACCAGATTTTAATTGATTGTAGCATAGGAATATCATTCCCTATCAGTAATATATCATCAACATATAATACGATGAATGAAACAGCGCTCCCACTAACCTTCTTGTACACACATGGTTCATCCTCATTTTTGATGAAATCAAACTCTTTGATTGTCTTATCAAAACGGATGTTCCACCTACGAGAAGTTTGCTTCAATCCATAAATGGATCGTTGTAGCTTACAGACTTAATTTGTTCTAACCTTTGAAACAAATCCCTATAGTTGTGTCATATACACATCCTCCTCAAGTTTCCCATTGAGGAAGGTCGTTTTCACGTCCATCTGCCAGATTTCGTAGTCATGGTAAGCTGCAATCGCAAGCTAAATCCGAATGGACTTGAGCATTGCTACTGGTGAGAAGGTTTCGTCATAGTAAACTCCTTGTCTTTGTTTGAAACCTTTTGCGACCAGTCGGGCCTTATAGGTCTCTACCTTGCCGTCTGCTCCAGTCTTTCTTTTAAAGACCAATTTACACCTAATAGGCTTAATGCCTTCAGGTAGTGAAACCAAAGTCCATACTTGATTTTCATACATGGAGTTCATCTCGGATTTCATGGCTTCTTGCCACTTCTTTGAGTCTTTATTACTCATAGCATGTTCATAATTGAATGGATCATCATCATCTATGATGCGTACCTCATTGTCATCCTCTATGACAAGTCCATACCTATCAGGTATCTTCGGTACTCTTCCAGATTTACGAATAGGGTGTGGTACAGAAGGAATCTCTACGTGGTTAGGTACCTCACTTTGATCTGTAGTATTTTGTGGTTCTTGAACCTCTTCAAGATATATCTTACTCCTACCGACCCCTTCAAGGACAAACTCCTTTTCCAAGAAGGCAGCATGTTTCGCAACAAACACCTTTTGATCAGTTGGATGATAGAAATAATACCCCGATGTTTCTTTAGGGTATCCCACAAATCTACATTTGTCAGATCTAGTATGTACTTATCGTTTTCAAACTTTTTGGCATAAGCTGGACAACCCCAAGTCTTAACATGCTTAAGATTTGGTTTCCTCCCTATCCATAACTCATATGGGTTCTTGGGGATGGATTTTGTAGGTACCTTGTTAAGTAGGTTTGTAGCCGATTCTAGGGCATATCCCCAGAAGGAAACTAGAAGGTCGGTAAAGCTCATCATGGATCGAACCATGTCCAACAATGTTCGATTTCTCCTTTCAGATACACCATTCATCTGTGGCGTCCTTGGTGGAGTCCATTGTGAGATTATACCATTTTCTTTAAGACAATTGAAAAACTCACAACTTAAGTATTCTCCTCCTCGATCAGATCGAAGAATCTTAATACTCTTACCAGTTTGCTTCTCTACTTCACTTCTGAACTCTTTGAACTTTTCAAATGATTCAGATTTGTATTTCATTAAATACACA
The DNA here is from genome assembly GCA_020205605.1 of Panax ginseng. Taxonomy (NCBI): domain Eukaryota; kingdom Viridiplantae; phylum Streptophyta; class Magnoliopsida; order Apiales; family Araliaceae; genus Panax; species Panax ginseng. The sequence continues at coordinate 92,794,455 of CM035140.1, forward strand.
TCCAAATCTTGAGTGATCGTCATTGAATGTAATAAAATAAGAATACCCTCCTTGTGCAGTCGTTGTCATAAGTCCACATACATCTATGTGTACCAACGCTAACAACTCTATAACTCTTTCTCCTATTCCACTAAAAGAAGATTTAGTCATTTTGCCCATGAGACAAGATTCACAAGTTGGATATGATTCGTAATCTGATAGTTTTAGGAGCCCATCTTTATACAACTTGGATAATCTTGTTTCATTAATATGACCGAGTCTACAGTGCCACATGAAAGTATAATTAACATCGTCTCTTTTTATTTTCTTAGTTTGTTCAATCTGAAGTATATTTTTATGCAAATCAAGTATATAAAGTCCATTTCGCAAATTACCAACACCGTATAAATTATTATCATTATAAATAGGACAACTGTTGTTCTTTATTAGAAGGTTAAAACCATCCATATCCAATACAGAGATAGAAATAATGTTTCTAATGATATTCGGAACAAAATAACAATTATTTAAATTAATGAACTTACCCGTAGGCAGTGCTAAACAATAAGTCCCTACAGCTAATGCAACAACCTTTGCTCCATTTCCCACTCCTAGGACGACCTCATCCTTGCTCAGCTTTCTACTTCTGACCAGTCCTTGCATATTATTACATATATGAGAACCATAGTTGGTATCCAATACCCAAGTAGAAAATTGACTTTCAAAAAAATTAATTTCAATCATAAACAAACATTGATTAGGATTCGAAGCTTCTCCAAGCTTCTTCTGCTTTTGTTCCATAAGATAATCCTTGCAGTTCCTCTTCTAGTGACCCGGCTTGTTGCAATGGAAGCAAATTCCTTTGCTAGCTGGATCAGGTTTCTTTTGATCCTTCACTTTCGTCTTACCCTTAACCTTCTTAGATTTCTTCTTTTCAGAAGATACCTTGGGCCTCTTCTTTTCTTGGAAGAATCATCCACCAGTAAGACATGGTTCTTCTTGGATGGGAAGTGACCTTCAACAGTTTTCAACATGTTAAGTAATTAAGGCAAGCTGACATCTAACTTATTCATATGAAAATTCACAACAAATTGTGAGAAGGTGTCCGGGAGTGACTGCAAGACTAAATCTTGACTCAACTCTGCATCCATGACGAACCCAAGTTGTCCAAGACATTCAATCAGATTGATCATCTTTAAGACATGAGTCTCAATGGTAGTACCCTCGATCATCCGAGATCGTAAGAGCTCCTTAGATATTTCATATCTAGCGGTCCTACTTTGCTCACCATACAACTCTTGAAGGTGCATGAAGATAGACAAGAAGAGCATCCATGGTTTCATGCTGACGCTGAAGCTCGTTACTCATGGATGCGAGCATGATGCATTGAGCCACAGATGCATCATCTTGCCACTTTTTAAAAGTAGCAATCTCTTCCACAGAGGCTATCTCTACAACTTTTGCAGGTACAGACGAATTTAGGACATAAGAAATCTTTTCAGCATTGAGAACAATTCTTAGATTCCTTAACCAGCCCGTGTAATTCGGTCCGGTCAGTTTATTAGCATCAAGTATGCTACGCAGTGAAATTAGTGAATGTGACATTTTCAAAATTTTGCATGTAAAAAGATAATATTTTAGCAAACATTCATTTAATTAATTACCAAAATAAATTAGGTCTTATTTTATATTGGTATCTCCCACTATTTTCTTCAAACTATATTACCCTCATTTATATAGTTCGGCAAAATCTAATTAAAGTTTTTGCTAGTGAGAATAAGGATCCCATTTCAAATATATATAGCCTTGTGGTGACACAACAAACTATATATAAATAAACAGGTAGACAACTCCTTGTCAATTACATCATCATGTAACTCCTTATGTTTTGCCTCTTAGATTATTTTGATCAAGTGGTGGCACATCCGAATCAAAATTATCTAAGTTAAGTCCAACCTAGCACTTCCATATATTCAAAAAAAAAAAATATTGTCCTTGTGGTGACACAACAAAACAATATTGTTCAATTTTCTTTATAAGCATCAAATGTGATAAATTAACATCTTAAATATTTAATACTTGCCTTGTGGTGACACAACAAACTCATATTAAATATTTAATACTCTATTAATTTTATCATGATAGAAGGCGACGTTCGATATTCTAAATATCTTTGAACGCTTAAGACTTAATATATTAAAACTTTGAGGGATTTGTTATTATGTGTCTCATCTTATTTAGCGCGCATGAAACATATATATAAAATACGCGTCATATTATTAAATATGCGAAACATGTTTGCATAATATATAATATATATAATACTAGCATACACATATAGAATACTATATTCTATCTGGATTGATTATGAATTTTTATTCTAGTTTGGTTCACTAGAACCACCAAGTGAATCAAAAGGTCAAACCCTAGGGTGCAAGAATAAACATTTAAATATAACTATTACATTTAATTTAAACCCGGGCTCCATTACAAACGGGTCTTCGAGCGCTCCTTTCTCCTTGATCTCCGATTCTTCAAAAAAAATTCTAACTAATCCTATTACATTAAACTACTTAATTTAAATAGAAACATTGATCAGCAGTCAAGGGAAAGTACATAAGAGAGAGATAGAATTTACATCAACAAGAAAACTAGAAAAGACGAGGTACGCAGACCCCATTTAATAAAACCCCATTCATTCAAACATCCAATCAAAATAAATCCAATCACATTGGTCAATAGTTCATAATCAATCCTATTTATTATCATACATATCGTCATATGTATCAATAAATAAAATCATCTTATGAATTAAAATCATTCCATATATATGAGTATCATTTAATGAACAATTTTAAGTTGCATGAAATCTAATTTCAAGATTAAAATAAACTATTTATTTGAATTATAAAATTATTAAAATTATATATATATATATATATATATATATATATATACCGTATATGGTTTAGTACCGTTAAGAGTCATATATATATATATACAACTATAATATATATTTATATATAATAAGAACTAAAGATAATAAACCATGAATGCCCTCCTGGGTAACAATTATAATATATATATATATATATATAAATATATAATTATAATTATATTAACCGATTACTTCATTAACCAAAATACAGTAACGTGATACGCGCGGTTACTCTTGTACTCTTGTACCGCGCAGGTTCGGAATTCAATGTTTTTTTTTCTTTCATAAAATAATAATTTTATACAATTAATTATGCCCAATAAATTATTCTAAATACATACCCATACATATATGGAATCAAAACAATTAATAATTTGCATAAAGCTTGACTTTGATACCACTGTATGGGTATGTATTTAGAATAATTTATTAGGCATAATTAATTGTATAAAATTATTATTTTATGAAAGAAAAAAAACGTTGAATTCCAAACCTACGCGGTACAAGAGTACAAGAGTAACCGCGCATATCACGTTGTTGTATTTTGGTTAAGTAAGTAATCAGTTAATATGATTATATATATATATATATATATATATTATATATAATAGTTACCAAGGAGGGCATTCATGGTTTAGTATCTTTAGTTCTTATTATATATAAATATATATGATATTTGTATATATATATATGACTCTTATCTGGTACTAAACCAAGGCAGATATATATATATATATATATATATAATTTTAATAATTTTATAATTCAAATAAATAGTTTATTATAATCTTGAATTAGATTTCATGCAACTTAAAATTGCCCATTAAATGATACTCATATATATGGAATGATTTTAATTCATAAGATGATTTTATTTATTGATACATATGACGATATGTATGATAATAAATGGGATTAGTTATGGACTATTAACCAATATGATTGAATTTATTTTGATTTCTCTTATGAATGGGTTTTATTAAATCGATTACTGCATCATCTTTTAGCGGATGTACATAAGAGAGAGATAGAATTTACATCAAGAAGAAATTTAGAAAAGTCGAGGTACGCAGACCCCATTTAATAAAACTCATTCATTCAAACATCCAATCAAAATAAATCCAATCACATTGGTCAATAGTTCATAATCAATCCTATTTATTATCATACATATCGTCATATGTATCAATAAATAAAATCATCTTATGAATTAAAATCATTCCATATATATGAGTATCATTTAATGGGCAATTTAAGTTGCATGAAATCTAATTTCAAGATTAAAATAAACTATTTATTTGAATTATAAAATTATTAAAATTATATATATATATATATATATATATATATATATTATATATAATCGGTAAGGATCAAGAGCATTCTCCTTAATAGTATTCCTCTTAAATAGCATTCTTTTATTAAAACTAAATGCGTTTTGGAGGAGGACGCGGTGGTATTTTTGTAAATACGCGGTGGCATTGTATTTACAAAAATACCCACCGCATTCCCTCCAAAACGCATTTAGTTTTAATAAAAGAATGTTATTTAAGGAGGAATGCTATTTAAGGAGAATGCTCTGATCCCGATATATATATATATATATATATATATATATATATATATATATATATATATATATATATATATATATATATATATATATATACTGCATTTAGTTTTAGTACAGCTTAAGAGTCATATATATATACAACTATCATATTTATTTATATAATAAGAACTAAAGATATTAACCTGAACTAAAGATACTAAACCATGAATGCCCTCCTGGTATATATATATATATATATATATATATATATATATATATATATATATATATATATATATATATATATATATATATATATATTAACTGATTACTTTTAATTAAGTTAATCTTGTACTCTTTGTATTTATCAGAAAGAATTCAACGATTTTTTTTTCTTTCATAAAATAATAGTTTTATACAATTAAGTATGCCCAATAAATTATTCTAAATATATACCCATATAGTTGTATCAAAGCCAAGCTTTATGCATATTATTAATTATTTTGATTCCATATATGTATGGGTATGTATTTAGAATAATTTATTGGGTATAATTAATTGTATAAAATTATTATTTTATGAAAGAAAAAAAACGTTGAATTCCAACTCTCATGCTTATATAAGAGTACAAGAGTAAAATATAGACACGTTGTCAGATTTTAGTTAAGGAAGTAATCAGTTAATATGATTATATATATATATATATATATATATATATATATATATAGCAATGATCAAGAGCATTCCTCTTAAATAACATTCATCCTTAAATAACACTCTTTTATTAAAACTACGTCGTTTTGGAGTGATTTAAAAGAGAATGGTCCCACTTGTTTTCCTTTTATTTACAAAAATACCACCCGCGGCCACTCCAAAATGACGTAGTTTTAATAAAAGAGTGTTATTTAAGGAGGAATGATATTTAAGATGAATGTTCTTGATCCTTGCTCTATATATATAATCATATTAACCGATTACTTCCTTGACCAAAATACAACAACGTCATATGTGATTCGATAAATGACAACCTAAGAATCCTTGGCCAAGGTGGAATGAAATTAGAAAGTTGTTTCTAATTTGTATTCATTAAATATAAATTAAATAGCTTAATATTTATTATTTAATATTTTAAAATATTAAATATAAAATAATCTATGGTGATAGAATAAATTAAATAACTTAATATTTATTATTTAATATTTTAGAAATATTAAATATAAATTAATAAGAGGAGTCTTATTAATATTATTACAATTATTATTATTTTAATTTCTAAAAGAATTTAATAATTAATTTTATATAAGTACTCTCATTTATTCCTAATAGGATTAGGAGAAAAAATTAGTTAAAGGAGTTTAATTAATTATCCCTAATAAGATTAGGGAACCCATTTAATTAAAAGAGTTTAATTAAATAAATAATACCTTATTTTAATTAAATAGGGTTACCTGATATCTTTATAAGAGGAGTCTTATATCAGATATCAAACATACGTGATTCCAATAGTTGGAGAGTACGTCTCCTTTTCTATAGAGATGGGGAAAACTAGGGTTTGAGTCAATACACCCTTCTTCTTGAAAACTATTCTTTCTTGGTGGATCACCTCTAGAGGCCACACACTTGGGTGGCTAACATTGATCAAAGGAAGGAATCTACACGGAGATTTAAGGAGATCGCGGAGAAGTAGGAGTTGAACTCGTACCTGTGGAAGCTCGTATCTACAAGGCTATGATTCCATAACTTCTTTTTCTTCGTTTTAATTAATAATATACGTAAAGGATGATCCGGGTAATTGGTTTGTGAAAAATTTTAAAATCTTATTTTACTTTGCTTCCGCTATTTTTGTAATTTGATTGCTACTTTGATCTTCACAAAACCTTACAATGAGTGGTCAAAGTCAGTTGACCGACCATGGAAAGCTGGATTTTTGGGTAACCCAGAAACCCAGAATTTCTGATAGCCACTTTTGAAGCCCTAGATCTTGCTGATGTTTGATAGTTAGTCCATGTTGTTATTTGGATGTTGTAGTCTGACATATGGACTACAAATACAAGTCATTAGAACACTTAGATCATGACAAGTGTGAAAGATAATCAAGGTCAAACTTTGGTTGACCATCTGCCTAAGAACATTTCTGGAAAACCCAGAAATGTTCAAGAACAATTTTTCTGGCATACTTTGACCGGCTCAGATCTTGAAGTTGTGTTGTTGTTAGACTGACCTGATGTTATGTTATTGTTCCTTGATACAAATACTACATGACTGAACCTTTAGATCACACAAAGTAGACCCAGAATGAAAGTTATGATGATCAAAAACTGGTACCTTGCATCTGTTCTTCTCTCTGATTTGTTATAGTTTATGTGACGCCCCCAAATCCGGGTATCTTCCAACCTGACATATGGTGTTACACGGTGCTATAGTTCATACATACATTCAATTGAAAAGCCTCAAAAGAACGAATATGTCTTATATATTTTCCAAACAATATTACCATTCCCCAGGTTCTTTATAACCATTACATTTGTTCTTGTCATAATACCAAATAATAACAACATTCAACCTATACTATTACAAAAGCAATCTATAGGTTCGCCTTAGCCTTCCCTTTATCTTTACCAGATGCTTTGGTCCGTTCGGTCTTAGCTGCATTCATATGGTTCATGCAAGAATGAGCATCCAAATCATATATCTTCAATAACTGAACAATAGTTATGAAGTACTATCGATACTTCAAAATAGTACTTCTCTTCCTTCAAAACATTTCATCATGAACAACATTCATAAAGTTTGGTTCAAGACCATGAGCATTCTATACTTTCTTTGAAAAGGACAACTCGGCACCAAGTCCGTAAGTCCGACATATCTTACGAGCACGTCTAGGTGATCATCCTATAATACTCTATGTTGTACAACACTACTTTCTTTAAACATATATACATTTAAGGTTTGGCAATCTCACGTGCCTGTCGTTTGACGATAAAATATTAGTTTATGCATACTCAGTCTTCCTTTGAAAACCATACCAAAATAGTTTGGCAAAACTTAACCACTTTGATAACATTTCAATAGATTATAATAAATCTATAAAACATCTTAAGTCTAGTCGAAGGAATTGGCTTCGACTTCATCATACATCAATTCATGCGTAAGGTACATGAATTACAAAGCTTGTCCAAAGAATTCAGACAAGGGTCAGAATACTTGCCTTTAGCATCTTCTACAGTTTTAATACTTTTCCTTTGAGTCTTTAAGGTCTCTACAATACATGATTACATAACATACCATATTAGGTCATATATAATCAAGTAAGTTTACTACTATATCTTACCCTTCTTCTCAATCTAATCATGCCTTAGATTGTTTAACATTATTTCTTATGTTTACGTAATCGTTCATCAACCTTTAGATGAGTTCTAATCATCTTTAAGGATGTCATTTCAAGTTAATCAAAGATATAGTTCATAGTTAACTAGCTTCCTTCCTTCTTTATACACTTAGTCATTCTTCTTGGCCTCTTCTTTAGTGCTGGCGCTGCGGCACCAACTTCCTATACACAACTCGCGCTGCGGCGCGGTTCATCAATGCCTATGGTCCAGACTCGGTGCTGCGGCGTGAGTCTCTTTGTTTATTGTTCATTTAAGGCACCACCTTCAATGGTCGATGGTCAAGTCTCAAGGCTACTTATTTGTGGACGCCCCAAATCCAGGTTCTCTAACCTTAGATTCGGTGCTCACGATCTATCATCATCACAAGCATTCTATAACTATAACAGAATAATAAACATACATTGTTCATTATAATAAAGTCTCATAACATGGTCCCAGGGTTTTCATAACCTAAACTTTAAACACAACATTCATATTACAAAAGGTTTATAAGAAATTCCATCAGATAATAATTAAATTAACATTCATTCTAAGCTACTCCTGGATCTTGCCCTTGCCCTTGTCTTTCGTGTTGGATCTTTCAGGCTTAACTGAAATAGTTGTCATGGTATTGCAAGGGTAAGCAACTAATTTGCTTAGCAAGTTTATATACAAGGGAGATATATCAGGACTTAGAAAGAAATTTTGCGTTCAATGTTCAACAATAGTATAAGTTCGTGAAGGAACATGAATTAATAATCAACAATTGAATATTCGAATAATTGAATAACATGAACTGAGTGGTTTTAAAATAACCATGAACATTTGCCAATGTGCTCAGTTATTTAAACTGGACCTCTTAATAAGTTTTGGTATTCAAGGGGATCAGCCTTTCATACCTCGTGATTTATGCATAAACACTTAATAATCCGGCATTGATATCATGCCTTAATCAAATTAAATCCTTTTATCGATCAAGAGTTCTTATCATATCAATTTAATAAGAACGACTTTTTAAAAACACATTTGATTTAACAAATTTAAACATGCTTGATCTAGCTGATACAATTAGCATAGATCTATCTCATAAACAGTTCATGAATGAAGAACTTTAATTTAATTCACAGTTCAATAATAGTAGAACATGAATTCAATTGCACAAAGTGCAAATTTCAATAATCATTATAGACGTAAATAATCATCAATAATTATTGACTAATATGCTTTGAAAATAATAACTCGAGTTTGAGTTAGGAAACTTGCCTCGTCTGTAGATTACGGCTACACAATTAATTTATATCCACTATGCAGTTAAATTATCTTCCTTTGAGCGACCTATAGTTAATCTTTCAATTAGTCATAGTATAACATTAGATTATGTAATCACATAAATATTATACATTACATTTAGTTCTTATAAACATTATCCTGTCTTGATAATGTTACTAGTAAATAACAACTTAATATTATTAATCTTGATAATATTTAATTCACCTCTTAGTATTATTAGTTCCCTAATAATACTTTCATTCACTTACTAATATTATTAACATCTTAATAATATTTTAATACCTTACTAATATTATTAATACTCTTAATAATATTTTAATACCTTACTAATATTATTAATCCTCTTAATAATATATTAATTATGCATTAATATTATTACCTTAATAATATCTTACATATGCTTTAGTATCATTAATCATTTAATAATACTTTTAATCATTTACTAATATTTTATTCATTTACTAATATTATTAATCATTTAATAATATTTTATTCATTTACTAATATTTTATTCATTTACTAATATTATTAATCATTTAATAATATCTTATTAGCAAAAAGCACTTTTTGGCCACTGTGGTTATAGTGATTTAACGAATTAGCCACTGTATTTTTAAAATATTCAATTAGCCCACTTAATTTTTTAAAAATATTCAATAAGCTCATTCCGTCCAATTTCTTGGACGGACGTTAACAAATTGCACACGTGGCATTGCAAAAAAAAATAATTTTTTTTATTTTCTGATGTGGCAGCATAAAAAAATAAAATAAAATAACACCATTGATTATGTGGCATGTACAATACATGTTGACTTTATATTTATTTGTATAAGACCAAAATTTTTTTTGAATTTTTTAGACAAAAAAGAAATAATGCAAATTAAAAACATAAATAAATTAATATTTATAAACATAAAGAAATAATGAATTTTTCTTTACCCAAATATTTATAATATTTATTAAAATAATAATAAAATTAATTTTATTCATCTCATTTAACCCTCTTTATCAAAAAATTTGTATCAATGAGATCTAGTACAACATTATATTAATTTTTACAAAAATTAAAAATTAAAAATCATTAATTACGTGACAAAAAATAATTAAAATAATAATAACATTAAAATAAATAGTTTAATTTATTTTCTTTATTTGTATTCTTTTCCTTATCTCTTTTCCTTTCTTTTAATAATTATTTTATTTTAAAATAAATACTAATATATATTTTAATGATATAAAAAAGTAAGTTCATAATTAACATAAAATAGAAAATTTGATACAATCAGTTAAACAAATGACATAAAATTAAAATTAAAATTAATTATACAATCATTAATTTTAATTTACATAAACCCTAATTCCCCTAGTTCTCTGTTTCAATGGCGAACAAAGAGGCTTTGCCGGAAAATATTCGGTGCAACAGAACCGACGGCCGAACAAAACTCACCCCATTTGATTCGCCCGCAATCTTCTTTACCTCAATCACTGCCTTAGTCGCCTACCCAAAGCCATAGAATCCGGCCAGAACTCGGTGTCATCGATGATGCGGTGGAGAAGTCTGGCAAGTTTCACGATTTTACTATGTCCGCCATGATATCCGGCGGCAGATCAAGAATCCTCCGACTGCAAACCCATTCCCTATAACGCCCAAGATCCATACATATACATACAGAGAAATATATAGAGGGAGAATAGTACTAGATCCATTGGCACCGACGAGGAGGCATCGAGATCCAGGAGATCCAGAAGGTTGGGGGAGGAAGAGGGAGAAAAGATTTTGTAATAGTTAATTTTTGTAATATTAAAAAGGTTATTTAAAATAAAACATACATATTATAAATATTATAATATTAATTTTTATTAATATTATACATATTTAAAAATTTTATAAGTATTTTAAAATATAAAAGTATTTTTATTTTTATTTTTAAAATAAGACATACATATTATATATATTAAATTATTAAATTTTATTAATATTATACATATTATAAATATTTAGGTAAAGAAAAAGAAAGAAAATAAAATATAAAAAATATTTTTATTTTAGAAGTATTTTTATTTTTAAAATAAGACATACATATTATATATATTAAATTATTAAATTTTATTAATATTATACATATTATAAATATTTAGGTAAAGAAAAGAAAGAAAATAAAATATAAAAATATTTTTTATTTTAGAAGTATTTTTATTTTTAAAATAAGACATACATATTATATATATTATATTATTAATTTTTATTAATATTATACATATTATAAATATTTAGGTAAAGAAAAGAAAGAAAATTTTATTATATCTTTATGTTTATAAATATTAATTTATTTAAGTTTATAATTTGCATTATTTCTTTTTTTTCTAAAAATTTAAAAAACATTTTGGTCTTATATGCTTAAATATAAAGTCAACATGTATTGCATATGCCACATAATCAATGGTGTTATTTTATTTTTATTTTTATCTTTGACACATCGAAAAAAAAAAAAAATTTCTTTCAATGCCACGCAGTAATTTTGTTAACGTCCATTCAAGAAATTGAATGAAGGGCTTATTGAACATTTTAAAAAGTTCATTGGGCTAATTGAATATTTTAAAAATACAGTGGCTAATTCGTTAAATTACTATAACCACAGTGGCCAAAAAGTTCTTTTTGCCATATCTTATTCCATTACTAATATTATTAATCATTTAATAATACTTTAATCATTTATCAATGCTTAAATCAAATATTATTAACCATTTAATAATATTTTAAAGAAATTTTAATCTCAATATTTTTATTTACTTATCAATATCATATTCTAATATTATTAATATCATAATAATATTTTAATAATTTATTGGATTAATAAACAATTTATTCTAATTGTTCACCCTTTATTAAACCTCTTATTTAATATCCATAAAAGGTCATAAATAATATTTCTTATCATAAATTACCAAAGTGCTCTAAGATAGTCATGATATGATATATTATGAGTATTCAAGCATAAAAATCACATTTTTCTTATTAAAGACATCATTTAACTATTTATTTCCTTTTATTCATAACTTAATCATTCTTAGGAAAAATAGCAAACTGATTCCAAAAATTCTCATCTTCTGGATTTTGACAGAATATGAACCCACAAGGATCCCCAAATTTTTTTGGAATTTTAGAAAATGATCTACTATTTTTAAAGTTCCCAAAACACTCGGATCTTGTTTCATTTTTCATAAATTGAGTTCTGCTCAGAATAATCTGAAAATTACAGGGTATGCTCTCCTAACATATATGAACCTACTGTAAAAATTTCGGAATTTGTTAGTGTATACACAGTGAGATATTCGAAGGTAAATATTTAGGAGTCCTTTACGAAAATAGTCATTACGCACAATCTATAACTCGAAACGTGTCCGTTCTTTTTCCTGGATGTAGATAACTTCTCAAGGTACCTCTGTGATGTTTCCCAGATTTTTAAAAGACATGAAACTGTCTGAAACAGTCCCAAGAAAAAAGGGAACATAAACTATTTTAGGGTTTTCAACCCTTAACATTCCAAGTGGATTGTTTTGGGAAAAACAGCCCCAAAGGTTTCAAAATATTCAAGATTTGTGTTCTATCACTTGGGTTTACTAGATAACTCATGTATCTAGCACCCCCCTTCAACGGATCACAAATCTAAGTTGGAAAACTTGAGTTACACAAGATTTAGTGGAAGAAAAACAAGGGTTTTCACCCTTGGAGAACATATGCTCATATTCTTCCTCTAAGCCTTTGATCTAACACTCAAGATACATAGTTCCATACATGATGATATGTAGAACTAGGGTATCTTGAGTATTTGTTCATAATCCCAACAAAACTCAAGCTATAAAACAAAGTAGAAGAAGAAGATGAAGGTTAGGTTATACCTTGATTTAATGGCAACCTTCCTTGATTTACCAAAGTAAGTGATTAACTTAGGATGCATGAACAAACTAGCACTCCTCTCTCTCTCTCTCTCTCTATAGCCGAACCTCTCTCTCTTTTCTCTCTCTTGAAGTTGCTAGCTTGGGAGAGAAAGTTAGAAGAAGAAGAATGAGAGAAAGTGGAGTATTCTAACAAATGAAATGGTTGATTCCTTATTATCCTCCATACTTTCTTTAACCCATGGATAAAAGTTTTTCCTTATCACTTTAATTAGTCTAATCATGATTAAAGATACTTAATAGAGTGGCAACCAATGGGAGCTTGACAACCATGTCCTTGTGTGTAAGAGTTACTACTAATGGACATTGATTAACTTAATTTGTTTCCTTATATAGCCTAATATGGCCGGTCCCTTCTAGCCCATTATACCCTCCATTTAGCTTTTATTTTAATGCTCAAATTTGATTAATCAAAAGTCTAAAATACCCTTAATCAAGTGGGCTAAGTATTGGTTTGCATGTTATTTCATTTGGGCTTCCTCCTTAATTGTTTTGGGCTATGTAATAAACATAGTCTAGCAATTTTTTATATATGTTACCCAATTTGATTATTTAGGGGTTCCATTCCTAATCTTATGAAATTTAATTACCTATACATGTGACTTTAGCTCACAACCTAATTAGGTTCACAAGAATTAGGTTTAAAATTATTAGTCACTTGAAATAATAAGATTATCTACTTAAGTTAGTATACATATTAAATACTAACCTCTCATTATTACCATAACCCTTAGGTTATTTAATTGTCTCACCTAATGTATAATTAGGTTACAAAGCTTCCATTCTAAATGAAATCTCTACATGTATATATATATCCATAACTATAGTATATATGTTAATTGATCCATGCACCACTTCACATATATTGTCACATATTGAATCACTATATAACACAAAGTTTTAAACATCAATAATGTACATACATATATAGTGACTTAAAATTCACGGTTATTACATCCTCCCCCCTTATAAGAATTCCGTCCCTGGAATTATATACAGGATTACTAAAAAAGATGTGGATAATTTTCTCTCATCATTTCTTTGAGTTCCCACGTAGCTTCTTCTACCATGTGGTTCCTCCACCGAACTTTTACAGAATGTATAACCTTATTTCGCAATTTCTGTTCTTTTCTATCTAAAATTTCAACCGGAATTTCCTCGTATGACAAATCCTTTTCGACCTGAATTGGCTCGTACGATATCACGTGCTTGTAATCAGGCTTGTATGGTCATAGCACTGACACATGAAACACATTATGAATATATTCCAGTTCAGGAGGTAGAGCTTCCTCGTATGCCACTTCGCCTATCTTCCTCAAGATCTTGAAAGGTCCAATAAATCTCGGACTCATTTTACCATTCTTTCCAAACCTTATCTTCCCTTTCCATGGAGATACTTTCAAAAATGAATGGCTTCCCACCTCAAAATCTCTCTTCTGGCGATGTAAGTCTGCATACTTCTTCTGGTGATCTTGAGCTGCTACAAGTCAGGCTCTTATCACCTTGATGATCTCTATGGTCTGCTGCACTAGTTCTGGTCCCAATAGTTGACGTTCACCCACTTCATCCCAGCATAAGGGCGTTCTACATTTCCTTCCATACAGTTCTTCGTACGGCGGCATTCCGATGCTGGCGTGATAACTATTGTTGTATGCGAACTCTACTAATGGAAGATGATCCTCCCAGCTACCCTTCAAGTCCATCACACAAGCTCTGAGCATGTCTTCAAGTGTTTGAATCGTTCTCTCGCTTTGCCCATAGGTCTGCGGATGATACGCGGTGCTCATCCATAGTTGCATCCCCATTCATTCCTGAAGACTCTTCCAGAAGTTTGACGTGAATCGCGGATCCCTATCCGACACAATAGATATTGGTACGCCATGTCTCGAGATAATTTCTTTGATATACAATTTTGCTAGCTGGTCCAAACTATACCTGATCTTGATCGGAAAAAAGTGAGCCGACTTCGTAAGACGATCTACAATCACCCATATGGCGTCGTGTCCTTTTTGCGTTGCTGGAAGTCCCACCATAAAATCCATCGTGATGTGCTCCCACTTCCACTCTAGAATCTCTAAAGGCTGTACTAATCCACTCGGTCGTTGATGCTCTGCCTTAACTCTTTGACAAGTTAGACATCTGTTGACGTATTCTGCAACCTCTCTCTTCATGTTTGGCCACCAAAAGTGTTGACGCAAATCTTGATACATTTTTGTGCTTCTTGGGTGTATCGAGTACCTCGTACTGTGCACTTCTTGAAAAATATCTTCTCTTAGTTCTGGTACTAGCGGTACCCAAATTCGCCCTTCGAATCTCAGCAATCCGGTGCCATTAATCTTGTATTTCAATTCATCCCCTTCAGCTAACCGCTTCTTGATGATGTCGCAATCTTCGTCCTTCTCTTGAGCCTCTTTAACCTTATCTAATAGAGTCGGGCTCGCTGTCACTGTAAATAATTTCTTGTTGGTCTCCGTCGGATACTTAACCTCTAAGTCAAGTCATTCAAAATCTTTCACCAATTCCTCTTGAATGGTCAACTTCAGTAACTTCTCTCTGCCTTTTTTACTTAGGGCATCTGCCACTACATTTGCTTTTCCTGGATGGCACAGAATCTCACAATCATAATCCTTGATCAATTCTAGCCATCGACGTTGCCTCGTATTTAGCTCTTTTTGCGTGAAGATATACTTCATACTCTTGTGATCCGTATATATCTCACACTTCTCGCCATACAAATAGTGCCTCCAAATCTTCAAGGCAAAAATTACTGCTGCTAATTCCAGGCCATGAGTCAGATAACCCTTCTCATAGTCCTTTAGCTGACGTGAAGCGTACGCAATGACCTTGCCATGATGCATCAGTACACAACTAAGACCCTTGTGTGACGCATCACTATACACTATAAATCCTCCCGTGTTGTCTGGTAAAGTCAACACAGGTGCCTGACTGAGCCTCTTCTTCAATTCCATGAAACTCTCTTCACATTTCTCCGTCCAAACGAACTTCACTGTCTTTCTGGTAAGGTTGGTCAATGGTGATGCTATCTCTGAAAAATCTTGGATGAATCTCCGATAGTATCCTGTTAATCCCAAGAAACTCCTAATTTTTGTCGGCGTCTTTGGCTGTTCCCAGTTGATAACCGCTTCTACCTTTGCTGGATCCACCGAAACACCATCCTTGTCGATAACGTGACCCAAAACTCACACTTGGAGAACTTTGCATACAACTTCTCCCTCCTTAACATCTCTAACACTATCCTTAGATGTTCAGTGTTCTCTTCCTCTGTCTCTGAATATACCAGAATGTCATCGATGAACACGACAACAAACTTATCCAAATACTGTTGAAACACTCTGTTCATCAAGTCCATGAATGTTGCTGGCACATTTTTCAACCCAAAAGACATTACCAGAAACTCAAAGTGTCCATACCGAGTTCTGAATGCCGTCTTTGGAACATCCTCTTGCCTCACCTTCAGTTGGTGATAACCGGTCCTCAAGTCAATTTTTGAAAAATATTTTGCCCCCTTCAACTGATCAAACAAATCGTCGATCCTGGGAAACGAGTACTTGTTCTTAATGGTGACCTTGTTCAACTCCCGGTAGTCGATACAAAGCCTTAATGACCCATCCTTCTTCTTTACGAATAAGACTGGTGCTCCCCACGGTGATATGCTCGGTCGAATGTATCCCTTATCTAACAATTCTTGTAGTTGAATCATCAGTTCCTTCATTTCTACTAGAGCCATACGATACGACGCTTTGTATATCGGTGATGTCCCTGGTGCCAAATCGATAACAAACTCTATCTCTCTATATGGTGGCAATCCCAGAATCTCATCTGGGAAGATGTCAACGAATTCCCTTACAATAGGTATCTGACCAAGTTCACCCTCGACTCTGCGGGTATCCACAACGTGAGCCAAATAACCTATACAACCTTTCCTAAGCAACTTCTTTGCTTGCGTCATCGTCAAACAATAAGATTGTCTTGGTGATTTACTGCCATGAAATACCACCTTTGACTTATTCGGAGTCTTTAGGTGTACGAACTTTTTCTTACAGTCAATGATCGCTCTGTGACTTGATAACCAATCCATCTTGAGGATTACATCAAACTCTCCAAGACGAATCGATATCAAATCCATGTTAAGCTTAAACCCTCTTACATCAGCACAACAGTTCCTATGTATGTAGTCTACAGGGATAATTTCTTTGTTGGCTACTTCTACATTCATTGGGTGTTCTAATAGTTCACGAGGTAAACTTAATCTTTGAGCAAATTCATCAGATACAAAAGAACATGAAGCTCCCGAATCGAATAACACATATGCATTTATATCGTTGATTGAAATTATACCTGACACCACCTCCTTGGATGCCATGACATCTTGCACTGTCATATTAAATGTCCTCGTTGTCGGCTTGTTTGGCTGGGCTGGTCCTCCACTGGTTGTCCTAGTGTTATTTCCCCTGTTTCCATTTCCGCCATTCGTGCTTTTCTTCTTTGGGCAATCCTTGATCTGATGTCCCAATTCACCACAGTTAAAATAGCCTCCCTTCTTCACCTTAGAACAATTGGGTGAGGTATGCCCTTCTTGTCCACAGGTATAACATACCGTTTTTCCTTTCAAGCACTCTCCCGAGTGACCCTTTCCATAGTTTCCACACACTGACTTTTTTTATTGCACACTTCCTTGTTGAATCTCCAAGTTACTACCCCCACTGCTCCATTTCCGCTTCTTGTTGTTGCTACCGCCACTGCTAACATTCTGATTCCCACCTTCTACATTCTTCTTGTTCTTCTCTCGATTGTACTTTGAGACTGCTTCGCTTCCACCTTCCGCTATGAGAGCTTTTTCCAACAGAGTTGAGAATGACGTGATTTGTAAAACCGCTACTTTACTGTAAATCCACGGCTTTAGTCCATTTTCAAACCTTATTTCTTTCCTCACCTTTGTGTCTACCTGATGTGGAACGAATCTGGCCAATTCATTAAACTTTGCAGCGTACTCTGACACTGACATATTCTCCTGTTTCAATTCCAAAAACTTGATCTCCATTCTCGCTTGTGTACTCTAAGGGAAGTAGTTCTCAAAGAACAACTTCTTGAACGCTTCCCAAGTCACGATTCCAGTCCCGGCTTTGTTCTGGTTGGCCTCCCACCAATAGTTAGCCTCACCCTTCATTAAGTAGGTAGCAAAAATTGTTTTCTATTCTTCTGCTACTCTACCAATAATGAAGGCCTTCTCAATCTCCTTCATCCACGTCTGGGCCTCTATCGGGTCTGTTGTTCCTCTAAACTCCGGCGGTCCTACTGCCTTGAAGTCCTCAAATTTGGCTAATTGGTGTCCCACCTGATTTCTCGCAGGTTGAGCTTGATTCCTCATGACTTCAGCCATCATGTTGACAAAGTCTTGCATTGGGTTTGGTTGAGCTCCCGCTGCATTATTAACTCGACTCTTCGATCTCTTTGTTCCTCAAGATTGCTCGTCTCACGCGGCATTATCTAGTGAAGTGCTTCACGATACCATTTTTCTATAATGGGTTGAATAATACTAATAATAATAACAATAATATAAAATTCAAACTTAATTTACATATGCATAAAAGTTTACTCCCAGCGTCTGAGACCTTTAAACATTCATTACATCATAGATAATAAGTATCATTGTCTTAATAAACTTTAACTATTACGATCATAATATTATAAATCTCATTTGAACGACTTTCCTTTCCCCTTGTTCTTTTTGAACCTTACGGTTGATCATACTTAGCGAAAACATTTAAATTTAAAGCAAGAATGAGCATTGGATTGCTTGACAAGTAATAACAACAATATATATTATTTGAAAGAATTAAATGTTTTCTTTTGAAAGACACTTCTACTGACGAATCAGCGGTTGTGAAGTAAAATTTGAACCAATAATAACAACATATCATTTCAATATGAAATTTTTGAAACTACGTATGACTATAAGCTGGAGATCGGTCGACATACTATGAACATTGTTTTCTATTTTTGAAAAGGTTAAGCAGAAATTCATCATGTAAATCGTCATAACTTACTGAGACGCGGGGGTGATCGGCTCGTTATATGCCTGTATTGATCAATACTACATGCAAGAAACGATATTATCGTTCACTCTATCCACCTTAGGTGCACAAAAGTTTTCCCATATTTGGGATGTTCATACTTAGTCGGAATCAGAACCAAAACAATCTGGTTGGATACAATAACGTTCTATCTTGTTCAACAATATTTTTATGTCTATTTGAATCAAATAGCTTAGAGGCGACTTTTAAGTCAGCGTATACATACTTGAAATCAATAAGTATGTATCAACATATGATTAAATCAATGGTTATCCAAGTGGGGACACTTGTACAACCTATATATGAATTAACGATGAGCAGAATAAATATAAGAATTATCTGATAATCTGATGATCGGATAATGTAAGAACTTGTATGAATAATAAAAGATTGGATCATAATCAATAATAATAGAGTTAATAATCAGCACAATAATAATATAATTACGAAACTTTCTTACTCATGTCCATTGCATAAAGTAAATGCAAAAGTAAGATACTTGCCTGATATAAAGAATAGTTAGGATACTTGCTCGATAATAATTGGAGTAAGTTTAGGAAACTTGCATAACGAAATAAAAGTAGTGCATAAGGTTTAGATAATTTTGAGCTTACAATAACATGACTTAGATTAATCTTTTATCTGACGACCTATCGATTAATAAGATCATTAGTTCGATTAGAATAATATATCATATCACATAATCTTTGCTAATTGCGATTCGACACATAACCTAATCACATTGTCACATATGTTTAATGATTATTGATTCACTAACAAACACATATCTAGTCGATTTATCTAAGTCAGATCAATTTACGAAATATTTTGATTATCTGAAAGCGACTTTATCGGGTAAATATCGAGTCTAAGACTCTATCGTGTAGTTCAATATTCGTTTAGATATTTTAAATATCGGTCGTATTATTTTTTCATAGCCTTATAATAATTTTTAAATAATTATTATACTTTATCATGAATTTTCAAACACTTTGAAATCATTATTAAATGATTTAAATATTAACTAATTCTATTATCATTAATATTTAATTAATATTAAACTATTAATGAAACCATTGCCAAAATATTAAAGTTATTTATAATAACTCAAAATATTTTAAAGTATTAATATTACCCTTAAATGATTTTTAAAACATTTAAAATCATTTTTAAATAATTACCATTAATATTAGAATATTAATTTATTATTTATCAAAATATTAAAAGTCATTAATTATAACTTAAAATATTTTTAATTCATTTATTTCCTTTTTAAATGATTTTTAAATCAATAAAACCATTTTAAAACTATTTATTTAATATAATTATTAAATAAACTTAATATCATTAATATTAAATTATTAATGAAATTTACCTTTAAATATCAAAAGTTATATTTTATAACTTAAAATATTTTTAAACTATTTATTTTCATTTAAAATGATTTTTATAATATTAAAATCATTTTTAATTAATTTATTTAATATAATTACTAAATAAATCTAATATCATTAATATTTAATAATTAATGAAACTTATCTTAAAATATTAAAAGTTATGTTTTATAACTTAAAATATTATTAAATACCTTATTATTATTTAAAATGATTTTTAATACAATAAAATCATTTTTAATTAATTTATTTAATGCATTTATTAAATAATTTAAATACCAATAATATCAAATAAATATTAATATTTATGAAAAATATGTCAAATTATTAAAAGTTAATTTTATAACTTAAAATAATTTTTAAAAGCGATTTTATAATTTTAGGAATTTATTTCTATTTTTAATGTATTTTTTGAAATTATAAAACAAAAATAATTAAATCAAATAAGCTAAAGGCTTTAGCGACGAGTTTACTATCATGATAGGTGTTCTTGAGGCTCAAAGAACAACGTGATCGATCTTTCAAAGGTACCTCCTTTGACCATCTTTAATTCGTTATGTGTAGTGTTTACGGGCTATTTATAACTTAAATCTTGTAGTATGTATGTAATACTACAAGTGTAAATCAACATCAAGGTGAGATCATAACATATAAAGCAAGATATAAATCATTTGAAATCCTTTGTCGGACATGTTCATCATGTTTACGAAATTTGCTTGAGAATTTACAGATAGTCGTGGTCGGTCAGCGCTTTTGTGGCCTTAACATGAAAATCAACATTCATGAGGTAAAAGTTTTACGCTCGTCGGGATATATATAGACAAACTATCGAGAGAACATGTTGCAAAACATGGTCAAGTCTAAAATAAATAATGAAAGCGATCTAAGCTAGCAAACATCTTTGTCGAGTGTTTACGGGTTTTCGAAAACCAGCAGATTCGACCTATCACTTTCGTGCTCGAATTACTTTTTATGTTCGGTCATTTTTTATATGATATAATGGGTCAAATCTTTAGTATACATGACAAGGAAAAATAAATAACATAACATGAGATCATCATATATCATCAACACATCAAAGATATATGGGCGGTCGAATTGAAAGTACCCTCCGGGCTGTTCTTGAACATTTACGGGTTTCGAAATGTTCTTGAAAAGCGGTTTCGGCTACTAAGTTGACCATCTCTAGATTTCGATTACATTAAGTATCTAGGTGATATAAAAGCTTTAACATGTAGTATTTATATCGATTCTACAACAAAAAAAACAACAACATGGCAAAAACAAATTAAACATAGGAAGATCGAGCTCGCAAAAACAACATCGAGAGGTTTTAAGGGGCGATTATGGGTTTGAGAAAGCGTCGGTCGATCTTAAATCGACCCACTTTGACCTTAAATAACTTTTAATCTACAAGCAGATATGGACATGATTCAAGTTTCATATTAAAGATCTCTGACGAGTACAAGTACAAACTTTCAAAACACAAAAAACATAATGAGATCGAGATCTATGGGACGACATTCCTTTATCGGACCCTTATTTTCAAAAATTTCAGATTTGGAAAATCATCAAATCAGAGCCTCTAGATGTTATGGGTTTAACATCTAGCAACCCGAGATCATTGATTAACACCCCATACAACATATTTTAACAAAAAAAATTACATCTAACATAAGATCAAAAGATTTTTGAATTTTAGGGTTTTTTATACCTTTATGCTCTTCGATTACGATTTCTATGCTTACGATTTGATGTTGGTGTTAAGTGGGGCTTGATTTGTGGTTGAATCTAACAAGGAAATTTCGTGGGTTTGAGCTTGAGAGAATATGGCTATGTATTTGTGAACAAATAGGCCAAAAAAAAATGCACTTTTTCTCTCTCTTAAATTATCAAATGAATTGATCTGATGAATTTGTATGGTGATGGTGATGATGTCTTTGATAATGTAGCTCATAGCTAGTGGTAGGGTAGGGGTGGTGGCGATTTGGATAAGATTTGTCTAGCAATAATTCAACAAATGGGACAAAAGGGCATTTTGGTAATTTTATTTTAATTTAAGGGCATTCTTGTCGAGGTGCTTGAATCTAGGATTTATTCACTAGATTTTACATCTTAAAGTTTCCCAAATAATTACTAGGGTTTGGACAATTAAAAATTAAAGTGTAATAAAATTTTAATTTTAAACACACTAATTAAATTAGGGTTTTTAATAAAATTAGGGGTTTTAATAGAAAATTAGGGTTTTTAAATTAGGGTTCCTTAATATCATTAGGGTTCCCAAATTAACAATTAGGGTTTTAAAATTTAATTATCATTATAATTTACTAAAATAATAATTAGGGTTTCTAATTTTAGCAAATTAGGGTTTTCAAATAATAATTAGGGTTTCTCTAATTACGAAATTATATATATACATGATAAAATTCATATATAACACAATTACTACTAAGTCTCGAAACTCATGCAAGGTTTAACAATTAGGGTTTAATAACACGATATGAGGGTTATGACATAATTTACCATATTTGGCCCACCATTATCGGTCTACACATTTCTGATTACATATTTATAGCCTTTGAAAAATTAAAATATAATTAATATTATATTATTATTCTCATCCCTTGATCGATACCCAAATTTAGGGTTTGGATTCCATATCGATTTATCTTTTTCATATCTAACATTATTAATTAAGTTAAAATAATTAACTTAAATATACGAACTAAAATTCATATAATAAAATATAATTATTATAATAATTCTAATAATCATTTCATATATTATTTAAATAATATAAAATCATATTTTCATAGAAAATAAATAATAAAAGACATTTCTACTATAAAATTAATTATTATAAGTATATACGTTATAATGATCAATAATTCTAAAATAAAATTATTTGAAATTATTCATGTAATAAATAAATTTTATTTATCACATATATCATACATTACTTGGCACATATTCCTTAAAAAAATAAAAAAAAAAAAATTATATGCAAAATTTCTTATTTATTTATATAGAAAATATCGGGTTATTACATTCACCTCTCCTTATAAGGATTTTAGTCCCGGAATCTTAGTTTTAAAACTAAATACATACTGAGGTACATAGCCTACACAATCATTGCCGATAGATCTCGATCATAATTGATCGAACAAATCTTTTAACTATTCATATAAAGCTTATCTTTACGATTAAGCGGAAATTTGATTTCTAAAAGAACTCAAATTCCTCCCTCAAAAATTTATTTATAAAATAATTTACTATATAAAGGAAAATCAAATATATATCTGAAAATAAAAGTTATTGAATAATACACGGAGTTCCATTCCCATTTGCCGCAGTATCACTGGGTAGTCATATTGAAGACTTCGTGCGGTTGGTTTGTTGGTTGAAGTCGGTCTGTGATTGCCGTAGTCCGCTTCCTTTTCCGTGGTTACACTCCCTGCCTCCATTTTCCTCTTTGGACAATCCCTCACCTTATGTTCAGTCGATCCACATAGAAAACACCCATTGTTCATCCTTGGGTTGGGGCAGTTGGGAGAGATATGACCCTCACACGCACTTGTAACATACAAACTTACCCTTGAGACACTCACGGAGTGATTCTTCCCATTTTTTACCTTTGAACTATCTATTTCTTCACACCTTCTTCTGCTTCACTGAACATTCCCAAAATAATTCCCTTTCTTTTCTCACCCCTATTCCCACTATTAGTTTCCACCTTCTGACTCCTACTGACCTTGCTTTTGTTCCTCTCTCTCCTTGTTGTAGAGGCATGGCCTCACTCCCTCCTCGGCTATGATAGCCTTTTCCATGAGTCTTTGCAAAAGTATTGATTTTACACTTTGCCACCTTGTTGTAGAGAGCGGGGTTTTAATCCCGGCTCGAACCTTCTTGCCTTCCTAGCCCTCGTATCAACTTGATGCGGGCGAACCTAACCAACTCATTAAACTTTGCGGCATACTCATAGCGGTCATATTCTCTGCTTTAACTCGGAAATTTTACCTCCATCCTAGCTTTGCATCTTAGTTTGAGAGGTAGTTTTGAAAAACAAAGTCTTAAACCTAGCCCAAGTAACTACTCCTCTCACCCCCTAGTTTGATTTGCTTCCCACCAAAAGTTCGCCTCCCCTTTCATCATATAGGTGGAAAAAGAGGTCTTTTGCCCCTCATCTACCCTAGCAACTCTGAGCGCCTTTTCTATCTCGTTAACCCGTATTTGGGCTTCTATAGGGTCATTTGTTCCCACAATTACGGTGGTCTCTTGCCTTGAAGTCTTTGAAGTTTATGAGCGATTGTGCAGTCGGTTCCTGCTAATTTGGTATTCCTCCTTTGCATGCTTTGAGCTACCATGTTAGCAAAGTTTTGCATTGGGTCTTGCGGTTGTCCCTCGGCGTTGTTGTGATTCTTACGCCCTTTGATTTTCGTGTTTGGCGTCTTGGCGGCATTATCGATTACATAAAATCATAAATTTAACTTACATTCTAAAACCTTATTGTATAAGTTTAACATGTAACACAAAGTTTTATATAAAACTTATTCCATTAATGAAACATTAGATTCGTATTCATCGATTCAAAGTACTTTACATAACATAACACATCTCTTTATCCTTTGTGACCACAAAAGTGGGAATTCTTTGTAATAACTTATACAAAAGTTTGAGAATATTACATTACACCGTACATTATCAAACATACATAATCAACTACTAATCCTACTAATTTCCTAAGTCACGGTCTTTCCTCTTTCTTTTCCCTTTCTTGCTCGGGATTTGCACGATTTGTTGATTAGGCTCCCATTTGATCAATTTGGATTTTAAGCTTATCTTGTTCTTCCATAGTTTCTATTAGCGCCTTTTCTTGATTGGTTATTTAGTAGCTTTTCTATTTCCCTGACTTTTCTAGAGAAGAAACCTTGTTCTTGATTACGTACTTAGTTGATGCTTGATCGGCTCAACTTTAGTGTACGAATCACTTTATCATAGTTCCACCATTTTCGGATGCGGTACTTCGTTTTCCAATACCACCACCTCATCGAGGTTATATGCTTTATGAGCCTCTATTTGACTTTTGGCTTTGATATCGGCTCCTTCTTTACGATCGAGAGAGTATCCTAATTCTTTTCACACGACATCTACACTGACTTATCTTGATTAGTAAAATATATATACACGACAAACAATAGTTTTATAAGAGTTATCTTTTATTTTGTTTAACGATGAATTTATTCAATTCATCTCTTTTAAACTCTATATGAGTTATTTGTATTTTCAACGTTTCCCCTGTTCTAAGGTTATAGCCTAAAAGGTCGATCCACCTAAGGTTTCTAACCTAAAGCTTTGATACCAACTTTGTGGCGCCCCAAATCAAGGGTGCTTGAAACCCGAACTCGGTGCTTCACGATACCATTTCTATAAATTTGAATAATACTAATAATAATAACAATAATATAAAATTCAAACTTAATTTACATATGCATCAAAGTTTACTCCAGTGCGAGACCTTTAAACATTCATTACATCATAGATAATAAGTATCATTGTCTTAATAAACTTTAACTATTACGAGAATATTATAAATCTCATTTGAGCGACTTTTCCTTCCCCTTGTTTTTTTGAACCTTACGGTTGATCATACTTATAGCGAAAACATTTAAATTTAAAGCAAGAATGAGCATTTGATTGCTTGACAAGTAATAACAACAATATATATTATTTGAAAGAATTAAATGTTTTCTTTGAAAGACACTTCTCAACGAATCAGCGGTTGTGAAGTAAAATTTGAACCAATAATAACAACATATCACTTCCATATGAAATTTTTGAAACTACGTATGACTATAAGCTGGAGATCGGTCGACATACTATGAACATTGTTTTCTATTTTGAAAAGGTTAAGCGAAATTCATCATAATAAATCGTCATAACTTACTACAGACGCAGGGGTGATCGACCCGTTATGCCTGTATTGATCAATACTACATGCAAAACGATATTATCGTTCACTCTATCCACCTTAGGTGCACAAAAGTTTTCCCATATTTGGGATGTTCATACTTAGTCGGGAATCGAACCAAAACAATCTGGTTGGATCTGATAACGTTCTATCTTGTTCAACAATATTTTTATGTCTAATTTGAATCAAATAGCTTAGGCGACTTTTAAGTCAGCGATATACATACTTGAAATCAATAAGTATGTATCAACATATGATTAAATCTGATGGTTATCAAGTGGGGACACTTATGCAACCTATATCTGAATTGTGAGCAGAATAAATATAAGAATTATCTGATAATCTGATGATCGGATAATGTAAGAACTTGTATGAATACAAAGATTGGATACATAATCAATAATAATAGAGTTAATAATCGGCTGATAATAATATAATTACGAAACTTTCTTACTCATGTCCATTGCATAAAGTAAATGCAAAAGTAGGATACTTGCACAATATAAAGAATAGTTAGGATACTTGCTCGATAATAATTGGAGTAAGTTTAGGAAACTTGCATAACATGATATACTGTTTTGCACGAAATAAAAGTAGTGCATAAGGTTTAGATACTGCTTTAACTACAATAACATGACTTAGATTAATCTTTTATCTGACGACTATCGGTAATAAGATCATTCGTTCGATTAGAATAATATATCATATCACATAATCTTTGCTAATTGCGATCGACCACATAACCTAATCACATTGTCACATATGTTTAACAATTATTGATTCACTAACAAACACATATCTAGTCGATTTATCTAAGTCAGATCAATTTACGAAATATTTGATATCTGAAAGCGACTTTATCGGGTAAATATCGAGTCTAAGACTCTATCGTGTAGTTCAATATTCGTTTAGATATTTTAAATATCAGTCATATTATTTTTCATAGCCTTATAATAATTTTTAAATAATTATTATACTTTATCATGAATTTTCAAACACTTTGAAATCATTATTAAATGATTTAAATATTAACTAATTCTATTATCATTAATATTTAATTAATATTAAACTATTAATGAAACCATTGCCAAAATATTAAAGTTATTTATAATAACTCAAAATATTTTTAAAGTATTAATATTACCCTTAAATGATTTTTAAAACATTTAAAATCATTTTTAAATAATTACCATTAATATTAGAATATTAATTTATTATTTATCAAAATATTAAAAGTCATTAGTTATAACTTAAAATATTTTTAATTCATTTATTTCCTTTTAAATGATTTTTAATTCAATAAAACCATTTTTAAACTATTTATTTAATATAATTATTAAATAAACTTAATATCATTAATATTAAATTATTAATGAAATTTACCTTTAAATATCAAAAGTTATATTTTATAACTTAAAATATTTTTAAACTATTTATTTTCATTTAAAATGATTTTTATAATATTAAAATCATTTTTAATTAATTTATTTAATATAATTACTAAATAAATCTAATATCATTAATATTTAATAATTAATGAAACTTATCTTAAAATATTAAAAGTTATGTTTTATAACTTAAAATATTATTAAATACCTTATTATTATTTAAAATGATTTTAATACAATAAAATCATTTTTAATTAATTTATTTAATGCATTTATTAAATAATTTAAATACCAATAATATATCAAATAAATATTAATATTTATGAAAAATATGTCAAATTATTAAAAGTTAATTTTTATAACTTAAAATAATTTTTAAAAGCGATTTTATAATTTTTAGGAATTTATTTCTATTTTTAATGTATTTTTGGAATTTATAAAACAAAAATAATTAAATAAATCGTCGCTAAAGGCTTTAGCGACAATTTACATCGCGATAGGTGTTCTTGAGGCTCAAAGAACAACGGCGATCGATCTTTCGAGGTACCTCCTTTGACCATCTTTAATTAGTTATGTGTAGTGTTTTTGGGCTATTTATAACTTGGATATTGTAGTATTGATGTAATCTACAAGTGTAAATCAACATCTGGACCAAAGATCATAACATATGAGGGAGATATAAATCTTTGAAATCAGCATCGGACATGTTCATCATGTTTACGATTTGCCCGAAAATTTACGGTCATGGTCGGTCAGCGCTTTTTGTGGCCTTACAACATGAAATATGTTGATGATACAAGTTTTACGCAGGCGTCGGGGCTATATAGACAAACTATTAGAGAACATGTTTTAAACATTTTCATGTCTAAAATAAATAATCAAAAGGATCTAAGCTATGAACTCTTTGTCGAGAGTGTTTACGGGTTTTCCCGAAACCCAGAGATTCGAGTATCACTTTCGTGCTTCGATTTAATTTATGTTCAACCTTGTTTTATATGATATAATGGTTCAAACCTTTAGTATACATGACAAGGAACAATAACATAACATGAGATCATCATAACATCAACACGAAAAAGATAAATGGTCGGTCGAAGTACCCTCCGGGGCATTCTTGAACATTTTGGGTTTCGAAATGTTCTTGAAAGCGGTTTCGGCTACCTAGTTTGACCATCTCTAGATTCGATTCTTTTAAGGATCTAGGTGATATAAAAGCTTTAACATGTAGTATTTATGTCATTCTACAACTAAAAAACAACAACATGGCAAAAACAACTTAAACATCGGAAGATCCAAGCTCTGCAAAAACAACATCGAGAGGTTTACAGGGTGGATTATTGGTTTCGAAACGGTAGGTCGATGTCAAATGATTGACCACTTTGACCTTAAATAACTTTTAATCTAAAAGCAGATATATGACTGATTCAAGTTTCATATTAAAGATCTCTGATTGAGTACAAGTACAAACTTTCAAAACACAAAAACACATAACAGATCGAGATCATGGGACACGACATTCACTTATCGGACCCTTATTTTCAAAAATTTCAGATTTGGAAAATCATCAAATCGAGCCTCTAGATGTTATGGGTTTAACATCTAGCAACCCGGATCATTGATTAACACCCCATACAACATATTTAACACAAAAAAAAATTACATCTAACATAAGATCAAAAAATTTTTGAATTTTAGGGTTTGCTTTTTATGCTCGATTCTTGATTTCTATGCTTACGATTTGATGTTGGTGTTAGTGGGGCTTGATTTGTGGTGATCTAACAAGGAAATTTTGTGGGTTTGAGCTTGAGAGAATATGGCTATGTATTTGTGAACAATTTAGGCAAAATGTGGTTTTTCTCTCTCTTAAATTATGAATAATGAATTGATCTGATGAATTTGTGATGTTAGTGATGATGATCTTTGAATTGTAGGCATAATTAGGTTGATAGGGTAGGGGGTGGTGGCGAGATTTGGATAAGATTTGTCTAGCAGCAATAATTCAACATATGGGACAAAAAGGGCATTTTGGTAATTTTATTTTAATTTAAGGGCATTCTTGTCGAGGTGCTTGAATCTAGGATTTATTCACTAGATTTTACATCTTAAAGTTTCCCAAATAATTACTAGGGTTTGGACAATTAAAATTAAAGTGTAATAAAATTTTAATTTTAAACACACTAATTAAATTAGGGTTTTTAATAGAAATTAGGGTTTTTAATAGAAAATTAGGGTTTTAAAAATTAGGGTTCCTTAATATCATTAGGGTTCCCAAATTAACAATTAGGGTTTCTAATTATCATTATAATTTACTAAAATAATAATTAGGGTTTCTAATTTTAGCAAATTAGGGTTTTCAAATAATAATTAGGGTTTCTCTAATTACAGAAATTATATAATACACAGTATAAAATTCATATAAAATAATTACTACTAAGTCTCGAACTCATAGCAAGAGTTTAACAATTAGGGTTTAATAACACGATATGAGGGTTATGACATAATTTACCATATTTGGCCCACCATTATCAGTCTACACATTTACAGTACATATTTATAGCACTGAAAAATTAAAATATAATTAATATTATATTATTATTCTCATCCCTTGATCAATACCCAAATTTAGGGTTTGGATTCCATATCGATTTATTTTCATATCTAACATTATTAATTAAGTTAAAATAATTAACTTAAATATTACGAACTAAAATTCATATAATAAAATATTAATTATTATAATTCTAATAATCATTTCATATATTATTTAAATAATATAAAATCATATTTTCATAGAAAATAAATAATAAGAACATTTCTACTATAAAATTAATTATTATAAGTATATACGTTATAATGATCAATAATTCTAAAATAAAATTATTTGAAATTATTCATGTAATAAATAAATAAATTTTATTTATCAAATTTATATCAAAATACATTTTACTATGGTTATTACACATTACTAATGGACAGTATTCACTTCTACCCCTCTATCAAAATAAAAAAAAATTTATATGCAAAATTTCTTATTTATTTACATAGAAAATATCGGGTTATCCACTCGCCAAATTTCTAACCTCTAGCTCGACGTTCCTCGCCAACAAGTCTCCTATCAGATCATGCTCCATGGACTCCTCACTAGAGTCCCTCGATTCTTAGTTCACTGAATATCTAATCTTGACTCTCGTCAGCCATCATATGACCACAATAAACAATCAAAACAACATCAGTACCACAATAAAATATATTCATTGATAAAATGAAATAGTATTTTATTAAGTACAACACATACTCAATGAATTTCCACAATCCATCTCATAACATACTCTATAAGAGTTTTCTACTAAGGTTATAACCTAGGTTTCGCATTCCTAATGTTTATAACCTACGGCTTTGATACCAACCTGTGATGCCCCCAAATCCAGGTTCTCTAACCTCAGATTCGGTGCTCACGATCTATCATCATCACAATCATTCTATAACTATAACGGAATAATAAACATACATTGTTCATTATAATAAAGTCTCATAACATAGTCCCAAGGTTTTCATAGCCTTAACTTTAAACACACCATTTATATTACAAAAGGTTTATAAGAAATTCCATCAGATAATAATTAAATTAACATTCATTCTAAGCTACTCCTGGATCTTGCCCTTGCCCTTGTCTTTCGTGTTGGATCCTTCAGGCTTAACTGAAATAGATGTCATGGTATAGCAAGGGTAAGCAACTAATTTGCTTAGCAAGTTTATATACAAGGGAGATATGTCATGACATAGAAAGAAATTTTGCGTTCAATGTTCAACAATAGTATAAGTTCGTGAAGGAACATGAATTAATAATCAACAATTGAATATTCGAATAATTAAATAACATGAACTGAGTGGTTTTGAAATAACCATGAACATTTTCCAAGGTGCTCAGTTATTTAAACTGGACCTCTTAATAAGTTTTGGTATTCAAGGGGATAAACCTTTCATACCTCGTGATTTATGCATAAACACTTAATAATCTGGCATTGATATCATGCCTTAATCAAATTCGTCCTTTTCTCAGTCAAGAGTTCTTATCATATCAATTTAATAAGAACAACTTTTTAAAACACATTTGATTTAACAAATTTAAACATGCTTGATCTAACTGATACAATTAGCATAGATCTATCTCATAAACAGTTCATGAATGAAGAACTTTAATTTAATTCACAGTTCAATAATAGTAGAATAGGAATTCAATTGCACAAAATGCGAATTTCAATAATCATTATAGACGTAAATAATCATCAATAATTATTGACTAATATGCTTTGAAAATAATAGCTCGAGTTTGAGTTAGGAAACTTGTCTCGTCTGTAGATTACGGCTACGCAATTAATTTATATCCACTATGCAGTTAAATTATCTTCCTTTGGGAGACCAATAGTTAATCTTTCAATTAGTCATAGTATAACATTAGATTATGTAATCACATAAATATTATACATTACATTTAGTTCTTATAAACATTATCCTGTCTTGATAATGTTACTATTAAATAACAACTTAATATTATTAATCTTGATAATATTTAATTCACCTCTTAGTATTATTAGTTTCCTAATAATACTTTCATTCGCTACTAATATTATTAACATCTTAATAATATTTTAATACCTTACTAATATTATTAATCCTCTTAATAATATTTTAATTATGCATTAATATTATTACCTTAATAATATCTTATATATGCTTTTTAGTATCATTAATCATTTAATAATACTTTTAATCATTTACTAATATTTTATTTATTTACTAATATTATTAATCATTTAATAATATTTTATTTATTTACTAATATTTTATTCATTTACTAATATTATTAATCATTGAATAATATCTTATTTCATTACTAATATTATTAATCATTTAATAATATTTTAATCATTTATCAATGCTTAAATCAAATATTATTAACCATTTAATAATATTTTAAAGAAATTTTAATCTTAATATTTTTATTTACTTATCAATATCATATTCTAATATTATTAATATCATAATAATATTTCAATAATTTATTGGATTAATAAACAATTTATTCTAATTGTTCACCCTTTATTAAACCTCTTATTTAATATCCATAAAAGGTCATAAATAATATTTCTTATCATAAATTACCAAAGTGCTATAAGATAGTCATGATATGATATATTATGAGTATTCAAGCATAAAAATCACATTTTTCCTATTAAAGACATCATTTAACTATTTATTTCTTTTTATTCATAACTTAATCATTTTTAGGAAAAATAGCAAACTGATTCCAAAAATTATCATCTTTTGGATTTTGAAAGAATATGAACCCACAAGGATCCCCAATTTTTTCTGGAATTTTAGAAAATGATCTACTATTTTTAAAGTTCCCAAAACACTCGGATCTTGCTTCATTTTTCATATATTGAGGTATGCTCAGAAATATCTAAAATTTTCAGGGTATGCTCTCCTAACATATATGAACCTACTGTAAACATTCTGAAATTTTCCAATGTATACACAGTGAGATATTCGAAGGTAAATATTTAGGAGTCATTTACAAAAATAGTCATTACGCACAATCTATAACTCGAAACATGTCCGTTCTTTTTCCTACATGTAGATAACTTCTCAAGGTACCTCTGTGATGTTTCCCAGATTTTTAAAAGACATGAAACTATCCGAAACAGTCCTATGAAAAATGGGAACAAAAACTATTTTAGGGTTTTGAACCCTTAACATTCCAAGTGGACTATTTTGGGGAAACCAACCCCACAGGTTTCAAAACTTGCTAGATTTATGTTCTATCACTTGGGTTTACTAGATAACTCATGTATCTAGCACCCCCCTTCGACGGATCACAAATCTAAGTTGGAAAACTTGAGTTACACAAGATTTAGTGGAAGAAAAACAACGGTTTTCACCCTTGGAGAACATATGCTCATATTCTTCCTCTAAGCCTTTGATCTAACACTCAAGATACTTAGTTCCATACATGATGATATGTAGAACTAGGGTATCTTAAGTATTTGTTCATAACCCCAACAAAACTCAAGCTATAAAATAAAGTAGAAGAAGAAGATGAATGTTAGGTTATACCTTGATTTAATAACAACCTTCCTTGATTTACCAAAGTAAGTGATTATCTTAGGATGCATGAACAAACTAGCACTCCTCTCTCTCTCTTTATAGCCCAACCTCTCTCTCTTGAAGTTGCTAGCTTGGGAGAGAAAGTTAGACGAAGAAGAATGAGAGAAAGTGGAGTATTCTAGCAAATGAAATGGTTGATTCCTTATTATCCCCCATACTTTCTTTAACCCATGGATAAAAGCTTTGCCTTATCACTTTAATTAGTCTAATCATGATTAAAGGTGCTTAATAGAGTGTCAACCAATGGGAGCTTGACAACCATGTCCTTGTGTGTAAGGGTTACTACTAATGGACATTGATTAACTTAATTTGTTTCCTTATATGGCCTAATATGGCCGGTCCCTTCTAGCCCATTATACCCTCCATTTAGCTTTTATTTTAATGCTCAAATTTGATTAATCAAAAGTCTAAAATACTCTTAATCAAGTGGGCTAAGTATTGGTTTGCATGTTATTACATTTGGGCTTCCTCCTTAATTGTTTTGGGCTATGTAATAAACATAGTCTAGCAATTTTTTATATATGTTACCCAATCTGATTATTTAGGGTTTCCATTCCTAATCTTATGAAATTTAATTACCTATACATGTGGGTTTAGCTCATAACCTAATTAGGGTCACAAGAATTAGGTTTAAAATTATTAGTCACTTGAAATAATAAGATTATCCACTTAAGTTAGTATACATATTAAATACTAACCTCTCATTATTACCATAACCCTTAGGTTATTTAATTGTCTCACCTAATGTATAATTAGGTTACAAAGCTTCCATTCTTAATGAAATCTCTACATGTATATATATATATATATATATATATATATATATATATCCATAACTATAGTATATGTGTTAATTGATCCATGCACCACTTCACATATGTTGTCACATATTGAATCACTATATAACACAAAGTTTTAAACATCAATAATGTATATACATATATATTGAATTAAAATTCTCGATTATTACAGGCGCCATCCTTTAAGACTTGGGCCGCGCAGCGGCGCCAGCCCTGTACCACAGACAACTTTGACAGATAATTTCTTATGTGAGATTCTCGGGCTCATAACTTCTTCGTTATAAGTCTGAATGAGCTCATTCAAAAGCCGTTAGCTCACAAATTACATGATCTAAGTGTTCATGCGAGAATTTTAAATTTTTGAATCCGTTAACACGGAATTCACCTTTTAATTCATTTTTAACCAAAACGATAAACGTTTGTGAACGCTCATAGCCCGTTTCTTCGTTCTAAGTAAGAATTTGGTCATTCTCGAGTCTGCAACTCTATAATGTCAACTTGGACTAATCTCCATCGAAAACCAACGTTTCCGAGTTCAATGTCAACTTTTTACTTCCATTCCGAGAATTTCACGATTTCGACGATTATCGTTTAATCTCATAAATTCCGCCATAACTTCGTTACTTAAGATTTTTACATCATTTCAAATGGATTCATTACATCATACTAACATCCTAACCAAACATATTTCATTATGTATACATGCTAAATTCTTTCATGTTCTTCATGAGTTCAAAACTTCCATTATTGTGTTTATCTTACAACATAACTTATTAAAGCTTAAGTCCTTTGATTAGTCATTCTCATCACTTCTTAGCATACAAGTTCTACTACTACTCACTTCTCTAATAATTGAAGAGAGGGAGAATCATGGTTTAAGATCATTACCTTTGAAATTCACTTAGTTCTTTCTTTTTCTTACTTCTTGCTTCTTGAACTAACAAAGTCTAGTTTTCTAACTTTTTCTCTCTAACAAATAAGCACTTACGTTGTTGGTGGAAATTAACAAGTAAGAAATGAACTAACAACTCTTCTATATATAGATATTACAAAAGTGAGGGTATTCTAGACAATAAATCACCCCACCTCCTTAATCCACCTCCTTAGCCACCTCCTTACTATTCATCTCTTGGTCACCAAGATGGTGTCATGTGATCATGGGGCCCACATGGGTTGCCCCATGGGTCACTCTTACCTATTGGATCGATCCACGGATCTGGTTCTTACTTTGGGCTTGCATTTAACAAACATTTGGGCCTTAACATTAACTCACTTGGGCGTGTATAATTTCTTCACAAAATCCTACAAGTCCAACCCAATTGACTTAAAGCCTTATAATGTATTATACACGTATTCTTCTCGTATGCTAACTCGTATACTTATTCATAATATACGACATATCATTATTCATACATACTCGTATGATACTTCATATCATATGCATATTCATTACCTCGTACAATACTTACGTATCACACAATCATCATTTATTCATTAACGTTTTACTTTCACTAACGTTCTTAAATTTAGTACACAGACGAAAAACTACGTTTGCCATACTTGAATTATTATTACATAACCATCCTCCCTGATTATTCTATCATTATGTATTTCTCGAAAGTTCAAAAATAATTCCCGAGCATAAATCTTTGAATAGTGTTTTTTGGAAAATTTCTCGGAAAGCTTTTAATTTTATCTTAGAAATTCAAACAATTTAATTCCTTCATGTAGTCAAAATACTACGACATTCCGACATATCTAGGTTATAGAACAAGATTCATCTTACTAACACATAATAATAACATATAATATAATATTATTCATTATTTAATTAAATAAAATTATTTTACAATAAATCTGAATATCTTGGTCGTTACATCCTCCCCCCCCCCTTATAAGGATTCTGTCCCCAGAATCACGTCTTACATTAAACAAATAACTGAGGATAATTTATCTTTATCTTTTCTTCCAGTTCCCACATTGCTTCTTCGGCATCGTGGTTCTTCCATAACACCTTTACTGAAGGTATAACTTTGTTCCTCAGAACTTGCTCCTTTCTATCAATGATTTGAATAGGCACTTCTTCATACGTCAAGTCCTTCTGAATATGAATAGGTTCATATTCTATCACGTGCTTATAATTTGGCTTATAAGGACGTAACACAGATACATGGAACACATTATGTATTCTTTCCAAGTCTTGAGGTAACGCTACCACTTAAGCTACCTCTCCTACCCATTTTAATACCTCAAAATGTCCTATAAACCTTGGACTTAACTTTCCCTTCTTTCCAAAGCATATATATCCTTTCCAAGGAGATACCATTAGAAATACGTACGAACCTACTTCAAATTCTCTATTCACTCGATGTGAATCCACATATTTCTTCTGTCTGTCTTGAGCTGCCATGAGACACATCCATATCAGCTTTACTATATCTGTTGTCTGATGCACCAATTCTGGTCCTAGCATTCGACGTTCTCCCACTTCATCCCAACACAATGGTGTTCTGCATTTTTGTCCGTATAAAGCTTCGTAAGGCGGCATGCATATGCTTGCATGATAACTGTTGTTATACGCAAACTCTACTAGTGGTAAATGATCATCCCAACTACCCTTGAAATCCATGACGCAAGATCTCAACATATCTTCTAGCGTCTAAATTGTTCTCTCGCTCTGCCCATCAGTTTGTGGATGATAAGCCGTACTCAACTTCAGTTGCGTTCCCATCTGTTCTTGCAGACTTCTCCAAAGGCTCGACGTGAATCCTGGATCACGATCTGACATAATCGAAACTGGTACTCCATGTCTGAAAATGACTTCCTTAACATAAAGTTTAGATAATTGGTCTAAGTTATATTTAACCCTTATTGGCAAAAGTGAGCCGACTTCGTTAATCGGTCCACTATTACCTAAATCACGTCATACCCCTTTTGAGTAAATGGAAGTCCCACCACAAAGTCCATCGTGATATGCTTCCACTTCCACTTCAGAATCTCTAATGACTGTAACAAGCCACTTGGTCGTTAATGTTCAGCCTTAACTTTTTGACAAGTCAAGCACATACTCACATACTCTGCTATTTCCCTCTTCATGTTTGGCCACACAAAACTCTGTCGAAGGTCTTGATACATCTTATTACCACCAGGATGAATCGAGTACCTCAAACTATGAGCTTATTGTAACACTTGCTGTGACGCCCCCAAAATTAGGTATACATCACCCATCTTGAGTCACCAGATACATGGTACAGAATTCAAATACAACTTAATAATACAACTGTCGTGTAAAATACGACAAAACATAAACTGTGAGTTTGAATACAAATATTGTCTACTAGAGAGTATACAAACTCAAAAGAAGTCCTCATTAGAATTATTGTCACACTATTTAACTGAATAGTGAGGACTACTAATACTATCATCTGGTCCATCACTCCGTTCCCCGAGGCTGTCGTCGCCTATATTCTCATTTCCTGAAGTGAACAGTGAAATAAAGGGTGAGCTCAACTAGCCCAGTTAGAAATATTATGACTAAGATAATGGAAAATAAATTATCATTAGCCTTTAACAGTGTTAAACTGATAAAATATAACAACCATCAAGTTTAACTGCAGCAGAACAAGCAATCCATTAGAAGAGTCAAGTAGAGAATAAAATCTACTATCTTCTATGGTTTAAAAGGTTTTTCATGACTTTTATCGCTGAGACTCAGCTTAATAAATAATCCACATCATCGAATCACTTACGCACTACTGCCAAGGATATTCTTTAGTATCACGACCACAAATTATCCATGCACTACAGCCAAGGACATTCGTGTATTTCATTAATGGTCATGATCATGCCAACAACGTCCATCAATGCACTACGGGCCAATAAAGACTTTTACCACATCATTTGTAACATTACGGTCATGATTACACCGAATAATCCCTAGTCATAATCATACCAAATCCATCTATGCATTACAGGCCACAGATGACTTTCAACATAGTATAAACATGAGGATGATGACAATGATATAAGAATTCAATAAAACAAGTTCAAGAATTAATTTATCTAGGAACTGATAACGTCCAAATTGTCAACATGATACTGCTTTATAGAGTAGAATTCATGAATACTCAGAAGAATATTTCTATGAAAAGATACTGGATGAAGCGCAAATATCAAGGATATTCCACTAATTTGATGGAGTGTAGAAGTCAAAACTTTATCCAACTGAGTATAATAAAGAATAGAATAACAAAAGAAATCACCATGCATGCGGTACTTCACATAGATAGGTTATTCCAACAGATTAATAAGTAACGGAACCAGGTCAGGCGAAATTCGCACCGACAGGATGTTCCAACAGAATAATAAAAGCGGAACCAAGTCCCGGCGTACGCGCACGCATACGAGGATATTCCAAATGTAATAATAATAAAGATTTAAAACCAGTCCGGCCGTAAACGCATGCATGTGATATTCCAACGAGTAATATTAATAAAGACTGAACCAGGTCCGACGTAAATGCACAAACTAGATATTCCAACAGAATAATAATAAAGATGGAATATTAGAAGAATGTCACCAAGTATAGGGTAGTCCGCGTATACTGGTTATTCCAGAGAATAATAAAGAATGGAATAACAGAAGTTCTCTTCATGAATACAAAAGACATAACACCCCTTACTGTAAAAGAAACTGAATATAAGAGTAGGGAAGGAGCAGAATACTTTTTTATAGCTTCTCTATAATTTCTCTCTATAGAGTTTCAGTGAATTCGTAAGAAATAATGAAGGAATGAGCTTCTATTTATAGAAAAATGGACTGCATAGTAACTAACTCATGAACGGTCGAGATTGATTTACTTTAATCTGACGGTCCATATTTAAAGCAAAATCTTTTAAATAAAATATAATATATTATATATTATATATATATATATATAACATGTGCAGAGAAAAAGAAATCACCGGTGAAACCCCGTGAGCTCATCTTATCCTCCCTGCCAATTTTCCAAACTTAACTTATATATATACATGTCGTACTCCTTCCACCAAAATCCAAAATCAACCTATATTTATATATACTTATAGCCGCATGTTGGTTGAAAACTTAAACCACCAGAACATGCATTCAAATTTCCTCCACCAATTTCAAATATGTGCCCCACCTATTATTCCTCCACTAATATTACAAACACACACATCACTTCACACACACGATATATATATATATATATATATATATATATATATATATATATATATATGCGATATTCGCATTTTTTAACACACGGTGTTTCAACAGTTAACAGTAAACTTCGCCGTTATTTTCATAAAGTATTTTTGTCGTTTTCTCAATCAATCCAATAATTCCGTTAATGGGGTCCATGAATGATTGTCTGCCGTTATACGAATATTCCCTGCTAAAACGAATATTCCCCGACCAATCGAATATAATATGACAACTTGCATACTTTGTAAATTTTGTAAATATTACCCACAACTATAACATTATACTAAATTCATTCCATAATATTCAAAAATGATAATTATAGAAAATTCGTCTTTATTCAAAAAGTTGGGGTCTTACAACCTCCCCTTCTTATGAAATTTTGCCCTCAAAATTAGGGTACATACCTGGTATGTCGAAGAGGTAAGGATCCCTTGATTTTATTTCAGATTCTAACTCCCAAGTCATTTCCTCAACATCGTGGTTTCTCCATAAAACTTTGACTTGAGGTATAACCTTGGAGCGTAGAATATGTTCCTTCTTATCCAAGATTTGAACAAGAACTTCTTCATACGTCAAATCTTCCGCTATTTTGTCCGGTTCTAACTCAATAATGTGGTTCGGGTCTTTCACATATTTACGTAACATGGATATATGAAAAATGTTATGAACATGAGACATACTTAACGGTAAAGCGAGTCTATAGGCCACAGTTCCTACTCGATCAAGGATTAAAAATGGGCCGATGAATCGAGGATTGAGCTTTCCTCTCTTTCCAAATCTCGTAACTCCTTTCCATGGAGCAACACGTAGAACACATGATCTCCTATATCGAATTCCACGTCCTTTCGATGAAGATCAGCATAACTCTTTTGTCGATCTTGTGAGGTTTTTATACGTTGTCGGATCGTTTGAATCTTTTCCGTAGTCATACGTACCAACTCCGGTCCCAACAATGTTGCTTCACCCACCTCATCCCAGCATATTGGAGAATGACACTTTCTTCCATACAACGCTTCGAATGGAGCCATGCCAATACTTGATTGATAACTGTTGTTGTAGGAAAACTCCACCAACGGTAAAAACTTATCCCAACTTCCCTTGAAGGCAAGGACACAGAGTCTTAATAAATCTTCCAGAGTTTGAATTGTCCTCTCCGACTGTCCGTCCGTCTGAGGATGATATGCCGAGCTAAATCGTAAATCTGTGCCCATAGCTTTTTGCAAACTAACCCAAAATCGTGAACTGAATCTTAGGTCTCGATCAGAAATTATGGATACCGGCATACCATGCAGTCTTATAATCTAGTTTATGTACATACGAGCAAGACGTTCAAGTGTATAAGTTTCTCGTATCGGTAAGAAATGAGCAGACTTGGTCAATCTATCAACAATGACCCAAATCGCATCTATGCCTTGAGAAACCTTACGAAGACTGGTAACGAAATCCATGGTAATGTGCTCCCACTTCCATTCTAGAATTTCAAGTGGTTGTAATGGACCTTTTGGTACTTGATGCTCCGCTTTAACTCATTGACAAGTTAGACACCTTAAGATAAACAGCGCTATCTCTTTCTTCATATTGCTCTACCAAAATGTATGACGAATATCATGATACATTTTGGTACTCCTAGGATGGATTGCAAATGGTGTGTTGTGCGCCTCCATCATGATTTTATACTTTAAATCAGGGTCGTTAGGAACACAAAGTCTGGAGTTGACTCGAAGTATTCCTTCTTCATCGATTCTTTCTTCCGGCATAGCACCTTCTTGCACTTTCTTCCTCATATGCATCAGCTCCAGGTCTGTAGCTTGAGCAGCTTTAACTTTATCAATTAAAGTCGGTTCTACTCGTATATTCTCCATCATCACATGGGTCCCTGGAGTTTTGAACTCTATCTCCATCCTTTTCAAGTCACACAAAATGGGCCTTTGTGTTGACAATATCGCACTCATACTTGCATATGATCTTCTACTCAATGCGTCAGCTACCACGTTCGTTTTTCCAGGATGGTATTGGATGGTATGATCATAATCTTTCAACAGTTCAAGCCAACGTCGTTGTCGCATGTTGAGTTCCTTTTGAGTGAAGAAATATTTGAGGCTTTTATGATCCGTAAAGATCTCAACTTTCTCCCCATACAAGTAATGCCTCCAAATTTTAAGTGCGAAGACAACAGCTGCTAATTCCAGGTCATGAGTAGGATAATTCCTCTCATATTCTTTGAGTTGTCTTGGGGCATAGGCTATGACTTTCCCATGTTGCATGAGAACACATCCTAACCCTTTGCCCGAAGCATCACTGTAGATGACAAATCCCTCCGATCCAGATGGTATTGTCAGAATAGGTGCTGAAATGATTCTCCTCTTGAGTTCTTGAAAACTCTTTTCATATTCTTCGCTCCAACCGAACTTTGTATCTTTCTGAGTCAGCTGAGTTAATGGAGTAGCTATTCAAGAAAATCCTTCCATTTAATCTTCGATAATAACCCATTGTTCGAGAAAGCTACGATACTTGGATCCATCGATTTAGGTTGCTCCCAGCTTTGAATAGCTTCAATTTTTGTCGGGTCAATAGATATTCCATGACTTGATACTACGTGCCCAAGGAATGCTACTTCTTCAAGCCAGAACTCACATTTCTTCAACTTGGCATAAAGCTTGTATTCACAAAGCTTTTGGAGTGTCAGCCTTAAGTGTTGCTCATGATCTTCACGGCTTTTGGAATAAATAAGGATATCATCAATAAAGACGACCATAAAGTGATCCAAATATTCCTTGAATACTCGGTTCATCATATCCATGAAGGCAGCAGGAGCATTAGTTAATCCAAAGGACATGACTAGGAATTCATAATGCCAGTACCAAGTTCTGAAGGCCGTCTTTAGATTGTCATCTGTTCTAATCTTCAATTTGTGATATCCGGAACGAAGATCAATCTTTGAAAAGAATTTGGCTCCTTGCAACTGGTCAAACAGGTCATCAATACGTGGCAATGGGTACCTATTTTTGATGGTGACATGATTCAACTCCCGATAATCAATACAAAGTCGCATACTCCCATCTTTCTTTTTCACGAATAGAACAGGAGCACCCCAAGGAGAAGTACTAGGATGAATAAAGCCAATGTCTAACAATTCCTGTAGTTGGGTCTTTAACTCCTGAAGTTCAATAGGAGCCATTCGATATAGGGCTTTGGAAATGGGTTTTGTACTGGGTTCAAGGTCGATACAAAATTCAATTTCATGCTCTGGGGGTAGGCCAAGAAGTTCTTCAGGGAATACATCAGGGAATTTATTAACAATAGAAATATCATTCAAAATTGACGTATTTTTGTTTAGATCCGTGACATGAGCTAAGAAATCTTGACATCCATTTTTCAATAAACGAATAGCTTTATGGCTTGAAATGACCGTGATTGATTTTAATGGTTTGGTCGTTTGAATTCGCATAATAGGTTGATTAGGAATATGAAAACTAACAACCTTACGAAAACAATCAATTTTTGTATGATGAGTAGTTAACCAATCAATCCCTAGAATCACGTCAAATGCAAGTATTTTCAATGAAATAAGATCGACAGGTAAAATGAGGGTACCAATTTGAACCAAACAAGACTTATAAACAGTGGATATAATGAAGGTTTCTCCCAATGGAGTTTCCACAGATAAGTCAAAGTCTAATTTCTCTGGAGTCAAATTTAATCGTTGAGCGCAAGTAGGAGAAATAAAAGAATGGGTAGAACCGGTATCAAATAAAGTATAGACTTCGCTAGAGTTTATGATAAGCTTACCCGTGATGACCTCATTCGGGTTCCTTGCTTTTTGGGAGGTCACAACAAACACTCTCCCTTGCACTACCAGCTTTGACTTTTCTGGGACGACCTTTGGTGCCTCCATCCTGGCTAAACTTATCTTCGATGAACGACAAAATCAGGCTAAGTGACCTTCTCTTCCACAATTATAACATGCTTTGGACGGCATCGTGCAGTTTGGACTGATGTGTCCCTCCCCTCCGCATTTGAAGCATATGATAGGTGGTCTTTCTCCTTCCTTAACAACTGGTGCTGGTGCTGACGTCTTTCCATCATTGTTGAATCTCCTCTTCTTGAAATGTCCATTCTTATTGTTTTGGCCCTGTTTACCACCGAAGTGGTTACCTCTTCTGGCCTGTTGATTCCCTCCACGCTTGTTGTCACCGCTTTGATGACTGCTCTCATTGGTATTATCATTTTGCTGGCTGCTCTCTTTTGGTTGCGTTGTCTCGTTATCGCGTTCTACTAACTGAGCCCTATTTATAACATCTGAATACAAACACAGTTTATGAGAAATAAGATGTTGACGTATCTCCGGCTTTAAACCTCTTAAAAACATTTGCGTCATTCTCTCTTCATTATCCACCAAGTGGGACGCAAACCGGGACAACTCGGCAAACTTTGCTTCATACTGCGACACGGTCATATTATTTTGTTCTAACTTGATGAACTCCACCTCCTTCATGTGACGAATATTTTCGGGAAAGTACTTGTCGTTGAATAGTTCTTGGAACTTCTCCCAAGACATTTTCGGTGCGGCAGGTTGAGTACGCTTTACCGATTCCCACCAGTAATCTGCCTCTCCTCGCAACATAAAGGCGGCAAAGGGAACCATTTGCTCCTCGGAGCATCCCAAGACATCAAATATCTTGGTGATCTTCTTTATCCATGCTTCCACCTTAAGTGGTTTTGGCTCTCCAATAAACTCCGGTGGTCCCAGCTCCTTGAACTGTTTCGCGGTAATCGTCCGAGAGTTTCCAGTGTTTCCACCTACATTTTGGATAGGAGCCGCTCTCGCCTGCTAT
Organism: Panax ginseng; assembly: GCA_020205605.1. Classification (NCBI taxonomy): domain Eukaryota; kingdom Viridiplantae; phylum Streptophyta; class Magnoliopsida; order Apiales; family Araliaceae; genus Panax; species Panax ginseng. The sequence continues at coordinate 92,839,416 of CM035140.1, forward strand.
TGCATGAATTGCATAAAGCCTCTGAACATTCCATCATTCATCATTTGGTCAGTGTTGTTGTTTGCATGAGGATTATCTCCTTCCTGATGCACATTATCCTGATTATTGATATGTGGTGAATCAACGGTCGCCTGTGCTCCATTGCTATTCTCAACATTCTCGGATGTCATTTTTAGATACTGCCACAAAACAAAAGGTTAATTGACATGCAACATATTATCCCTATATTCTGACCGACCAATTAAATACAAAAAAAACTTAGGTAGGTCATACTAGCGAAGGAATTCCCCGTCTCTCCCCTCCTAGTTCTAGTCTCACATCTTAGTCAGGGATCATATCCCTAAGCTTTGATACCAACTGTGATGCCCCCAAAATTAGGTATACATCACCCATCTTGAGTCGCCAGATACATGGTACAGAATTCAAATACAACATAATAATACATCTGTCGTGTAAAATACGACAAAACATAAACTATGAGTTTGAATACAAATATTGTCTACTAGAGAGTATACAAACTCAAAAGAAGTCCTCATTAGAATTATTGTCACACTATTTAACAGAATAGTGAGGACTACTAATACTATCATCTGGTCCATCACTCCGTTCCCGACTCGTCCCGCCTATATTCTCATTTTCAAGAGAACGGTAAAGAATAAAGGGTGAGCTCAACTAGCCCGAAGAAATATTATGACTAAGATAATGCAAAATAAATTATCATTAGCCTTCAACAGTGTTAAACTGATAAAATATAACAACCATCAAGTTTAACTGCAGCGGAACAAGCAATCCATTAGAAGAGTCAAGTAGAGAATAAAATCTACTATCTTCTATGGTTTAAAAGGTTTTTCATGACTTTTATCACGAGACTCGATTTTAATAAATAATCCACATCATCGAATCACCCCTACACTACTACGGCCAAGGATATTCTTTAGTATCACGACCACAAATTATTCATGCACTCATGACCAAGGACATTCGTGTATTCATTAATGGTCATGATCATGCCAACAACTGTCCATCAATGCACTACGGGCCAATGAAGACTTTTACCACATCATTTGTAACATTACGGTCATGATTACACTGAATAATCCCTAGTCATAATCATACCAAATCCATCTATGCATTATAGGCCACAGATGACTTTCAACATAGTATAAACATGAGGATGATGACAATGATATAAGAATTCAATAAAACAAGTTCAAGAATTAATTTATCCAGGAACTGATAACGTCCAAATTGTCAACATGATACTGCTTTGTAGAGTAAAATTCAAGAATGCTCAGAAGAATATTTCTACGAAAAGATACTGGATGAAGCGCAAATATCAAGGATATTCCACTAATTTCATGGAGTATAGAAGTCAAAACTTTATCCAACTGAGTATAATAACGAATGGAATAACAAAAGAAATCACCATGCATGCGGTACTTTGCATAGACAGGTTATTCCAACAGATTAATAAGTAACGGAACCAGTCAAAGCGAAATTCACCTGCGGATGTGATGTTCCAATGAATAATAAAAATAGAACTCAGGGTCCGTGGCGAAACGCATACGCATGTGATATTCCAATGTAATAATAATAAAGATGAAACCAGTCCTGCGTAAAAATGCATGCATGTGATATTCCAAATGTAATATTAATAAAGAAGGAACCCGGCCCGCAGAACGTTACGCATGTGAGGATATTCCATATGTAATAATAATAAAGACGGAATATTAGAAGAATGTCACCAAGTATAGGGTAGTCCACGATCTTTGGTTATTCTGCAAAGATAATAAAGAATGGAATAACAGAAGTTCTCTTCATGAAAACAAAAGAAATAACACCCCTTACTGTAAAAGAAACTGAATATAAGAGTAGAGAAGGAGGAAAATACTTTTCTATAGCTTCTTTATAATTTCTCTCTATAGAGTTTCAGTGAATTCGTAAGAAATAATGAAGGAATGAGCTTCTATTTATAGAAAAATGGACTGCATAGTAACTAACTCATGAACGGTAGAGATTGATTTACTTTAATCTGACGGTCCATATTTAAAGCAAAATCTTTTAAATAAAATATAATATATTATATATTATTTATATAACATGTGCAGAGAAAAAGAAATCACCGGTGAAACCCCGTGAGCTCATCTTATCCTCCCTGCCAATTTTTCAAACTTAACTTATATATATACATATATATATAATACATGTCGTACTCCTTCCACCAAAATCCAAAATCAACCTATATATATATATACTTATAGCCACATGTTGGTTGAAAACTTAAACCACCCGAACATGCATTAAAATTTCCTCCACCAATTTCAAATATGTGCCCCACCTATTATTCCTCCACTAATATTACAAACACACACATCACTTCACACACGTATAATATATATATATATATGTTGTATAATCTTCTATCGATTATTTTGAAAAACGGGTAAATGGGTGTCTATAAAATAAGCAAAACTGAGTGACTTCCCACATAAGCATCAATAATCAATACTGCAGGTATTGCTCTTTGTGTAACTACTGAATATTATGCATACTTTTAACACCGGGTGTTTCAACAGTTAACAGTAAACTTCCGATTATTTTCATAAAGTATTTTTGTCATTTTCTCAATCCGGACAATAATTACATTGTAGGGTCCACTAATGATTGTGCCGTTTGCATTTAATATTCCTCGCTAAAATGAATATTCCCCGACCAATCGAATATAATATGACAACTTGCATACTTTGCAAAATTTGTAAATATTACCCACAACTATAACATTATATTAAATTCATTCCATAATATTCAAAAATGATAATTATAGAAAATTCATCTTTATTCAAAAAGTTGGGGTCTTACACTTGCTCCTTTAACTCCGTCTCATTCGGAACCCAAATTCTTCCTTCAAATCTTAATAATCCCCTATTATCAAGATTGTACTTTAAATCTTTTTCATCAGTTAACCGCTTCATCATTTGGTCACACTCCTCAGTTCGGAGTTGCACCTCCTTGACTCTCTCTACTATGGTAGATTGAATCTCTGTTGTAAACAATCTCTGCCCCGACTCACTTTGTAACTTTACCTTCAACTCCATCCTAGCCATCTCTGTTATTAACTCAGTTTGAGCCATTAACATAGACAACTTTTCCCGACCCTTCCAACTCAAGTCATCGGCCACTACATTGGCTTTTCTAGGGTGATATAGGATTTCACAATCGTAATCCTTTATCAACTCCAGCCATCTCCTTTGTCTCATATTCATCTCATTTTGTGTGAATATATATTTTTGACTCTTATGGTCCGTGTATATCTCACATCTCTCCCCGTATAAGTAATGCCTCCATATCTTTAAGGCAAACACTACCGCCGCTAATTCCAGATCATGAGTAGGATACACTTTCTCATAATCCTTCAACTGCCGTGATGCATACGCAATGACCTTGCCATGCTGCATGAGCATGCAACCAAGTCCTCTATGCGAAGCATCGCAATAAACTACAAAATTCCATGTATCATCGGGTAAAGACAATACAGGTGCCTCACTCAATCTTTTCTTTAGTTCTTGAAAACTGTCTTCACATTTCTCCGTCCACACGTATTTCACCGTCTTCCTTGTCAAGTTAGTCAACAGAGTAGCTATCTTCAAAAAATCTTGGATAAATCTTCAATAGTATCCTGCTAACCCTAAGAAACTCTGCACCTTGGTTGCATTTTCGGCTATTCCCAAATCATCACTGCTTCTACCATCGCTGGGTCTACTGAAATCCCCTCACGTACGGTCGATAACATGACCCAAAAACTATACCCTTTTCATCCAAAATTCACACTTAGTGAATTTTGCATACAACATCTCCTTCTTTAGTGTCTCCAACACTACTCTTAGGTGTTCAGCATGATCTTCTGGCGTCTTAGAATAGACTAGAATATCATCGATAAACACAACAATGAACTTGTCCAAATATTGTTTGAAGTTTGAACACTTTGTTCATCATATCCATAAATGTAGTTGGTGCATTAGTTAACCCAAATGACATCACCAGGAACTTGTAATGACCGTAACGAGTCCTGAATTTCATCTTAGGTACATCCTCACTTCTAACCTTCAACTGATGATACCCCGTTCGCAAATCTATCTTAGAAAAATACTTTGCCCCTTTCAACTGATCAAAAAGATCATTGTAGACACTCAAAATTTTCTGTACACCTGTTACTAACATTGCAGGAGGACAGATTCGTCTTTCAAGAGGGAACCCTGGAAGACAGTTCATATCCATTCCGGATACTACCAGAAGTTCATCATCAACCGCAGAACACACACCTGGAGTAACAATTCCAACCTCAGATATAACCCCGAGGCATGCAGATCCAATACTGGAACACACACCGGAGAAGATCGATTAATCTCGGAGATAACCCCAAGGTATCCAGTCTCAGTCCCAATTATGGGAATAGCTACCAACCTTGGTGATCACCCCAAGGAATGTAGTTTCGGCGATAACCCTAGAAATAGTTTTTTCAAATACAACCAGCTTCAATCTCGGCACTCACAACGAGATACTCAGTACCAACTCGGAGATAACACCGGGAGGACAGGAACACCTCAGAATGACACTGAGGACCTTCAACAATGCGGTAGCATCCAATCTCGGTGAAGCCCGAGCAACGTCGCTATGATCATTAAGCAACGGTAACACCGATGAAGGGCAACATCGTCATCTCGCCAACACGATGCCACGTCATATCGTCTCAACATTTCATACACATCTCTACACAAAGATGTCCCGCAAGAATCAAGGAAAACCAATCCCGAGTGACTATTGTGCGGGGTAATGGATGGAATTTGAAGTTTGAAGACCGGAAGGTATCGTCCCATCTTCAATGACTTCGTACAAACTCTAATCCCATGCCATTGTACAACTCTCTAACAGCGACCGGTCCGAAATAGGTCTGTATACCTCAATCGGATGCGGATTGTAATTCGAAAGTTCGAGCGGACATTACAAAGGTTCGAAGAGTGCACGTACACTGAGACAACTTGGGCAGAAACCCGGGTACCCTCTGGTACACCTGCGGCCCACCTACGGCTCCACCCTCTATAAATAGAGGGCTTGGGGTGGCCATTTTTCAAGAGAAAATGGCGAGGAAGCCCTACCCAATTTGCTCTGTACTCACCTTATACGAAGTATTTTCTCATTTTAAACACCTGTGAGCTCATATATAGTTACTTTTGTACCCACACAAGCCAGTGTTTACCTACTTTAAAGATATAGAAGTCTTCTTTGGCAGCCCACTGTAAGCCTTCTCACACACTTTAAAGCCTTTCTCTTCATCTTTGCACACACCCTTCTTCACATTGAGAGTCCTGCTGCATACGTTTGCCCTGATTTCGGTCCGTGGTTTTGTTTTAGTTTGTATACACACACAACACACATGCGCATATATATATATATATATATATATATATATATATATATATATTTATATTTATATATATGAACTAACATTATCGAGTTATGTCTCTATTGAGCCTAGACTTGATGCACGAGCTTTATTTATTTATATATATATATATATATATATATATATATATATATATATATATATATATATATATATATATACTTATATATATGAACTTGTTATCGGACTTTGTTCGAGAGGCACGGATTTTACATCCGATGCGTTTACTCGCTTATATATATATACTTATATATATGAACTGTTGTCGAACTCTGTTCGATGAGCTTGGATTTTATATTCGGTGCGTTTATTTCTTATATATATATATATATATATATATATATATATATATATTTCGTCCCACCTGGAGTTTACTTTGTGGTGGTTGATCGCTTTTACAGCTTTCTTTACGTTTCGTCCTGCCTGGAGTTCACTTCGTGGCAGTTGATTGCTTTGTACAACTTTATTTACGTTTCGTCCCGTCTGGAGTTTCCTCCGTGGCGGTTGATAGCTTTTACAGCTTTATTTACATTTCTAATCCCCCAAGGAGGTGCTTCGTGGTTGGTTATTATGTCTATATATATATATTTATAGCTTTTATATATATACCTGCTTACTACTTTCATACAAATTGCGGTATCATGTGCGCCTAGGAATCATGTGATCATAGATTCAGCCTATTGGATCTGGATTCGGTTCCTGTGCTGGAAATTTTCAGCTGTAAGCAACTTGTAAATTATTATGCGATGTCTGAATTTCCTCAGATGGTTTCCATACCCACGAGGAAGTCGCCATTATTTTGTATATTATTTTCGTACGGATGCGTCGCGTCTGTAAAATAAAATCAATCAAGCCGAACACTTAATAAAATAGGAGTGTAAAAGGTCTCAATTACTATTGAGCATCAAGGTTTGAAAAAACCTTTTTTACAAAACCTCACTGCTATATCTTGTTAAAACTGAATTTTTACATAAATTCAAACCTTGTGTATATAGGTGCGAATGAAGCCTCGCAATACTTCCAAATAATAGCCCATCGACCCATATACACACACATTCAGATAATAGTTTCTTGAAAAGAGGCGGTCACCGTGGTAACACGGATGTCGGGGGGTTCCTAACACCTTCCCTCCGCATAACCAAGTTCTCGGACCCTAATGAATCTCGGTGCTTTCATCGAATTCGTTTAGCGATGTCACATCACTGGGTCAATGTGCAAACCTTTTCTCGGTTGTGTTGGTACAACCATTTTAAAAAACCAACTGGCGACTCTTAACAGTCCATCGTCAACATTATACATGTCGGACCTTTTTCACTTGTTTTTTCAAACAAATCTTACCTAAAATGAGAACACCAAAGAATAAGTAACGGAAAGGGACAACTAAAAATCCCGACGTCGACAGGTGGCGACTCCGCTGGGAACACTAGTAAGAAGACTTAAGCCGCTATTACAATCTTTTCAAAACTGTTATCTGCTTGTGTATGGATGTTGCATTTACATTTATGATGAATGTGTACGAATGCATTTTCTTATTGCACTTAGTGCCTCGCACCATAACTGCTTGTCATATTAGTGCTTCGCACATGTCATCATTTTCATATGGTGAGACGCGATGTATTTGAATGTATGTTGTGTGGTCCCTCCACCAGGAGGCTATCCCGTCGGTGTTTGATTACTGGACTCATGAGAAGACTAATTCTCCGAGGCTCAGGAAAGGCACCACCCAAATTCGCTCTAGTTGAAAGACCGGATTAATTTCCCGTTGAGTAAATTGCGATGATTTGGGAACCTTCATGCCAAAAAGCCGCGAGAGTAACCTAAGATAGGTCAGCCTCTAATAAACCCAAAACGGAGGAAAGTCTCTTTATACTCTCTCATTTCAAATACTTGTAAACATAATTACTTGTAATTTCATTCCATATCTATCTCCATGTAATGAGAAATATGAAGAAATGTGTACACATACATATTTTAATTAACATGCTACAAACAACTGACATCCATTGTGCAGGATAAAATTCCTAAAATGGACACATCACATAGCATTTTATTGTACACATTCCCTAAAGACTAAACTATACAAGTCTTTCGCATGGAACCAATCAGACCTACTACCCGGTCAAAATCCAAAAAAGCTACAGGCCTACAGTCAATCATGTCATCATCTGACCAGACTGACCTTAATCCAGTTTCTCGCAAAGAATTCGACGGATTAAGCAAACAAATTACAGATTTGGATGTTCTACTCAAAGAACTACACCAGTCTACTGCGGGTCCAAAAATACCCGTACATGCTGAATCCTCCACACAAGGGGGATCCCAGGTCATTACAATACCTGAACGGCAGTTGGATACGACCAACAAAACTCATGATGCTACCCATCCCACTGGAGATCCAAACATCGATGACATCAAAAAGAAAGTCCTCTAAATGGAAGAGACCCTGCGTGCTATCAAAGGAATTGGAACACACGGGAGTGTTTCATATGCTGATCTTTGCATTTTCTCGGGTGTTCATTATCCAGAAAAGTTTAAAACTCCTGACTTTGAAAAATATGACGGGTTAGCAGATCCTTACACACATTTAAAGGTGTTTATTGGAGAACTTGGATCTTATGCAGAGGACGAGAAGCTCATAATGCAGCTGTTCCAAAAAAGTCTAACTGGAGAAGCCCGTTCGTGGTACACAAGATTAGACAACTCAAAGATCCATAGCTGGGAAGAGCTAGCACATGCTTTCCTCACTCAATACAGCTTTTAGTCTTAGATGGCTCCTGATCGGTATCAAATTACCAAGATCAAGAAACAATCTAACGAGTCTTTCAGAGAGTATGCTCAAAGGTGGAGACGCCTAGCTGCCCAAGTTATTCCTTCCATGACAGAATCAGAGATGGTCATGAATTTCATAGACATACAAGAAGCTCCTTTCTATGAAAGAGTTTTAGCCGGCATCGGCAAACCATTTTCTGAAATGGTCAAACACGGGGAAATGGTTGAGATGGGTTTAAAGTCTAGAAAGATTCAAGACCTAGCTGCCCTTAAAGCTGTTGCTTATCACATCCAATCCAGAAATTATGGAAACAACCCCCGGAGGGTCCATAAAAAGAAAGAGGAAGATGTTTCCCTGATACTACAGGGTCAAAAAGGCAATCAGAACATGCCTATTAAAAGGAGAAACTACACTCCCTTTAAAACACAATCTTCGAACCCTCCAATACCAAAAGGTGGAGAAGTCAAACGCCCTCGAGTGTTCACACCCTTAGGGGACACACTCGAGAATATTCTCACTCTTCTGACAACACAGAAGAAAATTACACATCTTCTTCCACCAGTCAGCCCTAACGGACGGGGTTTCAATGTTGTTCAGAAATGTGCTTATCATGTCGGGGCACTTGGACATGATTCTCAGGATTGTTGGGCCTTAAAACACAAGATCCAAGACCTGATAGACAACGGTGAGATCATTGTCACCAAACCAGATCAGCCTCACGTTCAAGACAACCCTCTTCCTCAACACAAAGAAGAAGAGGTCAACATGATCAATTAGAGCAATGGACAGAATTCCAATTTCAACTGTGAATCCTCCCAGACCCTCAAAGACGGTGTTGACAAATGGAATTATGCCAAGTTCCAGTTCACAATGGAACGAAAGATGAAATCTCTATGAAAGCAAATTGAACAATTGGCAGAATTGGTGACTTATCAGCATCAAGTGACACGTCAATTAATCAGCCAGGAGCATGCTAGTCTCCTACCTCTTGTCATGAATATTCCCTCGTCACTTTCAGAAAATGAAATGCTAGAAGACAAAGTGACAAAGAGAGCAAATGCCAAAGCCCGTCAGGATTTTGCCAACAAAAGGGAATTCACCTATTTAGGCCAACCTATGGAGGAAATCCTTCAGATGTTAATTAATGAAGGAAGGATTAGTTCCCTTCTACCTCCAATCAACCCCCATTTAGGACGGTACAATTCTGATGGAGTGTGTCAATATCACTCCCATTCTCGCGGTCACAGCACAAAAGAATGCTGGGCACTCCGCCACCTCGTCCAAAATCTATTTGACAGTGGTGTCCTGCACCTAGCGGACTATGATACTGTGTTACATGCAAGTGAGAATACATGTCCTACTAAGTGGAAGAGTTTGGTAGCAGTCATATCCACTGAAACTGAGGGGGCTAAGAAATCACTCACAATGCCAACAATTCAACTTAAGGGAAGCAACAATCCTTTGAAAGTGGCCGCTCCCGAGCCAATCAACTTGCCGTACAGAGCACAATATCCTATTGTTAGCTTGCACAAGGTTCCATGGAATTATGGAGAAGGTGAAGGATCCACCTCACATACAACTGTTGCAGTGTTGAAGGAAAATCCACTGTATCTTCCCCAATGGGTGATGAAGTCTACCACCAAATCAAAGGGGAAAATACCCATGGAGAAGATTGAAAAATTCTCCGCACTATGGGTCATAACGAAGCTAAGGTGGTTTTAAGCTTAAGAGAAGCTCCACATCAAATGTCAATCTTAGACTTGGTCCTAACTTTCGAGGATCACCGGAAGATATTGTTGAAGGTTTTAGAAGAAGCCTATCTACCAACATCAGTTGATACGGAAAAATTTCAACATCTGGTTGATCACATTTTCAACAATAATGTGATATCCTTAACTGATGAGAACATATCGCCCGAGGGGACCGGTCATTGCAAGCCGTTGCACATTGCGGTCTTGTCCTCCGGATACATGCTAGCTAGAGTCTTGATAGATGGAGGTTCATCTCTAAATATCTGTCCATACGCTACCTTGGTGAAGATGAATATCAATATCAACCGACTCCGGAGTAGCCATACCGTCATCAAAGCTTTTGATGGAGCCCGTCGGAATTCGGTCGGAGTAATTGAACTGTCACTCGAAATTGGTCCCCATACATTCTGTGTATCTTTCCACGCGCTCAAGATAGATTCGGGATACAACCTGCTCTTGGGACGACCTTGGATTCATATGGCAGGGGCAGTCCCCTCCAACCTTCATCAGCAACTGAAATACATTATCAACTATAGCCTGGTCACGGTCAACGCTGAACCAGAGTGTCCTCAACACGGGGACATGTCATTCATCAATGCCAACACAGATGTTGAGCCGGTAAGTTTTTATGCCTTGGAAGTAAGCAATACCCAATACCATGCTCTTGGAATGCCATTTCTCGAACCCAAGATTTCTGCCGAGGTAATGTCGGCTACTCAAGAAATGATGTCATTGGGTCATAAGTCGGTACAAGGGCTGGGTAAAGATCGCCAGGGTATCAAATACCCAATTCAATTAACCAGGCAAATTGGAACAGCTGGACTAGGCTATTCTGCCAGTTCTAGTCATAGGAATCCTCATAAGCATCAGCAGATTCCATCATCTTCAAGCGAGCGGCGTTTATCTTCGCCTTCAAACTATGAGTCCGCACAACCTCCTGTAAAGGTGCCAGCCAATGTAATGGCTATGTTATTTCCCAAGCCGGTACCGGTGAAGGAGAAAGATGTCTTTGTTCCAAATCCCGCAGTGGAAGAGGAGGAACGAAGAATCAAGAAAGACGTCATCCGAATGATTTCAGGCATACACATCATCGTTCATGATGAACATACCAACAGATACACCCCAGACGATGATTTCCCAAACGTAATGGCCATCATTCGGGACAGGGAGAATGATGACAATCCCTCCATCACTACGGTCCACCCAGACTTTTCCCTTGCCAATTGGAACAGTACTCCTTGCATTGGTCGACAAGGGTAAAACGGGTAGAACTGTTTCTGCCCTATAGATATCATAACTGCTTACTTTTCTGTACATTATTAGCAGTTTATTTTGCCAGTATATGCTAACACTGTGTATAATTAAAACATTTCATATATACTAAGTGAAAGCATATTTTGTTTCAGGACCCTGAATTTAGATGTGCCTGTACTTGCTGATACGGTGCCTCTTCTTCACAAGGATTGTACCTTTGATGTAGAGATGAATTCAGCCTTGATGGAAATACAGGATGGCATTGAGGTGCCTCCAAAAATTTAAGAATGGGTCAAAGACAAACCTAAACCCAACCTTGATCAAACCACTTCTTTCAATCTCGGAACCTTAGAAAGCCCTAAGTTAATCCAGATTGGTTCAAACGTTACCCCAAACCAACGGAATGACATGGTTATGCTATTAACCCAATTCTAGGATGTGTTTTCATGGTCTCATGAAGACATGGTGGGTTTGGCCACTGACATTGTCCTTCATTGCCTTCCCATTAAAGAGGGATTTAAGCCAGTCAAGCAAAAGCTCAGGCGATTAAAACCTGAGTGGAGTTTAAAGTTTAAAGAAGAAATTGTGAAACAATTTCAAGCTGGCATCATCATGGTGCCTATATATCCTGAGTGGATATCCAACATTGTGCCCGTGCCTAAAACCGAAGGGAAGGTGCAAGTTTGTGTGGATTACCGGGACTTGAATAAAGCTTTCTTAAAGGATAGCTTTCTCTTGCCATTTATCAACATTCTCATTGACAATACTGCTCAATACGACATGTACTCCTTTGCTGATTACTTTGCGGGGTATCATCAAATCATGGTTGCTAAGGGAGATCGTGAGAAAACTACTTTCATCACACCTTGGGGAACCTTTTGCTATAGACGATTGTCATTCGGCCTCATCAATGCCGGAGCCACCTATGACCGAGCTATGATGGCTCTTTTCCACGACTTAATGAACAAAGAGATCGAGATCTATGTGGATGACATCATTGTCAAATCCCAGAAAGAGGATGACCATCTAGACCATCTCAGAAAGTTGTTCAATAGGTTGCATAAGTACAACTTGAAGTTGAATCCAGCCAAATGCACATTTGGAGTTAAATTAGGCAAGTTGCTAGGATTTCTAGTCAGCCACAAAGGGATTGAGCTGGATCCAGCCAAAATCCAGGCCATCACGAAAATGCCCATTCCTCAGACAGAAAAGAAAATACGGGGATTTTTGGGAAGAATTAACTTCACTAGCAGGTTTATCTCTCAACTCACAGCAACCTGTGAGCCAATTTTCAAGTTGTTAAGGAAGAACTCCTCCATGAAATGGAATGATGAGTGCCAGGATGCCTTCCTCGTAATCAAAAAATAGCTAGTCAAAGCTCTCGTGTTGGTACCACCCAGGGATGATGTTCCCCTATTTATGTACCTGTCCATAAGTGACAATGCCATGGGCTGCATGCTGTGACAAAAAGACGATAGAGGCCAAGAACGAGCTATCTATTACCTCAGCAAAAGATTTAGCAGCAGTGAACACAAGTACACTCTGATCGAAAAGACGTGTTGTGCTTTAACATGGGCTTCCATGAGGTTACAACATTACCTCCATGGTCACACAACCCATCTTATATCCCGCGTGGATCCTCTCAAATACGTGTTCAATAAACCCATGTTAAATTGCCGGCTGTCCAGATGGCAGTTGATCCTATAACAATTTGACATCGTATATGTGACTCAAAAATCCATCAAAGGTCAAGGAGTTGCGAATCAACTGGCCGCCGCACCATCAGGGGATTTCAAACCCTTGGAGAACAATTTCCCCGATGAAGGAGTAATGACATTCAAAGAATACCATCGAAGACGATCTTGGCAATCATGGAAGATGTATTATGATGGAGTCATTAATATGGAAGGTTCGGAGCTAGAGCGGTTCTAGTATCCGCACGGGAGAAGATATCCGTCGGCCGTCAAATTGCAGTTTGTCAGGACCAACAACCCAGCTAAGTATGAAGGCTGTCTCATGGGGCTAAAACTTGCCCGTTAAATGGGCATTAGGCGGTTAACTGTCTTTGGAGATTCAGAGTTGGTAATTAGACAATCCACCGGAATCTATCAAACCAAGGAACTACATTTGATGCCCTACCATCGGCAAGTTTTACGGAAGGTTTTGGAGTTCGAAGAAATCTCCTTTCTACACGTTCCTCGTGATAAGAATGACTTTGCAGACGCGTTAGCAACTTTGGCCTCCTTGATTCACATATCAGACAAGGAACACTTGCCAAGCATCACAATTTCCCTGCACAAGGCCCCAGCCTATGGGAATTATGTTGGAGATGTATCGGATGAGCTACCTCCCATCCAACATCCTTGGTATCAGTATATCAAGAAATATATACGAGATGGATCTACACCCATGGAAGCGAGCCCGACTCAGAAAAGGCAGATCCATCGACTTGTTATGAAATTCTATCTGAGTGGAGATGCACTCTACAAAAGAGATGCAGGACTAGGTCTCCTCAGATGTTTAGACAAAGATCAAGCCCAAAGGCTTATGGATGAAATCCATGGTGGAGTCTGTGGCCCCCACATGAGTGGCCCCTTCCTTGGCAAGAAGGTCCTTAGGACAGGACATTACTGGCTATCTCTCAAAGCTGACTGCAATGACCACGTCAGGAGATGCTATCAGTTCCAAATTCATGGGAATGCTATACACGCTCCTCCATGTTCCACAACATGAATTCACCTTGGCCCTTCTCAATGTGGGGAATGGACGTTATCGGGCCCATTGAGCCTAAAGCCAGTAATGGACATCGATTTATCTTCACCATGATCGACTACTTCACCAAGTAGGTAGAGGCAGCCTCCTTCCCCTGGATTACCAAAGAAGTCATCATTACTTTCATCAGAAACAATGTTATTTGTTGATATGGATAACCAGAGGTGATTGTGTCAGAGAATGCTAAGAACCTCAACAACAAAATGATGGAGGAATTATGCAGTAAATTCTACATCAAACATCTTAACTTTGTCATCTATCGTCCGAAGATGAATGGTGATGTTGAAGCGGCTAACAAAAATATTAAGAAGATTATGCAAAAGATGTTCGCCAACCACAAAGATTGGCCTGACTTGTTGCCTCTTACTCTATTAGCCTACAGAACCTCAATGCATACTTCCACTGGGGAAACCCCTTATACATTAACCTATGGGATGGAGGCAGTGATCCCCATAGAAGTTGAAATGGAATCCCTCAGAGTGTTGATAGACACTCAGTTGGATGAAGACCAATGGGTAGAAGACATGTATCACCAATTGTCTCTAATAGACGAAAGAAGAACCGCGGCTATCTTCCATGGTCAGTTATATCAGCAAAGGATCGCCAGATCCTACAACAAAAAAGTCCGACTACGACAGTTTAAACCACATGACTTGGTTTTGAAGAAGATCATTGGAAACCAAGATCAATCTAAGGGAAAATTTGCTCCTAACTAGGAAGGCCCGTTTGTTGTCAAGGAAGTATTGACAGGAGGTGCTCTCAGATTACAAGAAATGGACGGCGATGAATTTCCACAACTCATTAATTCGGATGCCGTGAAACGGTACTATGTCTGAAGTGACCATCAAATAAACATCCTGGTGTTGGACCATCAGATCACTAATCATTCCGGTTCTTTAACCCGTTACCACATGCAACTCTTCCACACTTTGCCCCTCAGGGAAACATACTTTTTCAAGCCAGTATCCTGGCTTCTCTGCGTTCCTACGACTTAGGTCATCCCACTGCGGATTGAACCTCTCGCATTTGTAGTTTGGCTACCCATACATGGGATCAAACTTCTCATACTTGCAGTATATCCTGAACCTAGGATTAAACATTCTCCTCTCCGCACTCTGAGCTGCACATGGGATTACGCTTATCCACTTGCCCTGAGGGGCGAACTATGTCGATCTGATCTCCTCTTCAATAGGAGTACATAGGCAACCATTTCTTATGGCCCGGTCGCAATAAAACAAAAACAACAAAAATATTTCCACCCTTTTCCTTACAAAAAAAAACATTCCTACACCATTTCTGCCATATATAGCGTTGAACCTCTTACACCAAGTTCAAACTACGCAGACCTGATCTCCTCTTCAATAGGAGTACGTAGGCAGCCATTCATGGTGTGGTCTCACCCCCTACCAAAACATAAACCCTTGTTAATTGGTAGTAGGATCATCTTTCAATCCACTACATTTCATTGGCTTCAGACCAAAGGGATGGAATTACCTGAACTCCTCCCAAATAGGAGATTCGGCGACCATCTAAGCTGCGGTCATACCTTGAAGAGCAACACCAATCCATAAGAAATGGAATTAACTAGGCTTCTCCTAAATAGAAGTACTGGCGACCATCTGTGGTGCGGTCAATCTTAGAGAGGAAAGCCACACTCCTCTCCACATTTTCATTCAGAAACCAGTCCCAAGACACCAAAGATGGTAGGGATACATACAGATTGATGATCCATTCTGAAATATCCAGAGACAACTCAATGTCCATCCACCTAAGAGGAATTAAGAATACATCATGATCACAAGCCCTGAAGCAGTAGGCAAAATATCAAGCAAGTAGCAAAGCATATCTAAAAGGGAAGTGATCAAAAATATATTTCCCTGCTATATATATAATGATGTTTGATATATACAATGTAAACTGTATATGACAAAATGGCCAAGCTAGTCTTTGCAGGAAAATACAAGTTCATCTACAAGTCAGGGTATATGCGAGCTAACAAGCCCAACATGGCGTCCCTCTCAGAAGAAGGAGGTGAAGTTGTGGTCTGCTGTACGAGAATATCCATAGGACCCAACAGATCTGTAGCCATCTGCATGGTGACCATATGCTCATCAATGTAAGCGCTCATCTCTACGATTATGCCAGTGGTAAAAGACCTAACTGTAGTACTATCTATGACGGCTACATCCCGGGCAGATATGGCATTATCCCGCTCAACTATCACTGCATCTCTGGCTGATCTAGCCTCATCCCGCTTAACAAAAGTGGCATCTCTGTGAGCTAATGCCTCTTCGCTCTCCAATAGAGCTGCATCTCTCCCATCAAGGGAAGTCAACATCATAGATTGAGCCTGATCTCTCTCAAAGGTCATCGGATGAAGACTCTGCTCAAAGTACTGTGCTAAATGCTAAATCACAACAATACTGGTACTGGGAGAATCCAAAAGAGATGCTGGCAAACCAGCACCTGGCTCCTCCTCGATGTGGGAATCAATGTCCTCCATGGGCTCTCCCTCGTCTGACTCACTATTCAGTACTGTGGATACTACCGCAACCGATAAAATCTTTATCTCCATCCATGTGGAATACTCTGCAGAATAACCTGGATGACTAACAGAAAAATCAGCTATCTCACGCTGATCCCAGCATGCATACACACGGGATCGGTCCTCTGCTGAAAGATAGCCAGAAGTTGAACGCTGACCTATCGCCCCCTCGAAAGGATGAAAATCCTGAAACTAGTCAAACTGCGACATCATGGCCAGCGGGTGATAAGTAGTCACACCCTTCAAACCAGCTAGAGGGAGATAGTCCATGCCCAGAGCATGAGTAATAAAGTTGTATGGTGAGCTAAGCCCTGAACAAGACAATATGACAAATGGATCTCTGATATCCGCCAAAAATATGGACCAAGACATAGCATCTTTACACTCCGATGGCTGAAAGGAGTATGACATGGCTATATCGAGGGTGAACCAATACCCATGTAGTCTAAGAGTGCCAATCGGTCTCAAATGTGACATAAACCACACATATAGAATGACTGAGCTGCTCGTGAACACTCCTGTTGGATAAGTGCAGCAGTAGGTGGCTGACCGCATGGTCTCTGCTATGATCATCGGTATAATGGTACGACCCTCCCTAAGAGCTCTCACCGCCATGATGACTCCGACGTCTATCTCATCCATGCATCATGGCATATAAACATACGACAGTATGCACAACAGCAGTACATCAACCCTGGCTAGACGCCAATGATCCTCTGGTGCGGTGAAATCCCCGGAATTTCGTGAATAACTATCCTCAGAGCCAAATCTGTCAAACAGAAAACGCTGGGATATAATGTGGCTCAATGTAAGCTCATCCTGCACCACTCTGCGCCTCAATCCAGTGAGGGTCATGAACCGTCAACTCATGTCCCCCAAAGCCATATGCACGCAAGGTCTGTCCAGTGGTAGCATCGTCAACCGTGCATACTCCTCTAGAGTAGGAGGTAACTCTTGGGTCCCGAATTGGAAAACCTGCCTATCTGACACCCAATGCTCTAGCATGCCATCCACAAACCCTGCGGGAACCTGAAACATCAATAAGGTCATGGTATGCTGCAACAAATGATCTACGGTCACCCTGTCTGATGGTGACATGTTATCATACCACGATAGCATACCCGATGCCACCAATGATGGTGGGATATGATCAATATGGCTAAGCGTCAAGAAAACATCTCAGACGGCCGTGTCATAAGACCATCCAGGGTCAATCTTTGAATATCTCTCGACATAAATACATATGCATAATATGATACATGCATAGCAGATAATGGATGGCAATATGATATAGGGAATGAAAAATTGTGCATACATTCCTAAGTATATAAACATCTAAAACATCATCTCTGTACAGCTACAAATACAGGGAAATGGGGCACAGACGCCCTACTACTAACAGAGGCCTATCAAAAGATATATCGAGAATGGGGCACAGCCACCCAATATCTAACAGAGGCCTATCAAAAGATATAACGAGAATATACATCAGAAGAAGACAATGGTGTCAATATCTACATCATCAATCCTATCCACCTGATGTAACTCCTCCTGAGTTATTGGATATCTATCAACAGGGATGTCAGACCTATATAGAGGAGGATCTGCACCGGCAAAACCAAATGGGTCATCTCGAGGGCGGCAAATACCGAGCCTGAAGGATCAAATGAAGTGCCTCACGGATCTTCGCCCAAATGCCGGATAAATATCTCATGCTCGATCCAAGCCGCGGGTCAAACTATCAATCTGTGTTATATGAGTCGGATCTCAGACACAAGCTATCTAATCTGTCATCATCACGGATCCTGAAACCATATCCCCCATAATCTGAGTGGCGCGGGATTGGGCTCCGATAGTACGAGGGAACCACCAACGCTAGAACGTCTCCTAAGTGCATCGACCCTCTGATAATGTAAAACCATCAAACCCCAACAATGGGATGTCAATGACAGGTGACTGCGATACAGGCCAATGACGCCTGGCAGGAGACAAGATCGACATATGAATCTCCCCTGTGGTGCTTCTAATAGCACGCTCTCCTAAATAGAGCTCCCAGCCTCCATCTGTGGAGAGAGGAATTCTCCTGATGGAAATCACGTACTCGACTCCAGTCTGGTATCCATCCTCAAAACCTATGGTCAAGTGTTCCCTTGAATAGGGAATCCATGTGATGGTATCAGCTGTCAATAACTCCAGTTGCATATGGCAGTGAGTGAAACCCTCAGCTACAGGGACCTCCAGCAAAATGGAATGATGCCATCGTCATCCTCGTGGATAGGTATCTAAAAGCGATTGAAACCTGAGTGGAGTTTAAAGGTGAAAGAAGAAATTGTGAAACAATTTCAAGCTGGCATCATCATGGTGTCTACATATCCTAAGTGGATATCAAACATTATGCTCGTGCCTAAACCCAGAGGGAAGGTGCGAGTTTGCGTGGATTACTGGGACTTGAACAAAGCTCGCTTAAAGGATAGCTTTCCCGTGCCATTTATCCACATTCTCATTGACAATACTGCTCAATACGACATGTACTCCTTTGCTGATTACTTTGCGGGATATCATCAGATCATGGTTGCTGAGGAAGATCGTGAGAAAACTACTTTCATCACGCCTTGGGGAACCTTTTGTTATAGACGGTTGTCATTCGGCCTCATCAATGCCGGAGCCACCTATCAGTGAGCTATGCTGGCTCTTTACCACGACTTAATGCACAAAAAGATCGAGATCTATGTGGATGACATCATTGTCAAATCCCAGAAAGAGGATGACCATCTAGACCATTTCAGAAAGTTGTTCAACAGGTTGCGTAAGTACAACTTGAAGTTGAATCCAGCCAAATGCACATTTGGAGTTAAATTAGGCAAGTTGCTAGGATTTCTAGTCAGCCACAAAGGGATTGAGCTGGATCCTGCCAAAATCCAGGACATCACGAAAACGCCCATTCCTTAGACAGAAAAGGAAATATGGGGATTTTTAGGAAGAATTAACTTCATTAACAGGTTTATCTCTCAACTCACAGCAACCTGTGAGCCAATTTTCAAGTTGTTAAGGAAGAACTCCTCCATGAAATGGAATGATGAGTGCCAGAATGCCTTCCTCACAATCAAAAAATAGCTAGTCAAAGCTCCCGTGTTGGTACCACCCAGGGATGATGTTCCCCTATTTATGTACCTGTCCATAAGTGACAATGCCATGGGCTGCAGGCTGGGACAGAAAGATGATAGAGGCCAAGAATGAGCTATCTATTACCTCAGCAAAAGATTCAGCAGCAGTGAACACAAGTACACTCTGATTGAAAAGACGTGTTATGCTTTAGAATGGGCTTCCATGAGGTTACAGCATTACCTCCATGGTCACACAACCCATCTCATATCCCGCGTGGATCCTCTCAAATATGTGTTCAACAAACCCATGTTAAATTGTTGGCTATCCAGATGGAAGTTGATCCTACAACAATTTGACATCGTATATGTGACTCAAAAATCCATTAAGGGTCAAGGAATTGCGGATCAACTGGCCGCCGCACCATCAGGGGATTTCAAACCCTTGGAGACAAATTTCCCCGATGAAGGAGTAATGACAGTTCAGCAATACCATCAGTACGATGCGCGCCAATCATTGAAGATGTATTTTGATGGAGTTGTTAATATGGAAGGTTCTGGAGCTGGAGCAGTTCTAGTATCTGGTACGGGGGAGCAGTATCTCGTCGCCGTCAAATTACAATTTGTCAGCACCAACAATCCAGCTGAGTATGAAGGCTGTCTCATGGGGCTAAAACTTGCCCGTTCAATGGGCATCAGGCGGTTAACTGTCTTTGGAGATTCAGAGTTGGTAATCAGACAATCCACCAAAATCTATCAAACCAAGGAACTACATTTGTTGCCCTATCATCGGCAAGTTTTACGGATGGTTTTGGAGTTCGAAGAAATATCCTTTCTACACGTTCCTCGTAATAGGAATGACTTTGCAGATGCGTTAGCAACTTTGGCATCCTTGATTCGCATATCAGACAAGGAACACTTGCCAAGCATCACAATTTCCCTGCACAAGGCCCCAGCCTATGGGAATTACGTTGGAGAAGTATCGGATGAGTTACCTCCCATCCAACATCCTTGGTATCAGCATATCAAGGAATATCTACGAGATGGATCTACACCCGCAGAAGCGAGCTCGACTGAGAAAAGGCGGATCCATTGACTTGCTATGAAATTCTACCTGAATGGAGATGCGCTCTACAAATGAGATGCAGGACTAGGTCTCCTTAGATGTTTAGACAAAGATCAAGCCCAAAGGCTTATGGATGAAATCTATGGCGAAGTCTATGGCCCCCTCCTTGGCAAGAAGGTCCTCAGAACAGGACATTACTGGCTATCTCTTAAAGCTGACTGCAATGACCACGTTAGGAGATGCTATCAGTGCAAAATTCATTGGAATGTTATACACGCTCCTCCACGGGAACTCCACAACATGAGTTCACCTTGGCCCTTCTCAATGTGGGGAATGGACGTTATCGGGCCCATTGAGCCTAAATCCAGTAATGGACATCGATTTATCTTCACCATGATAGACTACTTCACCAGGTGGGTAGAGGCAGCCTCCTTCCCTAGGGTTACCAAAGAAGTCATCATTGATTTCATCAGAAACAATGTCGTTTGTCGATATGGACAACCAGAGGTGATTGTGTCAGACAATGCTAAGAACCTCAACAACAAAATGATGGAGGAATTCTGTAATAAATTCCACATTAAACATCTTAACTCTATCATCTATCGTCCGAAGATGAATGGTGTTGTTGAAGAGGCTAACAAAAACATCAAGAAGATTATGCAAAAGATGTTCGCCAACCACAAAGACAGGTATCACCAATTGTCTCTAATAGACAAAAGGCGAACCGCGGCTATCTTCCATAGTCAGTTATATCAGCAAAGGATCGCCAGATCCTACAACAAAAAAGTTCGGCTACGGCAGTTTAAACCACATGACTTGGTTTTAAAGAAGATCATTGGCAACCAAGATCAATCTAAGGGAAAATTCGCTCCTAACTGGGAAGGCCCGTTTGTTGTCAAGGAAGTATTGACAGGAGGTGCTCTCAGATTACAAGAAATGGATGGCGATGAATTTCCACAACTCATCAATTCGGACGCCATGAAATGGTACTAAGTCTGAAGCATCAAACAAACATCCTGGTGTTGGACCATCAGATCATCAGTCATTCCGGTTCTTTAACCCATTACCACAAGCAACTCTTCCACACTTTGGCCCTTAGGGAAACATACTTTTTCAAGCCAGCAGCCTGGCTTCTCTGCATTCCTACGACTTAGGTCATCCCACTGCAGAATGAACCTCTCGCATTTGTAGTTCGGCTACCCATACATGGGATCAAACTTCTCATACCTGTAGTTTATCCTCAACCTAGGATTAAACTTTCTCCTCCTCGCACTCTGACCTACACATGGGATTACGCTTATCCACTTGCCCTGAAGGGCGAACTACATCGACCTGATCTCCTCTTCAATAGGAGTATGTAGGCAACCATTTCATATGGCCCGGTCACAATAAAACAAAAACAACAAAAACATTTCCACCCTTTTCCTTACAAAAAAAAATAAAAAAAAAAACATTCCTACACCATTTCTGCCATATACAGCGTTGAACCTGTTACATCAGGTTCAAACTACGCAGACCTGATCTCCTCTTCAATAGGAGTACGTAGACAGCCATTCATGGTGCGGTCTCACCCCCTACCATAACACAAACCTTTGTTAATTGGTACTGGGATCATCTTTCAATCCATTACATTTTATTGGCTTCAGACCAAAGGGATGGAATTACCTGAACTCCTCCCAAATAGGAGATTCGGCGACCATCTAAGCTGCGGTCATACCTTGAAGAGCAACACCAATCCATAAGAGATGGAATTAACTAGGCTTTTGTGGTGCGGTCAATCTCAGAGAGGAAAGCCACACTCCTCTCCACACTTTCATTCAGAAACTAGTCCCAAGGCACCAAAGATGGTAGGGATACATACAGATCGATGATCCATTCTAAAATATCCAGAGACAACTCAATGTCCATCCACCCAGGAGAAATTCAGAATACATCAGGATCACAATCCCTGAAGCAGCAGGCAAAATATCAAGCAAGTAGCAAAATATATCTAAAAGGGAAGTGATCAAAAAAATATTTCCTTGCTATATATATAATACTGTTTGATATATACAATGTAAACTGTTCATGACAAAATGGCCAAGCTAGTCTATGCAGGAAAATACAAGCTCATCTACAAGTCAGGGTATATGCGAGCTAATAAGCGCAACATGGCGTCCCTCTCAGAAGAAGGAGGCGAAGTTGTGGTCTCCTGTACGAGAATATCCACACGACCTAACAGATCTGCAGCCATCTGCATGGTGACCATATGCTCATCAATGTAAGCGCTCATCTCTGCGATCATGCCAATGGTAAGGGATCTCACTGCAGTACTATCTGTGAGGGCTACATTCCGGGCAGATATGGCACTATCTCGCTCAACTATCACTGCATCTCTGGCTGATCTATCCTCATCCCGCTCAACAACAGCGGCATCTCTACGAGCTAATACCTCGTCTCTCTCCAATAGAGCTGCGTCTCTCCCATCAAGGGAAGTCAACATCATAGATTGAGCCTGATCTCTCTCAAAGGTCATCAGATGAAGACTCGCTTCAAAATCTTGTCTTTGAATGTCAATCACAACAAGATCTTGTCTTTGGGAGAATCAAAGAGATCTTGGCAACCCAAAGACTGGCTCCTTCTCGATGTGGGAATCAATGTCCTCTATGGGCTCTCCCTCATCTGCCTCACTATCCGATACTGTGGATACTACCGCAACCGATAAAACCTTTGTCTCCATCCATGCTGAATACTCTGCAGAACAACCTGGATGACTAACAGAAAAATCAGCTATCTCACACTGATCCCAGCATGCATACACACGGGATTGGTCCTCTGCTGAAAGATAGCGAGAAGCTGAACGCTGACCTATCGCCCCCTCGAAAGGATGAAAATCCTGAAACTGGTCAAACTGCGACATCACGGCTAGTGGGTGATAAGTAGTCACGCCCCTCAAACCAGCCAGAGGGAGATAGTCCATGCCCGGAGCATGAGTAATAAAGCTGTATGGTGAGCTAAGCCCCGAACACGACAATATGACAAATAGATCTCTGATATCTGCCAAAAATATGGACCTAGACATAGCATTTGTACACTCTGATGGCTGAAAGGAGTATGACATGGCTATATCGTGGGTGAACCAATACCCATGTCGTGTAAGAGTGCCAATCGGTCTCAAATGTGACATAAAACACACATATAGCATAACCGAGCTGCCCGTGAACACTCTTGTCGGATAAGTGCAGAAGTAGGTGGCTGACCGCAGGGTCTCTGCTATGATCATCGGTATAATGGTACGACCCTCCCTAAGAGCTCTCACCGCCATGATGACTTTGACGTCTATCTCATCCATGTATTGTGGCATATAGACATATCTGACAAGACGACAATGTGCGATGACGTCAACCCCGGTTTAGACGCCAATGATCCTCCAGTGCAAAAGTGAAATCCCGAATATCGTGAATAACTATCTCTCGAGCCAAATCATCAACGAAACGCTGGATATAATGTGGCTCAATGTAAGCTCATTCTGCACCACTCTGCGCCTCAATCCAGTGAGGGTCATGAACCGTCGACTCATGTCCCCCAAAGCCAAATGCACGCAAGGTCTATCCAGCAGCAACATCATTAACTGTGCATACTCCTCTAGAGAAAGAGTTAACTCTTGGGTCCCGAATCGAAAAACCTGCCTATCTGATACCCAATGCTCTAGCATGCCATCCACAAACCTTGTGGGAACCTGAAACATCAATAAGGTCATGGTATGCTGCAACAAATGATCTATGGTCACCCTGTCTGATGGTGACATGCTATCATACCACGATCGCATACCCGATGCCACCAATAATGGTGGGGTATGATCAATACGGCTAACTATCGAAGAAGACATCTGTACGGGCCATGTCATAAGACCATCCAGGGGTCAATGCTGAATATCTCTGGACATACATACATATGCATAACATGATACATGCATAGCAGATAATGGATATCAATATGATATAGGGAATGAAAAATTGTGCATACATTCCTAAGTATATCAACATCTAAAACATCATCTTTGTTCAGCTATAAATACAGGAAAATGGGGCATAGACGCCCTACTACTAACAGAGGCCTATCAAAAGATATAGCGAGAATGAGGCACAGCCACCCAATATCTAACAGAGGCCTATCAAAAGATATAATGAGAATACACATCAGAAGAAGACAATGGTGTCAATATCTACATCATCAATCCTGTCCACCAGATGTAACTCCTCCTGAGTCACTGGATCTCTATCAATAGGAATGTCAGGCCTATATAGACGAGGATCTGCGCCAAAAAAACCAAATGGTTCATCTGAGGGGCCAGCGCCTGAGCTGGAAGGATCAGAAGAAGTTGCCTCTACCGGATCTCTGCCCAAATGCCGGATAAATATGTGTGTCTGGTCCAACTGTCGGGTCAAACTATTAATATGTGTTATATGAGTCAGATCTCGGACACAAGCTATCCTATCTGTCATCATCACGGATCCTGGAACCATATCCCCCATGAACTGAGTGGCGCGGGACTGGGCTTCGATAGTACGAGGGAACCACCAACGCTGGAACGTCTCCTGAGTGCAAGGACCCTCTGATAATGTAAAACTATCAAACCCCAACAATGGGATGTCAATGACGGGTAACTACGATACAGGCCAATGACGCCTGGAAGGAGGCAAGATCGACATACGAATCTCCTATGTGGTGCTCCTAATAGCACGCTCTCCTAAATAAAGCTCCTGGCCTCCATCTATGAAGAGAGGAATTCTCCTGGTGGAAATTACGTACTCGACTCCAGTCGGGTATCCATCCTCAAAACCTATGGTCAAGTGTTCCCCTGAATAGGGAATCCATGTGATGGTATCAGCTGTCAATAACTCCAGTTGCATACGGCAGTGAGTGAAACCCTCAGCTACAAGGACCTCGTGGATAGGTATCTAAACCTAACACACTCACAGGACGCAAGCATGGGAGCCTCTAGTAGGCCCAAAACTGCCAACATAATGGCAAAACATCTGCGGTCAATAAACACTCTTAACCTATAAATAGGAAATGATAAGAGAAACACTCACCAGCAGAAATGGGTAGA
The DNA here is from genome assembly GCA_020205605.1 of Panax ginseng. Taxonomy (NCBI): domain Eukaryota; kingdom Viridiplantae; phylum Streptophyta; class Magnoliopsida; order Apiales; family Araliaceae; genus Panax; species Panax ginseng. The sequence goes on from CM035140.1 coordinate 92,865,228, forward strand.
AGCCTAGCCAAGCCTCGGTTAAACCCTGTGAGAGCATACGCATGCCCCGGAGGAAATAGGCAAAGGTGTAGGAACCCCAATCATACTCTCCAATACGGTCCACATGACACATGGTGCTGATCAAAACGAACGACACCGTAGAAGAGTTATCTGCTATGAAGCAGCCTCTAATGATCATCAGGAACAATCACCGAAGAATGTGATCCCTGACTTTGACATCATCAGGCATGGGCTCACTCAAAAGCTCGTTCATAGCATTTACGCTCAAAGGACCTGAACAGACAGTCCTGCCCTTGAGCACCTCCGCCAAAACTCCTAACAAGGATCTGACGGCAGTAGGGGTAATATTCGCCATACAAGGCACTGGCTCCCCTCCAAACTCCATACCTGTGATAAATCGCCAATCCATCGGCGTCATCATCACCTCGCAATCTAGCAGATGGAGTGACTGTGTCTGATGAAACCATCGCTCAGACAATGCCCTGAGGTAACCCCAAGGACAACAATGGGGAAGGATGGAGAAGAATGCCCCGAATCCCCAATCTTGCACTACCACTTTGTAATCAGGATGAAGAGCCTGATACATGGAGTGTATACTAAACTAATTCCCTCGAGGCTGTGTGAAGCCGAGAACCTGCATGAAATGCAGATCAACATCAGAATCCTTTACCACTCGTCAATAGGAAAGAAGGAAGATTAAGATCTAACGTCATACCTCGTTAGCATGCAAATACATCGAGGGATGTCTGCTCAAATCACCCAGAAGCTCAGGATTTGCCACCTGAATACAAGGGAGCTCCCTACGGGGAACATGTGCAGTAGGAGCGGGATCCTCAATTAGAATATCCTCATCCTCGTCCTCAACGTTTGGAACATCAGCCCGGACCGATTTAATCACGGCCTCCACCAAATGATGAGGTCATGTCTCGATGTAATCTGGGTCGAGGTACTTCAGAAGCCCTCCTCCGTATACTAGAAGTGGTCCTACGGGAACTACTCGGCTAATTCGGATCCATAATATCTGGACAACAAGTCTCCAAATCACCTCAGAAAGGGTGTGGTATTTCTTTACCTGGAACATTTTAGAATGCATTTTATGACTATATGCATGCATGCATTTACTTTAACAAACAATAGAGTTAAAATGCATGACTACCCAATGCCTACATTTTGAAAATTTTTGCCATAGTCCCCTTTGAAAATAGGACTATCCACATGCACATAGGCATGTGTAATTGGCAATTTAGTAGCACACCTGCCCCAAAGTCATATACATAATATATGCATTAAAAATCAAAATCATCCATGCATAAGGTTAACCTCAATATCAGGAGTACTTTGCCTTTCTACCTTTTACTCATTGGACCTCAAATAGGACAAAAAATAGAAGAAAAAGGTGCCATTTTAACTGTCTCAAAAGTCAAATTTTTTCATATCATTATGTTCAGCATGGTTTAATACTAACATTTACTATGTTGAATATTTTTTTATCAAGTCATTTGTGCATACATAATCACTACTATGTGTTTAGATGCATTTCATGCGATAACTCATTTTCCAACGGATAAAAACTGGAAAAAATACATGCATACGTTACCATTGTTACCAGGATAGTGCAGAACACTTGTACGGTGACAAAATTTGCAGAAAATAGCCCAAACTCAGCAGATCTAAAGGAAGCTTTCGGATTTTCCTTTTTGAAACAAGTTGAAAGTGACTAGTGAGACCAACCTGCAGGATTATAACATCGACGGTTGGCCGCAGGCTCATCTGCAGCTAAAGAAGGTGTACCTGTGGCACCCCTATGTAAGCCCCACCCCTCTGGCTCGCTCCAGTTTGAGTTGGAAAGGAGTTCTTGCGGACTAAGAAAGTCAAATCGGGAATAAAAACACTACACGATTGAGCAAAACAGCATACAATCCTGGTCTTCTTAGATGAAACTTTGAGTATGTACATCACTAATTGGTAGTCACCCAAACACGAGGTATACCCTGCCAATGTTCTCATTTGTTACAAATCACATCCGGCAATACCTTGTACATGTCCAATGATGCCAACTCCGGGTCATTACCCTAAACGATCAACGTGATCCCCGACGAGGGTTACAACGTAGATCCCCAATGGGGGTTACAACGTGAAGCCCCGGCAGGGGATTAAAACGCACATTTTAGCCGTTGATACACATATCAATGAAGGTCAAGCAGCCTTGACATTATCTCAGCCGATGTCGATTAAACCTATCGGAGTTATAGAGCTATTCGAGGATTTCATGCTCGATTACTCATATTCCCCAACGGATCCCCGACGGGTGTCACAACGTAATGTTCTGATGATTCACACATCAGCGAAGGTCAAGTAACCTTGACAATCTACCCACAGAGTATCAATCATTGATTCACACGTCAGCGAAGGTCAAGCAACCTTGACAGTCTATCCCACATGGTTTTCATCCGTTGATTCATATGTCGGTGAAGTACACGTCAACGAAGGTCAAGCATCCCTGACAGCATTTGTTGTTGCCAGTAAATTCAACAGAATCTTGACATGTCCTGGTGATACCAACCAGGAAAGGTCAATGTTATCAAGGAGGATCGATGATGGAATATGTTATACACATCCTCAAACAGACCAAGCTTTATCTCCACAGATCTTTTACACATAAGAGGTACATCTTCAGGATCAAGTCATTACCGAGAACCCAGGAATTGCAAAGCAATCCAATCTGGTGAAGCCCGAGCAACGTCATGACGTCACCCAAACCGTGATAACCGGTGAAGGGCAACATCGTCATCTCGCCAACACGATGCCACATCACATCGTCTCAACATTTCATACATATCTCTACACAATGATATCCCACAAGAATCAAGAAAAACCAATCCCGAGTGACTATTGTGCGGGGTAACGGATGGAATTTGAAGCTGGAAGACCGGAGGGCATCGTCCCATTTTCAATGACTTTGTACAAACTCTAATCACATGCCATTGTACAACTCTAGACAACGGCGGTCTGAAATAGGTCCTATATATCTCAATCGGATGCCCGAATTACAATTCTGAAAGTTCGAGCGGACATTATAGTGCCTGAGTGCACGTACTATGAGATGACCAGAAATGAAAAACCCGGGGCAACCCGGGTAGCCTCTGGTACACCTGCGGCCCAGCCGCAGGTACACCTGCGTCTCCACCCTCTATAAATAAAGGGCTTGGGGTGGCCATTTTGCAAGAGAAAATGGCGAGGAAGCCCTGCCCAATTTGCTCTGTACTCACCCCATACGGAGTATTTTCTCATTTTAAACACCTGTGAGCTCATATATAGCTAAATTTGTACCCACAAAAGCCAGTGTTTACCTACTTTAAAGATATAGAAGTCTTCTTTGGCAGCCCACTGTAAGCCTTCTCACACACTTTAAAGTCTTTCTCTTCATCTTTGAACACACCCTTCTTCACGTTGAGAGTCGTGCTGCGTGCGTTTGCCCGGATTTCGGTCCGTGGTTTTATTTCAGTTTGTATATACATATATATTATATATATATATTTATATATATAGACTAACATTATCGAGTTATGTCTCGATTGAGCTAATACATCTGGCCTCAGGCGTTTATTTGCTTTATATATATATATATATATATATATATATATATATATATATATATATATATATATAAAGCAAAGAATGCTGGCCGAAAGTCTAGTTTCATTTAACAAAGTTCGACACATAGTTCATATATATATATATATATATATATATATATATATATATATATATATTAATCGTGTGTCTAACTCGCATTCGATGAGCCTGAATTTTATATCCGGTGCGTTTACTCGCTTTTATATATATACTTATATATATGAACTGTTGTCGGACTTTGTTCGATGAGCCTGAATTTTATATCCAGTGCGTTTACTCGTTTTTATATATATATACTTATATATATGAACTGTTGTCGGACTTTGTTCGATGAGCCTGGATTTTACATCTGGTGTCTTTACTCGCTTTTATATATATATATACTTATATATATGAATTGTTATCGAACTCTGTTCGATGAGCCTGGATTTTACATCCGGTGCGTTTATTTCTTATATATATATATATTTCGTCCCACCTGGAGTTTACTTCGTGGTGGTTGATCGCTTTTACAGCTTTCTTTACGTTTCGTCATGCCTGGAGTTCACTTCGTGGCAGTTGATTGCTTTGTACAGCTTTATTTATATTTCATCCCGCCTGGAGTTTCCTCCGTGGCAGTTGATAGCTTTTATGACTTTATTTACATTTCGATCCCCATGTACGTATATATATATATTTAAAGCTTATATATATATATATATATATATATATATATATATATATATATATATATATATATATATATCTCATTACTACTTTCATACAAATTGCGGTATCGTATGCTTTAGGAATCATGTGATCACAGATTCAAATTTATTAGATCTAGATTCGGTTCCCGTGATGGACATTTTCAGCTGTAAGCAGCTTGTAAATTAATCTGCGATGTCTGAATTTCCTCAGATGGTTTCCATACCCACGAGGAAGTCGGCATTATTTTATATATCATTTTTGTACGGATGCCTTGCATCTGTAAAATAAAATCAATCAAGCCGAACACTTAATAAAATGAGATTGTAAAAGGTCTTAATTACTATTGAGCATCAGGGTTTGAAAAAACCTTTTTTACAAAACCTCATTGCTATATCTTGTTAAAACTGAATTTTTACATAAATTCAAACCTCAGGTATATAGGTGCTTAACGAGGCCTCGTGACTACTTCCAAATAACAAACACATTGACCCATACACACACATAACCAAGTCCCGGACCCTAATGAATCTCTTGGTTTCACCGAATTCGTTTAGAAGGTCACATCCTTCGGGTCAATGTGCAAACCTTTTCTCGGTTGTGTTGGTACAACCATTTAACAAAACCAATTGGCGACTCTTAACAGTCCATCATCGACATTATACATGTCGAACCTTTTTCACTTGTTTTTTCAAACAAATCTCACCTAAAATGAGAACACTAAAGAACAAGTAATGAAAAGGGACAACTAAAAATCCCGATGTCGACAATCATCAATCCTGGGCAATGGGTATTTATTCTTTATCGTTAACATTTTTAACTCTCGATAGTCGATACAAAGTCTTAACTATCCGTCCTTCTTCTTCAAAAACAGTATCGGTGCTCCCCACGGTGAAACACTCGGTTGAATGTACTTCCTATCCAACAGTTCTTGTAACTGAACCATCAACTCCTTCATCTCCACTGCGGTGCCCTGGAAACTGGTGCCGATCCTGGCACAATGTCTATCACAAACTCGGTCTCCCTATCCGGTGGAAGACCCGACAATTCACTTGGAAAAACAGCCGCGATTCTTTCACTATAGGTAATTGTTCCATCGTTGCTCCCACTCTCTGGGTATCAACAACATGGCACAAGTAACCTACACATCCCTTCCTCAACAACTTCCTCGTTTGTGTTATAGTAAGACAACACGAACGTCCCAGCGATTTAGTACCGTAAAACACTATATGAGGCTGACTCAACGTTCTAATGCTTACACATTTCTTTTGGCAATCTATTATTCCACCATGGTTAAACAACTAATCCATCCTGAGAATTACATCGAATTCTACCAACTTTATCGGTATTAGATCTACCGATAGTTTACAACCTCGTATATCTACACAACAACTCCTATGGATATCTTCAACAGGAATTATTTCTTTGTTCGCTACCTTGATATTCAAAGGTATATGCAAACTTTTGGGAAGTAATCCTAAACGTCTAGCAAAATCACATGCTATGAAAGAACAAGTAGCACCCGAGTCAAATAACACGTAAGCATTTATGTCGTTGATCGGGATAATACCTGCAACTACATCCCCTGATGCAACTACATCTTGGACCATCATGTTAATGGTACGGGCCATCGGCCTAACCGTTTGCGCTGGACCACAAATAGCTAACTTACAGCTATTAGCACCCTTATTCTCGCCCGTCCCCTTCTTAGGCAGTTCTTCGCCATGTGATCAGTTGATCCACACACGAAGCATCCATGGTTTTTCTTCGGATTTGGACAGTTAGGAAAAATGTGTCCCTCATGTCAACAGTTGTAACATACGGCTTTCCCCTTGAGACAGACTCCTAAATGAGTCTTCCCGCAGTTCTTGCATGCCTCCATCCTCCTCTTAGGATCCCCTTGCTTCGCTCCGGTATTCCCAAAGTTAAATCTCTTCCTCTTCTGGCCTTTGCCACTACCACTGGCTCCCTCGAGCTTTACTCCCCCGTCTACCTTTCCCTTGTTCTTCTTCTCCTTGTGGTATTGGCTTAATGCCTCGTTACCACCTTCGGTAATTACTGCCTTCTCTAGTATTGTCCCAAAAGAATTACTTTGGAACACAAAAATACGGCTATAGAGCCAGGGTTTCAAGCCCTGCTCAAACCTTCTAGCCTTCCTCACCTCGGTGTCCACCTGATGTGGAGCAAACTACACCAATTCATTGAATTTGGCAGCATATTGGGTAACTATCGTTTCCCCTTTCTTCAACTCCAGAAACCGCATCTCCATCATCCCTTTCATACTTGTGGGAAAGTAGTTCTCGAAAAAAATCTCCTTGAACCGTGTCCACGTAAGATTTTCTATTTCGGCCCTAGCCTGGTTCGCCTCCCACAAGAAGTTGGCCTCTCCCTTCATCATATAAGTGGCAAAAGCAACCTTTTGCCCCTCATTAACATTTGCAATTACAAATGCCTTCCCTATCTCCTTCACCCACGTTTGGGCTTCTATGGGATCCGTAGCTCGTATGATGAGTGAGTTTTATACCCATGACTTGAGTGCATTTGATCTTAATATTTTGGAAGTTTATAAGTGTTTGAGTCTATTCATGCATATTTTATGTTGTTTTGTAGGATTTGGGACAAAAGTTACTTGGATCGACGTTTGGGCTGGCTAGATGCGCATTTTCGGCTTATCATTTCCATAATAGCCACTTCAAAGCCAATTTTAGCATTGTTCCAGACCTTATTTCGAAAAATGCAGAGAATGAAAGTTGTAGATCTACGTCTCCTCTTTCCGGAACATCATGAATCATCAAAATCGGAGTTCGGATGAAGAAGTTATGGCCATTTCCCCAAAGGACGTCGAAGTAGAAAATTTCCAGAAAAGGGCCCAGTGCTGGGGTTCCCAAACATAGCCTAATCCCATCGCCGGGGTGCTAGGAGGCAGTGTTTTAGGGTTGTGAATTGTGTTGGGGCACTGGGGAAGGGTCTAGTCAAGTTTGGACGTGTTTTAGGGCGAAGTTTATCACTTTTTTGACTCCAAATTGGATTGGGTTTCCTCCTAAGCTAAAAATTGGACTTGTAACCTATAAATACATGATGTAAGGCATAAAATAAAGGGGGCTTACATAGATTATATTAGAGATACACTCTATTAGATTAGAACATAAACCCTAGTTCTTATTAGTTTTGGAGATTGAAGCAACTTGGAGACCATTTAAGATCAAGAGCAGGAGCTTGAGGAAGATGGAGATTTACTGACAACAGATTTATTCTTCACTCTACTCTTACTTTTCTCTTTTAATGTCTATTCAATTGTGAATTCTTGGTTTTAATTCATTAATCATGAACTAAATCTTTTATTAAGACTACAAATTAAACCTTTTATGTCTATGAATTAATTATTTAATTTATTCCAATTATTTATGTTAAGGTGAATTGTTTATCATGTCTTATGCGTATTTATTTAATTATTTGGCCAGTAATTACCGTGTTACTCCAGAAGGATTCGGAAGATGAAATCTAGGGTTGGAACTGGACATGATAACATATAGGCTTAATTATTTGCATGAGATGAATAATTAGGGTCGTGAATTGAATGGGAATATCTGTTCAATGCATGTAATAAATTTGGAATTGGAATTTAATGGGTTTGGTTTAATTATTTTGCATAGGAATATCGCATGATTAATTGAATTGAATAAAAGTTGTCTGTTCACTTGGGAAAGGGCTTTTAACAACTAGAATTCCTGTTAAGAATTCAGGTGGCATAATAATTAGGTTAATTGGATAATTGGTTTATAGTTCATAATTGGGGATATTGTAGTCTTAATCTTTATTTATTTGAATTCATTTATAAAATAATCCAGTTTAGTTAGTTAATTTAGTTTGCTTAAGTTTAAAAATCATAAATTGCGATTTTTTAAATAAAATTAGTTTGGTTAAGAACTAATACTTGATGATTTCTATTAAATAATTCCTCGTGGGAACGATACTTTACTTTCACTTTATTACTTGTTGACCGTGTATACTTGCACGTATGTTTTGATTGTGAAATCGATTAACAAGTTTTTGGCGTCGTTGCCGGGGAATTAGTTTAATAATTTTGCCAATATTACTTTTTATCAAATTAGTTTTAATTTTTATCAAATTAATTTTAATTTAAACGTTTTTTATTATTATTTTCTTTAATTCTCTTTCTATTTTTTTTTTCTTTCTTTCTTTTCAGGTACCATGGAGGAATTTAATTATCAATGGCCGTATACGAGAATGACTCAACCAAGGGGAGCGGAGATTGATGGACTCATGACGATTTCTCGCATTATCGGACAAATTGAGACACTTTCGAGGAGGTTAGACGCTTTTGCAGCACAACGTCATCAAAGTGTGGCGGTGACTTGTGATTGTTGTGCTGGAAATCATATGAGTCATCAATGCGCCATCAGTTTGGAGATGGTACAGTATGTTGTTCATTACCCCAACAATTATGTCTATCCCAACAACTATCATCAAGATTTGGGGTATCACCCAGATTTTTCATGGAGCCATACTCATCAAGATCAGTTTTATACTCCAAGTCCAACTTACCCACCGGATTTCTCGTGTCCACCTCCACTACAACATGAAGAACATTCAAATTTGGAGGAAACTTTGTCCAAGTTAATAGCTTCATGTGAGGAGAGGAAGATAAATCAAGAGATATCGAGTCAAAATTTTACGAACCAAATGGAACAACTAATCAATGCCTCAAACATTTGTCCTCAATACACTTGGCCCTATGACATGGATTCCGAGATTGATGGAGAGCCCGAACAAAATCTGCAACTAGATGAGCCACAAGATGTTGAAAGAGAAGAAATAGTTTGGAACCAAGAAAAGGCGATCAACGAAGAGTTAACTGTAAGATTCAACGAAGATGAGCCGATTTCATTAGTATCTCATGTGCCTCCTCCACCAAAGTTCAAAAATCCGGGCAGTTTTGCAAAACCATACCCAATTGGCAGTCATGTCATCGGCAAAGCTCTTTGTGACATGAGAGCTAACAAAACTTTAGAGCCATGGTGGGACGAGAATGGGAAGATAGAAGAGGAACTTGTTGTGTTTGACAAGCATCCATGCCATAATTTGATTACAAACATAATGGAGAAAGCACCTAGTGGTTTGCCATACTTAATAGGGATCCTATCTAAAAAGATCATGCTAGGTGACTTAAATTCAATAGCCATTTCAAATGGGAACCTCCCAAAAGAGACATTGTTTGTGATAACCCGGGATTTCGAATAATTAAAATTTTATGAATAATTTTTTTTATTTAATATTAATATTGATTATCAATTTTGCAACATGTATCTGTGATACGAGTCTCGAGAATGTCAATTTGTGTATTGACTAATAAAATAAGAGTAGAGTTGTGCTTAACGGAGAATAGAAACCCTAACCCTAAGTCCGGATAGGGATTCGCTAGAAATTATAATTTAAATAATTATATTGAAGAGTACGTGTTTGTACTGTATAGAATTTTTGATCAATGATTGATCGGATAAGGTTTAAAATTAGTAAAACCTAATAAGAGATTAGAAACCCAATCTCAGGATTAGAAACCCTAACGTACCGTTAGAAACCCTAATCGTATGTTGGGAAACCCTAATTTTAAACTCGGGAATCCTAAACCCTAATCCTAATTAGTAAGCCTAATGTGTTTAGTAAATGCTAATATAATTAGGAAACCCTAATTATACTTCAGAAATATTAATTTCTATTTAAAACCCTAATTTTATTTTAGAAATCTAACTTTTCTTTTTAGAAACCCTAATTAGAAAATTCTAGAATTGGAGTTTGTAAAACCTAAGGGTTAGAACCTTAGGGTTAAATCCTAAGGGTTTGGACATTTACCTATAATGTCATTAAAATTATTTTTCAAATTACAAATTACCCTTTTTATATTTTTAATGAGGTTACTTGTAAAAATTGCAAAACCTTTAGTTGTTGACCAACTCTCTTGACTTTGTGACACAAGAATCTCAGAATATCAGCTCTTTTTGCTAGCCATATCATCAATATACATTGTATCTATGTATTATAAAAGAATTAGAGAGAGGAAAAGTCCATTAGCTAGCCATTTTCTCTCAAAGCTCTCACATACTCTCTCTCACCAAGACCTCCGAAATTCTTTAGTAGATCAGTCAAGTTAACATCCCTCGATCACCCAAGAGCAGATTTTAGATCGAAGATCAAAAATTTAGAACATAAAGGTATAAACCTAAAACCTATTTTGATCTTACATGCTAAGAAAGTTTTTATGTTTAAGTGTTTATATTTGTGTTAAAAGATGTTTTTAGATGATTTATGGTGATCCATCATAGATCCATAGCATCAAAGTTGGTAAAAATCAAAGTTTTTCAAAACTGTTCTTGAGCTCTAAAGGTCGTCTGACAACGTAATGTCAGGGGCTGTAAATCCTTGTCTGTTAATGTTTTGTGTTGTTATAAGTTTTGGATCGGGAGCTGGTCATGTTGTCTTTGATCTGGAGGTGTATTTACAGCCATTACATGTCTAGATGTTTAGTTATTAACAGTCAAAACTCATTGACCGACGTTGACCAGAAGAATTCTTGGTAGCCCAGAATTCTAAAATCAGTGTCTGACAACATTTCTAAGCTTCTTGATCTGTCAGGTTTTAAATGTTATGATGTTGTTGTTGTAATGTATTTGTAGCCTGTAGTTGGTACTCTATATGCATGCCTTAAGAACTCTTAAACAATCAATATATCGATTGTAGCAAGTGGTCAAAGTAGGCCACTCGCACTGATTTTGAAATTTTGGAATTTGCAGAAAAGTTCATGAGCCAAATTTCTGACAGATTTTGACCTTACTGATTCTGGCTATTTAGATGTTTTTAAACTGTGATGTTGCTTTAAACATGTTTCTTGACATGTGGACTATAGATATGAACCATAAAACCACCAAACTAATGATCAAAACACTTAGATAATTGAGCATTGGAAAACCCAGAAATCGCCTGACAAGATATTTCAAAGCTCAGATCTTGCATATGCGTTGTTGTTGGACCACGATGTTAGTTGTTAATGGTAGTACTACATGAGTACTACACGATTGAAGCCGAAGTTAGCCCAGAACATGAATATACTGAGAATCAAAGCCGGTCAAACGTGCACCCTTGAGACTGGTCTGACAGTGTTCTTGAGGCTCAAGAACACCTATGACGACAATAAAGTGTCGCTATAGCCTATAGCGACGATTTCTAATAATTTTATTTTCTGAATTTCTGGAAATTAATTAAAAATAGGAAATAAATTTTAAAAATTACAAAAATGGTTTTAAAAATCATTTTAAATTCTGAAAAATAACTTTTAATTATTTAGGACATTTTTCATTAATATTTATAAATATTTGAATATTAATGATATTTAATTTATTTAATTAGTGTATTGAATAAATTAGAGGAAAATAATTTAATATTATGAAAAATCTTTTAAATAAGAATAAAGTATTTAAAAATATTTTGAGTTATAAAATGTGACTTTTAATATTTTTAGAGAATTTTCATTAATAATTTAATATTAATGATATTAGATTTATTTAATTATTAAATTAAATAAATAAGTTAAAAATGATTTTAATGATTTAAAAATCATTTTAAATCGAGAATAAAGTGTTAGAAAATATTTTTAATTATATAATATAATTTTCAATATTTTTGGAGAATTCTCATTAATTAATTAATATTAATGATATTAGATTTATTTAATTATTATATTAAATAAATGAATTAAAAATCATTTTATTTATTTGAAAATCATTTAAAAATGAGAAAATGATTTAAAAGTATTTTAAGTTATAACTAATGACTTTTAATATTTGGATGATAATTTCATTAAAATTTAAATATTAAAGGTGATGATTTAAAATGATTTTAATTACTTTAAAAATCATTTAAGTAGAATATTAATGATTTAAAAATATTTTAGTTATTAATAATAACTTTAATATTTTGACAAGTATGTTATTAATATTTTTATATTATTAAATATTAATGATGATAAGATTATTTGATAATTAAATCATTTAAAAATGACTTAAGTGTTTGAAAAATTATTATAAATTATAATAATTATTGATAAATTATTAAAAGCTTCCGAAAAATATTATAAATGATATTTGACTTATCTAAAATAATATTGAAGCTTAGAGACCAAGTAATTGACAATGAATGTGTTAATTGTCGGATAGGGTGACCAGAACACCGAGAATGGACCGAAGTCCAACCAGACCAAAATAGTTAGACTTGATAAGTGTTTATATAGGTTATAAACACTGATATGACTATGTGGCAATGTGCCTAGGAGAAGATTGACTGTGAATTACAGTATTGTGTGTTGTGAATTATTGTGCTAATTATGAGACCAATATTATTGGTTATAGGTCTTTCGAAAGCAGATAAGTATATTGTGTGCTTTGTAATCAACGTGGAAGGCAAGTTTCTAACTCAACCTTGAGTTATATTCACTCAATTATTATAGTGGTTAATTATTGCTAATTATACCATGTCCGAGGATTTATTGTTGATTATTCACGGTTAGTGCATGTTTAATAATTCAAATTGAATTCTTGATTAGGAGAATATACATTTGTAGAATAACTATTGTTGGATATTCATATTAAGTAGAAGATAGAATTGATGATCTGAGATAATTCCTATTTATTGTCAAATTATGTTGAGAAATGTCTTAGCTAATTATTCTGGCTAGACGAACATTTGTTAGAACTTGATAGATTCGAGAAGAGAATTCAATTGTTATTCACTGATCGATGCCAATTATTTCGGCTAGATCGATAAGTAAATAGAAATTGAAATCATTACGTTTCATTGTTAAATCAAATTTTGATTCAAAGACTGAGAAGAACAACCTTTTATATAAAGGGAACATTTTTTTAAGTCGTATATTCGACCATTGCGAACGACCTAAGTATTATGCATAATATAGGGTATAATAAAGTTGATCACTTGTTATACTTGTAGAGGGGTATGATTTAATCTTTATGGTTATCTAATACTCCTGCGTATGTATCAAAGTAAATCTTTGATAGATACCCGAGAAGATAGAAGTTCTAGATCCAATGGATCGCTCAGCATAAATCTGGAAAATATTCCACTTTGTTATTGCGTAGAATTGATTCTTGTTTATTCAATAGAATATCGTAGAAACTTTGAAAGCGTTGTACTCTTTCATTATCAGATTACTGTGTTGCCTAGAATACGAGAAGACTTGTTATTGATTAACGATTTGTTCAGCTATTTCAAAGTTCCTGGTGTCATTCTATCAAAATAGACAGTCTATTATTCTGATACTTATACATTCATTGTATATCTTAACTTGTGGGGCAAATTTATTGCTCACCCTTTGCTAAATAAAACTTTTCAGCTAGGGACGAAGTTGCAGAAGATGCTGTGAAGAATAGAGTCAAAGGCATAGTGATAAATTAGTTATGATGAAGCATATTTATTATGTTATTTGTAAACCCTTTTTTGTATGTCTAAGGGGTATGTTTGTAATGTTAAGGTTAACAGACGTGGGACTAATATATTAACAATCTCTGTTAATGACTTATTTATTACTATTTCTATATGAATGGGTAGTTAGAAGTTATTATATTTTAGATCGTGAACACCAAACTCGGGGGTCAGGTAACCCGAATTTGGGGGTGTCACAGGTTGGTATCAAAGCTATAGTGACCAAGGCGTCACAAGTTTGTAGTGAGAGCTATAGGTTATAAACCTTAAGTGGGGGGGGGAAACCCTAGGATTATAACCATAAGCGAAATCTAGAATACTCATTTAGAGTACTAAGTGAGGATTCTTAGAAATATATCGATAGTCAGATATGTGGACACATAGTGTGAGAAGTTCGTACTGGAGAAGTATTAATCAAGTCATTTAGACTGATGGTAGAATGTCTGGAGAAGATGAAATGAGTGCGAAGATGCTAGTGACTGTTGCACCAGTGCCAGTAGCCGAGGTGCCAGCGCAAAGCGAGTTAGTTGAAGAGGTGGGAAAAGATGAACCTATGATCAATCTCGGGAGTGATCGTGATGATTATCCCGAGATGTATCTAAGGGGTGATGAGGAGGCGGAGTCCGAAGAAGCTAAGGTGGAGAAAGAGAATAAGATCAAAGTTGGAGAACAAGATCCAAAATCTGCAGAAGACCAAAAACTCTGGAGTAAAGTATTTCTCTTGGAGGAATTGTGTAAGACAGAGCGAGCGTTACGCGAAATGACTAAAGAACGGAATGAGCTGAAGGCGCAGGTGGAGAGGATGAAGACTGAAGGTGGTGGATCGTTTGAAGGAACAATCAAGCAGCAGAAAGGCAAGAAAAAGAGAAAGAGGGACAACGACAGCGACAACTCTGAAAAATTCAAACCCGAAGAAGAAACAAGTCTGTAGCAAGTGTGGGAAGACTCAAGTGGGAGAATGCATTATGCAGAAAAACGTGTGCTTCAATTTCAAGCAGGAAGGACATATTTTCCAACATTGTCCTAAGCCGAATATGAGAAAGTGTTTTTCATGTAAGAAAATGGGTCACTGATTCAACAAGTGTCCCAGACAGAAGAAGACTAGTGAAGGGAGTGGACGGTAGATAACTTAAGTTTAAGTGATAATATCTTTTGATAGTGTATGATATTAACGGTTGTAATATCAAGAACGATGTGTGAACATATATATATATATATATATATATATATATGTTTGTATGAGTGAAATCTTTATTTTCTATATGAATATAAGATTAAGATTAATTTTTGACTTCTTAAAACTCATACTTATGGTAAGTTCATGACTCATAATTATATGAAATTTTTTGAACCCCTCAGCGAATGGACGCCAAAGGTCTGACTAGGATAAGTTCATACACTTATATAATTGTGGCAAGTTCCTAAACCCCTAAGTGTGGTAAGTTTGGTGAACTGGGGAATAATTATGTGTGAATGGAGAATTACAACTTTTGTTTAAAGTTGTGTTGTTAATCCTGATATTATTTAAAAAAGGGATAGTGCTATATACGTGTGTTAAGTGCTAGATGTACTTTGTGCTACTTGAATAAATATGCGATTATATGAGAAATTTTTAATTCTTATTATGTTATTAATAAGAATCTGTGTAGAAAAGGAGAATTAATGTAAGATTTTTATCAGATAATGCCGCCAAGGAAGGGAGGTCTAAAGAGAAATATGGAAGAACAATTTTTGAATCTGAAGCAGGAAGATATGACTGTGACAGAATATTTTGTCAAGTTCAACGAGTTAGCAAAATTTGCTCCACATCGAGTGGACACTGAGGAGCTTAAAGCACGATGTTTTAGGAATGGATTGAAATCATTGGTACTCGAGAAGTTAGATGTGCTACAAATTAATTCATTTTCAACTTTATTAGAAAAAGCCATTATCGCTGAAGGAGAAATTGAAGCTGTATTAAAGAATAGTCAAGAACAAAGAAAGGAGGCTGAAGGAAATAATATGATATGTGGTAGTGGAGGTTGTAATCTTAATAAACGTAAGAGGGATGGTGATATTAATTCAGGAAATAATCCAGTAGAGATTAGGAAGAAAGGCGCGACGTGCGTAGTTTGCGGGAAGCATCATCAAGGAGTTTGTTTGAAGAAAAAAGGAGTCTGTTACAACTGTGGTCAAGAGGGACACATGTCACCCCAGTGTCCCATTCCAAAGAAGACACGAGGTTATTTTGCGTGTGAGTCGACCGATCATCTGGTCCGAAATTGTCCGAAGAGAAATGTAGAGAGGAGAAGTGCCAACAAGGACCCGGTAGCAAAACCCTAGCGATTAAAGAGTCAACTCAGCAGGGAAGACCAACATCATTCACTTTTAGCATGCCAGTTCCAAATGTAGCAGTTGCCCATGAAGAAGCGACCAATAACGATTTAGCTTAATACTTAAATTACGCGAGTAATATAAGTTAGATATTTTTATGAAGTGCTTTCTTTTAATAGATCCAAGTCACAGGTTAGAATTTGAAACACAAATGTAAGACCCCGAATTTTATGAAAGAAAAGTATTCAATTTTTCTTATAATTACAATTCAGTAAATGATTAAATTGATAAAAGTTTAAAGTTAAGGGTGAGATATGAATTTTTTTCAAAATACATGCAAGTGGTTATAAAATATTCAATTGTTGGGAATATTCGTTTGGTCGTGGAATATTCTTTCCTGCGGGAGAATATTCGCATGCTGACGGCGCTTGACCATATGTGGGCCCATATAACGAATAAGCATTCGGATGAAGAAAACGACAAAAATGAGTTTTTATAAATAACGGCGTAGTTATTACTGATTAATAATTGTTGGAATACTCGGTGGTTAAAATACTGAGAATACGCGTGTTTGCATAAAGAAGCATTTGCGATTTTACCACAAGATTTTTGAATTATTGATCCTTACGTAAGAAGGCACTACTCAATAATTGTTACAATAATTAATCGCTCAATATTTTATTTTATTGATTCAATAATTGTCTTGCGTTGATATTTTATATTATTGTTGTTTCAATAATTGTCATTTGACAAGATCTCCATTATCAGATCAATAATTCATATTATTTGAATAATATTATTTGATAACATTATTGGCAATGTCCAGAAAGTTCTATCAAGGAGAGGTTTGGTCACCTAATTGCTCGCCAAGATGAGGAGAAATCCTTATCTGAAAGCCCCTCTTTCACGGAACCGCTTTGGTTGTCATTATTGTGATTCTATAATATTATTTGTGAATAATTAATTATTGATTTTTATGATAAAGAAATATTTATTTTATGTGGATATAATTGATGGATATATTTATTTTTATGTGGATAAAAATGAAGGAATTAATGATGAGGTGTTTTATCAGTATTTTGTCGGTGTGGATATATTATAAATCATCCGTTTGTGGATTTCAGATATTTTTGGTTTGGAATTTGGAAAAACTCAAAGCTACAAAGTTGTAGAGAATTCGATTTCAGGCAGAATGGACATAAAATTCGTATTTTTCTGATAAACGGTCTATTTTCTATGAATTGTTGAAGTTTCAGAAAATAAAATGATTTTTATTAGTTTGGGTTGGACCCACTTGGTTATCAACACATGGGCTGCTATCTTTTGGTTCGAAGATGGCTGGTGGCTGGCTTGACAAATTGAGGTGGCGTGGAAGAAGAAAAAGATATCATATATTTTATTATTTTAGTCTCCTATGGCGTTCTAGCATTTTCCTATAAATAGGTACTTATGTTAGAATTGAAAATCACACCAGAAACATAAGTTTTCTCTCTCTATATTATCAAGCATATTTTTGTGAGTATATAGATATCATGAGCGTTGCTATACGGTGCAAGTTCGTTCAGCGTTATATCCGATATTCAAGTCAGAAGTACTGCTCTTTTGAGGTAAGGGATTTTAAGGGTTGTTATATTTTTCATGTTTCGTAACTTTTCAGACCTTCAAAAATTCTGAAAAAATTTAAAATGATATTTTGACGAGTTTTATTAATTGTGTCCAAAAATGGTGATTTTTGGATGTATAGATTAAGAGTTATGAATTTTACGGGAAAAGACTATTTTAAAAGTAACCGCTTATAACTCCTTGTGGTTAACTCCAAAATTGATGAAATTTTTATTGTAAGTATATCTATATAATATCAGCGTACTTTGTGAATTTCGGAATTTTTGGATAAAAGTACAGTTTATGATAAATGTTTAAATATTCGGCTGGTTTGGCCATATGAAAAATAGTAAATGAATTTTAAAACTTATGAGAAAAATATATGTTCAATATGGGACTATATTCTGCTAAATCCCAGAAAAGAAATATTTTTGGAACTGATTTGGTATTTTTCATGAAAATGGACTAGTTATGAGTAAATGAATTAAATATGTTATGTGAAGTAAGAAAATTAGAAATATGATTTTATGGCTTGAGAATCATATATGTGGTATATGCAGACTTTTTATGAGGGTTTTGGTTATTGGTGATGAAATCTTATGAGTTTGGCATTTTAGGATGATTAAATGCATTATTTAGTAAAGTGTAAACAATTAAAATAAATTGTTTATAAGCTTAAGAAATATTATTCTTTCAATATCATTATACCGAAATATTGGTATGGATTTTATTGTGGAATTTCTACCTTTTTCATGTCAGGGTTACTATTCAAGAGTTACTATTCATGAGTTACTATTTACGAGTTATTATTCACGACAAAATTGGTTTCTTTTTCTGACCAAATTACCGTTGATTTATGAATCTTACTCTTGAAAATAAATCCATGTTTTGATCATATTATTTTTATTATCATATATAACATTTTTATAACCCTAATGATGATATTTCTCTTTGACTTGAGTGTAAAGATGGGTAGATTTTTGGTATGATCATGACTATGGGTTCTCTTTGGCAAGTTGTGCAAAATTGAATTATTGACTGGTATGATCATGACCATTGAATTTATAATTGAATATCTTTAGCTTAAGTGCAAAGGTGAATTGATCAACATGGTTATAATTATTGTTTATATAAATTCTGAAATAATTATATATTTCTTTGAGATATTAATATATTTGGCCTATAGTGCAAATATGAACTGTTGATGAATATATTTGGCCTGTAGTGCAAATATGAACTGATTGAGAATATCTTTGGCCCTGTAGTGCAAAGATGAATTGTTGATGAATATCTTTGGCGTAGTAGTGCAAAGATGACATGTTGTTGAATATCTTTGGCCAAGAGTGCAAAGATAAAGCGTTGATGAATATCTTTGGCCCGTAGTGCAAAGATGAATTTATTAGTATGATTATGAGCATGAACTGTGATTTGGTATAACCATGATCTTTGATGTTTCAGGTAAAGACATTGTGATAAAAATTATCTTCGTCTAGATGCGAAGAGAAATTTAGAATCACAATTATGATTATGAGTTATTCATATGATTGTGGACCGAAGCTGTTGATTGATGTTCTGAGGATAAAACATTGTTGGTGGATTTTAACATAGAAGATAATAGACTTTATGGTCTATTTGACTCTTCTAATCGATTGCTCGTTCCGCTGCAACTATGGTTGAAATTTTTATCATCTACCATATGTTCTAAATCTCTAATTTATTATTGATGAAGGCTATTGATAATTTAATTATCTTTAGTCATAATATTCTTTACTGAGCTAGTTGTGCTCACCCTTTTGCTTCACAATTCCTTTCAGGTAATAAGAGTGTAGCTGGGTCAAGCGGGGGTAACAGGGGAATAGAACGGTGGTCATCATTTAGTAGTTACATTTGGTGAATCAACTAGGGTGAGGCGAACCCAACGTTGGAAAGGTGTTTTGTCACTATCATACAAAATGTCTAATGACATACAACCTCGTGTCATTATAAGACACGATTGTGCACATCCACTTGCTGAGTATATCTACGAGCACTACCTATATAATCTTGGTGTTTGTTTGAAGTATAATTCTAAATTAGAGACAGTGGAGATAATGATATGTCAAGAGAAGACTCACCATTGGGAAGAATATGATTGTAATCTTCTCGTTTTTCTTTGGAGTCTATTGGGTCAACCAAGGATAATTCTGTGGCCATATGATATCTATCATAACCTAGAAGCATGGCCTCCCATGTACGAAGGTTTCCTTGAGCACTTTGTTGATCGATTTCGCAATCAATGAATACGTGCAAGTATACACGGTCAACAAGTAATAAAGTGAAAGTAGAGTATCGTTCCCACGAGGAATTATTTAATAAAAATCACCAAGTACTAATTCTTAACCAAACTAATTTTATTTAAACAATCTCAAATCGTGTTTTTTTCTAATTAAAAAAACTAAATTAACTAATTAAAACTAAGATTTTAACGAATGAATTCAAATAGATAAAGATTAAGACTTCAATATCCCCAATTATGAATTATAAATCAATTATCCAATTATCCCAATTATTATGCCCTCTTGAATTGTTAATGAGAATTCTCAAATGCCAAAAGCCCTTTCCAAGTGATCAATTGCCTTCTATTTAATCCAGATTAATTTTGCTATATTCCTATGCAAAACAATTGAATTAAACTCGTTATAATCCCAATTCCTTATGTGTTACATGCGGTGAAAAGATATTTCCATTCTATTCACAAACCTAATTATTCATTTGTGCAAATAACTAAGTCACATGATATCATGCCCAGTTCTAACCCTAGAATTCCTTTTCCAATTCCTTCTAGAGTAACAAGGTAATTACTGATCAGATAATTAATCAATAAACACAAGACAAGATAAACAACTCACTTTATCATAAATAATTGGAATATAATGAATAACTAATTTATAGACATAAAAAGGTTCAATTGGAATCTTAATAAAAGAGTTAGTTCATAATTAATGAATTAAAACCAAGAATCCACAACCTGAATAGACATCAAAAGATAAAAGTAGGATGAGAGAAGAGAATAGAATCATTGTCGCAAATCGATGCTCCCTCTTGCTCTTGCTCTTGATCTTCAATGGTCTCAAGTTGCTTCAATCTCCAAAACTAATAAGAACTAGGGTTATGTTATAATCTAATGGAGTGTTTAATCTAGGCTAAGCTATGTAATCTCCCTTTATTTTATGCCTTACATCATGTATTTATAGGTTACAAGTCCAATTTTTAGCTTAGGAACAAACCCAATCCTATTTGGAGTCAAAAAGGTGTCAAAATTCGCCCAAAACGCGTCGAGCCATCACCAAGCCCTTCCCAAAGACACCCAAATACAAGCACGGTGCTCAAACTCTGCTCCCCAGCGCCCCGGCGCTGGGCATAGGCCTAAAATGGGCGCCCCGGCGCTGGCCCAAAATCCGACATTTTCTGCTCCGACGTCCTTTGGAAAAATGGCCATAACTTCTTCGTCCGAACTCCGATTTCGATGATTCAAGATGTTCCGGAAAGAGGAGAAGTAGATCTACAACTTTGATTCTTTAAGGTTTTCGAAATAATGTCAGGAGCTATAGTAAAATTGGCTCTGAAGTGACTGCTGTGTAAATGGCAAGCCGAAAACGCGAATCTAGCCACCCCAAACATCGATCCATGTAACTTTTGTCCCAAATCCTACAAAACAATATAAAACATGCTTGAATAGACACAAACACATAAAAACATCCTAAAAGACTTAAGAACAACAATAAATTAAGCCCGAATGTATCCAATTCATGGGTATAAAACTCACTCATCAAATACCCCCAAACTTAAATCTTTGCTTGTCCTCAAGCAAAAACACAAAAATGTTATGCAATGCAATGTAATGAAACTAATCTATATGCCTACGAATCCAACAGTAATAGCGAAACAAGTCTATTCAACCTACTTTAGAGAAATCAAGTAAACATGATAATACATCATATTAAAACAAATCAAGTAATTTCCCAATCAATCATCAAATCTTAGATTGTTATCACTTATATATAGTGCGTGTGTGCTCCACAACAATGTTAAGCGATATAAAATCAAATTTAAGACATAATAGATATCTTTGAAGGCATCATACAAAGGCAAATTCACAAAATTCACGAACAAGCTATATCCAACTAAAGTCAAACATCCACCAAGTTCAAGAGTCCAATCTCGGGATACTTATGCTTTACTTTTCATTACGGGGCTTTTTGCTCTTTTCTGCTTTTTTTTGTTTTTTTTTAACCATAAGCGTGCAATGTCTCATTCCATTAGGCTAATAAAGATGTCACCCCTTAGCGAAGCTTTAGACCAACGACTCCTGGACTCATATAAGACCTTAGGCGCTTAGGTTTTAAGATACCCCTTCTCAGCGCATTTTTACTCAAGTAACAAAGGCCCGAAACAAAACTATACAGTAAATTTTATTTTTTTTCTTTTTTCTTTTTTTATAGATGGTTGGTGAGTCGTTTTACGCTCCATCTCACGCTTGTGTTTATGGGGAGTGTTTCTCCTCAACCCACCACAAGACTCAACATGTTTTTTTTTTTTAAAGCTTATATACCCCAAATTTCCCCCCAAACTTAAGTTTTTATCAAAATTTAGCCATCTCACTTTATTCATGTCTTTCATTCCTTCAAACTAGTATTATCCTTAAAAATCCATTATGTATCAATTTAAACTTAATCGAGTTAACATATTTGTTATTAACGTGTTAACCTTGATTATACCGGTTTCAAACAGGAAAAGATTCAATTCATAACAAGAAATCACATCAAAGCCCTGAATATTCAATACTATACTTATCTACTTAACTCCGGTCTCATCATTGGCCAAAATAAACTTTTACTATCTAACGGTTTGGAATCATGCAAATATAAACTAAGCTCGCAACAAACATAGTAAACTAACTACTATTTTTGCGATTTTTAAATTTTTTTTAAAAAAAAAAAAAAAAAAGCGAATGCAACAACTAAATGTAAATAACCCAAAAACATAACGAACTACAATGTAAATAACTAACTATATGCAATACGACACTAAAATGCCCCCAAACTTAAACTAGACATTGTCTCAATGATTGAAATAGAAAAAATTAAAGTAGAGGACTTCACGAAAATATAGCAATCTTCCTCCTTGCTTCGCTTAAGTTTGGAGAATAAAGGCTAAGCACATGGAACAAATTGGGCACCACACTTGAATTTGACTTGAATAACTCAAAACCATGATAGAAGCAATTTTATTAAATCCTAAATAAATGCAAATTCAAAACTACTAATATAAAACTTAATAAAAACTAAAAATAAAACTTAAACTTGGGTTGCCTCCCAATAAGCGCTTGTTTTATAGTCTCAGTCTGACTTCTTCAATTCTCTATCCAATTCCCCTACGAAAGTTGAGGAACCCTCCATCCATCGGAAATAATATAGCTTTTGGTAGGTTCCCATTTGTAATAGCCATTGTATTAAAGTCACCTAGAATGCTTTCTTGAGATAAGATCACATTCAAGAACGTCCAACATCTAGGTGGTTTCTCCATTGTGTCTGCGAATATATTCTGGCATAGAGGCTTGTCAGACACAACAATTTCTTCTTCTATCTTCTCTAGCTCATCGCACCATGGTTTCGAAGGTGTACTTGCTTTTACATCACAGAGAGTATTGCCGACGACATGACTACCAATCGGACAAGGTTTTGCAAATCTAACCGGACTCTTGAACTGTGGAGGAGAAGGCACTTGAGGCATAAATAACATTGGCTCATCATCATTGGTTCTCACAATTAGTTCTTCACCAAACCTTGTTGTCATTATCCCCACTTGTCTCCTCTTTTTTCATCTCGTGGCTCATCCAATTTGTAGATTTGGCTCGGGCTCTCCATCGGTCCGGAATCCATGTCATAGGTCAGTGTATTGAGGACGGTTGTTCAACGCATGTCTTATATCTGTTCCACTTGATTTTCCAAATTCTTGATCAACGCCCTTGGCTTTGCAAATTCAAATTCTACTTGATTCATTTTCTTGTCTTGTTCCTCATTCCTTTTTGCGAAGCTTTAATAAATTTTTCCAAGGCTTCCTCCCAATTTGAATGTTCTTCCTGTCAGTAGTGGAGGTGGACACAAGAAATCTCTGTGGGTATGTTGGACTTGGAGCATAAAATTGATCTTGATTGTTACTCCATGAAAATCCGGGTGATACCCCCAACCTCGATGATAGTTGTTGGGATAGACATAATTATTGGGGTAATCACCACTATATCTTTATCTTAACTAAACCGATGGTGCATTGATGACTCATATGATTTCCAAGACAATAATCACAAGTAACCACCATACTTTGACGATTACTGAGCTTCAAAAGCTTCAAACATCCTCGAAAAGTGTCTCAATCAGTCTTGACAATGCGAGAAAGTTTTCGAGTCTTTCAATCTCCAGCTCCCCTTGGTTGAGTCATGTTCGTGTATGGCCATTGATACACAAAGTCATCCATGGTACGAAAAGAGAGAAATATAGAAAGAGAATTAAAATAAAAAATAAAATGTTTAAATTAAGACTAATTTGATTGAAATTAATATTGGTAAATAATTATTAAATTAAGTCCCCGAAGAAGCGGCTAAAAAACTTGTTGATCGATTTTTAATCAATGAATATGCAAGTATACACGGCCAACAAGTAATAAAGTGAAAGTAGAGTATCGTTCCCACGAGGAATTATTTAATAAAAATCACCAAGTACTAATTCTTAACCAAACTAATTTTATTTAAACAATCTCAAATCGTGTTTTTTCTAATTAAAAAACCAAATTAACTAATTAAAACTAAGATTTTAACGAATGAATTCAAATAGATAAAGATTAAGACTTCAATATCCCCAATTATGAATTATAAATCAATTATCCAATTATCCCAATTATTATGCCCATTGAATTGTTAATGTGAATTCTCAAATGCCAAAAGCCCTTTTCCAAGTGATCAATTGCCTTCTATTTAATCCAGATTAATTTTGCTATATTCTATGCAAAACAATTGAATTAAACTCGTTACAATCCCAATTCCTTATGTGTTACATGCGTGAAAAGATATTTCCATTTCTATTCACAAACCTAATTTTCCACGTGCAAATAACTAAGTCACATGATATCATGCCCAGTTCTAACCCTAGAATTCCTTTTCCAATTCCTTCTAGAGTAACAAGGTAATTACTGATCAGATAATTAATCAATAAACACAAGACAAGATAAACAACTCTCTTTATCATAAATAATTGGAATATAATGAATAACTAATTTATAGACATAAAAGGTTCAATTGGAATCTTAATAAAAGAGTTAGTTCATAATTAATGAATTAAAACCAAGAATCCACAACTGAATAGACATCAAAAGATAAAAGTAGGATGAGAGAAGAGAATAGAATCTGTTGTCAGCAAATCTGATGCTCCCCTCTTGCTCTTGCTCTTGATCTTCAATGGTCTCCAAGTTGCTTCAATCTCCAAAACTAATAAGAACTAGGGTTATGTTATAATCTAATGGAGTGTTTAATCTAGGCTAAGCTATGTAATCTCCCTTTATTTTATGCCTTACATCATGTATTTATAGGTTACAAGTCCAATTTTTAGCTTAGGAACAAACCCAATCCTATTTGGAGTCAAAAAGGTGTCAAAATTCGCCCAAGCAGCGTCAGAAGCCATCACTGAACCCTTCCTCGGCCTTTTCAGTCAAGTGCTGGGCACGGCACTCAAACTCTGCTCCCCGAAGCCTCTGCTACTGGGCATAAACATAAAATGGGCGCCCGTGGCACCGCCCAAAATCCGACATTTTCTGCTCTGACGTCCTTTGGAAAAATGGCCATAACTTCTTCGTCTGAACTCCGATTTCTATGATTCAAGATGTTCCAAAAAGAGGAGAAGTAGATCTACAACTTTCTTTCTTTGAGGTTTTCGAAATAATGTCAGGAGCTATAGTCAAATTGGCTCTGAAGTGACTGTTGTGTAAATGGCAAGCCGAAAACGCGAATCTAGCCACCCCAAACATCGATCCATGTAACTTTTGTCCCAAATCCTACAAAACAATATAAAACATGCTTGAATAGACACAAACACATAAAAACATCCTAAAAGACTT
The DNA here is from genome assembly GCA_020205605.1 of Panax ginseng. Lineage (NCBI taxonomy): Eukaryota > Viridiplantae > Streptophyta > Magnoliopsida > Apiales > Araliaceae > Panax > Panax ginseng. Next base: position 92,891,121 of record CM035140.1, read on the forward strand.
AAGAACAACAATAAATTAAGCCCGAATGTATCCAATTCATGGGTATAAAACTCACTCATCACATTTACCAAAGATTCTAATTTCTAAAACAGTTTTTGACTATACCTTTATGTAAGGTGTCACTGTGACGTGTTATCCAAGGTTGGGATGAGAGTCAAAGTTGGTATACATTTGTATCCAAACTCACAGTATATGTGTTGTTGAATTTTGCACGACAATTGTTGTAATAAAATTGTAGTTGTTTTCTATACCATGTATTTGGCGACTCAGAATAGGTTGGATGAAATGGACCTGTTTTGGGGCTGTCACTGTTGGTATCAGAGCTATAAGTAAAGAGCCCCAAGCCTCTCGCTGGTGACTTCCTATTGATGGGGGATGCACCGAAGCCAGACTCTCCGTAGGGGACGCCGTTCTGCGGTGGCAAGCTGATAGGTACTAATGTAAGGTGCTGACACAAGTTGGTGTCTTGAGTTACAGTTGGTATCAGAGCTTAGGGATATGGTCTCTGGCGGAGATCGGGGAATATAACTAGGAGGGGAGAGATGAGTAAATCTTTCGCTAGTGTGTCCTACCTAAGCTTATTTGTTGGTCAGTCCTAATATACGGATATTATGTGATACGTTAATTTGTTTAATTAGCCCTTGTTTTGTGGCAGTATTTGAGAATGGCAACTGAGAATGCTAACAATGGAGTGAATGAGACTGTGGGGATACCTCTAATCACTAACCATGATAATGTGATGTTAGATGAAATATGTGTTTATGTTAGAATTAAAAATCACACCAGAAATATAAGTTTTCTCTCTCTATATTATCAAACATATTCTTGTGAGTATTTAGATATCTTGAGTGTTGCTATACGGCGCAAGTTCGTTTAGTGTTATATCCGATATTCAAGTCAGAAGTACTGCTCTTTTGAGGTAAGGGATTTTAAGGGTTGTTATGTTTTTCATGTTTTGTAACTTTTCAGACCTTCAAAAATTCTGGAAAAATTTGAAATGATATTTTGATGAGTTTTATTGATTGTGTCCAAAAATGGTGATTTTTGGATGTATAGATTAAGAGTTATAAATTTTACGGGAAAAGACTATTTTAAAAGTAACCGCTTATAACTCCTTGTGGTTAACTCCAAAATTGATGAAATTTTTATTGGGAGTATATCTATATAATATCAGTGTACCTTATGAATTTCGGAATATTTGGATAAAAGTACAGTTTATGATAAATGTTTAAATATTCGACTGTTTTGGCCATATGAAAAATAGTAAATGAAATTTAAAAATTATTAGAAAAATATATGTTCAATATTGGGCTATATTCTGCTAAATCCCAGAAAAGAAATATTTTTGGAACTGATTTGGTATTTTTCATGAAAATGGACTAGTTATGAGTAAATGAATTAAATATGTTATGTGAAGTAAGAAAATTAGAAAATATGATTTTATTGCTTAAGAATCATATATGTGGTATATGCAGATTTTTGATGAGGGTTTTGGTTATTGGTGATGAAATTTTATGAGTTTGGCATTTTAGGATGATTAAATGCATTATTTAGTAAAGTGTAAACAATTAAAATAAATTGTTTATAAGCTTAAGAAATATTATTCTTTCAATATCATTATACCGAAATATTAGTATGGATTTTATTGTGGAATTTCTACCTTTTTCATGTCGGGGTTACTATTCACGAGTTACTATTCATGAGTTACTATTCACGACAAAATTGATTTTTTTTCTGACCAAATTATCGTTGATTTATGAATCTTACTCTTAAAATTAAATCCATGTTTTGATCATATTATTTTTATTATCATATATAACATTTTTATAACCCTAATGATGATATTTCTCTTTGACTTGAGTGTAAAGATGGGTAGATTTTTGGTATGATCATGATTATGGGTTCTCTTTGGCCAGAAAGTCAAAAGTTGAATTGTTGGATCGGTATGATCATCTTGACGATTGAATTTATAATTGAATATCTTTAGCTTAAGTGCAAAGGTGAATTGATCAACATGGTTATAATTATTGTTTATATAAATTTCGAAATAATTATATATTTCTTTGAGATATTAATATATTTGGCAGTAGTGCAAATATGAATCTGTTGATGAATATATTTGGCCCGTAGTGCAAATATGAGGCTGTTGAGGAATATCTTTGGCCTCAGAGTGCAAAGATGAATTGTTGATGAATATCTTTGGGCCAGAGAAAAGATGACATGTTGTTGAATATCTTTGCCGCAAGTGCAAAGATGAACTGCTGATGAATATTTTTTGGCCCGTAGTGCAAAAGATGAATTTATTAGTATGATTATGAATGTGAGGCGTGATTTGGTATAACCATGATCTTTGATGTTTCAGGTAAATACATGTGATAAAAATTATCTTCGTCCTAGATGCGAAGAGAAATTTAGAATCACAATTATGATTATGAGTTACTCATATGATTGTGGGCCAGAACTGTTGATTGATGTTACAAGGATAAAACATTGTTGGTGGATTTTTAACATAGAGAAGATAATAGACTTTATGGTCTATTTGACTCTTCTAATGGATTGCTCGTTCTGCTGCAACTATGGTTGAAATTTTTATCATCTACCATATGTTCTAAATCTCTCATTTATTATTGATGAAGGCTACTGATAATTTAATTATTTTTAGTCATGTCATTGTGACGTGCTATCCAAGGTTGGGATGAGAGTCACAGTTGGTATATATTTATATCCAAACTCACAATATATGTGTTGTTGTATTTTGCACGACAATTGTTGTAATAAAATTGTAGTTATTTTCTGTACCATGTACTTGGCGACTCAGAATAGGTTGGATGGAATGAACCTGTTTTGGGGCTGTCACAACAAATTAATATTATGTTGTTAAGAATGAATTGATGATACAACTTTAAAAGATTGTAGAGAATAAGAAAGCGATGATTCCGAGGACGGAATCCTTTTAAGGAGGGGTGAATGTGATAACCCTGGATTTCGAATAATTAAAATTTTATGAATAGTTTTTTTTTTAATATTAATATTGATTATCAATTTTGCGACATGTATCTGTGATACGAGTCTCGAGAAGGTCAATTTGTGTAATTACTAATAAAATAAGAGTAGAGTTGTGCTAAACGGAGAATAAAAACCCTAACCCTAAGTCCGGATAGGGGTTCGCTAGATATTATAATTTAAATAATTATATTGATGAGTACGTGTTTGTACTGTATAGAATTTTTGATCAATGATTGATCGGATAAGGTTTAAAATTAGTGAAACCTAATAAGAGATTAGAAACCCTAATCTCAGGATTAGAAACCCTAACGTACCGTTAGAAACCCTAATCGTATGTCAGAAAACCCTAATTTTAAATTTGTGAATCCTAAACCCTAATTAGGAAACCCTAATCCTAATTAGCAAGCCTAATGTGTTTAGTAAATGTTAATATAATTAGAAAACCCTAATTATACTTTAGAAATATTAATTTCTATTTAAACCCTAATTTTATTTTAGAAATCTAATTTTTCTTTTTAGAAACCCTAATTAGAAAATTCTAGAATTGGAGTTTGTAAAACCTAAGGGTTAGAACCTTAGGGTTAAACCCTAAGGGTTTGGACATTTGCCTATAATGCTATTAAAATTATTTTCCAAATTACAAAATTACCCTTTTTATATTTTTAATGAGGTTACTTGTAAAAATTGCAAAACCTTTAGTTGTTGACCAACTCTCTTGACTTTGTGACACAAGAATCTTAGAATATCAGCTCTATTTGCCAGCCATATCATCAATATACATTGTATCTATGTATTATAAAAGAATTAGAGAGAGAAAAAGTCCATTTACTAGTCATTTTCTCTCAAAGCTCTCACCTACTCTCTCTCTCTCACCAAGACCTTCGAAATTCTTTAGTAGATCAGTCAAGTTAACAGCCCTCGACCACCCAAGAATAGATTGTAGATCGAAGATCAAAAATTTAGAACATAAAGGTATAAATCTAAAACCTATTTTGATCTTAAATGCTAAGAAAGTTTTTGTGTTTAAGTGTTTATATTTGTGTTAAAAGAGGTTTTAGATGATCTATGGTGATCCATCATAGATCCATAGCATCAAAGTTGGTAAAAATCAAAGTTTTGTAAAACTGTTCTTGAGCTCTAAAGGTCGTCTGACAACGTAATGTCAGGGGCTGTAAATCCTTGTCTGTTAATGTTTTGTGTTGTTATAAGTTTTGGATCGGTAGCTGGTCATGTTGTCTTTGATCTGGAGGTGTATTTACAGCCATTATATGTCTAGATGTTTAGTTATTAACGGTCAAAACCCATTGACCGACGTTGACCAGAAGAATTCTGGGTAGCCCAAAATTCTAAAATCAGCGTCTGACAACATTTCTAAGCTTATTGATCTGTCAGGTTTTAAGTGTTATGATGTTGTTGTTGTAATGTATTTGTAGCCTGTAGTTGGTACTCTATATGCATGCCTTAAGAACTCTTAAACAATCAATATATCGATTGTAGCAAGTGGTCAAAATAGGCCACTCACAATTATTTTGAAATTCTGGAATTTCCGGAAAAGTTCATGAGCCAAATTTCTGACAGAGTTTGACCGTACTGATTATGGCGATTTAGATGTTTTTAAACAGTGATGTTGCTTTAAACATGTTCCTTGACATGTGGACTATAGATATGAACCATAAAACCACCAAACTAATGATCAAAACACTTAGATAATTGAGCATAAAGGTGACTGGTAGGACTACCTGGGTTTATGGGAAAACCCAGAAACCGCTTGACCAGATATTTCAAAGCTCAGATCTTGCATATGAGTTGTTGTTGGACCAAGATGTTAGTTTTTAATGGTAGTACTACATGAGTACTACACGATTGAAGCCGAAGTTAGCCCAGAACATGAATATACTGAGAATCAAAGTCGGTCAAACGTGCACCCTTGAGACTGGTCTGACAATGTTCTTGAGGCTCAAGAACACCTAAGACGACAGTAAAGTGTCGCTATAGCCTATAGCGACGGTTTCTAATAATTTTATTTTCTGAATTTTCGGAAATTAATTAAAAATAGGAAATAAATTATAAAAATTACAAAATGGTTTTAAAAATTATTTTAAATTCTGAAAAATAACTTTTAGTTATTTGGGACATTTTTCATTAATATTTATAATTATTTGAATATTAATGATATTTAATTTATTTAATTAGTGTATTAAATAAATTAGAGGAAAAGGATTTAATATTATGAAAATCTTTTTAAATAAGAATAAAGTATATAAAAATATTTTGAGTTATAAAATGTGACTTTTAATATTTTTAGAGAATTTTCATTAATAATTTAATATTAATGATATTAGATTTATTTAATTAGTAAATTAAATAAATAAGTTAAAAATAATTTTAATGATTTAAAAATCATTTTAAATGAGAATAAAGTGTTAGAAAATATTTTAATTATAAAATATAATTTTCAATATTTTTGGAGAATTTTCATTAATAAATTAATATTAATGATATTAGATTTATTTAATTATTATATTAAATAAATGAATTAAAAATCATTTTATTGATTTAAAAATCATTTAAAATGAGAAAAATGATTTTAAAGTATTTTAAGTTATAACTAATGACTTTTAATATTTGGATGATAATTTCATTAATATTTAAATATTAAAGGTGATGATTTAAATATGATTTTAATTACTTTAAAAATCATTTAAGTAGAATATTAATGATTTAAAAATATTTTAGTTATTAATAATAACTTTAATATTTTGACAAGTATGTTATTAATATTTTTATATTATTAAATATTAATGATGATAAGAATATTTGATAATTAAATCATTTAAAAAGAATTTAGGTGTTTGAAAAATTATTATAAATTATAATAATTATTGATAAATTATTAAAAACTTTCGAAAAATATTATAAATGATATTTGACTTATCTAAAATAATATTGAAGCTTAGAGACCAAGTAATTGACAATAAATGTGTTAATTGTCGGATAGGGTGACCAGAACACCGAGAATGGACCGAAGTCCAACCAGACCAAAATAGTTAGACTTGATATGTGTTTATATAGGTTATAAACACTGATATGACTATGTGGCAATGTGCCTAGGAGAAGATTGACTGTGAATTATAGTATTGTGTGTTGTGAATTATTGTGCTAATTATGAGACCGATATTATTGGTTATAGGTCTTTCAAAAGAAGATAAGTATATTGTGTAGCTGTAATCAACATGGAAGGCAAGTTTCCTAACTCAACCTTGAGTTATATTCACTCAATTATTATAGTGGTTAATTATTGCTAATTATACCATGTCCAGGGATTTATTGTTGATTATTCACAGTTAGTGCATGTTTAATAATTCAAATTGAATTACTGATTCGGAGAATATACATTTGTAGAATAACTATTGTTGGATATTCATATTCGTAGAAGATAGAATTGACAGTACAAATAATTCCTATTTATTGTCAAATTATGTTGAGAAATGTCTTAGCTAATTATTCTGGCTAGACGAACATTTGTTAGAACTTGATAGATTCGAGAAGAGAATTCAATTGTTATTCACTAATCGATGCCAATTATTTCGGCTAGATCGATAAGTAAATAGAAATTGAAATCATTACGTTTCATTGTTAAATCAAATTTTGATTCAAAGACTGAGAAGAACAACCTTTTATATAAAGGGAACATTTTTTTAAGTCGTATATTCACCATCAAGGAAATTTAATTCTAAGTATTATGCATAATATAGGGTATAATAAAGTCGATCACTTGTTATACTTACGCAGAGGGTATGATTTAATCTTTATGGTTATCTGATACTCCTGCGTATGTATCAAAGTAAATCTTTGATAGACACCGAGAAGATAGAAGTTCTAGATCCAATGGATCGCTCAGCATAAATCTGGAAACTTTGTTATTGCGTAGAATTGATTCTTGTTTATTCAATAGAATATCGTAGAAACTTTGAAAGCGTTGTACTCTTTCATTATCGATTATTCGTTGCCTAGAATGCGAGAAGACTTATATCGATTAACGATTTGTTCAACTATTTCAAAGTTCCCGAACTTTGGTGTCATTCTATCAAAATAGTATACTCATTATTACGATACTTATACATTCATTGTATATCTTAACTTGCGGGGCAAATTTGTTGCTCACCCTTGCTAAATAAAACTTTTCAGCTAGGGACGAAGTTGCAGAAGATGCTGTGAAGAATAGAGTCAAAGGCATGGTGATAAATTAGTTATGATGAAGCATATTTATTATGTTATTTGTAAACCCTTTTTTTGTATGTCTAAGGTGTATGTTTGTAATATTAAGGTTAGCGGACCTGGGACTAATATATTAGCAATCTCTGTTAATGACTTATGTATTACTATTTCTATATGAATGGGTAGTTAGATGTTATTATATTGTGGATCGTGAACACCAAACTCGGGGGTCAGGTAACCCGGATTTGGGGGTGTCACATTATTACTGATGGATGGAGGGTTCCTTAATTTTCGTAGGGGAATTGGATAGAGAATTGAAGAAGTCAGGTTGAGACTATAAAACAAGCGCTTATTGGGAGGCAACCCAAGTTTAATTTTTTGTTTTTGTTTTTATTAGGTTTTATATTAATAGCTTTGAATTTACATTTATTTAGGCTTTAATAAAATTGTTTCTATCATGGTTTACAGGTTATTCAAGTAAAATTTAAGTGTGGTGCCCAATTTGTTCCATGTGCTTAGCCTATTCTCCAAACTTAGTGGACAAGGAGGACGATTGTTATATTTTCAGGGAAGTCCTCTACTCTACTTTTTTCTATTTCAGTCATTGAGGACAATGTCTAGTGTCGTACTGCATATAGTTAGTTATCTGCATGGTAGTTCATTTTTTTATGTGTTAGTATTGTATTTTTTTTAGGTTGCATATAATACATGGTAGTTATTTGCATATTCATATATATGTTGCATTAGTATGTATTCATGTAGTATAATTGCAACAAAAAAAAAAATCCATGAATCCGTGCAATCGGTTGGTGTGGTCTTAGCTCGGCCTATGATAAGATTGGTTTTGCATGTTAACTTAAACAGTGTTGAAACTTATGTAACTGGTTAGCACTTAAAGTTTAACTATTTTAATCCACTTGGTTCAAGGGTTTCATAATATGTTTCTGAGGGAAAATTTTGATTAAAATTTAAGGAAATTAGTGAACTGGCGGTAAAGGTTGGAATAACGTAAAAACTTGATTTTGGGAGAATTTATTGGGTATATATATACAAAATGAAAAAAAAAGAAATGATGAAAAGAAAAAAAAATAGAAAATCCAGAAGAAAAAAAATGAATAAACATCGTGGCATGTTTGTCTAGTTTTGTGGCCTTTATTATTTGAGAAAGTAAGCCCGAGGGGATTGTCTTTACACCTAGCGCCCTAAGGTCTTAATGGTCTGGGAGTCCTTGGTTGAAAGCTTGTTAAGGTAGCATTGAAAAGCCTAAGGGAATAAGACATTGCACAACCATGAGAAAAATAAAAAATGAATAAAATACGAGAAAGAGCAAAAATGCCCTCATGGTTGAATAAAGATAGAAAGGGAAAAGGGTCAAAAAAGCCCCTAATGTTTACCGCAATGTCCCACTTGCACCCTAAAGTAATTTTTTTTCCAAAATTACCCTTAACGTTACATTTTTGGGTCATCCGTGCCCCTGCCGTTAACATAAGACAAACGGGGTTAAAATGTGATGACGTGGCAGGTTTAAAAATAAAATATATATTCTAAATAAAACAATATATATCATTTAATCAAAACAAAAATACTAAAATAAAAAATAAAAAAAGCATAACATATTTACATCATTTATTCAAAATAATAAATTCAAATTATTTTGTTAACTAATCAAAACAACTAATTAAATAAAATAAGTTGTATAACATATTTACATCATTTAACCAAAATACTAAAATTTAAAACATAACATATTTACTTCAAATACTAATTTAAAAACAATACTAAAATACTAATTTTAAGAAAAATACTAAAATACTAAAAAAATCAAATTAAAAAAATACTAAAAATACTAAAATTCAAATTATTTTGTTAATTAATCAAAACAACAAAAATTCAAATTACAACATTAAAATACTAAAATCATAATACTAAATACTAATTGATATAAAATTTTAAATTACTATAATCATAATACTAAATAATATTTTTAAACTATATAAAATTTGATGATGTAATAATCTATACATAATCTATATATGTTATAAATAATATAAATAATTTGATGATGTAATCATCTATACATAACAAAGATATGTTATAATTTGATGATGTAATAATATTTTAAAAAATGTATTAAAAAATTCAAATTGCATCATAATATTTTTAAATTGATATGATTTTAAAATTTAATATTAAAATTACTAAAATAATCATAATACTCAGCTTTTGAATTTTAAAAATATTATTTAGTATTATGATTTTAGTAATTTAAGTATTTTAATTAAATAATGTAAATATGTTATACAACTTATTTTATTTAATTAGTTGTTTTGATTAGTTAACAAAATAATTTGAATTTTATTATTTTGATTAAATGATGTAAATAAGTTATGCTTTTTTATTTTAAATTTTAGTATTTTTTATTTTGATTAAATGATATATATTATTTTATTTAGAATATATTTTATATTTAAGCTTGCCACGTCATCACATTTAAATCCCGTTAGTCTTTTGTTAACGGCAGGGGCACGGATGACCCAAAAATATAACGTTAAGGGTACGTTTGGAAAAAAAATTAGTTTAGGGTGCGAGTGGGACATTAGGGTAAACATCAGGGGCTTTTTTGACCCTTTCCCCAAGGTAGAAATAAATCATGTATTTACCCTTAGACTTGGTAATTGCTTAGTTTTAACCGGAGTTGCATATTCACAAAAGTAATTGAATTGGAACTGAAATTTTCCTTCTAAGAAGTTTGTTATATGATTATTTTGAATTGTGGTTGGTTAGAATGGTTAACAAGAACACATGCACAATATGGGTGATGACAGGTTTGGATTGACTTACTGGTTAGAGTTATGGACTTTGACTTGATTGGATATATTGTTTGAGTATCATTGGTATCTTTGATGCATGTTGTTATATATCATACTGATTTATTACTAGATTTGTAGGTATATTAGGAAATAGATCATGCATATGCATTTAGGTAGTTGAGTTACGTTGTTTATTTTTAGTTCTTTGTGTTTTTGCTTGAGGACAAGCAAATGTTTAAGTTTGGAGGTATTTGATGAGTGAGTTTTAGATCATGTATGTTGTTTTGTAGGATTTAGGACACAAGTTACTTGGATCGACGTTTGGGGTGGCTAGATGCGCGTTTTCGGCTTATCATTTATATAGCAGCCACTTCAAAGCAAATTTCAGCATTGTTCCAGACCTTATTTCGAAAAACACAGAGAATGAAAGTTGTAGATCTACGTCTCCTCTTTTCGAAATATCATGAATCATCGAAATTGGAGTTCGAACGAAGAAGTTATGGCCATTTTCCCAAAGGACGCCGAAGTAGAAAATTTCCAAACAAGGGCCCAGCGCCGGGGTGCCCAAACATAGCCTAATTGTAAGACCCCGAATTTTATGAAATAAAAGTATTCAATTTTTCTATTTAGTAAATAGTTAAATTGATAAAAGTTTAAAGTTATTGGTGAAATTATTTTTGTTCAAAATACGCAAGTGGTTATAAAATACTCATTTCTGTCGAGGAATATTCGTTTGGTCGTGGAATATTCTTGTTGTCGGGGAATATTCGCATTTGACTGACAAAGCGACCATTTGTGGGCCCCATAATAGAATAACTGTCGGATGAAGAAAACGACAAGTTTGAGTTTTTATAAATAACGGCGTAGTTGTTACCGTTAACACTGTTTGAATACCTGGTGGTTAAAATACAAAATACGCGTGGTTGCACAGCACAAGAAATATTACCAGATTATTGATACAGTATTTTGAATTATTGATTCTACGTAAGAAGACACTACACTCAATAATTTTTACAAAGAATTATCGCTTAATATTTTATTTTATTGATTCAATAATTGCTGCGTTGATATTTCATATTATTGTTGTTTCAATAATTGTCACCACACAGTATTTCCCATTATCAGATTAATAATTTATATTATTTGAATAATATTATTAGATAGCATTATTGATAATGTCTAGAAAGTTCTGTCTAGGAGAGGTTTGGTCACCTAATTGCGCGCCAGTAAGGAGAAATCTTTATCGGAAAGCCCCCTCTTTCCTAGGAACGGCCTGGTTGTCCTTATTGTGATTCTGTAATATTATTTATGAATAATTAATTATTGATTTATATGATAAGAAAATATTTGTTTGATGTGGATATAAATTATGGATTTATTTATGTAGTTATAAATGAAAGAATTAGTGTTGATGTGTTTTATCAGTATTTTGTCGAATGGAGGTATTAAAACTTAAATCAGTGTTCTTAAAGCTCTATTGCGTGAGTTATAATTTTAATCCGACCATTGGATCGTTGTGATTTTTGGATATGTTATACATATATAAGTTGAGTATATGTCCACAAATTTTGAACCGTTAAAAATGAACGTATGATTTGTTACGAATTTTAAGAGGTGTTGAAAATAGTCCATATATGGATTTCGGTTATTTTTCGTTTGGAATTTGGGAAAACTTAAACTTACATAGTTGTAGAGAATTCGATTTCGTGTGGAATGGACATAAAATTCGTATTTTTCTGATAAATAGACTATTTTCTATGAATTACTGAAGTTTTGGAAAATAAAATGATTTTTATTAAAAATATGGTGGGCCCCACTTTTGGTTGTGAGAAATAAAATGTGCTGAAATTTATTTTCAAAAAATGGTGGGTGGGAATAGTAGCAGGTAAAGCCATCAGGTTGTATGTCAAGTTTGCTTTGGCGTTCTAAGCATTTTCCTATAAATAGGGTGCTTAGTTAGAATTGAAAATCACACCAGAAACAAGTTTTCTCTCTTTCTCTCTCTATATAATCGAGCGTATTTTGTGAGTATTTAGATACTTTGTGAGTTTTTATTCATCAGTGCAAGTTTCGTTCAGCCTTATACTTGATATTTCAGCCGAAAGTACTGTTCTTTTGAGGTAAGGGATTATAAGGGGTTGTAAGGGATAGTAAGGGATGTTATTTTCTTCATAATGATGTTATTCTTTTAATATCATTATACCGAAATATTGGTATGTATTTTATTATAGAATTTCTACCTTTTTCATATCGGGGTTACTATTCACGTATACGACACTATTCACTTATACGACATTATTCACGTATACGACACTATTCATGTATATGACACTATTTAAATATATGGCATTATTTATGTATACAGTACTATGTATGAATACGGGTTATTATTCATGAATACTATTCATGAGTTACTATTCACGAGTTACTATTCATGAGTTACTATTCACGGGTACTATTCACGACAAAATTGGTTTCTTTTTCTGACCAAATTATCGTTGATTTATGAATTTTACTCTTGAAATTAAATGTAATTGTTGATCATATTGTTTTTATTATCATATATAACATTTTTATAATCCTGGTGATGAAATTTCTCTTTGACTTGAGTGTAAAGATGGGTAAATTATTGGTATGATCGTGACTATGTGTTCTCTTTGGCCAGTAGTGCAAAGATGAATTATTGACTAGTATGATCATGACCATTGAATTTATAATTGAATATCTTTAGCTTAAGTGCAAAGGTGAATTGATCAACTTGGTTCTAACTATTGTTTATATAAATTCTGAAATGATTATATATTTCTTTGAGATATTAATATCTTTAGCCTATAGTGCAAAGATGATCTGTTATTGAATATCTTTGGCTTGTAGTGCAAAGATGATCTGTTGTTGAATATCTTTGGCTTGTAGTGCAAAGATGATCTGTTGTTGAATATCTTTAGCCAGTAGTGCAAAGATGAACTGTTGACGAATATCTTGGGCCTGTAGTGCAAAAATAAATTTTTTAGTATGATTATGAACAAGAACTGTGATTTGGTATAACCATAATCTTTGATGTTTCAGGTAAAGACAAGTGATGAAAATTATCTTTGTCCTAGATGAGAAGAGGAATTTAGAACCACTGTGACGCCCCCAAAATAGGTATACATCACCCATCTTGAGTCGCCAAATACATGGTACAAAATACAAATAAAAACTTAATTATACAACTGTCGTGTAAAATACGACAAAACATATACTATGAGTTTTAATACAAATATTGTCATCTAGACAATATCCACACTCAATGGAGTCCTCGTTACATTTATTATCACACTATTTTATAGAATAGTGAGGACTACTAAAACAACCATCTGGACCGTCAATCCGTTCCCAGACTCGTCCCAAATATATTCTCATTTCTCAAGAGAACAGTGAAAGAAAGGGTGAGCTCAACTAGCCCAGTAAGAAATATTATGACTAAGATAATGCAGAATAAATTATCCTTAGCCTTCAACAGTATTGTTGATGAATTCACGTTCTAGCCTAAATGTTTTGATGATGATTTACTCGTCAGTACTAAATTGTGTATTATGGATTTCAGGAAGTTGATGAAAGATCATTGATGAAAGACTTTGAAGATTTGAGTCCTAAGAAAAATATGTAAGGTCATTGCAAATATATGATTTTTCAATTCAAGGCTCTAGGACATATCATGTATGCATTAAATTATGAATTAATTTTTTGTGCATATTTTATATATGTCATTCACTGCTATTTACTAACAAGGAAAATCGTCAGCATGCATGCGTAGGATTAGTGTCCGAATGATATATTATGCATGTGTAGGATTAGTTGAATATAATTTGCTTTCTATTTATTACGGATTGGTTGTATATATGGCAGTAGTGGATTTTGATTAGAAGTCTAATAGCTGCATGTTGGAAATTGATAGTTGCATATGGCGGTAGGACTTTAGTTGGCACATACCTTGAAAGAAGGAAGTCATGATTATCTTTAAGAAATTGGAATGTGTTATGATAAGTGACGGCACTTGAGTTACTGTTATTGGCTGACTTAATCTTTATCATAAATCATAATTGTTACAGATTTAGTCCTAGTTGACTTGGTCTCTATTATCTTTGAGAGAGTCCAATATTTTTTCCAAACATTTATTTGTTTCGTTTGGTTTCAACTGAAAATCATTGGAACGTTGCCTTTGTTTAACGTAAACTTTTCTTATTAGCAACGGTAAAATTTGTTTGGGCTATAAAAAGCAGCTGAGATCAATGATGAAAAATACAGCACACAACACTCGATTTAATATCTTGCACTTATATACTTTGAAAGCTACTCTATTTTCGGTGCAAATTTTGAGCTGCTGATTCATTGATATATTCAGTCAATTTGAGTGGGCATTAAATTGGTGATATCTTTTACTATTTCTATTTGATCATTGCATTCATTAGTCGAGCCTTGCATTGTTAAATTGTTTATTTGCTTTGATCATTAGACTTCTATCATTGTAATCTTATATATTTTTAGACTAAGTGTTGTCTAAAGGGAATTTAATCTAGGTGGATTAAGGTTTGTTTACAAACAGGTTCAAGGAAGCTTAGAAGCTTAAGGGGTGCATTGGTGCATAAGGAGCAAGTGTGCTCAAGTGAATTATTGTTATTCAATTTGATTGAATCTGTTTTGTAACAAGGGTCATTTTTAAAGAAATAAAAGTGAGTCTCCAATACTAGTTGGTATTGGATGTGGAGTAGGTTATTATATAGAGGGTAATAACCGAACCATGTAAAAAATCTTGGTGTTATTTACTATTACTTGCTCTATCTTTATATCTTACAAGTTAATTGATTTTAATTATTTGTTTTCACAAAATATTTTATTTAGCTTACAAAAACACCAAGATATTTTCTTAGACAAAAATTTAATTTGGTAGACCATATTCATTCAGCAAGTTGTATTCACAAATATAGTTGACTACATTCCGTAATTTGATTTAAAGATTTTAATTGGTCATAGGTTGTATCCACACTTATTCAACCCCCCTTCTAAGTGTGCCTTATCTGAATTTCATTTGGTATCAAAGCTTGGCTCTACTTACTTGGTCTTAAAGGTGACTTGTAGGGAAAGATTCTGACATGGCACAGTTTGGAAACAACAATCAAGAAGGTCAATCAATCAATAGACCTCCACTGCTGTATGGAACAGAAAACTACAACTTCTGGAAATTCCGAATGAGGATCTACCTTAAAAGAGATCCTTGGGAATGGTGGGTTGTGGAGAATGGACCAGTTATTCCAAGGAATGATGACGGTACACCAAAGACCTTGCTAGAAATGGATTCAACTGAAACCTTCATGGTATCCTATGACTCAAGGGCAATGAACACTCTACTAAGCGACATGGTGCAGTCCGAGATTGACAAAGTATCTTCATGCAACACAGCTAAGGAAATCTGGGATACTCTTGTGGTGAGTCATGAAGGAACTTCAAAAGTTTGAGAAGTTAAACTAAGCATGCTTATGCATGATTATGAGATGTTCAAACTTGAGAAAGATGAAACTATAAAGATGGCCCAAGGAAGGTTCCTTGTTCTTCTAAACTCCTTAAAGCTGCTGGACAAATCTATTCCACAAAGTGAGATTAATCGTAAGTTACTTCGGGCTATGCCCAAGAGGTTTGCATCTAAGATTACTACTCTTCAAGATTCCTCTACTATATCTACTATGGATACACTAACCCTTTTTGGTGAACTTGAGGAATATGAACATCAGTTAAAGAGGTATGATGATGAGGACGAAACTCCTCGAAGAAAGGTTTTAGCTCTTAATGCAGGAAATGAAGAAGAGCTTGATGATGATTTTGATGAAGAGATAGCCTTGATGACAAGGAGACTCAAAGGACTTCTTCAAAGAAAGAATAAACGAAAGAATATCTTCAACTCAAATAAAGGCAAAGGAAAACAAACTGAGGAGACGTGTTTTGAATGTGGACGTCCAGGGCACTTCAAGAAGGACTATTTTCAACTAAAAAACAAAGGAAAAACAAGCTTCAGGGATAATAAGAGAAACAAGGAACTAGTCACTTGGAGTTATTAAGAAGAATCTGTAGTTGAGGTCGACGCCAAGGATGAGATAGCTCAAGTATGCTTCATGGGAATAGAAGGTGAATCAAATGAGGTATCTATGTTTGAAACTATTTCTTTGAAACAAGAAAATGAGAAATTAAAAGAAAAGAATGCACATTTAAAAGACTTAGTTAACACATTAATGGGTGAAGTAGAATCCTTGATAGATGAAAAGAAAAATATTGAAAAGGAATCTATATGTAAAGAAGAAAAAGTTTTGATTGCTAAAACTAATTTTCTTGAGAATTATAACAAAATTCTTTTTAATAAAGTAAATCATTTGAATAATGAAGTTGAAAAATTGACAAATGAACTAAAAATGCGAGATGTATGTATTGATGCTTTTGGTAATGAATCTCCATCTAAACCTATTCATGATAATGAACTTCAAAAGGAAGTAGATTCGTTGAAAATCTCTTGCTAGATTCGTTCAAGGAGAAGAAAATTTAACTATAATGTTAGGAAAGCAAAAAACTAGTTTTGATAGATAAGGAATAGGTTATAATCCCACTCATAAAACTGGTAATATACTTAGATCCAAGTCACGTTTCAAATTGAATTATTGTTCTCCTTTCACAACATGCAAAAATTGTGGTATTAAAGGTCACTTGGACATAAATTGTTATAAGAAAAATAAGATTAAAAAGGTATGGATTAAAAAGAATGATTTACTTGCTACTAACATTAAAGGACCCAAAAAGATGTGGGTACCAAAAGGATGAAATATCTTTTCTTAATAGGTATGTTTCAAGGCAAGAGTTCCTTCTCAAAAATGGATTCTTGATAATGGATGCTCTCGTCATATGACCGGTGACAAATCAAAGTTCGTTGAACTAAAAATCAAGAAGAAAAACGGAACGGTCACATTTGGAGATAATCGAACTTGTGAGATTATTGGAAAAGGTAAAATTGGTAATGGTAAGGTTAACATCGACAATGTTCATTTAGTTAACGGCCTCGAATTTAATCTTATTAGTATAAGTCAATTAATGGACAATGGTCACCAAGTTAGTTTTGATAAAGAAAAATGCATTATTTCTCATGGTACTAACAATGTTTCTCTAGTTGCACAAAGAGAAGGAAATATATATACTATTGACTTTGAGGGACAGGATGAAGAATTATGTCTTGCCTCGGTGCAAGATGAGGCTAATCTATGGCATAAAAGGATAGGACATGTTCACATGGAGTTAATCAAGAAATTGTCCTCTAAAAATCTGGTCAAAGGATTGCCAAAGATAAAATTTGAAAAGAAAGGAGTATGTGTTCCTTGCCAACTTGGAAAACAAGTAAGAACCTCATTTAGTGCAAAGAATAAGGTATCAACCTCCTCTCCTTTACAATTACTTCATCTTGACTTGTTTGGTCCAGAAAGACATGCTAGTTTTAATGGTAAATTTTATGCATTTTTGATAGTTGATAATTTTTCTAGATTTACTTGGGTACTATTCTTAAAAACCAAAGATGAAGCTTTTAAAGAGTTTGAAAAGTTAATAAGAAATTTAGAGACTAAATATGGTTTCAAGCTCATAAAAATTCGAAGTGATCATGGTACTGAATTTCAAAAGGACTTTGTTATATTTTGTGATCAAAAAGGTATAAGTCATGAGTTTTTAGCTCCTAGAACTCCTCAGCAAAATAGAGTAGTAGAAAGAAAGAACAGAACACTTCAAGAAACAGCTAGAACACTTTTACAAGAAAGCAAACTTTCGAAGAAATTTTGAGCTGAAGCTGTTAATACTTCATGTTATGTGTTAAATCGTGTTCTTATTCATCCTATTATTTTGAAAACTCCTTATGAGCTATTGAATAACAAAATCCCTAATATAAGTTATTTCAAAGTATTCGGGTCTAAATGTTATCTCATATGCAAAGTTGCATTCGTCAAAGCAAGAAATGTCTTCTTTACGGTAAATTGTTAACAAAACTTTTTCAACATTTTAAGATTTCTTTTGATGATGAAATTTCTGTCACAAATCATGAGCTTATTGACATTTCCAATTTGACAAAATCACACATCACTTTTCATGCTGGTGAATTCGTACGTCTTCTGCCTGATCCTCCTACTACTCCTCCTCCTATTTCTCATCCTCCTGAATCATCTTCTTCTTCTTTGCCCAATTCCAATGGATCTGATGTTATGAATGTCTTGAATGAAATTTTGCAAAATCAAACTTCTTTAAAAGACAAGTTGGTTGAAATCAGAAATCAACTTGTGTGTCTTGAGAAAGGGAAGTTACCTATGGATGCTCCCGAGATCAATAAACTATATCATCGGGTGGAAGATGAATTTATTGATCTTCAAGCGGGTTTTGAGATTCAGACGATGGCTATGGTAGAAGAACTCCAACGTAAATTTAATCAAAACACTTGTCAGTTAAGTCAAGAGGTGAAATTTATCAGTTATCAACTCGGGGAGCTTGCAGATTTTATGGCCACCAGGTTCAATGCTATTGGTCAGAGGTTTCATGTTCCAACAATGTATTCTCCCATCCCCGAATGGCCAATAAACAATTGGATATCTGAATATAAGGGTGACTTTCTGGATATGGAGCTTCCTCCTGCAATCTTTATTCCTCGACCACCTCGACTGGCCAACGATTACACTTTGGAAGAGCGTCTTCATCGCCTTCATCATCGCCCATACTTTACCACTCGTGCAGAACAGCGAGCTAATCTCGCGGAGATTGATTAAGGTCTTCTCTTTTTGCATGATGCCAAAGGGGGAGAATTTCTAAGAATTTCATGTTCTATTTTTAGTTTGTTTTAAGACTATGGTTTTTGATAGGCATGATTGCCTGGATGTTAATTGCATGGATGTTAAGACTATTTATAATGCTGCATGTCTTAAACTGATTTAGTTGCAGGCATTTTAAGAATTGATGGTTTAGTGTGATACTAACATGCGGTGTTATAAATTTCTCCGAAATGTGCATGAATTTAGGGGAGTTTGATTTTATATGTTGTCATCATCAAAAGGGGAGAATGTTGATGAATTCACGTTTCTAGCCTAAATGTTTTGATGATGATTTACTCGTCAGTACTAAATTGTGTATTATGGATTTCAGGAAGTTGATGAAAGATCATTGATGAAAGACTTTGAAGATTTGAAACCTAAGAAAAATATGTAAGGTCATTACAAATATATGATTTTTCAATTCAAGGCTCTAGGACATATCATGTATGCATTAAATTATGAATTAATTTTTTGTGCATATTTTATATATGTCATTCAACGCTATTTACTAACAAGGAAAATCACAAGATGCATGCGTAGGATTAGTGTCAAGAATGATATATTATGCATGTGTAGGATTAGTTGAATATAATTTGCTTTCTATTTATTACGAATTGGTTGTATATATGGCAGTAGTGGATTTTGATTAGAAGTCTAATAGCTGCATGTTGGAAATTGATAGTTGCATATGGCGGTAGGACTTTAGTTGGCACATACCTTGAAAGAAGGAAGTCATGATTATCTTTAAGAAATTGGAATGTGTTATGATAAGTGACGGCACTTGAGTTACTGTTATTGGCTGACTTAATCTTTATCATAAATCATAATTGTTATAGATTTAGTCCTAGTTGACTTGGTCTCTATTATCTTTGAGAGAGTCCAATATTTTTTCCAAACATTTATTTGTTTCGTTTGGTTTCAACTGAAAATCATTGGAACGTTTCCTTTGTTTAACGTAAACTTTTCTTATTAGCAATTCGGTAAAATTTGTTTGGGCTATAAAAGCAAAATGAGATCGGTGATGAAAATACAACACACAACACTCGATTTAATATCTTGCACTTATATACTTTGAAAGCTACTCTGCTTTTGATTGCAAATTTCGAATTCTTGATTCATTGATATATTCAAATCAATTTTATGTGGGCATTAAATTGGTGATATCTTTTACTATTTCTATTTGATCATTGCATTCATTAGTCGAGCCTTGCATTGTTAAATTGTTTATTTGCTTTGATCATTAGACCTCTATCATTGTAATCTTATATATTTTTAGACTAAGTGTTGTCTAAAGGAAATTTAATCTAGGTGGATTAAGGTTTGTTTACAAACAGGTTCAAGGAAGCTTAGAAGCTTAAGGGGTGCATTGGTGCATAAGGAGCAAGTGTGCTCAAGTGAATTATTGTTATTCAATTTGATTGAATCTGTTTTGTAACAAGGGTCATTTTTAAAGAAATAAAAGTGAGTCTCCAATACTAGTTGGTATTGGACGTGGAGTAGGTTATTATATAGAGGGTAATAACCGAACCACGTAAAAAATCTTGGTGTTATTTACTATTAATTGCTCTATCTTTATATCTCACAAGTTAATTGATTTTAATTATTTGTTTTCATAAAATATTTTATTTAGCTTACAAAAACACCAAGATATTTTCTTAGACAAAATTGAATTTAGAGACTATATTCATTCAAAGAAGTTGTATTCACAAATATAGTTGACTAAATTCCGTAATTTGATTTAAAGATTTTAATTGGTCATAGTTTGTATCCACACTTATTCAACCCCCCCACCCCTTCTAAGCGTGCCTTATCTAAATTTCAAGTATAACAACTGATAGAATATAACAAACAACAAATTTTAGATCAATAACTGCAGCGGAATAAGTAATCCATTAGAAGAGTCAAGTAGAGAATAAAATCTACTATCTTCTATGATTTAAAAGGTTTTTCATCACTTTTATCGTTGAGACTCAGATTAATAAATAATCCACATCATTAAATCATCCCTGCACTACAGGCCAATGATATTCTTTAGTATCACGACCACGAATTATCTATGCACTACGGGCCAAAGATAATCGTGTTTTCATCAATGGTTCTGAGCATGCCATAAAACAATTCATCTTTGTACCCTTGGCCGAAGAGAATCCATAGCCATAATCATACCAAAAACTCTCCATCAATGCACTACGGGCCAATGAGGACTTTTTCCACATCATTTGTAACATTACGGTCATGATTATACCGAATAATCCCTGGTCATAATCATATCAAGTCCATCTATGCACTATAGGCCACAAATGACTTTCAACATAATATAAGCATGAGGATGATGACAATTCAATAAAACAAGTTAAAGAATAAATTTTAAAGATTTATAAGTTAATTTATCCTGAACTCAATAACTTTTAAATTGTCAACCTAATACTGCTTTGTGGATTAAATTCAAGAATTCTCAGAAGAATATTTCCATGAAAAGATATTGGATGAAGCGCAAATATCAAGGATATTCCACTAATTTCATGGAGTATAGAAGCCAAAACTTTAACCAACTGAGTATAATAGAATATATGAAACCGCAAATGAATTTTTGCCGCCATTTGGTAATCCACATAGACAGATTATTCCAACAGAATAATAAAGAATGGAATAACAGAAGAATTCAACAAGCGTGCGTAATCCGCATGCACGAGTTATTCCAATGTAATAATAAAGAATGGAACTGTGTCATGCAGAACCCAAGATGCATGTGATATTCCAATGTAATAATAAAGAATGGAACCAAAGTCATGTGTAATCCGCATGACAGCATGTGATATTCCAAATGTAATAATAAAAATAGAATAACAAATGTAATTCACGGTGCATGCGATAGATCAGCATGCATGTGTTATTCCAATGTAATAATAAAGAATGGAATAACAATGTAATTCATCGTGCATGCGATAGACTGATACAGATAGGTTATTCCAACAAAATAATAAAGAATGGAATAACAAAAGAATTTCACCATGTATGCGGTTCAGATAGACAAAGTTATTCCAACATAATAATAAAAATGGAATAACAACCCTTACGAGTATTGAAAGAAAATAACTTTCTTCATGAATACGAAAAGAATAATAATTTTACCTTAAAAAAAGAAGAGTATTCTCGACGGTAGTAGGCGGGGATATACATGAAGAAAACTTGCACTATTTTCTACGCCAAAGCTTTTAAAACTCTAAAGAAATACGCTCAAGATTATAGAAGAAGAATTCTCTGAATTTCTGGTGTGATTTTCAATTCTAACTAAGCATCATATTTATAGGAGAACAGAAAGGATACTATGTTGCACTATGCAATAAAATATAATATATTATATTTATAATCAAATAAAACAAAAATTTATAAAAATATTCTATTTTATATAAAAAGTTTTTACTATGCAAATACTATGCAGCATAATTATGCAAACACTATGCATAATAAAATAAAATATATTTTATTTATAATCAAATAAAACAAAACTTTATAAAAAGTATTCATTTTTATATAAAAGTTTTCATTTTATTACATTTATAATAATAATAAAACAAAATTTATCACCATTATTATAATTCACAATATTAATCGAATGTGTCGTTCCGGAAAGAGGGGCTTTCAATAAGGATTTCTTCCTATTGACGCGCAATTAGGTGACCAAACCTCTCCTTGACAGAACATCTAGACAACGTTAATATTGCAAATAATAATATTAATAACTCTGTCATCTCAATTATTGATTTAATAATATATAAAATATCGACAATAATTGAATCAAATAACGTGAGATACTATGCAATAATTACTGTAGCAATAATTGAACAAAACTGAGTGACTTCTCACGTAAGCATCAATAATCAATACAATGTGTTACTATGCAACCACGCGTATTACTGTACTTTTACTATCGAGTAGTTCAACAGTTTTAACAGTAAAACTTCCGCCGTTATTTTCATACAAATATTTTTGTCATTTTCTCAATCCGACAATAATTCCGTTGTGGGGTCCACCAACGATTGTACTGTCACACGGATATTCCCCGACAAAAAGAATATTCCCCGACCAATCGAATATTTTATAACAACTTGCATACTTTGCAAAATTTATAAATATTACCCACAACTATAATATTGTATCAAATCCACACCATAATATTTTAAAAAATATTTTGAGAAATTTAAATCTTTATTCATAAAATTTGGGGTCTCACAATCTCCTCTCCTTATAAAATTTTGCCCTCAAAATTTACGTACGTACCTGGTATGCCGAAGAGATGAGGATACCTTGACTTCATTTCAGATTCTAACTCTTGAGGTATAACCTTTGAGTGTTGATACGATCCTTCTTATCCAAGATTTTAACACGTATCTCCTCATACGTTAAATCTTTTACTATCTCGTCTTGTTCTAATTTAAATACGTGGTTTGGGTCATCCACATATTTACGTAACATCGATACGTGAAAAAAAAACGTTATGAACACGCGACATACTTGGCGGTAAAACGAGTCTATAAGCCACAGTTCCTACTCAATCGAGGATTTCAAATGGGCCAATTAAATCGAGGGTTGAGATTTCCTCTCTTCAGCAACTCTGGCTTTTAAAATAATGCCTTCTTGAACCTTCTTCTTCGTATTCATCAGCTCCGGGTCTGTAGCTTTAGCATCTTTAACATTATCGACTAAAGTTGGTTCTAATCATATATTCGTTATCTTCACGTAGGTTCGTATATTCGCACTCGTAAACGCATACGATCTTTTACTCAATGCGTCAGCTACCACGTTCACTTTTCCACGATGGTATTGAATGGTATTATCGTAATCTTTCAACAGCTCGAGCCAACGTCTTTGGCACATAATACGTTTGTTTTAGTTGAAGAAATATTTAAGGGTTTTAGAAATGGGGTTTCGTATTGGGGTCAATACAAAATTCGATTTCACGTTCTAGGGGTAGGCTAAGTCTTCAAGAATACGCCAAGAAATTTATTAACAATAGAAATATCATTCAAAACTGTGACTCTCATCCAAGACTTGGATAGCACATGTAATGAAGGTTTCTCCTAACGGAGTTTCAACCGATAAGTCAAAGTCTAATTTCTCCGGAGTCAAATTTAAATGTTGAGCTCAAGTAAGAGAGATAAAAGAATAGGTAGAACCGGTATCAAATAAGGTATAGATTTTGCAAGAATTTATAATTAACTAACCCGTGCTAACTTCGTTCGAGTTACTCGCATTTTGAGAAGTCACAAAAAATGCTCTTCCTGAAACCATCGACTTTGTTTTGTCTTTATCCGCCTTTGGTTCCACCGTCCCAGCTGGACTTGACTTTGTTGCACGACAAAATTGGGCTAGGTGACCTTCTTTTCCATAATTATAACATGCTTTGGATTGCTGCGTACAGTTTGGACGGATGTGTCCCTCCTGTCCGAATTTGAAACATACGACCGGTGTTCATTCTTCTTCCTTTGAAATGGGTGCTGGTGCTGCTGTCTTTCCATCATTAGTGAACCTCCTCTTCTTGAAATTTCCACTCCTATTATCTTGACCATGATTACCACAGAAGTGGTTACCATTCTTGGCATGATAATTTACCCCACGATGGTTATCATTGTTCCAATGGCTGTTGCCACCGGTAAGATTATTATCGTGTTGTTGCTCGTTACCTTTTGGTTGTGCTGACTCATTATCGCGCTCCAATAACTGAGCCCTATTCACAACATCTGAATATAAACAAAGTTTGTGAGAAATGAGGTATTAACGTAAATCGGGTTTCAAACCTCGCAGAAACATTCGCGTCAATAGAATATGAAAGGTAACCGGGTGAATAGTAACTCGTAAATAAAATACCAAATAAAATGATATTTCGTGATGAGTACAAAAGAAATGATATCTCATACGAGTATAATAGAATATATGAAACTACAAATGAATTTTCATCCGCCATGCGGTAATCCACGTAGACAGATCATTTCCACAATTTATTAAAGAGTGAATATGAAAGGTCATTCACCATGCATGCGGTAGTCCGCGTAGACAGGTTATTCCAACAGAATAATAAAGAATGGAATAACAAAAGAATTCACCAGCATGCGATAGACCACACGCATAAAAGTTATTCCCAATGTAATAATAAAGAATGGAATAATGAGAAGAATTCATCAAAGTATGCGTAATCGCATGCATGTGTTATTCCAATGAATAATAAAGAATGGAACCAGTCATGCGTAATCCACACAGCATGTGGATGTTCTAATGAGAATAATAAAGAATGGAATAACAACATAATTCACTGTGCATGCGATAGACCAAGATGCACAGAAGTTATTCCAACAGAATAATAAAGAATGGAATAATGTAAGAATTTCACCATGTATGCGGTACTCAGATGATGTATGATTATTCCAACATAATAATAAAGAATGGAATAACAACCCTTACGAGTATTGAAAGAAAATAACTCTCTTTATGAATACGAAAGAATAATACCCCTTACCTTAGAAGAAAACTGGAATAGTGAGGTTGCAGACTTCTCTTCTCATTTCTCTCTATAATTTCTCTCTATAACAATTGCTCTATAGCTTTAGTGAATTGGTAAAAAATAATGAAGGAATGAGCTTCTATTTATAGAAAAATATAGTTTCGATAATTGCACATTTTGGGGCACGAAATATTACAGTATAATACCTTCCTCTTTTCCTTCATTTTTAATTTAGTCCTGCAAGGATTATCAAACTTGCACCACCTCCCCTAATAGTAAATCATGTGAATCAATAGTAAATCATGTGACTCAATAGTTCTAAACATGTAAAAATATGAATCACAGTATAGTACCTCCATCTATACCTCCATTTTTAACTTAGTCATGCAAGTATTATCAATCTTGCACCAACTCCCCTAATAGTACAAGAATGTGAATCAATAGTACACGCATGTGAACAAATAGTTATAATCATGTGAATCAATACCAATTAATTGCTCATTTACCCGATTAATTACCCGATTGGTCAATATAACTTCCAGACATCAATTACTATCGAAATAAATATCGATTTCCACTAACACTAATAATTCCCACACAATGGAACTATCAATTTCATCTTTAATCAACACGAACTTATTCATCATTAATATTATAACTCACAATATTTAACAACCAGGTCGTTCCCAGGAAAGAGGGGGCTCTCCGATAAGGATTTCTCCTTATTGGCGCGCAATTAGGTGACCAAACCTCTCCTTGACAGAACTTCTAGAAATTGTCAATATTGTAAATAATAATATGAATAACTTTTTCGTCTCAATTATTGATTTAATAATATAAAATATTATGCAAATGATATTGTGACAATAATTGAATCAATAATATGAGAGATATGATGCAGCAATTACTATAGCAATAATTAAGTATAACTGAGTGACTTCTTACGTAAGCATCAATAATCAATACCGTGTGCTACTATGCAACCATACGTATTACTGTACTTTTACCACCGAGTATTTTATGACAACTTGTTTATTTTGAAAATTTTTCACATATCACCCTTAACTTTAACCTTTTATCAATTTAACCATTTACTAAATAGAGTGTGATTCCATTTACGTACGTACCTGTTATTCGAAGAGATTAGAATAACATGCTTTCCTTTCGGATTGTACCTTCTAGGTTATTTCCTCTGTATCATGATTTTCGCATTGCTCATCTCCTGTATTTCAGATATCATTCCAGAATATGGTTTCAAAACAAGAGTTAATTGACATGCCACATATTATCCCTATACTCTGACCGACCAATTAAAAAATAATTAAACTTAGGTAGGTCATACTAGCGAATGAATTCCCCGTCTCTCCCCTCCTAATTCTTGTCTCACATCTCAGCCAGGGATCATATCCCTAAGCTTTGATACCAACTGTGACGCCCCCAAAACAAGTATACATCACCCATCTTGAGTCGCCAAATACATGGTACAAAATTCAAATACAACTTAATTATACAACAGTCGTGTAAAATACGACAAAACATAGCTGAGAGTTTAAATAAGAATATTGTCATCTAGAAAATATCCACACTCAATGGAGTCCTCATTACAATTATTATCACATTATTCCGTAGAATAGTGAGGACTACTAAAGGCACTTATACTGGATCATCACTCCATTCCCCGACTCGTCCCAGCAATATTCTCATTTCCTAAAGAGAACAATGAAAGAAAGGGTGAGCTCAACTAGCCCAGTAAGAAATATTATGACTAAGATAATGCAGAATAAATTATCGTTAGCCTTCAACAATATAACAACTGATAGAATATAATAGACAACAGGTTTTAGATCAACAACTGCAGCGGAATAAGCAATCCATTAGAAAAGTCAAGTAGAACATAATGTCTACTATCTCCTCTAGATTAAAAATCCATCGTTAATATTTCATTCCTGCAATACTTATCAACATTTCTTTATTATACCCAAGACAAAAAGAATTCTCATCACCTGTCTCCACCTGAACCACCAACGATTATAGTTAAATCCACAATTCGTATTTATAATCATGTAAATCAATAGTTTCTCTTTGCCACAAAGGCTTAATAGAACGTTTACTCAAAATCCTTACCCCAAAGGCTAAAGATATTCAAATTTAATAACAATGATCATACCAATCAGTTGTCTATCTTTGCACTACGGGCTAAAGATATTCAACTATAAAACCAATGGTCATGATCATACCAATCAATTGTCTATCAGTGCACTACGGCCAAAGACATTCAACTGTTAACTAATGGTCATGATCCTGCCAATCTTATCATCAAATTATCCATGCACTACGGCCAAGGATATTCGTTAGTATCACCAGTGGTCATGATCATGTCATACACATGTCCATCTTTGCATTACAGGCTAAAGCTTTCAATCAACAGTTCATCTTTGTACTACGACCAAAGATATCAATCAACTGTTCTTCTTTGCACTACGGGCCAAAGACATAGAACTGTAAAACTAATAACCAAGAGTTCATCTATGCACGTAAGCCAAAGATGACTTTCATCACAATATATGCATGAGGATGACGACAATGATATAAGCATTAATCAAACGAAATCAATGATAAATATTAAAGACTTTAAATTTATTCAGAGTTTAAAAATATCCAAATTGTCAACATGATACTACTTTGTGGAGTAAAATTCAAGAATAATATTCATGTACCAAAAATAATTTGGACAGAAAAGAAATATATTTTTCGGGTAAATAGTACCTTGTGAATAGTACCCCGTGAATAGTACTTCAGGAATAGTACCTCGTGAATAGTACCCCGACATGAAAAGTACCCCAAATATCCGAGTGAATAATATTCGGGTGAATAGTAATTTGGGTGAATAGTAACCCGTGAATAGGTGACCAAATCTCTCCTTGACAATAAGGATTTCTCCCTATTGACACGCAATTAGGTGACCAAACCTCTCCTTGACAGAACTTCTAGACATCGTTAATATTGCAAATAATAATATTAATAACTCTATCATCTCAATTATTGATTTAATAATATATAAAATATCGACAATAATTGAATCAAATAACGTAAGATACTATGCAATAATTACTGTAGCAATAATTGAACAAAACTGGGTGACTTCTCACGTAAGCATCAATAATCAATACCGTGTTGCTACTTATTAAACCACGCGTATTCTTTGTACTTTTACTACCGAGTAGTTCAATGTTTTAATCGTAAAACTTCCGCCGTTATTTTCATAAAAATATTTTTGTCATTTTCTCAATCCGACAATAATTCCGTTGTGGGGTCCACCAACGATTGTACCGTCATACGGATATTCCCCGACAAAAAGAATATTCCTCGACCAATCGAATATTTTATAACAACTTGAATACTTTGCAAATTTTATAAATATTACCCACAACTATAATATTTAAAAAAATATTTTGAGAAATTTAAATCTTTATTCATAAAATTTGGGGTCTCACAACCACAGTTATGATTATGAGTTATTCACATGAATGTGGACATGAACTGTTGATTGATATTACAGGGATAAAACATTGTTGGTGGACTTTTAACATGGAGAAGATAATAGACTTTATGGTCTATTTGTCTCTTCTAATGGATTGCTCATTCCGCTGCAACTATGGTTGAAACGTTTTATCATCTACCATATGTTCTCAATCTCTGATTTATTATTGATGAAGGCTATTGATAATTTATTTATCTTTAGTCATGATATTCTTTACTGGGCTAGTTATGCTCACCCTTTTGCTTCACAATTCCTTTCAGGTAATAAGAGTGTAGATGGGTCGAGCGGGGATAACAGGGGAATAGAACGAGGGTCTCTAGTCATGGAGGTTCTCCTAAGCAAAGATAAAAAGTGTGTGTTGTATTTTATACATCATTTAGTAGTTATATTTAGTGAATCAAATAAGGTGAGGGCGAACTGTAAGACCCCAAGTTATTATTAATAAATAAAATTTATTTTTCTATGAGATTTATTATTTTGAAATAGTAAGTAGAGGTTGATTTGATTAATGTGGATAGTTATGGGTAAAATAATTGTAAGACCCCAAATTATTAATAAATGAAATATTTGAATAAGCAAGTGGTTATAAAATATTCATTTTGAATGGGAATATTATTATTTTTGGAATATGAAGTTTGGTGGAATATTAAATCTTGTCGAGGGAATATTAAATGCAATGGCCTTGATCTTTTATGGGCCCCATGCGGAAGCGATTGGATGAAGAAAGCGACAAATATAAGTTGTTTATAAATACTTGGCGTAGTTATTCACAGATTATCTTGTTGGAATACCGGTGGTTAAAAACACTGTCTGGCGTTGTTGAGCGATGCAGCACGGTATTGCACCAATTATTGATTCTTACGTGAAGGCATTACTCGATAATTATTAAAGTAATTCTTATTCGATTATTTTATTTTATTGATTCAATAATTCTTTGCATTGATATTTTATATTCTTGTTGTTTCAATAAATTGTCATTACAGTATTTTCCATTATCGGAGACAATAATTCATATTATCTGAATAATATTATTGGATAACATTATTGGCAATGTCTAGAAAGTTACATACTAAGGAGAGGTTTGGTCACCTAATTGCTTGGCGTCGATAAGGAGAGATCCTTATTGGAAAGCCCCTCTTTCTCACAGGAGCGACTGGTTGCCGATCTTGTGATTCTGTAATATTATTTGTGAATAATTAATTATTGATTTATATGATGAGAAAATATTGATTTTATGTGGATATAGATGGAGAAAATTTTTAATGTGACAATTGTTGAAAATTAATATTTTATCTTTTTACGATAAAATAATTCATTTAAATATATTATTTTAATAATATATTACTTGGTGATATTTTATAATGAATGTGGGATATATGAGTATATGAGGAGGAAGAGTATTTTTGTGGCATTAAATGTTTAACACATATTTTGTGTGTTGGTGGACACAATTATTGATGAAATTTGATTATAGCTTATAAAATCGTCAGTTTGTGGATTTGGTCGATTTACATTTGGAATTTGAAAAACTTTCTTTACGCAAAGTTGTAGAGAATTGAATTTCCTATAAAAATTAGCGAGATTTGAATTTTACGATAAAAGGGCTATTTATTATGAATTATTGAAGTTAGAAGCTCAGAAATAATTGATTTTGGAAGTTTAAAATAATTTAAATAAGAAAAACGTTTTTTTGTGTTTGGTGGGCATCTTTAACACATGTCAAGATAATTTGAGTTCAGATTCATGGATGCGTGGGAAGATGTGGAAAATAAATAATATTAATTTATTAAATTTTCTACTTTGGTGTTCTAAGCATTTTTCTATAAATAGGGTCTTAGGTTAGAATTGAAAATCACACGAAGCTGAAGTTTTCTCTCTATATTATCGAGCGTATTCTTGTGAGTATTTTGAGTATACTTTGAGTATTGCTATACGGTGCAAGTTCAAGTCATAGCCTATATCCGGTGTTTCATTTAGAAATCTTGTCTTTCGAGGTAAGGGATGTTATTTTTTATTGAAAATGATATTATTTCTTGATATCATTATCTTAGAAATATTGGTTGGAAATTTTTATCAAATTTGGAACTTTTTTCATGTCGGGGTTCTATTCATATTCTATTCATGAGATTTACTATTCACGAATTCTTATTCACGAGCTTATTCACGAAGATGATGATTTTTTGTGAAATTTCTATCTTTTAGTGTCGGAGATTCTTATTCACGTATCGGCACTATTCACGTATCTGACACTATTCACGAATCGAACTTAACGGAAAAATTAAATTTTTTCTTTTTGTCCAAAATATCTCATTATGGATCCTATCTTTGATTAGATCTATGTTTTGATCATTCTTGAATTTTACTCCACTACGATTACTTATGAAGTATTTTTGAACTTGGATTGTTTAAAATCGAATCCTTAATATTGTTCTTTTGTTTCCTTTGGATTCGTTTCCTTTAAAATATTTTCATCATCCTCGGTCCTAAATGATGATATTACTTAAAATATCTTTGGCTTTTTGTAGTGCAAAGATGAATGATTTCTTGATGAATATCTTTGGCGTAGTGCAAAAGATGAGCAGTGTTGAGATGAACATGATCGGTGATTAATATCTTTGGCGTAGTGCAAAGATGAGCAGTGTTTAGATGAACATGACCGGT
The DNA here is from genome assembly GCA_020205605.1 of Panax ginseng. NCBI lineage: Eukaryota > Viridiplantae > Streptophyta > Magnoliopsida > Apiales > Araliaceae > Panax > Panax ginseng. The sequence goes on from CM035140.1 coordinate 92,922,714, forward strand.
GATGAATATCTTTGGCTTGTAGTGCAAAGATGAATATTTGATTCGGATATATATTGATTGATGTTACGGGGATAAAATATCGATGATGAACTTTTAAATTCATATATAGAAGATAGTAGTTTGCATTCTCTACTTAACTCTTCTAATGAATTATTGTTTCATTCTGAGTTGTTGATTTAAAAGCTGGTTGTCTATTGTATTCTATTAGATTTTTCCTGTTGAAGACTAACGATAATTTGTTGTATATTATCTTAGTCATAATATTCTTCTTTGGGCTAGTTGAGCTCACCCTTTTCCTTTTTGTTCATTTTTCTTCTCGGGGAGGCGAGAATGTGGCGAAGTACTTAGTCGGAGTATGGAATGAAGGTTCTAGAGAGAGTTGTTTAGTAGTCCTCACCATTTTTGTAAAATAATGTATCAATAATTATGATGGGGATTTATTTGCGTGTGGATATTGTCAGATGGCAATATACGTATTTAAACTCACGATATATATGTTATATATTTTGCACGACAAATGTATTAATAAAGTTGTAGTTATTTACGTACCATGTATTTGGCGACTCGAGAATGGGTTGGATGGAATGGACCTATTTTGGGGCGTCGCGGTTTGATATCGAGCTTGGGATATGATCTCTGGCGGAGATCGGGGAATAGAACTAGGAGGGAGGCGAGTAAATCCTTGTGCTAGTGTGTCCTACCTAAGCTTATTTGTTAGTTGGTTAGTATATAGGGATATTATGTGATATATTGATTTCCTTAATTAACCCTTGTTTTATGGCGGTATTTGAGAATGTCATTTGAGAATATTAATGATGGAGTAAATGAGACCAGTGGAGATCCATGTCTTTACCAGCGAGGAGAGCGTCTGCAGTGGCAATTTGGCAATGTACCTCTTGTGAACAACACCTTTGAAAGCGAGATGATGAGCGAGGGGATGTTTAGAAGCTTTTTGCGAGTTCATGCAAAATCGAGACGAGGAGACTTCGTGTTCAAAATCTGAGGAGGAAATGATAGCAATTCACGGGTGGTCACAACCAAGCGATTCAAAAGTTGGGACCACGAGTGCAGGGAAAGCGGATCCGATTAAAGGCGGAGGCGTGGGTCAAACAAATTACCAAGATATTTGATGTCTTGGGATGCGGAGGAACAGAAAGTTCCATTCGCTACTTTTATGTTAAATGCGAGGCGGATTCTTTGGTGGGAATTTGTGAAGCGTACCCATCCGGTTGCTTTCGGCATGTCGTGGGAGCGTTTGAAGCAGTTCAATGACAAGTACTTCCACGAAAGTATTCGTCATATGAAGGAAGTAGAGTTTATTAATTTGGGCGAGAATAACATGGCGGTGTCGATCTGAAGCGAAGTTAGCGGAGTTATCGAGTTTGCACCTCATTTGGTGGAGAATGAGGAGCGTATGTAACACGGATGTTTACGAGAGGTTTGAAACCGGCATCGTCGATATCTCATTTCTCATAAATTTTCTCTCTATTAGGATGTTGTCAGCGAGGGCTCGGTTGTTAGAAGCGAGATAATGATACGTTCAACCGAGGGACCATAACGAGGATCATACTCGAAGATAGCGATCATCGAATAATGATAACCGGCGGAGAAAGAAGAATCTGGACAAAAAGCGGTAACCACTCTGGTGGTAATCGTGGCCATGAAAATAGAAGAAGCGAGTCGGGAGGAGATTTTAAAAAAGGAGATTCAACAACGACCAATGTGAAGTCGCGTCGGTATGATGATGTGCATTTGGTTCAAAGGAGGAGAAAAGACCATCGGTCGTATATTACAAATCTTGGGAAGAGGGACATATCATCCCAAATTGCCCACTAGCAGTTTAAGGTATGCTATAATTGTGGAAAAGAAGGACATATCACTCGAGATTATGCAGTATCGAAACCCGATCCAGTGGGAATGGTGACTCAAAAGGATGTCGAGAAAAGTCAAAGTCAGCGGTTCTGGAAGAAGCGTTTGTCGTGGCCGGTCAAAATCGAGGAAACGAATGAATTTTTATGCAGGTTAATTAATTATAAATTCTCTTGAAGTTTATACCTTACTGAGATCTCGGTTCTACCCATTCTTTTTCTCTCTTGCTTTGCGCTCAGCGTTTGAACTTGACTACGGAGAAATTAGATTTTGACTTATCTATGGAGACTCCGTTAGGAGAAACTTTCATTACATCTGTTGTTTAGAAATCTTGCTTGATTCAAGTTGGCACCATCACATTACCTGTTGATCGTATCTCTTTGAAGATACTTGCTTTTGATGTGATTTTAGGGATTGATTGGTTAACTACTCATCATACCAAAGCCGATTGCTTTTCGTAAGGTTGTTAGTTTTCATATTCCTAAACAACTTTGTTATTGAATTCAAACAACCAAACCATTGAAGTCAAACTCTTTCATATCAAGCTATAAAGCCATTCGTTTATTGAAAAGCAGATGTCAAGCTTTCTTAGCCATGTCATGGACTGAACAAAAATATGTTAGATTTGAATGATATTTACATTGTTAGTGAATTTCTGGCGTATTTCTGAAGAATTTCTTGGCCTACTCTCGGGCGTAATATTGAATTTGTATCGACTTTAAATCGGTACAAAACCCATTTCTAAAATCTCATATCGAATGGCTCTATTGAACTTGAGGAGTTAAAAACCCAATTGTAGAAGTTGATACGAGCCTCTATCTGGTGACTTCCTTTGTGGAATACATGAAGCCGGACTCTTTGTAGGGGACGCCATATTAGATGCGGTAGTAAAGCGATAGGTGCTATTGTGACGTGTTATCCAAGATTGGGATGTGAGTCACAATTGAGAGCAACCTAAGTCGATAATCGAAATCGTAGCTTTCTGAGGCTTAGTTGGTTATTATCGGAGATTCGTGGAAAGATTTTCTTGAATCGCTACTCCATTAACTTCGGTGACTCGTAGAGATACAAAATTCGAATGGAGCAAGGAATGTGGGAAGAGCTTGAAGAACTCAAGAGGAGACTCATTTGATTACATGTTACGACCATGCCATCTGAAAAGCGAGCGTGGTGGTGGCGTGTTGAGTAGAAGATCGTATACAAATCTGAGTACGATATTGTCAAAGACTCATTTAAGTATAATTTACAAATAATAGAGATGGAGATGAAAACTCTAGGTACCACGTGATGATATCTGAGTATAATCGACTTTAATCGATAAAGTTAAAATTTATTCAAGCTACACCGAGGTGATGAATTTGAAGAAGGAGGTGCAAGAAGTTGTTATTTCAAAAGCGAGAATTGGTGAGGTGAGGAAAGCTCGAACCTTGATTTATTAATCCATTTGAAATTCTCGATCGAATAGGAGCGTGGCCTATAGACTCATTTTACGCCAAGTATGGCGTGTTCATAACGTTTTCACGTATCGATGTTACGTAAATATGTGGACGACCGAACCACGTCATTGAGTTAGAACCAGGACGAGATAATAGCCAGAAGACTTAACGTCTGAGGAGGTACTGTCAAGATCTTGGATAGGAAAGAACATGTCTTATGTATCGGGGTTATACCATAAGTTAAGGTTTTGTGGAGAAACCATCTTTATTGAGGAAATGACTTGGGAGTTGGAAGCGGAAATGAAAGCGAGGTATTCTCATCTTTTGAAACACGGTCGTACGTCAATTTTGAGGACGAAATTTCATAAGGAGGGAGGTTGTAAGACCCCAAATTATTAATAAATGAAATTTATTTTTCTCTATTTATTATTTTGAAATAGTAAGGGTTGATTTGATTAATGTGGATAGTTATGGGTAAAAATACACAAATATTTGAATAAGCAAGTGGTTATAAAATATTCATTATTGTCGGGGAATATTCGTTTGGTGCGTGGAATATTAAATCTTTGTCGGAGAATATTAAATGCTGACAGTAGCGATCTTTTATGGGCCCCAACGAAAAAAGCGATTGGATGAAGAAAGCGACAAATATAAGTTGTTTATAAATAGCGGCGTAGTTATTTACAGATTATCTTGTTGGAATACCGTTGGTTAAAACACACTATCTGGCGTTGTTGAGCGATAGCACTGCGGTATTGCACCAATTATTGATTCTTACGTGAAGGCACTACTCGATAATTATTACTGATAATTCTTATTCGATATTTTATTTTATTGATTCAATAATTCTTTGCATTGATATTTTATATTCTTGTTGTTTTGATAAATTGTCATTACGGTATTTTCCATTATCAGACAATAATTCATATTATCTGAATAATATTATTGGATAACATTATTGGCAATGTCTAGAAAGTTACATCTAAGGAGAGGTTTGGTCACTAATTGCGCGCGATAAGGAGAGATCCTTATTGGAAAGCCCCTCTTTCTGAGGAGCGGCTTTGGTTGCGATCTTGTGATTCTATAATATTATTTGTGAATAATTAATTATTGATTTATATGATGAGGAAAATATTGATTTTATGTGGATATAGATGGAAAATTTTTAATGTGACAATTGTTGAAAATTAATATTTTATCTTTTACGATAAAATAATTCATTTAAATATATTATTTTAATAATATATTAACGGTGATATTTTATAATGAATGTGGGATATATGAGTATATGAGGAGGAAGAGTATTTTGTGGCATTAAATGTTTAACACATATTTTGTGTGTTGGTGGACACAATTATTGGTAGAAATTTGATTATAGCTTTATAAAATCGTTGGTTTATGGATTTCGGTCAATTTACATTTGGAATTTGGAAAAACTTTCTTACGCAAAGTTGTAGAGAATTGAATTTCCTATAAAAATTAGCGAGATTTGAATTTTACGATAAAAGGGCTATTTATTATGAATTATTGAAGTTAGAAGCTCAAAATAATTGATTTTGGAAGTTTAAAATAATTTAAATAAGAAAAACATTTTTTGTGTTTGGTGGGCATCTTTAACACATGTCAAGTGGTGAGTTTAGTTATTCATGGATGCGTAGGAAGATGTGGAAAATAAATAATATTAATTTATTAAATTTTTCTACTTTGGTGTTCTAAGCATTTCTATAAATAGGGTCTTGGGTTAGAATTGAAAATCACACGAAAGCTGAAGTTTTTCTCTCTATATTATCGGCGTATTCTTGTGAGTATTTTGAGTATACTTTGAGTATTGCTATATCGGTGCAAGTTCAAGTCATAGCCTATATCAAATGTTTGTTTAAACTAAATCTTATCTTTCGAGGTAAGGGATGTTATTTTATTCGAAAATGATATTATTTCTTCAATATCATTATGCCAAAATATTGGTTGGAACTTTTTATCAAATTTGGAACTTTTTCATGTCGGGGTTACTTATTCATGAGTTCTTATTCATGAGTTATTATTCACGAGTTCTATTCATGAGTTCTTATTCACGAGTCTTATTCACGAAGCGTGATGATTTTTTTTGTGAAATTTTTATCTTTTGGTGTCGGAGATTCTTATTCACGTATACGGCCACTATTCACGTATCTGAACTATTCACGAATCGACACTTTATTCATGAAAAATTAAATTTTCTTTTCCGTGTCCAAATTATCTATTATGATTCCTATCTTTGATTGGATCTATGTTTTGATCTTCATTCTTGAATTTTACTCCACTCGATTACTTATGAAGTATTTTTGAACTTGGATTGTTTAAAATCTGAATCCTTAATATTGTTCTTTTGTTTCCTTTGGATTCGTTTCCTTTAAAATATTTTTCATCATCCTCGGTCCTAAATGATGATATTCTTGAATATCTTTGGCTGTAGTGCAAAGATGAATGATTTCTTGATGAATATCTTTTGGCGTAGTAAAGATGAGCAGGTGTTGAGATGAACATGATCGATTGATTAATATCTTTGGCCGTAGTGCAAAGATGAGCAGTGTTTAGATGAACATGACCCGGTGATGAATATCTTTGGCACTGTAGTGCAAAGATGAATATTTGATTCGGATATATATTGATTGATGTTACTGAGGATAAAATATCGACGATGAACTTTTAAATTCATATATAGAAGATAGTAGTTTGCATTCTCTACTTAACTCTTCTAATGAATTGTTGTTTTCATTATGATTGTTGATTTAAAAGCTGGTTGTCTATTGTATTCTATTAGATTTTTCTGTTGAAGACTAACGATAATTTGTTGTATATTATCTTAGTCATAATATTCTTACTGGGCTAGTTGAGCTCACCCTTTTCCTTTTTGTTCCATTTTTCTTCTCAGGAGGCGAGAATGTAGCGAGTACTAGTCGGGGTATGGAATGAAGGTTCTAGAGAGAGTTGTTTAGTAGTCCTCACCATTTTTGTAAAATAATGTATCAATAATTATGATGGGGATTTATTTGCGTGTGGATATTGTCTAGATGTCAATATTTAAACTCACGTATTTAAACTCACGACAAATGTATTAATATATGTTATTTTGTAATTAATAAAGTTGTAGTTATTTACGTACCATGTATTTGGCGATTAGAATGGGTTGGATGGAATGGACCTATTTTTAAATAAGAAGGGGCGTCATTCAAATAATCTATAAGCGATGTTAGTTAAAAATCTTATACTTAATATCTATATTATTATTATACGTTATATCTATTTGGTTAGTACGTGAATTAGAATAGAGTTAGGAGAAAGACTCAGAAGAGGAAATAGAAGAAGAAGAAGAAGAAGAAGAAGAAGAAGAAGAAGAAGAAGAAGAAGAAGAAGAAGAACAGAGAAAAGTTGAGAGAAAAAAAGGTTTTAATAAAGAGAAGAAGCTTGAGAATAGCCATCATCTTCTTCTAAATTAAGGTATCATCTTGCTCCTATTTTTCTAAAAGCTATGGTTATCTTCTTCTACACAAGTTCTCTGTAAAATAATTATAAAAGATGAATTGTTGGTGTATATAGTTTTATATGATAATTGATTGTTGTAAAACTGTTTTTCATAGGTTATGTATGGTTATAATCAATTAATTCATGTATGTGTGTAATTTGTGAAGAAAACTATATTACAAAGTGTTTATATGAAAATATATGAATATGGCTTAGTTTAAAATAAAATTAAGGTTTGATTAGTTGTTATATATATATATATATATATATATATATATATTGACTATTGATTTTGAAAGTAGATGAATAAACATAAACATGATAGTTTGAATTAACTGTTTTGATTGAAAAACAAAGTTACAGTGATGATTTTCATTAAAAATGTCAAAAATGGAGTTTTTATCAAAAACAGTGAAATTGGGTGTTGTAAATTTGATGTTTATGTTATTTTATGGATAAAATCATGTTAAGAGTCTTTACAATATGTTTCCATGAAGTCTTTGTACGTATTACATGTAATTGGTTTGTTAGATTAGAGCTTGTAGGCCAATTTGGCTTTTTGTTCATGCTGTTACCTCGCCGAAGTCTGGAGTTTGGCGCCGCAACGCTGCCCAACAGTGTAAGTTTCATGTCATCTTCAGGTCGTATTTATTTAGAAGCGCCAATCGTTGGCCTGTGTCTCATGGCCAACCTTAACTCAATCATGACATCTGTTATGATGTATGTAAAATATGGTAACTGCAGCAATGAGTGAGTTAGCAGAATGGTCTGACAATTTTAGTTATTTACACAAAGTCTGAAAATAAATGTTATGTGTTAATAATAGGAATGTTAAATTATGGTTTCAGTAGTACTAAACTAAGAATGAGCATGTTATCAAGGGTTAACTAGTATTAGTAGTAACGTGATTCGATTATGTGAATTGAAAATCAAACTTACATGATGTATATACTTGTTTATATATATATAGAATGTTGGTAGTGACTAATTATGTCGTGATGACATATATATAGGGTATTGAGATTCAAGTTGTAAGGTTTAGCTTGTGCTTAAGGCAATTTCTCTAACCCTAAAACTTCGTTGTGCAAGTTTAATTTCGTTGAGTACGTTATTGCTTTTAAATTCAATTATAATTTCACAAGTTGCTACCTCTACACTTTCGTATAGCTAGATTATTATTGAGAAAGTTCTTGTATCTAGTTGTTCATGAGGATGCAAGTATTCTAAATCTTATATTTTAATATTGAGCAAGTTTCTTTAATATGTAACTTGTTAGTTAGCATGCAAGTCGCTATATTTTAATATTCTAATATTGAACAACTTTATCGTTCAAATTGCTATTCACTATGCATGCTTAGCATCCAATTTTCAATAACCTTGACTTAATGTTGTTTAAGCAAATTATGTTATGATTATTCAATGTTTATGCTATTAGATTATTCCTAAAGCATGATATTAATTTACAAATATCGATTTAGTTATGATTATTCCATAGCATACAGTTAGTTCTTTTGTATTCAACTAATCCTTAGTTGATGACCGTTGAATTCTAAATTACCTTGTAATGTATCCAAACCAAACCTACTTTGGTGCGGATTTGTATTCTAAATATTGAGATGAACAACTCGTTTATTAGAGGTTTACGCTTAGCGTTGAAATGGTTGTGCACAATATACATTTATACTGAAGGGTTGATCCCCAAGCACGTGGAGTCCTTATAGTCTTATGGTCATAAAGTTAAAGTTGAAAGATTACTTATAACTGTGGACATGATTCGTGGTCATTAGACCCTCAGTAGTATGTTTCAGAATGTTAATAGAACATATCATTCAGTTCTATTGAGCCTATTTCTGGTAATTGTTGTAATGTTGTACAGTTATTCATTCTTTTTTAAGTGAGCTTTGTTTGCTCACTCTTGCATACTTATACACTTATTGCAGCTAAGGTTGAGAAGGTCAATGAACCTACCACTAGCAAAGGAAAGGGAAAAATGTACAAGTGATGAAGACTTGTAATTTTATTTTTATCGTTATGATAATAGACTTTTAAATATGATGTGATGTAATAAATTTTAAATTCCGCATTTGAATGATTGTAATTAAAGGTTAGATAACCTGGGAGATTTTTTTTATTAAATGTAATCCTGTATGGGCAGGTTTTTATTATTCAATTTTATTATGATTGGGTAGTTAGTAATAAATGTTTGATTAAGTGAACACCAAATCTTAAGGAAATGAAGTACCAGGATTTGGGGTTGTCACAAGTTGGTATCAAAGCATTAGGTTATGAACCTTAGGCGGGGAAAGCCTTAGGAAGTAACCTTTTAAAAGATAGTGGTGATTAACTCTTATCGAGTTTTTAAGAAAGAAGTAATAAAACACTGATGTGCTTATGTGTTTATAATGTATGTGCTCGTGAGTGTCGAGTAGTAATGATTAATAATTAAAGCTTAAAATTTTATTGTCAGGATAACTAATGTCGGAGAATCTAGTCAGGCTAGGGAGGAGGGACCTCGGATGCCTATAGAGGAGGAGCCTCGCGACATTCAAGTTGTTTGGGAACAATTATTGTCACGGGAGTCAGCCCCGTTGGTCACAGTAGTTGAAGATGAGGATGAAGACGTGGAGACGGATGAGGAGGATCCCGTTGAGTTGCCACAGGAGGTTGAGGATGACGAGGACGAGGAGGAAGAGACTTCATTAACCTTGATGGCTGCTCGTATGTACGATGAAGTCTACGACCGTAACGTGGAACTTCAGGATACAGTTGAGGAGTTGCAGGAGATAGTAGTTGAATAACAGACCATAATGACACAAAAAGATGGCGAGATCCAGGATCGTGAGGAACGACTGACAAATGTCGAGGAGAAACTAGTACAGACTGAAGGAGAAAAAGAACAACTGATCAAAGTGGTCGCTGAACTGAAGAACAAGTTGAGAGAAGAAGTTACTAAGAGGGCAAGAGCTGAAGGTGCCTATGAGGAAGCTTTTCAACGAACCAGAATAGCAGTGAGAGACGCGCAGTCAAAGAGGATGAAGATGGAAGAGATGGATAAAGTATTTAACACCACGATTAATCGAGCTCAAGATCGGGTCATGGGATATCCTATTCGATTCGAGAGACGCCATCATACGTATTAGATCGCGAGAACAATGTTAGGGTCATGGAGGAAGAACCTTGATGAGGTTAAGCAGTATCTTAGTAGAACATCGTAGTCGTTGTATGATGAATAAAATGTTAAATAAATTATAAATCCCAATTTTTATGCAACCTATGGGATATGACGATGATGTTATCCTGAAACTTTTGTAGTTCAGGAAAGTAATGCAAATAGCAGTGATGTTATTGTTTTATGTTTTCAAAAAGGTTATGAATAAATAAAAGTTGTTACTTTATTCAAAGTGTTATGTGTTATGTGGTTATTTCTTTTTGGAGGCAATTTAAGTAGAAATTACTTAAAAAGAGTTGAATAGTAATCTAATAAATGTATTTTAACAGAAAATTCCTCCCAGACGTCAGCCACCACGACAAAGAACCACTGAAGGAACCAATAACGACAATGTTGATGGTAACCCCATTCAACAACCAGTGACGCTACTGACAGAAGGTTGCAGAATCAATCACAGAACCAAGGAACAACGTTTAAGGATTTCAAGGCGGTTGGACCACTTGAATTCCGTGGGTCCATAAGCACAGACCCGGATTATGGAAATAGAAAAGGTGTTCGATGTCGCTAGGGTAGGGGATGATCAGAAGACTGCTTTCGCAAAATTCATATTGAAAGCAGAAGCTAGTTATTGGTGACAGGCCAATAAAATTCGTGAAGGGCTAGGGGTGATGACCTGGGATAGGTTTAAGGAAATATTCTTCGAGACCTATTTTCCAGAGAGTTCGAAGAGTCAGTTAGAAGTGCAATTTCTGGAACTAAAGCAAGGAACGATGAATGTATTTGAGTATACTGCTAAATTCAACAAATTGGCAAGGTTTGCGCCATATCAAGTCAGTACGGACGAACGCAAGGCAAAGAGGTTTGAACAGGGACTGAAGCCCTAGTTGTACAGTAGGGTTTCCCTGTTTCGTTAAAGACTTTCGCAGTAGTGATGGAGAAAGCAATACTCGCTGAAGGTGGAGGTGAGGCAGTGACAAAGTTCAATCAGGAACAGAAGAAGAAAAAGAATGAGGTGGAAATTAAGAATGGAAATGGTAGTAGTGGAAACGGCAACAATAACAACAACAACAACAACTTGAAGAGGAAGTGGAATGGGAACATGGGTGCTGGAAACCAGCAGGGTAACCAGCAAAACAAAAAGTTTGAAGCATATGCGACATGCGGAAAATTTCACAAGGGTGCGTGCTTGATGGGGAAACGAGTATGCTTCAATTATGGCCAGGAGGATCACATCGCCCCAAATTGCACTCAACCTAAGAAGAACGTGTGCTTCACGTGCGGATCTAAGGATCACTTTGCTCATGAATTCCCTAAGAAGAAGGATGGAGTGATAACCAGAAGCAATGGAGGTAACAGTAGAGGTACTTGGGCCATTGCAGGACCTATAGCATCAAACAAACCCACAGCTAGAACCTTCAACATGACTGTGCAAGATGATGTGCAATCAAAATATGTCGTGTCAGGTATTATCCCAATCAATGATATAAATGCTTATGTATTATTTGATTCGGGTGCTACTTGTTCATTTATATCTCATGAATTTGCTAAGAGGTTAGGAGTGCCTAGTGAAGAACTAAACTTTCCTTTGAACATAGAAATTGAGAATAAAGAAGTAATCCATGTTAGATTTGTATACAAGAACTGTAGGGTGAACATTAAAGAAAATATCTTTATGGCAGATTTGATTCCGATTAGACTTGGAGAGTTTGATGTTATTTTGGGAATGGATTGACTGTTCAAGTATGGAGCGGTAATTGATTGCCAAAAGAAGTGTGTAAACCTTATGACTCCGTCATAGGTAGTATTCTATGGTAGCAAGTCGCCTAGACAAATGAAATGTCTGACGATTATGCAGGCCAAGAAATTGTTGAGTCAAGGCTGTGTGGGCTATTTAGCTTACATAGTCGATACTCAGAAGAAAAATGTAAAACTTGAAGAAATAACAGTGGTGAGAGAATTCGAGGACGTGTTTCCAGAGGATTTGTCAGGACTTCACTTTGTGAGAAAGCGAGTTCGTGATCGACTTGGCCATGGGAACAACACCAATATCGAAGGCCCGTCTGCATGTAATGGCTCGGTAGAAATGAAAGAACTGATGGTACAGTTACAAGAGTTGCTAGACAAGAAGTATATTCAACCAAGCGTATCACTGTGGGGAGCGCCAGTGTTATTCGTGAAGAAGAAGGATGGGTCGATGCGTCTTTGCATTGATTATAGGGAATTGAACAAAGTCACTATTAAGAATAAATACCCATTGCCAAGAATAGATGACTTGTTTGATCAGTTGAAGGGTGCTAAATATTTCTCTAAAATAGATTTGAGAAGTGGGTATCACCAATTGAAAGTGAGGAAGGAGGATATACCTAGAACGACATTCAGAACTCGGTATGGACATTACGAGTTTCTGGTGATGTCTTTTGGTTTAACCAATGCCCCTGCTGCCTTTATGGATTTGATGAACAGGGTGTTTAAACCATTCTTCGACAAGTTTGTAGTGGTATTTATCGATGACATTCTGGTGTATTCCAAAACCCAAGAGGAACACGTGGAACACTTACGTTTGACATTGGAAACACTAGGAAATGAAAAACTGTACACAAAATTCTCTAAGTGCAAATTTTGGCTAAATCGTGTACAATTTTTTGGGCACATGATCGACAAGGATGGGATTTCAGTGGATCCATCAAAAGTGGAAGCTGTAATCAATTGGGAACAACCAAGAACACCGTCAGAAGTGAGGAGTTTCTTGGGACTGGCCGGTTATTATAGAAGATTCATTCAAGATTTTCCTAAGATAGCCACTCCGCTAACAAATTTGACAAGGAATGCTGTAAAATTTGTTTGGACGGAAAAGTGTGAAGAAAGTTTTCAAGATTTGAAGAAAAAGTTAAGTATGACACATGTGTTGGCATTACCAAATAATACAGGAAACTTTGTGGTGTATAGTGATGCCTCACACAAAGGGTTGGGTTGTGTTCTTATGCAGAATGGCAAAGTTATTGCATATGCGTCAAGACAACTGAAGGATTATCAGAAAGGATATCCGACTCATAATTTGGAACTGGCTGTAGTTGTATTTGCTCTGAAGATATGGAGACACTATATCTATAGAGAGAAATGTGAAATCTACACAGATCATAAGAGTCTAAAATATATTTTCACTCAGAAGGACCTGAATATGCGTCAGAGAAGATGGATGGAATTGATAAAAGATTACGATTGTGAGATCTTTTATCATCCGGGCAAAACGAATGTGGTTGCAGATGCTTTGAGCAGGAAAGGTCGGGAAAAGTTAATGTTGATAACCACTCAGGAGGAGCTCATATCAGCAATAGCAAAGCATGAGTTGGAAATCAAATTTCCAGAAGAATCCGATGAACGACTATTCCAGATAGAAGTTGGTCCAACTTTAGTGGACAAAGTTAAGAACGCTCAACTACAAGATAAAGAATGCGAAACGATCAAAGAGAAAGTAGTGGACGATAGTGATGTAAAATACAAGATCGATACAGAAGGACTACTATGGTTCGAGGAAAGAATTTGGGTTCCAGCAGTACCAGAGCTTAAAGACAAAATCTTGACCGAAGCACACAACACAAGATATTTGATTCATCCAGGAAGCACAAAGATGTATCAAGATTTGCGGCGACATTTTTGGTGGCCAAATATGAAAAGAGATGTTACCGAATGTGTGGCAAAATGCTTGACATGTCAAAGAGTCAAGGCCGAACATCAAAGACCAAGCGAATTACTTCAACTGTTAGAAATACCGGAATGGAAGTGGGAACACATCATAATGGATTTTGTGGTGGGTCTTCCAACGACTCAAAAAGGTTACGATGCGATATGGGTAATAGTGGACAGATTGACAAAATCTGCACACTTTTTGCCAATAAAGATTAGATTTAATCTTGATCAGCTAGCGAAACTGTAAGTTAAAGAGATTGTGTCAAGACATGGAGTTCCAGTGTCAATTGTATCAGACAGAGATCCAAGGTTTACGTCAAACTTCTAGAAGAGACTACAAGAATGTATGGGAACACAGTTGCGAATGAGTACGGCTTATCATCCACAAATAGATGGTCAAACCGAATGAACAATCCAGACATTGGAAGATATGCTGAGAACATGCATCATGGATTTCAAAGGAAGCTGGGACGAACATTTATCGTTGGTGGAATTCGCCTACAACAACAGTTACCATGCGAGCATCGGCATGCCGCCTTACAAGACATTATACGGCAGAAAGTGCAGAACTCCACTATGTTGGGATGAAGTCGGTGAATGCCAGCTGTTAGGACCAGAACTGGTACAACAAACTGCTTAGGTTGTCAAACTCATCTGGACAAGATTGGTAGCAGGCCAAGACAGACAGAAAAAGTATGCTGATCAACACAGACAAGATCGTGCATTCGACGTAGGAACTTTTGTATTCCTAAAAGTTTCTCCTTGGAAGGGGAAAATTCATTTTGGTAAAAAGGGACAGCTAAGCCCGAGTTTTATTGGACCCTTTAAAGTGCTGCGAAGAGTGGGAGAAGTGGCTTACGAGGTAGCTCTACCTCCAGAGTTGGAAAATATTCACAATGGTTTTCACATTTCGGTGTTACAACCGTATAAACTGGATTACAAACACGTGATCGAGTACGAACCATTGCAGTTTGATAAAGACTTGTTGTAACAACCCGATATTTTCTATATAAATAAATTAGAAATTTTGCATATAATTTTTTTTTTTCAAAGATGAGGATTTGTACAAGATAATATGTATATGTATTTATGTGGTAAATAAAAATATATTTATTACATGAATGTTTACAAATAATTTTATTTTAGAATTATTGCACATTATAAACTATATTCTTATAATAATTAATTTTATAGTAGAAATGTTTTTATTAATTATTTCCATAAAACATGATTATTATATTATTTAAATAATATATGAAATGATTATAGAATTATTATAATAATTATTTTATTTTATTATATAAATTTATTTCAGATTAATTAAGTTATTTATTTTAACTTAATTATTAATGTTATATATGAAAGATAAATCAGATATGGAATCCAAACCCTAATTTTGGATTTTGATCAAAGAATAAGAATAATAATATTATAATAATATATTTTGATTTTTCAGTACTATAAATATGTACAGTATGTACGTATTGATAATGGTTGGTCAATTATGATGTATTATGACCAAACCCTAGCATTAATTTGTGAAACCCTATTTTTAAATTCAAATGAGAAATTCGAGACTGTGCTGTAACTATGTTATGTGTATTATATAATGAAATAATTAATTAGGTAAACCCTAATTAAAATCTAGAAACCCTAGTTAATATTTAAAAATTTTAATTTCTAAAAACCCTAATTTGAAACTCAAACCGGGGTGTATGATTGGTAAGAAATTGTGATTAATGTTAATGCAAATATCAATTATTATTATTTGGAAACCCTAATTGTTAGAAAAATTAATAGCTAATTAGAAACCCTAATTGCTAACCCTAATTTGATAAGTGTAAACCCTAATTGTTAACCCTAATTGCTAATTGGGTAATCTTAATTGCTAAATTGGAAAGATAAATACTATTTAGTAAAACTTAACCCTAATTAGGGAGAATCTTAATTATTCAAAACCCTAATTAATATTTAGAAATATTAAATTTCTAGAAAATTCTAATATTTATATTATAAACCCTAATTTATAAATTAAAAACCCTAATTTATAAATTAAAAACCCTAATCGCTAAATTGGGAAGTGTAATGCTAATTAGTGTCTCTTAAACCTAATTAGCAAAGTGTTAAGTAATTAAAAACTTAATTAATTAAGAAACCCTAATTTCAATTTTTAGAAACTAAATTTTTTTTGGTACAAACCCTAGTTGGAAAATCCTATAATTTGTGCTAAACCTTAGGGTTAAAACCCTTAGCGTTAAACCATAAGGGTTTGACAAATTACTAGTTTTCCCTTAATTTTATAAGCCAAAGGACAAAAATAATTATTTTAATTAAATAAATAGAAAAAATAGATTTTTTAATTATTAAAATACAAAATAAATTATTAAAATTATTTTAAATAAAAAATTAGTTTTTTTAATTATTTTGAATATATTTCATAAATATTAATATATTTTGGAATATTAAAAGTATTTTTAATTTATTTAATTATAATATTAAATAAATTATTTAAAAATGATTTTAATACATGAAAAATCATTTAAAATTATATTATGGTATAAGAAAATAATTTAAGTTATTTTTGATAACTTTTAATATTTTGATGATGAATTTCATTAATTAATTAATATTAATGATAATTAAGTTATTTAATAAATATATTAAATAAATTATGAAAAAATAAATTAATGATTTAAAATTATAGAAAAATGATTTAAAAGTTATAAAAATATTTTAAGTTATAAAATATAACTTTTGATATTTTGTCATGAAAAAAATATTAATATTTTAATATTAATGATATTAGATTTATTTAATAATTATATTAAATAAATTAGTTTAAAAATGATTTTAATATTAGAAAAATCATTTTAAATGAAAATAAATAGTTTAAAAATATTTTAAGTTATAAAATATAACTTTCAATATTTAAAGGTAAATTTCATTAATTATTTACTATTAATGATATTAGAATTATTTAATAATTATATTAAATAAATTAGTTTAAAATGATTTTAATATTATAAAAATCATTTAAAATGAAAATAAAGTGTTTAAAGATATTTTAAGTTATAAATTATAACTTTTAATATTTAAAGGAAAATTTCATTAATTTAATATTAAATGATATTAGATTTATTTAATAATTATATTAAATAAATAGTTTTAAAATGGTTTTATTTATTTAAAAATCATTTAAAAAGGATATAAATGAATTAAAAATATTTTAAGTTATAATTAATGACTTTTAATATTTTGATAAATAATACATTAATACTTTAATATTAATGATAATTATTTAAAAATGATTTTAATTCTTTTAAAAATCATTTAAAGGTAATATTAATACTTTAAAAGTATTTTTGAGTTATTATAAATAACTTTAATATTTTGGCAATGGTTTCATTAATAGTTTAATATTAATTAAATATTAATGATAATAGAATTATTTAATATTTAAATCATTTAATAATGATTAGGTGTTTGAAAATTTATGATAAATTATAATAAATGTTTAAAAATTATTATAAGTCATTTAAAAATAATATACTTGATACTTATAGATATTGAACTACGAGGATAGAGTCTTAGACTCGATAATTACCGATAAAGTAAATCGGATTACTGCAAGCGTATTTGAGAAATTGATCTGGACTTAGATAATTTGATTAGATATGTGTTTATTTGTGATTGATAGTTTGTGGAATATATGTGACAATGTGATTAGGTTATGTCTTTGTTTGCGATAAGCGTCTTTATGTGTTATAGTATGTTATTCTAATCGATCGAATGATCTTATTAATGATAGGTGTTATATAAAAGATAGAACTAAATTCTGTATATGTAAGCGGTACGTCATCGAGTCGATGATATCTTACCTTTGCATTTCCTTTATCTGATGGACATGAGTAAGAAGTTTGAAATTATATTATTATTATACTATATTATTAACCTATTGTGATATATTCTATATCAGATCATTGTTTATCAACATGTTAGTATATATGGTAATTAGGATATATATTATATTCGTTAATTTCTAAATATGGTTATACAAGTGTCCCCACTTGGATAATCATTGTATTTAATCACATGTTGTATATATATATATATATATATATATATATATATATATATATATATATATATATATATTAAAGCTATTTGATCGATTTAGACACAAATTTTGAAATATCGTTGAATATGATAAAAAACCTTTTGTATCAATCAAATTGTTTTGGTTGGATTCGGACTAAATATGAACATCCGATCACAGGGAAAACTTTTATATCATGGAGGAAGAGTGAAACGATAATATCGTTCTTGTAATGTAGTATTGATCAATCTGAGGGCCCATTGGGATGTACAACCTGCTGTGCCGTAAGTTATGGACGGTTTTTGAGATGAAGTTACGCTAAACCTTAGCGAAAACTAAAAACAATGTTCATAGTATATATCGACTACCTATATATATAGTCAATCGTAGTTTCAAAAATTTGAGATAGAATTGTTATGTTGTTATTATCGGTTGATTTACTTCACAACTATAAATTAGTTGTAGAAGTGATGTACAAAGAAAACATTTATTTCTTTCGATTAATTATATTTATAATTATTATTACTTCTTTGGGCACCCAAATGCTCATCCTTGCTTTAAATTTAAATGTTTTCGATTAGGCATGATCAACTAGAAGGTTAGAGACGAGAACAAGTGAAAAGGAAAGCAAAGCAGAATATGTTTAATGGTATCTTTTGTAATAGTTAGACAATATATAAGATAATGATATGTATTATATATCATGTAAGAATTATAGTAAAGGTTGCGTAATTGGGATTAGACTACGATAAATGTAAGTTAAGTTTGATATTTATATTATTATTATTATTATTATTATTATTATTATTAGCTCATAGAAATGGTATCGTAAAAACAGAGTTAGGGTTTCAAGTACCGAGTTTGGGGGCTTTACAAGTTGGTATCGAGCTTAGGGTTAAAAACCTTAGGTGGGTTAGACCTTAGGCTATAACCTTGGAGCGAGAGAGGAAGCGTTGAAAATACAAATAACTCATATAGAGTTAAAAAGGAGATGAATTGAATAAAGTTCATCGTCAAATCAAAATAAAAGATAACTTATATAAAACTATTATTTGTTGTGTGTATATATTAGTTGATAATCAAGATAGTTTTGTGTGTAGATGTCGGATAGAAAAGGATTAGGATACCCTCGAATCGTAAAGAAGAAGTCGACCTCCATGCATAGAGCCGATATCAAAGCCCGATAATTTGAAATAGAGGCTCACATTGAAAAAGCTACCTCAATGAGGTGGTTATTTTTTGAAAAGTATAATCTTGGGACCACGAAGCGATAGTATAAGTGATAGGTAAAGTATAGTTAAAGAATATGTGGTCGATGTCGAGTTCTTAAACTCATATATTTGTGGTGAGTTCTTAAACTCTCATAATGTATGGTAAGTTAGACGAACTAGGTGTAGTTAGGTGTGAATGGATTATTGAGGATAATGGGAATAGACAGATTTCTAAGCAATTGATCCTTAGTGGAGGCGTAAGAAATAAGTAGTACTAGTATTACTTGAATATGTATGATTCTATGTTATGTATATGATAGGTATGTTTTTATAAGGTAATATTTTTCAAATTTTGTATAAGTTGTGGCGTGATTCGACTTTTGAGTCACAAAGGGATAGCGGATGATTAAAAGCAATATATGTCTTTATGGGTATGTCAAGTGATATGAGTATGAATTTATATGGGATTAATGAAATAAGTTGGTATAAAGATAGTAGTTAATTATATGAGTCTTGGTTAATCTGAGAAAACCAAAATTTTAAAAATCTAATATTTTGAGTACATGATTATTTGAATATAAATTTTTGTGTTATATGATTATCGTATACGATAAGGCTTAGAATAAAGAATAAATTATGATAATGCATGAGGAGGCGAAAAGCGAAATACAGACGAGAAGAACACATCAACAAATTTGGAAGACAACCGGACGAATCTGAAATTTTGCGAATATGGGCGATCAAGCTATGCGAGCGGAATACGATGGCGGGAAGATCGGCCGGATAATCGATCGAATGAGCGTCAAAGACTTCAAAGGCAAATCGTCTTGCCGAGATTTAGAGGATCAATGACCATGTGGAAGCGTTTGTGATAGCTAGGATAACGAAGGGCAAAAGATAGTTTTGTCACCTATCTGATAAAAGGAAAGGAGATAAAGGAAAATCCAAGAATGTATGTGTGTTTTAAGTGTGAATCAATGGAGTATAAGGTGGAAGGCTGTTCAAGAAGGAGAAAGGAGGCAAGGAATGCGAATACGGGAAAAAGCGGCGAGGACATTGGCGACAACGGGACCAACATCAACAAATCAAACCAGCGAAATCAAGCTATAGCGTCTTCAACATGGCCAGATTCAAGAAGCTATAGCGGTAGGGATCTGACTCGAGTATTACTCAAATCAATTTTATTTCTTATATATTATTTTCTTATATATAGTAAATTATTTTATAAATTATTTTGAAGGAGGAAATTGAGTTCTATTAGAAATCAAATTTCCAGTATAAGCGAATAGATAAGCTTTATCTTTGAATAGTTAAAAGATCGATTCGATCAATTTTGATCGAGATCTACTTACAATGATTTGTGTATGCTATGTACTACCTGTATATATAGGTTTTAAAAGCGGTGATTTAGGGGATGGAATCTTTATAAGGAGAGGTGAATGTAACAACAGATATTTTTCTATATAATTAAATAGAAATTTTGCGTATATTTTTTTTTTATTTTTAAGGATGAGGATTTGTACAAGATAATATGTGTATGTAATTATGTAATAAATAAATAAAATATATTTATTACATGAATGTTTACAAATAATTTTATTTTAGAATTATTGATTATTATAAAAGTATATTCTTATAATAATTAATTTTATAGTAGAAATGTTTTTTTATTAATTATTTTCCATGAAAATATAATTATTATATTATTTAAATAATATATGAAATGATTTTTAGAATTATTATAATAATTATTTTATTTTATTATATGAATTTATTTAGATTAATTAAGTTAATTATTTTAACTTAATTAATAATGTTATATATGAAGAATAAATCGGATATGGAATCAAACCCTAATTTTGGATTTTGATCAAAGAATAAGAATAATAATATAATATTAATTATATTTTGATTTTTCGATGTTATAAATATATCTTTGTATGTGTGTGTATTGATAATGGTTGAGTCGATTTATGTATAATATTAAAACCCTAGCATTAATTTATTTAATTTTAATTTTTAAATTCAAATGAGAAATTTAAAGAGGTGTAATGTAATATGATATATATGTATTATTAGTTTTAATAATTAATTATTATAAACCCTAATTAAAATTAGAAACCTAATTAATTTAATTGAATTTTGAATTTTTAATTTGAAATAAATATGTATTATAATTGTATAATTAATGATAATGTTGGTATCATGTATTATATTATTATTTCAAAACCCTAATTGTTTTTAATAGTTAATTAGAAACCCTAATTGCTAACCCTAATTTGATAAGTGTAAACTAAGACTAATTAGTATAAACCTAATTCTAATTGGGTAATCTTAATTGCTAAATTGGAAAGTATTTAGTAAAATTAACCCTAATTAGGGAGAATCTTAATTATTCAAAACCCTAATTTTTATTTATAAATATTAAATTTCTAGAAAATTCTAATATTTAATTATTATAAACCCTAACCTAATTTATAAATTAAAAACCCTAATTTATAAATTAAACCCTAATAATCGCTAAATTGGGAAGTGTAATGCTAATTAGTGTCTCTTAAACCTAATTAGCAAAGTGTTAAGTAATTAAAAACTTAATTGATTAAGAAACCCTAATTTCAATTTTTAGAAACTAAAATTTTTTTTTTTTTACAAACCCTAAACTAGAAATCCTCTAAATTTTTGTGTTAAACCTTAGGGTTAAACCATAAGGGTTCAAACCCAAAAGGGTTTGCTAAATTACTAATTTTGCCATTAAAATTATAAGCCAAATGACCATTTTACCCTTTTCTTGCATTATTGTAGCTAACTTGTTAAAATAGCCAACACTTTAGTTGGTGACCACTCCAACAACTCCATGTGACTAATTACAACCACGACATCATTGATCATTAGCCATATACATACATACAAGATGATCATATATATAGATTGAGAGAGAGAAAAAATCATCATTTTCAAGCTTATTTTTGCACAATGCTCAATCAACCAATCTCTCTCTCTCTCTCACCCACGAAATTACTAGTATATCGGGTCCCAAAAGTAAAGCCCTACGATCACCCATAACAAATCACAAGATCGAGAATCAAAATTGATCGTAAAAGGTATAAACCCTAATTTGAAAAAATCGACCTTTGATCTTGTATGTTGTAGATGTTATGATTATATGTTTTAATATGTTATTTATGGTGTATTATGATGATCTGGGTTGATAGATGTTAGATCCATAACATCTAGAGGCTCAATTGAAGATTTTAAAAATCGGAAAAATAAAATTTTGTTGTCGTGATGAATGTCGGACCTCTAGATGTTGCTTGTTTTGTATTTTTGTTGTTTGAAGCTTTGATTTTGTAGTATGCTATGAGCACTTTGATCTTTATCAAGAACTTGATTTACTCATATCATTTGTATATTATGATTGCAAGATAATGAAGTCAAAGCCGTTGACCAAGCCATGACGAGAGTTACGGGTAACCCGAAACTCATTATTCAAAATCGACAAGTTTTCAATTGCTTTGGCTTCGATCTTGCAATTTGTTATGATTTTGTTATGTTTTTGTTGTGATGTTGTAGAATAGTATAAGTATTTTATACAATAATGCCTTTATATCATCTAGTTCATGTAAAACATACTACGTGACACCTATAGCGACAAGTTTAAATAGCCAGCTATAGTCCCTTTAGACAAATTTATTTATTATTAAAATTAATTATTTTTATTAAATTAATAGAAAAAAATAGTTTTTAATTATTAAAAATACAAAATAAATCATTAAAAATTATTTTAAAATCCAAAAATTAGTTTTTAATTATTTTGAATATATTTCATAAATATTTAATATTTTTGGAATATTAAAAGTATTTAATTTATTTAATTATAATATTAAATAAATTATTTAAAAATGATTTTAATACATGAAAAATCATTTAAAATTATATTATGGTATAAGAAAATAATTTAAGTTATTTTTGATAACTTTTAATATTTTGTGATGAATTTCATTAATTAATTAATATTAATGATAATTAAGTTATTTAATAAATATATTAAATAAATTATGAAAAATAGAATTAATGATTTAAAAATTATAGAAAAAATGATTTAAAGGTTATAAAAATATTTTAAGTTAAAATATAACTTTTGATATTTTGTCATGAAAAATATTAATATTTTAATATTAATGATATTAGATTTATTTAATAATTATATTAAATAAATTAGTTTAAAAATGATTTTAATATTAGAAAAATCATTTTAAATGAAAATAAATAGTTTAAAAATATTTTAAGTTATAAAATATAACTTTCAATATTTAAGGTAAATTTCATTAATTATTTACTATTAATGATATTAGAATTATTTAATAATTATATTAAATAAATTAGTTTAAAAATGATTTTAATATTATAAAAATCATTTAAAATGATGAAATAAAGTGTTTAAAGATATTTTAAGTTATAAAATATAACTTTTAATATTTAAAAGGATAATTTCATTAATAATTTAATAATAATAATAATTTAATAATAAATGATATTAAGTTTATTTAATAATTATATTAAATAAATAGTTTAAAAATGGTTTTATTTATTTAAAAATCATTTAAAAAGGATATAAATGAATTAAAAATATTTTAAGTTATAATTAATGACTTTTAATATTTTGATAAATAATACATTAATATTTTAATATTAATGATAATTATTTAAAAATGATTTTAATTCTTTTAAAAATCATTTTAAGGGTAATATTAATACTTTAAAAGTATTTTGAGTTATTATAAATAACTTTAATATTTTGGCAATGGTTTCATTAATAGTTTAATATTAATTAAATATTAATGATAATAGAATTATTTAATATTTAAATCATTTAATAATGATTAGGTGTTTGAAAATTTATGATAAATTATAATAAATGTTTAAAAAATTATTATAAGTCATTTAAAAAAATATGGTGATACTACTAAATAGATATTGAACTACGGATAGAGTCTTAGACTCGATAATTACCCGATAAAAGTAAATGATACTGCAAAGCATATTTGAGAAATTGATACGGACTTAGATAATTTGATTAGATATATGTGTTTATTTGTGATTGATGGTTGTTAAACATATGTGACAATGTGATTAGGTTATGTCTTGTTGCGATAAGCGGTATTATGTGTTATAGTATGTTATTCTAATCGATCAAATGATCTTATTAATGATAGGTGTTATATAAAGATAGAACTAAGTTCTGAATATATAAGCGGTAGCATCGGTGATATCTTACCTTTGCATTTCCTTTATCTGATGGACATGAGTAAGAAGTTTGAATTATATTATTATTATGCTATATTATTAACCCTATTGTGATATATTCTATATCAGATCATTGTTTATCAACATGTTAGTATATGGTAATTAGGATATATATATTACATTCGTTAATTTCTAAATATGGTTATCTACAAGTGTCCCCACTTGGATAATCATTATATTTAATCACATGTTGATATATATATGATATATATATATATATATATATATATATATATATATATATATATATATATATATATATATCTAAGCTATTTGATCATTGATTTAGACACAAATTTTGAAATATCGTTGAATATGATAAAACCTTTTTGTATCAATCAAATTGTTTTGGTTCGGATTCGGACTAAGTATGAACATCCCGATCATGGGAAAATTTTTATCGCCAAGGCGGACGAAGATGAACGATAATATCGTTCTTGTAATGTAGTATTGATCAATCTGAGGCCCATGGGATGTACAACCTAATGCCCGTAAGTTATGACGGTTTTGCGAGATGAAGTTACGCTAAACCTTAGCGAAAACTAAAAACAATGTTCATAGTATATCGACTACTACCTATATATATAGTCAATTACGTAGTTTCAAAAATTTGAGATAGAATTGTTATGTTGTTATTATCGGTTGATTTACTTCACAACTATAAATTCGTTGTAGAAGTGATGTACAAAGAAAACATTTATTTCTTTTCATTAATTATATTAATAATTGTTATTACTTCTTTGGGCACCCAAATGCTCATCCTTGCTTTAAATTTAAATGTTTTTGACTAGGCATGATCAACTCGAAGGTTCGAGACAAGAACAAGTGAAAAGGAAAGCAAGCGCAGAATATGTTTAATGGTATCTTTTGTAATAGTTAGACAATATTAAGATAATGATATGTATTATATATCATGTAAAGAAATATATAGTAAAGGTTGCGTACTTGGGATTAGACTACGATAAATGTAAGTTAAGTTTGATATTTTATATTATTATTATTATTATTATTATTATTATTTTCGCTCATAGAAATGGTATCGTGAAAACCTTGAGTTAGGGTTTCAAGTACACGAGTTTGGGGGGTTACTTTACAAGTTGGTATCGAGCTTAGGGTTAAAAACCTTAGGTGGGTTAGACCTTAGGCTATAACCTTGGAACAGAGAGGAAGCGTTGAAAATACAAATAACTCATATAGAGTTTAAAAGGAGATGAATTGAATAAGTTCATCGTCAAATCAAATAAAAGATAACTTATATAAAACTATTATTTGTGTGTATATATATTAGTTGATAATCAAGATAACTTTGTGTGTAGATGTCGGATAGAAAAGGATTAGGATACCCTCAAATCGTAAAGAAGAAGTCAACCTCCATGGTGAGAGCCAATATCAAAGCCAATATTTGAAATAGAGGCTCACATTGAAAGCTACCTCAATGAGGTGGTTATTTTTGAAAAGTATAGTATTGGGACCACGAAGCGATAGTATAAGCGATAGGTAAAGTATAGTTAAAGAATATGTGGTCAATGTCGAGTTCTTAAACTCATATGTTTGTGGTGAGTTCTTAAACTCATAATGTATGGTAAGTTGGACGAACTAGGGTGTAGTTAGGTGTGAATGGATTATTGAGGATAATGGGAATAGACAGATTTCTAAGCAATTGATCCTTAGTGAGGCGTAAGAAATAAGTAGTATTAGTATTACTTGAATATGTATGATTCTATGTTATGTATATGATAGGTATGTTTGTATAAGGTAATATTTTAAAATTTTGTATAAGTTGTGGCGTGATTCCGACTTTTGAGTCACAAAGGGATAGCGGATGATTAAAGCAATATGTGTATATGGTATGTCGAGTGTTATGAGTATGAAATATATGGGATTAATGAAATAAGTTGGTATAAAGATAGTAGTTAATTATATGAGTCTTTGGTTAATCTGAGAAAACCAAATTTTTCAAAATCTAATATTTTGAGTACATGATTAATTGAATAGAAAATTTTGTGTTATATGATTATAGCGTATACGATAAGGCTTAGAATAAGAATAAATTGTGATAATATGATATGAAGGAGCGAAAAGCGAAATACAGACGGAAGAACACATCGACAAAAAGTGGAAGACAACGGACCCGATCTGAGAATTTTGCGAATATGGGACGATCAAGCTATGCGAGAAGCGGAATACCGATAGCGGGAAGATCGGCCGGATAATCGATCGATGAGCGTCAAAGACTTCAAGGTAATCGGTCTTTGCCCGATTTAGAGGATCAATGACCATGTTGAAGCGTTTGTGATAGCTAGGATAACGAAGGGGGCAAAAGATAGTTTTGTCACAATCACCTAGGAAAGAGATAAAGGAAGGAGAGATAAAAGGGCGGAAGTCATGTGTGTTTTAAGTGTGAATCAATGGAGTATAAGGTGGAAGATGGAGTATAAAGGAAAGGAGACAAGGAATGGCAAGGAATACGAAGGAAAAAAATAGCAGGACATTGGCGACAACGGGACCAACATCAACAATCAAACCAACGAAATCAACTGCAAGCGTCTTCAACATGACCGTTCAAGAAACTGTAGCAGTCGGGGATGCAACTCCAAGTATTACTCAAATCAATTTTATTTCTTATATATTATTTTCTTATATATAGTAAATTATTTTATAAATTATTTTGAAGGAGGAAATTGAGTTCTTTTAGAAATCAATTTTTCCATTATAAGCGAGATAGATAAGCTTTATCTTTGAATAGTTAAAGATCGATTCGATCAATTTTGATCGAGAGATCTACTCATAATGATTATGTATGCTATGTACCACTGGTATGTATAGGTTTTAAAAGCGGTGATTAGGGATGGAATCTTTATAAGGGAGGTGAATGTAATAACCCGATATTTTCTATATAAATAAATTAGAAATTTTGCGTATAATTTTTTTTTTTTATTTTAAAGGATGAGGATTTTTGTACAAGATAATATGTGTATGTAATTATGTAATAAATAAAAATATATTTATTACATGAATGTTTACAAATAATTTTATTTTAGAATTATTGATTATTATAAATTATATTCTTATAATAATTAATTTTATAGTAGAAATGTTTTTATTAATTATTTTCCATGAAAATATAATTATATATTATTTAAATAATATATGAAATGATTATTAGAATTATTATAATAATTATTTTATTTTATTATATGAATTTATTTTAGATTAATTAAGTTAATTATTTTAACTTAATTAATAATGTTATATATGAAGATAAATCGGATATGGAATCCAAACCCTAATTTTGGATTTTGATCAAGGAATAAGAATAATAATAATATTATTATATTGTTATTATATTTTATTTTTGATTTTTATAAATATTTATATTATGATGTAAACCATGGATTCGTGTTTTGGAATAGGAATGTTGATAATAATTAATATTAATTATTTTTGATTTTCCCTAGTGTAATCTGATATGTAATGTGGATGATAATGGGTGTTCAAATGTAATATAAATAAATTAAAATGAGAAATTTTTTCAAATGTCAAATATGTCTGTTATATATAATATGTTATAGATATATTATATAATGAAATAATTAATTAGGTAAACCCTAATTAAAATCTAGAAAGAAACCCTAGTTAATATTTAGAAATTAATTTCTAAAACCCTAATTTGAAACTCAAACCTAATGTGTATGATTGGTAAGAAATTGTGATTAATGTTAATGCAAATATCAATTATTATTATTTGGAAACCCTAATTGTTAGAAAAATTAATAGCTAATTAGAAACCCTAATTGCTAACCCTAATTTGATAAGTGTAAAACCCTAATTGTTAACCCTAATTGCTAATTGGGTAATCTTAATTGCTAAATTGGAAAGATAAATACTATTTAGTAAAACTTAACCCTAATTAGGGAGAATCTTAATTATTCAAAAACCCTAATTAATATTTAGAAATATTAAATTTCTAGAAAATTCTAATATTTATATTATAAACCCTAATTTATAAATTAAAAACCCTAATTTATAAATTAAAAACCCTAATCGCTAAATTGGGAAGTGTAATGCTAATTAGTGTCTCTTAAACCTAATTAGCAAAGTGTTAAGTAATTAAAAACGTAATTAATTAAGAAACCCTAATTTCAATTTTTTGAAACTAAAATATTTTTTTTGTATAAACCCTAGTTGGAAAATCCTACAATTTGTGCTAAACCTTAGGGTTAAACCCTAAGGGTTAAACTGACCCTAAGGGTTTGACAAATTACTAGTTTACCCTTAATTTTATAAGCCAAAGGACAAAAATGCCCCTCTTGCATAATTGTAGCTAACTTGAATTATTGGCCAACACTTTAGTTGGTCACCAACTTTGACTTTCTTTTTGACTTAAAAGCACAAACATCACCATTCATCATATCTACATACATTGTATGATCATATATATAGATCTAAGAGAGAGAAAAATTCATTTTCAAGATTATTTTTCACAAATGCTCTCAACCTCTCTCTCTCTCTCCTCACCCACGAAATTTGCAAGTATATGGTCCCTTAATAAATTTCACGATCACCAATAACAAATCACAAGATCGTAATCAAGGATCGAGGTGTAAAGAGGGTAACCCTAATTTGAAAAAATCGACCTTTGATCCACCGTTAGATGTTATGATTATGTGTTTTAATATGTTGTTTATGGTGTATTATGATGATCTGGGTTGCTAGATGTTAGATCCATAACATCTAGAGGCTCGAATTTGAGATTCTACAAAATCTGGAAAAATAAAATTTTGTTGTCTGACAATGAATGTCAGACCTTGTAGATGTCAGTCTGTTTTGTATTTTTGTTGTTTGAAGCTTTATTTTTGTAGTATGCTATGAGCACTTTGATCTGTATCAAGAATCAAACTCATATCATAAACAGATTGCAAGATAATCGAAGTCAAAAGCCGTTGACCGGCCATGACTGGACATTTCTGGGTAACCCAAAAACTGCCCAGAAACGGTCTGACAAGCTTTTTAGGGCTTCTGATCTTGCAACGGGTTATGATTTTGGCTATGTTTTTGTTGTGATGTTGTAGAATAGTATAAGTACTACACAATAATGCCTTTATATCATCTAGTTCATGTAAAGAGTCAAAGTTGTGACGAGTCAAAGTATCGCCGACCATTTATTTGTCAATTTCGAAAACCTGATTCATGAAAGAACAAGGTCTCGACATGGTTTGACCATGCCAAATCGTATTCATGTGTTATTATTAGAGTAATATGATGTTATATACTTGTACCGGCATGCATTCACATAATTAAACCTTTAAACCACTTTAATCAAGCCGTGGACGACAAAGATATTAAGCTTCAAGTAGACACATTTAAGATT
The DNA here is from genome assembly GCA_020205605.1 of Panax ginseng. NCBI lineage: Eukaryota > Viridiplantae > Streptophyta > Magnoliopsida > Apiales > Araliaceae > Panax > Panax ginseng. The sequence continues at coordinate 92,952,358 of CM035140.1, forward strand.
GTTCTTCATTTTTTGGGTAACCCGAAAATGAAGAACGATTCGTTAATGATTTTAAAATTAACTTGATTTATTTAGGTTGGTCATGAACTTAGTATGAAGTTGTAGTATTACATTTTACTCCAAACATTAACAAACATATCAAAATATCTATTAATGGTTAAACATACTACCCCGCAAAAAAAAAATTTCAAGTACACCTATAAAACAAAATCGGCCACTATAGGGTCCTTTTTAGACTTTTTATTATTAAAATTAATTATTTTAATTAAATAAATAGAAAAAATAGATTTTAATTATTAAAAATACAAAATAAATTATTAAAATTATTTTAAAAAAAATTAGTTTTAATTATTTTGAATATATTTCATAAATATTTAATATTTTGGAATATTAAAAGTATTTAATTTATTTAATTATAATATTAAATAAATTATTTAAAAATGATTTTAATACATGAAAAATCATTTAAAATTATATTATGGTATAAGAAAATAATTTAAGTTATTTTTGATAACTTTTAATATTTTGTGATGAATTTCATTAATTAATTAATATTAATGATAATTAAGTTATTTAATAAATATATTAAATAAATTATGAAAAATAGAATTAATGATTTAAAAATTATATAAAAATGATTTAAAGGTTATAAAAGTATTTTAAGTTATAAATATAACTTTTGATATTTTGTCATGAAAAATATTAATATTTTAATATTAATGATATTAGATTTATTTAATAATTATATTAAATAAATTAGTTTAAAAATGATTTTAATATTAGAAAAATCATTTTAAATGAAAATAAATAGTTTAAAAATATTTTAAGTTATAAAATATAACTTTCAATATTTAAAGGTAAATTTCATTAATTATTTACTATTAATGATATTAGAATTATTTAATAATTATATTAAATAAATTAGTTTAAAAATGATTTTAATATTATAAAAATCATTTAAAATGAAAATAAAGTGTTTAAAGATATTTTAAGTTATAAATATAACTTTTGATATTTAAAAGGAAAATTTCATTAATAATATTAATTTATATTAATGATATTAGATTTATTTAATAATTATATTAAATAAATAGTTTTAAAATGGTTTTATTTATTTAAAAATCATTTAAAAAGGATATAAATGAATTAAAAATATTTTAAGTTATAATTAATGACTTTTAATATTTTGATAAATAATACATTAATACTTTAATATTAATGATAATTATTTAAAAATGATTTTAATTCTTTTAAAAATCATTTAAGGGTAATATTAATACTTTAAAAGTATTTTGAGTTATTATAAATAACTTTAATATTTTGGCAATGGTTTCATTAATAGTTTAATATTAATTAAATATTAATGATAATAGAATTATTTAATATTTAAATCATTTAATAATGATTTTGTTTGAAAATTTATGATAAATTATAATAAATGTTTAAAAATTATTATAAGTCATTTAAAAAATAATATGACCGATACTTTATAGATATTGAATTACATGTGGATAGAGTCTTAGACTCGATAATTACTCGATAAAAAGTCGTGTTAATCGACATACGTTTTAGAAATTGATCTGGACTTAGATAATTTGATTAGATATGTGTTTATTTGTGATTCAATGGTTGTGGAACATATGTGACAATGTGATTAGGTTATGTGCTGACTGCAATAAGCAGTGCTATGTGTTATAGTATGTTATTCTAATCGATCAAATGATCTTATTACTGATAGGTGTTATATAAAGATAAAACTAAGTTATAAATCGTAAGTGTAGCAAGATCGTGCAAGTATCTTCTTACCTTTGCATTTCCTTTATGCAATGGACATGAGTAAGAAGTTTCAGAATTATATTATTATTATACTATATTATTAACCCTATTGTGATATATTCTATATCCGATCATTGTTTATCAACATGTTAGTATATGGTAATTCAGATATATATTCTGTTCGTTAATTTCTAAATATGGTTATACGAGTGTCCCCACTTGGATAATCATTGTATTTAAACACATATGATATATATATATATATATATATATATATATATATATATATATATATATATATATATCTAAGCTATTTGACCGACTAGACACCAATTTTGAAATATCGTTGAATATGATAAAAACCTTTTTGTATCCAATCAAATTGTTTTGGTTCGGATTCCAGACTAAGTATGAACATCCCGATCATGGAAAATTTTTATGCGCTCAAGGAGGACAAAGAGTGAACGATCTATCATTCTTGTAATGTAGTATTGATCAACACAGGCCCATGGGATGTATCACCTAATGCCCGTAAGTTATGACGGTTTTGCGATGAAGTTCGCTAAACCTTATCGAAAACTAAAAACAATGTTCATAGTATGTCAACTACTATATATATATAGTCAATACGTAGTTTCAAAAATTTGAGATAGAATTGTTATGTTGTTATTATTGGTTCAATTTACTTCACAACTATAAATTCGTTGTAGAAGTGATGTACAAAGAAAACATTTATTTCTTTCAAATTAATTATATTCATAATTGTTATTACTTGTTGGGCACCCAAATGCTCATCCTTGCTTAAATTTAAATGTTTTCACTAGGCATGATCAACCCAGAAGGTTCGAGATAAGAACAAGTGAAAAGGAAAGCAAAATGTAATATGTTTAATGGTATCTTTTGTAATAGTTAGACAATATATAAGATAATGATATGTATTATATATCATGTAAAGAATTATAGTAAAGGTTATGTAATTGGGATTAGACTCGATAAATGTAAGTTAAGTTTGATTTTTATATTATTGTTATTATTATTAGTATTATTTCGCTCATAGAAATGGTATCGTGAAGAACCGAGTTTGGTTTTTCAAGTACCGAGTTTGGGGGCTTTACAAGTTGGTATCGAGCTTTAGGTTAAAAACCTTAGGTGGGGTAGACCTTAGGCTATAACCTGGAGAACAGAGGGAAACGTTGAAAATACAAATAACTCATATAGAGTTTAAAAGGAGATGAATTGAATAAGTTCATCGTCAAACAAAAATAAAAGATAACTTATATAAAACTATTATTTGTGTGTGTATATATTAGTTGATAATCAGGATAACTTAGGTGTATAGATGTCAGATAGAAAAGGATTAGGATACCCTCAAATCATAAAGAAGAAGTCAACCTCCATAACCGAGCCAATATCAAAGCCAATAGATGAAATAGAGGCTCACATTGAAAGCTACCTCAATAAGGTGGTTGTTTTGAAAAGTATAGTACCGAACCCTGAAACGATAGTATGACTGATAGGTAAAGTATAGTTAAAGAATATGTGGTCAATGTGTCCAGTTCTTAAACTCATATGTTTGTGGTGAGTTCTTAAACTCATAATGTATGGTAAGTTGGATTTAACTAGGTGTAGTTAGGTGTGAATGGATTATTGAGGATAATGGGAATAGATATAGATTTCTAAGCAATTGATCCTTAGTGGAGGCGTAAGAAATAAGTAGTACTAGTATTACTTGAATATGTATGATTCTATGTTATGTATATGATAGGTATGTTTGTATAAGGTAATATTTTTAAAATTTTGTATAAGTTGTGGCAAGTGATTCCGACTTTTGAGTCACAAAGGGATATCGGATGATTAAAGCAATATAAATATGGTATGTCAAGTGTTATGAGTATGAATTTATATGGGATTAATGAAATAAGTTGGTATAAAGATAGTAGTTAATTATATGAGTACTAGTTAATACAGTAAAACCAAAATTTAAAAAATCTAATATTTTGAGTACATGATAAAGAATAGAATTTCGTGTTATATGATTATACGATATATACGATAAGGCTTAGAATAAAGAATAAATTGTGATAATGCCGCCAAGGAGATTTAAAAAATGAAATATACAGATGTAAGAAACTCACAACAAAGTCGGAAGACAACTGCACCGACATGTAATTTTGCGAATATGGACGATCAAGTTATGTAATCGGAATACCAACCGCAGGAAGATCACCAGATAATAGATCGATTTAACGCCAAAGACTTCAAGGGTCATCAGATCGCCAGATTTAGAGGATCAATCGAATTGTAGTGGAAGAAACATTTGTGATAGCTGTAGGATAACTAAGGGGCAAAAGATAGTTTTGTCACCTATATGACGAAAAAGGAAAAGAAAAAAGGAGATGTGTGTTATAAAGGTGCGGAAGGTGTTTTAAGTGTGAATCAATGGAGTATAAGGTGGAAGGATCAATCAAGAAGGAGAAAGGAGACAAGGAATGCAAATGAATGCGGAAAAAAAAAAGCAGGACATTGGCGACAACGGACCAACATCAACAATCAAACCAACGTAAATCAACCGCAAGCGTCTTCAACACGACCATTCAAGAAACTCAGAAGAAAATGGGGATGCAACTCGTGTATTACTCAAACCAATTTTATTTCTTATATATTATTTTCTTATATATAGTAAATTATTTTATAAATTATTTTGAAGGAGGAATTTGAGTTCTTTTAGAAATCAATTTTTCCGTGATAAGCAGATAGATAAGCTTTTATTTGAATAGTTAAAGATCGATCGTTCGATCAATTTTGATCGAGATCTACTTGCAATGATTGTGTATGCTATGTACCCTGGTATATATAGGTTTTAAAACGGTGATTCCGGGGACGAAATCTTTATAAGGGAGGGTGAATGTAACAACCCGATATTTTCTATATAAATAAATTAGAAATTTTGCATATAATTTTTTTTTTTTTTATTTTAAAGATGAGGATTTGTACAAGATAATATGTATATGTAATTATGTAATAAATAAAAATATATTTATTACATGAATGTTTACAAATAATTTTATTTTAGAATTATTGATTATTATAAATTATATTCTTATAATAATTAATTTTATAGTAGAAATGTTTTTATTAATTATTTTCCATGAAAATATAATTATTATATTATTTAAATAATATATGAAATGATTATTAGAATTATTATAATAATTATTTTATTTTATTATATGAATTTATTTCTAGATTAATTAAGTTAATTATTTTAACTTAATTAATAATGTTATATATGAATAATAAATCGATATGGAATCCAAACCCTAATTTTGGATTTTGATCAAGGAATAAGAATAATAATATAATATTATTATATTTTGATTTTCAAATATGCTATAAATATGTATGTATACATATAATATTGATAAAATGGTTGTCTCGAAATCAATATGATGTAATATATTAATTATATTTTGATTTTTCAAACCCTAATATTAATTGAGTAACCCTATTTTTAAATTCAAATGGGAAAGGAGATTAATTTGTTTCATATGTGAAATTCAAATAGTAATATATTATATATATGATTTAAATAATTAATTAGGTAAACCCTAATTAAAATCTAGAAACCCTAGTTAATATTTAGAAATTTTAATTTCTAGAAATCCTAATTTGAAACTCAAACCGCAGTGTATGATTGGTAAAAAATTGTGATTAATGTTAATGCAAATATCAATTATTATTATTTGGAAACCCTAATTGTTAGAAAAATTAATAGCTAATTAGAAACCCTAATTGCTAACCCTAATTTGATAAGTGTAAACCCTAATTGCTAATTGGGTAATCTTAATTGCTAAATTGGAAAGATAAATACTATTTAGTAAAACTTAACACTAATTAGGGAGAATCTTAATTATTCAAAACCCTAATTAATATTTAGAAATATTAAATTTCTAGAAAATTCTAATATTTATATTATAAACCCTAATTTATAAATTGAAAACCCTAATCGCTAAATTGGGAAGTGTAATGCTAATTAGTGTCTCTTAAACCTAATTAGCAAAGTGTTAAGTAATTAAAAACTTAATTAATTAAGAAACCCTAATTTCAATTTTTAGAAACTAAAATATATATATTTTTTGTGCAAACCCTAGTTGGAAAATCCTACAATTTGTGCTAAACCTTAGCGTTAAACCATAAGGGTTTGACAAATTACTAGTTTTCCCTTAATTTTATAAGCCAAAGGACAAAAATGCCCCTCTTGCATAATTGTAGCTAGCTTGAATTATTGGCCAACACTTTAGTTGGTCACCAACTTTTGACTTTCTTTTTGACTTAAAAGCACAGCCATCAGCCATTAATTGCATCTACATACATTGTATGATCATATATATAGATCTAAGAGAGAGAAAAGTTCATTTTCAAGATTGTTTTTGCACAAGCTATCAACCAATTCTCTCTCTCCTCACCCACGAAATTCGCAAGTATATCAGTCCCTTAATACAGCCCCACGATCACCAATAACAAATCACAAGATCAGAATCAAGGATCAAGGTGTAAAGAGGTAGAACCCTAATTTGAAAAATTTGACCTTTGATCCACCGTTAGATGTTATGATTATGTGTTCTAATATGTTGTTTATGGTGTATTATGATGATCTGGGTTGCTAGATGTTAGATCCATAACATCTAGAGGCTCGAATTTGAGATTCTACAAAATCTGGAAAAATAATTAAAATTTTGTTGTCGACAATGAATGTCGGACTTTGTAGATGTCGGTGTTGTTTTGTGTTTTTGTTGTTTGAAGCTTTTATTTTGTAGTATGCTATGAGCACCTTTGATCTCAGATCAAGAATCAAACTCATATCATAAACAGATTGCAAGATAATCGAAGTCAAAAGTCGTTGACCGGCCATGACTGGGCGTTTCTGGGTAACCCAAAACCGCCAGGAAACGGTCTGACAAGCTTTTTAGGGCTTCTGATCTTGCAACGGGTTATGATTTTGGCTATGTTTTTGTTGTGATGTTGTAGAATAGTATAAGTACTACACAATAATGCCTTTATATCATCTAGTTCATGTAAAGAGTCAAAGTTGTGACGAGTCAAAGTATCGATTGATCGTCATTTGTCAAAATCGAAAACCCAGATTCATGAAGAACAAGGTCTCTGACATGGTTTGACCATGCCAGATCGTATTCATGTGTTATTATTAGAGTAATATGATGTTATATACTTGTACCCTCGCATGCATTCTACATAATTAAACCTTTAAACCACTTTAATCAAGCCAGGACGACAAAGATATTAAGCTTCGAAGTAGACACCTAGCACTGTTCTTCATTTCTGGGTAACCCAGAAAATGAAGAACAGTTCTGACAATGATTTTGAAAGCCTGTAACTCTCGGATTTGTCAGAGGTTGGTCATGAACTTAGTATGAAGTTGTAGTATTACATTTATACTACACTCCTAACACATTAACAAGCCCAGAACATATCAAGATCATAGATCTATTAATGTTTAAACATACTACCCTCAAGTCGACATGAATGTTCAAGGCAGCTCAAGAACACCTATAATGATAGTTTTTTTCGTCGCTATAGGTCCTTTAATGATTTTATTATTAAAATTAATTATTTTAATTAAATAAATAGAAAAAAATAGTTTTTAATTATTAAAAATACAAAATAAATTCCTAAAAATTATTTTAAATCCAAAAATTAGTTTTTAATTATTTTGAATATATTTCATAAATATTTAATATTTTTGGAATATTAAAAGTATTTAATTTATTTAATTATAATATTAAATAAATTATTTAAAAATGATTTTAATACATACAAAAATCATTTAAAATTATATTATGGTATAAGAAAATAATTTAAGTTATTTTTGATAACTTTTAATATTTTGTGATGAATTTCATTAATTAATTAATATTAATGATAATTAAGTTATTTAATAAATGTATTAAATAAATTATGAAAAATAGAATTAATGATTTAAAAATTATAGAAAAATGATTTAAAGGTTATAAAAGTATATTTTAAGTTATAAAATATAACTTTTGATATTTTGTCATGAAAAAATATTAATATTTTAATATTAATGATATTAGATTTATTTAATAATTATATTAAATAAATTAGTTTAAAAATGATTTTAATATTAGAAAAATCATTTTAAATGAAAATAAATAATTTAATAATATTTTAAGTTATAAAATATAACTTTCAATATTTAAAGGTAAATTTCATTAATTATTTATTATTAATGATATTAGAATTATTTAATAATTATATTAAATAAATTAGTTTAAAAATGATTTTAATATTATAAAAATCATTTTAAAATAAAAAATAAAGTGTTTAAAGATATTTTAAGTTATAAAATATAACTTTTAATATATTTAATTAAAATTTCATTAATAATTATTAATTTAATATTAATGATATTAGATTTATTTAATAATTATATTAAATAAATAGTTTTAAAATGGTTTTATTTATTTAAAAATCATTTAAAAAGGATATAAATGAATTAAAAATATTTTAAGTTATAATTAATGACTTTTAATATTTTGATAAATAATACATTAATACTTTAATATTAATGATAATTATTTAAAAATGATTTTAATTCTTTTAAAAATCATTTAAGGGTAATATTAATACTTTAAAAGTATTTTGAGTTATTATAAATAACTTTAATATTTTGGAAATGGTTTCATTAATGGTTTAATATTAATTAAATATTAATTATAATGGAATTGTTTAATATTTAAATCATTTAATAATGATTTCGGTGTTTAAAAATTTATGATAAATTATAATAAATGTTTAAAATTATTATAAGTCATTTAAAAATAATATGACTGATACTTACAGATATTGAACAACATGATAGAGTCTTAGACTCGATAATTACCCGATAAAGTCGTCAGTACACCGACATGTTTCAGAAATTGATCTGGACTTAGATAATTTGATTAGATATGTGTTTATTTGTGATTCAATGGTTGTGGAACATATGTGACAATGTGATTAGGTTATGTGCTGACTGCAATAAGCAGTGATATGTGTTATAGTATGTTATTCTAATCGATCAAATGATCTTATTACTGATAGGTGTTATATAAAGATAGAACTAAGTTACTAAATCAGAAGCAAGCAAGATCGTGCAAGTATCTTACCTTTGCATTTCCTTTATGCAATGGACATGAGTAAGAAGTTTCAGAATTATATTATTATTATGCTATATTATTAACCCTATTGTGATATATTCTATATCCGATCATTGTTTATCAATATGTTATATATATTAATATATATATATATATATTATTGTTTGTTAATTTCTAAATATGGTTACACAAGTGTCCCCACTTGGATAATCATTGTATTTAAACACATTTTGATATATATATATATATATATATATATATATATATATATATATATATATATCTAAGCTATTTGACCACTAGACACAAATTTTGAAATGTCGTTGAATATGATAAAATATTTTGTATCCAATCAAATTGTTTTGGTTTGATTCCAGACTAAGTATGAACATCCCGATCACGGAAAATTTTTATGCGCCTTAAGGCGGATGAGTGAAGGATGAACGATAATATCGTTCTTGTAATGTAGTATTGATCAATACAGGCCCATGGGAAGTACACCTAACACTCAGTAAGTTATGACGGTTTGGAGATGAAGTTCGCTAAACCTTAGCGAAAACTTAAAACAATGTTCATAGTATGTCAACTACCCTATATATATATAGTCAATACGTAGTTTCAAAAATTTGAGATAGAATTGTTATGTTGTTATTATTTGTTCAGTTTATTTCACAACTATAAATTCGTTTGTAGAAGTGATGTACAAAGAAAACATTTATTTCTTTTCACCTAATTATATTCATAATTGTTATTACTTGTTGGGCACCCAAATGCTCATCCTTGCTTAAATTTAAATGTTTTCAAATTAGGCATGAACAACTCAAGGTTCATACAAGAACAAGTGAAAAGGAAAGCAAACAAAATATGTTTAATGGTATCTTTTGTTTTAGTAATAGTTAGATGATATATTATAGATAATGATATAGTAAATTATATATCATGTGTAAAAGAATTATAGTAAAGGTAGAAATGGTATAAAAATATTTGGGATTAGATATGGCTTAGATAAAAATTGTAAGTTGTTAATATATATATTAATATTGGATATATTATATATATATTATTATTATTAGATATTATTCTGTTTTGATTGAAAAACAAAGTTACGATTGATGATTTTCATTTAAAAGAAATGGCTTGACCCATGATGTAAACTTTGAAGCCATGTCACTGAGTTAGTGAGAATGGTCTGACAGTTTTAGTTATTTACATAAAGTATGAAAACAAATGTTATGTGTTAATAATAGGAATGTTAAATTATGATTTCAGTAGTACTAAACTAAGAATGAGCATGTTATCAAGGGTTAACTAGTATTAGTAGTAACGTGATTCGATTATGTGAATTAAAAATCAAACTTAAATGATGTATATACTTGTTTATATATATATATAGAATGTTGGTAGTGACTAATTATGTCATGATGACATATATATAGGGTATTGAGATTCAAGTTGTAAGGTTTAGCTTCTGCTCAAGGCAAGTTCTCTAACCCTAAAACTTCGTTGTGCAAGTTTAATTTCGTTGAGTACGTTATTGCTTTTAAATTCAATTACAATTTCGCAAGTTGCTACCTCTACACTTTCGTAGAGCTAGATTGTTTATTATTGAGAAAGTTCTTGTCTCTAGTTGTTCATGAGGATGCAAGTATTCTAAATCTTATATTTTAATATTGAGCAAGTTTCTTTAATATGTAACTTGTTATTTAACATGCAAGTCGCTATATTTTAATATTCTAATGTTGAACAACTTTATCGTTCAAATTACTATTCACTATGCATGCTTAGCATCCAATTTTCAATAACCTTGACTTAATGTTGTTCAAGAAAATTATGTTATGATTATTCAATGTTTATGTTATTAGATTATTCCTAAAACATGATATTAATTTACAAATATCGATTCAGTTATGATTATTCCATAGCATACAGTTAGTTCTTTTGTATTCAACTAATCCTTAGTTGATGACCGTTGAATTCTAAATTATCTTGTAATGTATCCAAACCAAACCTACTTTGAGTGCGGACTTGTATTCTAAAATCTTGAGATGAACAACTCTTTTATTAGAGGTTTACGCTTAGCGTTGAAATGGTTGTGCACAATACATTGTACGAAGGGTTGATCCCCCTAAATACGTGGAGTCCTTATAGTCTTATGAATGTTAAAGTTAAAGTTGAAAGATTACTTATAACTGTGGACATGATTCGTGGTCATTAGACCCTCTGTAGTATGTTTCAGAATGTTAATATAACATATCATTCAGTTCTATTTAGCCTATTTCTGGCAATTGTTGTAATGTTGTAAAGTTATTCATTCTTCTTCAAGTGAGCTTTGTTTGCTCACTCTTGCATACTTATACACTTATTGCAGCTAAGGTTGAGAAGGTCAATGAACCTACCACTAGCAAAGGAATGGGAAAAATGTACAAGTGATGAAGACTTGTAATTTTATTTTTATCGTTATGATAATAGACTTTTAAATATGATGTGATGTAAGAAATTTTAAATTCCGCATTTGAATGATTGTAATTAAAGGTTAGATAACCTGGGAGATTTTTTTTATTAAATGTAATCCTGTATGGGCATATTTTTATTATTCAATTTTATTATGATTGGGTAGTTAGTAATAAATGTTTGATTAAGTGAACACCAAATCTTGAGAAAATGAAGTACCAAGATTTGGGGGTGTTACATCTAATGACATACAACCTCGTGTTATCATAAGACAGGGTTGTGCACATCCACTTGCTGAGTATATCTACGAGCACTACCTATATAATCTTGGTGTTTGGTTGAAGTATAATTCTCAATTAGAGACAGTGGAGATAATGATATGTCAAGAGAAGACTCACTATTGGAAAGAATATGATAGTAATCTTCTCATTTTTCTTTGGGGTCTTTTGGGTCAACCAATGATAATTCTGTGGGTATATGATATCTATCATAACCTAGACGCATGGCCTCCCATGTACGAAGGTTTCCTTGAGCATTTTCCAAAGATTTTAATTTTTAAAACAGTTATTGACTGTACCTTTATGTAAGGTGCCATTGTGACGTGTTATCCAAGTAGGTGTCCAAAGTCACAGTTGGTATATATTTGTATCAAAACTCGCAACATATGTGTTGTAGTATTTTGCACGACAATTATAGTAATAAAGTTGTAGTTATTTTCTGTACCATGTATTTGGCAACTCAAAATAGGTTGGATGGATTGGACCTATTTTGGGGGTGTCACACTAATCCCAGCGCCGGGGCGCTAGGAGGCAGTGTTTCTGCGCTGTGAATAGTGTTGGGGCAATGGGGAAGGGTCTGGTCAAGCTTGGACGCGTTTTGTGGTGAATTTTGACACTTTTTTTACTCCAAATTGGATTGGGTTTCCTTCTAAGCTAAAAATTGGACTTGTAACCTATAAATACATGATGTAAGGCATAAAATAAAGGCGGCTTACATAGATTAGATTAGAGATACACTCTATTAGATTAGAACATAAACCCTAGTTTTTATTAGTTTTGGAGATTGAAACAACTTGGAAACCATTGAAGATCAAGAGCAGGAGCTTGAGGAAGATGGAGATTTGCTGACAACAGATTTATTCTTCACTCTACTCTTACTTTTATCTTTTAATGTCTATTAAATTGTGGATTCTTGGTTTTAATTCATTAATCATGAACTAAATCTTTTATTAAGACTACAAATTGAACCTTTTATGTCTATGAATTAATTATTTAATTTATTCTAATTATTTATGTCAAGGTGAATTGTTTATCATGTCTTGTGTGTATTTATTTAATTATTTGGCCAGTAATTACCGTGTTACTCCAGAAGGATTCGGAAGATGAAATCTAGGGTTGGAACTGGACATGATAACATGTAGGCTTAATTATTTGCATGAGATAAATAATTAGGGTCGTGAATTGAATAGGAATATCTGTTCACTGCATTTAATAAATTTGGAATTGGAATTTAACGGGCTTGGTTTAATTATTTTGCATAGGAATATAGAAGGATTAATTGAATTGAATAAAAGTTATATGTTCACTTGGGAATGGGCTTTTAACAACTAGAATTCTTGTTAACAATTCAGGTGGCATAATAATTGGGTTAATTGGATAATTGGTTTATAGTTCATAATTGGTGATGTTGTAGTCTTAATTTTTATTTATTTGAATTCATTTATAAAGTAATACAGTTTAGTTAGTTAATTTAGTTTGTTTAAGTTTAAAAATCATAAATTACGATTGTTTAAATAAAATTAATTTGGTTAAGAACTAGTACTTGGTGATGTACAACTGCAGAATTTACTGGTATATTGGCCTCGTTCTTATTAAAAGCAGTCGTTAACAAGTTAACGAACTCTTGCATCGGGTTAACCGAACCTCCCTCCGGTTGATTAACATTAGCCCCTTGATTTCTTTGTCTCCTTCTTGGCGGCATTTTGTTGTTAAGATAAACAACACGTCATTATTACTTCTTCTTGTTAGTGAGTTATTATTCATTACTTAAACAATAACTTTAACTCATTGCACAATATGTTCCATAAAAAGGCTTATATTGATTTACTTCTTGTAGTATAATACTACATCGTTCACATTACACAGCCTTAGCTGATTACATTCATATCCCGTAATTGCTTTCCAAAAATTGGGATTTATAAAATACTATCCTTTGATATATAAAAGAGGGTTTTACGTCACTACTAGATACATCATATTTACATATCTAACTCTACTCTAGCTACTATTAGGTTACATCTTCCTTATGGCATTCTCAAAATCTGCATTGGCAAGACCGGCAATCCGCATGAGAACTCCTATGTATATAGGACATCCTCCCTATCTTCTGCTTCTTGACCTTTAGCTCCTGCTTGAGCTCAAAGGTTTCTTGTTTCAGCTTGTGGACCTTGTCCTTCACCAAAACTCTTTCATCGTGCTCTTCCTCCCACATATCCTCTATACTTTTCTTATCTTCCAGGATTTCCTGGACTTCTTCCTTCAATTCCCTGACCTCCTTTCCCAGCTGGATATTTTTATCCAATAAGGCCATGAACAGTGTTTTCATTGTCTCACCAAGAGCCACCTCCTCTTCAGGTGTTACGGGGTCAAAAGATGCTACCTCTACCTCCTCCTCCGACATGCCATCGAACATGGACATGAGGTCTAAGATTTCAGAGTCTCCAGACTCAACTATCACCACTTCCGGCACTTCTGCTATAGGGTTCGGTAAGATCTCTATTTGGTTCACTGACTCCTCACTTACTACATGTATATCCCTATACATTTTGTTTTCTCCTGACATCTATAACAAAATAGTTTAGTTTGTTTAGTACACGTCAGTAGAATATATAATAAAAACACATATCATAATTAAATGCATTTTTAGGGTTAATTTCATCTTTTACTTCTTTAACTTTTCTTAAGGTTATGACTTAAGGTTCTTTTCCACCCTTAAGTTTTATAACCTAATACTTTGATACCAACCTGTGACGCCCCGAAATCCGGGTATCTTCCAACCCGACATATGGTGCTACACGGTGCTACAGTTCACATATACATTCAATTGAAAAGCCTCAAAAGAACGAATATGTCTTATATATATTCAAAAAAATATTACCATTCCCCAGGTTCTTTATAACCATTACATTTGTTCTTGTCATAATATCAAATAATAACAGCATTCAACATATACTATTACAAAAGCAATCTATATGCTCGCCTTAGCCTTTCCTTTATCTTTATCGGATGCTTCGGTTCGTCCGGTCTTAGCTGCATTCATATGGTTCAAGCAAGAATGAGCATAACTATCCCAGTAAGTATGCCAATTTCATTTAACAATATGCTTGAAACATACAAATCGTATATCTTCAATAACTGAACAATAGTTATGAAGTACTATCGATAATTAAAAATAGCACTTCTCTTCCTTCAAAACATTTCATCATGAACAACATTCATAAAGTTTGGTTCAAGACCATGAGCATTCTATATTTTCTTTTAAAAGGACAACCTGGTACTAAGTCTGTAAGTTCGTCATATCTTACGAGCACGTCTAGGTGATGAGCCTATAGTACTCTATATTGTACAACACTACTTTCTTTAAACGTATGTACGTTTAAGGTTTGGCAACCTCACGTGTTTGTCGTTTGACGACAAAACATTTGTTTATGTATACTCAGTCTTCTTTTAAAAACCATACCAAAATAGTTTGGCAAAACTTAACAACTTTGATAACATTTCAATAGATTATAAGAAATCCATAAAACATCTTAAGTCTAGCCGAAGGAATTGGCTTCAAATTCATCATACATCAATTTATGCGTAAGGTACATGAATTACAAAGCTTGTCCAAAGAATTCAGACAAGGGTCAGAATACTTGCCTTTAGCATCTTCTACAGTTTTAATACTTTTTCTTTGAGTCTTTAAGGTCTCTACATTACATGATCACATAACATACCATATTAGGTCATATATAATCAAGTAAGTTTACTACCATATCTTACCCTTCTTCTCAATTTAATCATATCTTAGATTGTTTAACATTGTTTCTTATGTTTACGTAATCGTTCATCAACCTTTAGTTGAGTTCTAATCATCTTTAAGGAAGTCGTTTCAAGTTAATCAAAGATATAGTTCATAGTTAATTAGCTTCCTTCCTTCTTTATACACTTAGTCATTCTTCTCTGCCCCTATACACAACTCGCCCTACGGCGTGGTTCATCAATGCCTATGGTCTGGACTCGGGACTGCGGTGCGATTCCCTTTGTTAATTGTCGCGTTGTGGCACCACTCTTCAGTGGTCGATGGTCAAGTCTGGCATTGCGTCGCCATCCTTTAAGCCTTGGGCCGCGCCGCAGCGCCGGCGTTGTGCCACAGACAACTTTGATAGATAATTTCTTATGTGAGATTCTCGGGCTCATAACTTCTTCGTTATAAGTCCGAATTGGCTCGTTCAAAAGCCGTTAGCTCACAAATTACATGCTCTAAGTTTTCATGCAAGAATTTTACATTTTTGAATCCGTTAACATGGAATTCACCTTTTAATTCATTTTTAACGAAAACGATAAACGTTCGTGAATGTTCATATCCCGTTTCTTCGTTCTAAGTCGGAATTTGGTCATTCTTGAGTCCATAACTCTAGAATGCCAACTTGGACTAATCTCCATCGAAAAACAACATTTATGAGTTCAATGTTAACTTATAACTTCCATTCTGAGAATTTCACGATTTCGACGATTATCGTCTAATCTCGTAAATTCCTCCATAACTTCATTACTTAAGATTTTTACATTGTTTCAAATGGATTCATTACATCATACTAACATCCTAACCAAACATATTTCACTATGTATACATGCTAAATTCTTTCATGTTCTTCATGAGTTCATAACTTTCATTATTATGCTTATCTTACAACATGACTTATTAAAGCTTAAGGCCTTTGATTAGTCATTCTCATCACTTTTTAGTATACAAGTTTTACCACTATTCATTTCTCTAACAATTGAAGAGAGGGAGAATCATGGTTTAAGATCATTACCTTTGAAGATCACTTGGTTCTTGTATAATTCCAAATTTTACGAATAAAGATTTAATTTTCTCGAAATATTTTTTTCAAAATTATGATGTGGATTTGAGATAATGTAATAGTTGTGGGTAATATTTATAAATTTTGAAAAGTATGCAAGTTGTTGTATAATATTCGATTGGTCGGGGAATATTCTTTTTGTCGGGGAATATCCTTATGACGGTACAATCATTGGTGGACCCCACAACGAAATTATTGTCGGATTGAGAAAACGACAAAAATATTTTTATGAAAATAACGGCGGAAGTTTTACATTTATTGTACTTTTACATTTAAAAGTACAATAATACGTGTGGTTGCATAGTAGCACACGGTATTGATTATTGATGCTTACGTAAGAAGTAACTCAGTTTTGTTCAATTATTGCTACATTAATTGTTGCGTAGTATCTCATGTTATTTGATTCAATTATTGTCGATATTTTATATTATTAAATCAATAATTGAGATGACAGAGTTATTAATATTATTATTTGCAATATTTACGATGTCAAGAAGTTCTGTCAAGGAGAGGTTTGGTCACCTAATTTGCCAATGATAGGAGAAATCCTTATTGGAAAGCCCCCTCTTTCCTGTGAACGACCTGGTATATTTATATTGTTAATTATAATAATGGTGATAAATGTTGTTTTATTATTATTATAAATGTAATAAAATAGAAAACTTTTATATAAAGCAGAATACTTTTTATAAAGTTTTGTTTTATTTGATTATAAATAGAATATATTATATTTTATTATGCATAGTATTTGTATAGTAAAAAAATTTATATAAAATAGAATACTTTTTATAAAGTTTTGTTTTATTTGATTATAAATAGAATATATTATATTTTATTATGCATAGTGTTTGTATAGTAAAAACTTTTTATATAAAATAGAATACTTTTTTATAAAGTTTTGTTTTATTTGATTATAAATAGAATATATTATATTTTATTGCATAGTGCAACATAGTATCATTTATATTCTCCTATAAATAGGATGCTTAGTTAGAATTGAAAATCACACCAGAAATTCAAAGAATTCTTCTTCTATAATCTTGAGCGTATTTCTTTAGAGTTTAAGAAAGCTTTGAGCATAGAAAATAGTACAAGTTTTCTTCAAGTATATCCCCGTCCTACCCGTCGGAATACTCTTCTTTTTAAGGTAAGGGATATTATTATTATAGTAAGGGGTATTATTTCTTTCGTTTTTATGAAGAGAGCTTCTGTTATTCCATTCTTTATTATTATGTTGGAATAACCTGTCTATGTGAAGTATTGCATACATGGTGAAATTCTTCTGTTATTCCATTCTTTATTATTTTGTTGAATAACACATTCTGCATGCGATTACATCGCATGCCCAGTGAATTCATTGTTATTCCATTCTTTATTATTCATTTGGAATATCACGTCTGCGTGCATATTACATGACTGGTTACATTCTTTATTATTCTGTTGGAATATCCTATCTGTGCGAGTTACGCATGACCTGGTTCCATTCTTTATTATTCTGTTGGAATAACCTGTCTGTGTGGTCTATCGCATGCCTGGTGAATTCTTTTGTTATTCTATTCTTTATTATTCTGTTGGAATAACCTGTCTACGCGAACTACTGCATGCATGGTGAATTCTTATGTTATTCCATTCTTTATTATTCTGTTGGAATAACCTGTCTATGTGGATTACCACATGCATGGTGAATGACCTTTCGTATTCATTCTTTATTAAATTGTGGAAATGACCTATCTACGTGGATTACCGCATGGCGGATGAAAATCCATTTGCAATTTCGTATATTCTATTATACTCGTATGAGATATCATTTCTTTTGTACTCGTCATGAAATATCATTTTATTTGGTATTTTATTTACGTGTTACTATTCACCCAAATTACTATTCACCCGAATATTATTCACTCGGGTATTTGGGGTACTTTTCATGTCGGGGTACTATTAACGATATACTATTCCTGAAGTACTATTCATGGGGTACTATTCATGGGGTACTATTTACCCGAAAAATATATTTCTTTTATGTCCAAATTATTTTTGGTACATGAATATTATTCTTGAATTTTACTCCACAAAGCAGTATCATGTTGACAATTTGGACGTTGTTGAGTTCAGGATAAATTAACTTATAAATCTTTAAAATTTATTTTTGAACTTCTTTTATTGAATATTCATCATCCTCATGCTTATATTATGTTGAAAGTCATATGTGGCCTGTAGTGCATAGATGGACTTGGTATGATTATGACCAGGGATTATTCGGTATAATCATGACCGTAATGTTACAAATAATGTGGAAAAAGTCCTCATTCGCCCGTAGTGCATTGATGGGCGATTTTTGGTATGATTATGGCTATGGATTCTCTTGACAAAGGGTGCAAAGATGAATTATTTTTATGGCATGATCAATCTTGATTGATGAAAAACACGATTATCTTTGGCTCAGAAGTGCATGGATAATTCGTGGTCGTGATACTAAAGAATATCCTTCATTCGTAGAAAAGGGGATGATTTAATGATGTGGATTATTTATTGTTTGAGTCTCAAATGATAAAATTTATGATAAATTTTTTTAAATCATAGAAGATAGTAGATTTTATGCTCTACTTGACTCTTCTAATGGGTTGCTTATTCACTGCAGGTTGTTGATCTAAAACTTGTTATCTATTATATTCTATCGGTTGTTATATTGTTGAAGGCTAAGGATAATTTATTCGCATTATCTTAGTCATAATATTTCTTCTTTGGGCTAGTTGAGCTCACCCTTTCTTTCAATGTTCTCTTGAAATGAGAATATAATTTGGGACTAGTCGGGGAATGGATTGACAAATCCAGATGGTTGCATTAGTAGTCCTCACTATTGCGTGAAATAGTGTGATAATAAATGTATTGAGGACTTATTTTGAGTTTGAATACCGCTCACAAGACAATATTTGTATTAAAACTCATGACTCATTTGTATATTTAAGTTTGTATTTGTATTTGTATCATGTATTTGGCACTCGAATAGGTGATGTATACTGCTTTTGGGGCGCCACGGTTAATATCAAAGCTTTAGGATATGATCCTGGTGAGATGTGAGACAAGAACTAGGAGGGAGAGACGGAAATTCCTTCGCTAGTATGACCTACCTAAGTTTATTTGGTATTTAATTGGTCGGTCAGAGTATAGGGATAACATGTGATATGATAACTAACCCTTGTTTTGTGGCAGTGTTTGAAAATGGTAGCTAAAAATGTTAACAATAGAGTGAATGAGACCGTTGAGACACCTTTAATCACTAACCAGGCTAATGTGATGTCAAACGAAGAAGAAATTAGGGATATCTACGTGGTGAGTGAAGAACTAATAGTTGCACCCGAGCTAGTTGTAGAGGTAGCAGCTGAGAGCGATGAAGAAGAGGAACCTGAGGAGAATTTATTAGAAGAATTTTATGATTGAAATTTAGAATTACAAAATCGTATTCATGAGTTAGAAGAAGAAATTTGAAGAAGAAAAGAAAGGTCGTGGAGCAAAGAGATGTAATAATTCAAAATTGTGTTACCCGATGTGCGATGCTTGAACAGAAGCACTCTTTGGCATAGTATAAGATATTATAGCTGGAATCTGAGAATGCTATGATCAAAGTTTTGATGAAAGAAGAAACAACTGAATGAAGGAGAATATATGATGCATGGGTAAAAGCCGCACGACGCGTAGATATTGTAGAAAAAGACGTCAGATCTAATAAGGCCAAAATAGATGAAATGGATTTTGCTTTTTGGACAACAATTGGGAGAATACAACATTAAATTCATAATTACCCTGTGTAGAGCGGTCAACCCCAATTCGATATGGATCGGAGAGTAATTATTGAATCATAGATCAGGAATGTGATGAAGTAATTAAGGGTGGAATGTACTCTATAGCAAAGTCAAATCCAGTAGTTTAAGTGAGAGCGTTTGTCGAGAAAATCGAACGAAGTTATTACGGGTAAGTTAATCATAAGCTCTTGCAAAATCTATACCTTATTCGATATCGGTTCTACCTATTCTTTTATCTCTCTTACTTGCGCTCAACATTTAAATTTGACTCCGGATAAATTAAACTTTGACTTATCTGTTGAAACTCCGTTTGGAGAAACCTTCGTTACATCCATTGTTTATAAATCTTGTTGATTCAAATTGACACTTTCACGTTACATGTTGATCTTATCTTTTTGAAAATACTTGCCTTTGACGTGATTTTAGAAATCAACTGGTTAACTACTCATCGTGCTAAAATTGATTATTTTCGTAAGGTGATTAGCTTTTATATTCCTAACCAACCTATTATACGAATTCAAGCAACCAAACCACTAAAGTTAATCATTGTTATATCAAGCCATAAGTAAAGAGCCCCGAGCCTTTAATCTGGTGACTTCCTTAATGTGGAATGCAAGCGGATTTTTTCGTAGGCGACACTATGAATGATGATGGCAAATTTATAGGTATCAATGTGACGTGTTATCCAAGTCTTGGATGAGAGTCACAGTTTTGAATGATATTTCTAAAGTTAATAAATTTCCTGACATATTCTTAAAGACTTCTTAGCCTACCCCTAGAACGTGAAATCGAATTTTGTATTGACCCTAGTACAAAACCCATTTCTAAAACCCTCAAATATTTATTTACCTAAAACGATCGTATAATGTGCCAAAGACGTTGCCTCGAGCTGTTGAAAGATTACGATAATACCATTCAATACCATCGTGGAAAAGCGAACGTGGTAGCTGACGCATTGAGTAGAAGATCGTATGCGTTTACGAGTGCGAATATATGAACCTACGTGAAGATAACGAATATATGATTAGAACCAAATTTAGTCCATAATGTTAAAGATGCTAAAGCTACAGACCCGGAGCTGATGAATACGAAGAAAAAGGTTCAAGAGAGCGTTATTTTAAAAGCAAGAGTTACTGAAGAGAGGAAATCTCAACCCTCGATTTAATTGGCCCATTTGAAATCCTCGATCGAGTAGGAACTGTGACCTATAAACTCGTTTTACCGCCAAGTATGTCGCGTGTTCATAATGTTTTTAACGTATCGATGTTACGTAAATATGTGGACGACCCGAACCACATTATTAATTTAAGAACCGGACGAGATAGCGGATAATTAAACGTATGAAGATGTACCTGTTAAAATCTTGAAATATATTTTACGCTCATAGGTTATACCTCAAGAGTTAGAATCTGGCGAAGTGTCCTCATTTGTTCGGCATACCAGGTACGTACGTAAATTTTGAGGGCGAAATTTCATAAGGAGGGGAGATTGTAAAATCCCAAATTTTACGAATAAAGATTTAATTTTCTCGAAATATTTTTTTCAAAATTATGGTGTGGATTTGAGATAATGTTATAGTTGTGGGTAATATTTATAAATTTTGAAAGTTTGCAAGTTGTTGTATAATATTCGATTGGTCGGGGAATATTCTTTTTGTCGAGGAATATCCGTATGACGGTACAATCATTGGTGGACCCCACAATAGAATTATTGTTGGATTGAGAAAACGACAAAAATATTTTTATGAAAATAACGGCGGAAGTTTTATCGTTAAAACTGTTGAACTAATCGGTAATAAAAGTACAGTAATACGCATGGTTGCATAGTAGCACACGGTATTGAATATTGATACTTACGTGAGAAGACACTCAGTTTTGTTCAATTATTGCTACAGTAATTGCTGCATAGTATCTCACGTTATTTGATTCAATTATTGTCGATATTTTATATTATGAAATCAATAATTGAGATGACAGAGTTATTAATATTATTATTTGCAATATTGACGATGTCTAGAAGTTCTGTCAAGGAGATGTTTGGTCACCTAATTACGCGCCAATAGGGAGAAATCCTTATTGGAAAGCCCCCTCTTTCATGGGAACGACCTGGTCGATTAATATTGGAAGTTATAATAATGGTGATAAATGTTGTTTTATTATTATTATAAATGTAATAAAACAGAAAACTTTTTATATAAAACGGAATACTTTTTATAAAGTTTTATTTTATTTGATTATAAATAGAATATATTATATTTTATTGCATAGTGCAACATAGTATCCTTTCCATTCTCCTATAAAAAGGATGCTTAGTTAGAATTGAAAATCACACCAGAAATTCAGAGAATTCTTCTTCTATAATCTTGAGCGTATTTCTTTAGAGTTTAAGAAAGCTTTGAGCGTAGAAAATAGTGCAAGTTTTCTTCAAGTATATCCCCGCCCTACCCGTCGGAATACTCTTCTTTTTAAGGTAAGGGATATTATTATTATAATAAGGGTTATTATTTCTTTCGTATTCATGAAGAGCGCTTCTGTTATTCCATTCTTTATTATTATATTGGAATAACATGTCTATGTGAAGTACCGCATACATGGTGAAATTTTTCTGTTATTCCATTCTTTATTATTATATTGGAATAACCTGTCTATGCGGTCTATCGCATACCTGGTGAATTCTGTTGTTATTCCATTCTTTATTATTCTGTTGGAATATCCTGACTGTGCGGATTACGCGTGACATGGTTCAGGAATGTGATGAAGCAATTAAGGGTGGAATGTACTCTATAGCAAAGTCAAATTCGGTAGTTTAAGTGAGAGCGTTTGTCGAGAAACCCGAATGAAGTTATTACGTGTAAGTTAATCATAAGCTCTTGCGAAATGTATACCTTATTCGATACCGGTTCTACCTATTCTTTTATCTCTCTTGCTTGCGCTCAACATTTAAATTTGACTCCGGAGAAATTAGACTTTGACTTATCTGTTGAAACTCCATTTGGAGAAACCTTCGTTACATCCATTGTTTATAAATCTTGTTGATTCAAATCGATACTTTCACGTTACATGTCGATCTTATCTTTTTGAAAATACTTGCCTTTGACGTGATTTTAGAAATCAACTGGTTAACTACTCATCGTGCTAAAATTGATTATTTTCGTAAGGTGGTTAGCTTTTATATTCCTAACCAACCTGTTATACTAATTCAAGCAACCAAACCACTAAAGCCAATCACTGTTATATCAAGCCATAAGTAAAGAGCCCCGAGCCTTTATCTGGTGACTTCCTTGTGTGGAATGCATCGAAGCCAGACTTTCTGTAGGCGACACTATGAATGATGATGGCAAATTGATAGGTATCAATGTGACGTGTTATCCAAGTCTTGGATGAGAGTCACAGTTTTGAATGATATTTCTATCGTTAATAAATTTCCTGACATATTCTTGAAGACTTTTTAGCCTACCCTAGAACGTGAAATCGAATTTTGTATTGACCCTAGTACAAAACCCATTTCTAAAACCCTCAAATATTTCTTTACCTAAAACGATCGTATAATGTGCCAAAGACGTTGGCTCGAGCTGTTGAAAGATTACGATAATACCATTCAATACCATCGTGGAAAAGCAAACGTGGTAGCTGACGCGTTGAGTAGAAGATCGTATGTGTTTACGAGTGCGAATATATGAACCTACGTGAAGATAACGAATATATGATTAGAACCAACTTTAGTCGATAATGTTAAAAGTCGCTAAAAGCTACTGAACCAAGTCGATGAATATGAAAGAAAAGGTTCAAGAGAGCGTTATTTTAAAAGCAAGATATCTTTGAAGAGGAAATCTCAACCCTCGATTTAATTGGCCCATTTGAAATCCTCGATCGAGTAGGAACTGTGGCTTATAGACTCGTTTTACCGCCAAGTATGTCGAGTGTTCATAACGTTTTTAACGTATCGATGTTACGTAATTATATAGATGACCCGAACCACATTATTAATTTAAGAACCGGACGAGATAGCGGATAATTAAACGTATGAAGATGTACCTGTTAAAATCTTGAAATATATTTTACGCTCAAAGGTTATACCTCAAGAGTTAGAATCTAGCGAAGTGTCATCATTTGTTTGGCATACCAGGTACGTACGTAAATTTCGAGGGTGAAATTTCATAAGGAGGGGAGATTGTAAAATTCCAAATTTTACGAATAAAGATTTAATTTTCTCGAAATATTTTTTTCAAAATTATGGTGTGGATTTGAGATAATGTAATAGTTGTGGGTAATATTTATAAATTTTGAAAAGTTTGCAAGTTGTTGTATAATATTCGATTGGTCGGGGAATATTCTTTTTGTCGGCGAATATCCGTATGACGGTACAATCATTGGTGGACCACACAACGGAATTATTATTGGATTGAGAAAACGACAAAAATATTTTTATGAAAATAATGGCGGAAGTTTTACTGTTAAAACTGTTGAACTATTCGGTAGTAAAAGTACAGTAATACGTGTGGTTGCATAGTAGCACACGGTATTGAATATTGATGCTTACGTGAGAAGACACTCAGTTTTGTTCAATTATTGCTACAGAAATTGTTGCATAGTATCTCACGTTATTTGATTCAATTATTGTCGATATTTTATATTATTAAATCAATAATTGAGATGACAGAGTTATTAATATTATTATTTGCAATATTGACGATGTCTAGAAGTTTTGTCAAGGAGAGGTTTGGTCACCTAATTGCGCGTCAATAGAGAGAAATCCTTATTGGAAAGCCCCCTCTTTCTTGGGAACGACCTGGTCGATTAATACTGTGAACTATAATAATGGTGATAAATGTTATTTTATTATTATTATAAATGTAATAAAATAGAAAACTTTTTATATAAAACAGAATACTTTTTATAAAGTTTTGTTTTATTTGATTATAAATAGAATATATTATATTTTATTATGCATAGTAAAACTTTTTTATATAAAAATGTAATACTTTTTATAAAGTTTTGTTTTATTTGATTATAAATAGAATATATTATATTTTATTATGCATAGTGTTTGCATAGTAAAACTTTTTATATAAAATGTAATACTTTTTATAAAGTTTTGTTTTATTTGATTATAAATAGAATATATTATTTTTTATTGCATAGTGCAACATAGTATCCTTTCCATTCTCCTATAAATAGGATGCTTAGTTAGAATTGAAAATCACACCGTAAATTGGAGAATTCTTCTTCCATAATCTTGAGCGTATTTCTTTAGAGTTTAAGAAAGCTTTGAGCGTAGAAAATAGTGCAAGTTTTCTTCAAGTATATCCCCGCCCTACCCGTCGGAATACTCTTCTTTTTAAGGTAAAGGATATTATTATTATAGTAAGGGGTATTATTTCTTTCGTAATCATGAAGAGCACTTCTGTTATTCCATTCTTTATTATTATATTGGAATAACATGTCTATGTGAAGTACCGCATACATGGTGAAATTTTTCTGTTATTCCATTCTTTATTATTATATTGGAATAACCTGTCTATGTGGTCTATCGCATACCTAGTGAATTCTGTTGTTATTTCATTCTTTATTATTCTGTTGGAATATCCTGACTGTGCAGATTACGCGTGACATGGTTCAGGAATGTGATGAAGCAATTAAGGGTGGAATGTACTCTATAGCAAAGTCAAATTCGGTAGTTTAAGTGAGAGCGTTTGTCGAGAAAGCCGAATGAAGTTATTACGGGTAAGTTAATCATAAGCTCTTGCGAAATGTATACCTTATTCGATACCGGTTCTACCTATTCTTTTATCTCTTTTGCTTGCGCTCAACATTTAAATTTTACTCCGGAGAAATTAGACTTTGACTTATCTGTTGAAACTCCGTTTGGAGAAACCTTCGTTACATCCATTGTTTATAAATCTTGTTGATTCAAATCGATACTTTCACGTTACATGTCGATCTTATCTTTTTGAAAATACTTGCCTTTGACGTGATTTTAGAAATCAACTGGTTAACTACTCATCGTGCTAAAATTGATTATTTTCGTAAGGTGGTTAGCTTTTATATTCCTAACCAACCTGTTATACGAATTCAAGCAACCAAACCACTAAAGTCAATCACTATTATATCAAGCAATAAGTAAAGAGCCCCGAGCCTTTATCTGGTGACTTCCTTGTGTGGAATGCACCGAAGCCAGACTTTCTGTAGGCGACACTATGAATGACGATGGCAAATTGATAGGTATCAATGTGACGTGTTATCCAAGTCTTGGATGAGAGTCACAGTTTTGAATGATATTTCTATCGTTAATAAATTTTCTGACATATTCTTGAATACTTTTTAGCCTACCCCTAGAACGTGAAATCGAATTTTTTATTGACCCTAGTACAAAACCCATTTCTAAAACCCTCAAATATTTCTTTACCTAAAATGATCGTATAATGTGCCAAAGACGTTGGCTCGAGCTGTTGAAAGATTACGATAATACCATTCAATACCATCGTGGAAAAGCGAACGTGGTAGCTGACGCATTGAGAAAGCGTAAGATCGTATGCGTTCGAAAAGCGAATATATGAACCTACGTGAAGATAACGAATATATGATTAGAACCAAATTTAGTCGATAATGTTAAAGCTGCTAAAGCTACAGACCCGGAGCTGATGAATACGAAGAAGAAGGTTCAAGAGAGCGTTATTTTAAAAACAAGAGTTACTGAAGAGAGGAAATCTCAACCCTCAATTTAATTGGCCCATTTGAAATCCTCGATCGAGTAGGAACTGTGGCTTATAGACTCGTTTTACCGCCAAGTATGTCGCGTGTTCATAACTTTTTTAACGTATCGATGTTACGTAAATATGTGGGCGACCCGAACCACATTATTAATTTAAGAACCGGACGAGATAGCGGATAATTACACGTATGAACATGTACCTGTTAAAATCTTGAAATATATTTTAAACTCAAAGGTTATACCTCAAGAGTTAGAATCTGGCGAAGTGTCCTCATTTGTTTGGCATACCAGGTACGTACGTAAATTTCGAGGGTGAAATTTCATAAGGAGGGGAGATTGTAAAATTCCAAATTTTATTTAATAAAGATTTAATTTTCTCGAAATATTTTTTCAAAATTATGGTGTGGATTTGAGATAATGTTATAGTTGTGGGTAATATTTATAAATTTTGAAAAGTTTGCAAGTTGTTGTATAATATTCGATTGGTCGGGAAATATTCTTTTTGTCGGGGAATATCCAGATGACGCAGACAATCATTCAGTGGACCACACAACGAAATTATTATTGGATTGAGAAAACGACAAAAATATTTTTATGAAAATAACAGCGGAAGTTTTACTGTTAAAACTGTTGAACTATTCGGTAGTAAAAGTACAGTAATACGTGTGGTTGCATAGTAGCACACGGTATTGAATATTGATGCTTACGTGAGAAGATCCTCAGTTTTGTTCAATTATTGCTACAGTAATTGTTGCATAGTATCTCACGTTATTTGATTCAATTATTTTCGATATTTTATATTATTAAATCAATAATTAAGATGACAGAGTTATTAATATTATTATTTGCAATATTGACGATGTCTAGAAGTTTTGTCAAGGAGAGGTTTGGTCACCTAATCAGGCCGCCAATAGGGAGAAATCCTTATTGGAAAGCCCCTCTTTCCAGGAACGACCGGTCGATTAATCATCGTGAACTATAATAATGGTGATAAATGTTGTTTTATTATTATTATAAATGTAATAAAATAGAAAACTTTTTATATAAAATGTAATACTTTTTATAAAGTTTTGTTTTTTATTTGATTATAAATAGAATATATTATATTTTATTATGCATAGTAAAAAACTTTTTATATAAAATAGAATACTTTTTATAAAGTTTTGTTTTATTTGATTATAAATAGAATATATTATATTTTATTATGCATAGTGTTTTTGATATAGAAAACTTTTTATATAAAATGTAATATTTTTTATAAAGTTTTGTTTTATTTGATTATAAATAGAATATATTATATTTTATTGCATAGTGCAACATAGTATCCTTTCCATTCTCCTATAAATAGGATGCTTAGTTAGAATTGAAAATTACACCAGAAATTCAGAGAATTCTTCTTCCATAATCTTGAGCGTATTTCTTTAGAGTTTAAGAAAGCTTTGAGCGTAGAAAATAGTGCAAGTTTTCTTCAAGTATATCCCCGCCCTACCCGTCGGAATACTCTTCTTTTTAAGGTAAGGGATATTATTATTATAGTAAGGGGTATTATTTCTTTCGTTTTTATGAAGAGAGCTTCTGTTATTCCATTCTTTATTATTATGTTGGAATAGCATGTCTATGCGAAGTACCGCATACATGGTGAAATTCTTCTATTATTCCATTCTTTATTATTATATTGGAATAACCTGTATGTGCGGTCTATCGCATGCCTGGTGAATTCTGTTGTTATTTCATTCTTTATTATTCTGTTGGAATATCCTGTCTGTGCATATTACGCATGACCTGGTTACATTCTTTATTATTCTGTTGGAATATCCTATCTGTACGGGTTACGCATGACCTGGTTCCATTCTTTATTATTCTATTAGAATAACCTGTCTGTGTGGTCTATCGCATGCCTGATGAATTCTTTTGTTATTCTATTCTTTATTATTCATTTGAATAACTCGCTTCACGTGGACTCATCGTGCATGCATGGTGAATTCTTATGTTATTCCATTCTTTATTATTACATTTGAATAACTTTCGTCATATGGATTACCACATGCATGGTGAATGACCTTTTCGTATTCATTCTTTATTAAATTATGGAAATGACACGTCGATTGGATTACTGCGCATGGCGGATGAAAATCCATTTGCGATTTAAGATATTCTATTATACTCATATGAGATATCATTTCTTTTGTACTCAAATCATGAAATATCATTTTATTTGGTATTTTATTTACAAGTTACTATTCACCCAAATTACTATTCACCGAATATTATTCACTCGGGTATTTGGGGTACTTTTTTCCGCTTAGGGTACTATTCATGAGGTACTATTCTAGAAGTACTATTCACGGGTACTATTTACCGAAAAATATATTTTTTTTTCTCATTCAAATTATTTTTGGTACATGAATATTATTCTTGAATTTTACTCCACAAAGCAGTATCATGTTGACAATTTGGACGTTATTGAGTTCAGGATAAATTAACTTATAAATCTTTAAAAAAAATTCTTGAACTTGTTTTATTGAATTGTCATCATCCTCATGCTTATATTATGTTGAAAGTCATTTGTGGCCTGTAGTGCATAGATGGACTTGGTATTATTATGACCAGTGATTATTCGGTATAATCATGACCGTAATGTTACAAATAATGTGGAAAAAGTCCTCATTGGCTCGTAGTGCATTGGTGGACAGTTTTTTGCTATGATTATGGCCATGGATTCTCTTCGGCCAAGGGTGCAAAGATGAATTGTTTTATGGCATGATCATTACCGTTGATGAAAACACGATTATCTTTGGCCCGTAGTGCATGGATAATTTGTGGTCGTGATACTAAAGAATATCCTTGGCCTGTAGTGCAGGGATGATTTAATGATGTGGATTATTTATTAAGCTGAGTCTCAGCGATAAAATTTATGATAAATTTTTTTTAAATCATAGAAGATAGTAGATTTTATGCTCTACTTGACTCTTCTAATGGGTTGCTTATTCCGCTGCAATTGTTGATCTAAAACTTGTTATCTATTATATTCTATCAGTTGTTATACTGTTGAAGGCTAAGGATAATTTATTCTGCATTATCTTAGTCATAATATTTCTTACTGGGCTAGTTGAGCTCACCCTTTCTTTCAATGTTCTCTTCAGGAAATGAGAATATAGCTGGGACTAGTCGGGGAATGGATTGACAGTCCAGATGGTTGCATTAGTAGTCCTCACTATTCTGTGAAATAGTGTGATAATAAATGTATTGAGGACTTATTTTGAGTTTGAATACTGTCTACAAGACAATATTTGTATTAAAACTCACAGCTCATTTTGTATATTTAAGTTTGTATTTATATTCTGTACCATGTATTTGGCGACTCAGAATAGGTGATGTATACCTATTTTGGGGGCGTCACACTTCTTTCTTGTTCTTACTTCTTGCTTCTTGAACTAACAAAGTCTAGCTTTCTAACTTTTTCTCTCTAACAAATAAGCACTTAAGTTATTGGTGGGAATTAACAAGTAAGAAATGAACTAACAACTCTTCTATATTAAGAGATTACAAAGTGAGGGTATTCTAGACAATAAATCAACCCACCTCCTTAATCCACCTCCTTAGCCACCTCTTTACTATTTATCTCTTGGTCACCAAGTAAAACCACTTTACTTGGTCACCAAGATGGTTTCATGTGATCATGGGGCCCACATGGGTTGCCCCATGGTTCACTCTTACCCATTGGATAGATCCACGGATCCGATTCTTACTTTAGGCTTGCATTTAACAAACATTTGGGCCTTAACATTAACTCACTTGGGCTTGTATAATTTCTACACAAAATCCTACAAGTCCAATCCAATTGACTTAAAGCCATATAACGTATTATACGCGTATTCTTCTCGTATGCTAACTCGTATACTTATTCATAATATACGACATACCATTATTCATACATACTCGTATGATACTTCATATCATACGCATATTCATTACCTCGTACAATACTTACGTATCACCCGATCACCGTTTATTCATTAACGCTTTACTTTCACTAACGTTCTCAAATTTAGTACGCATGCAAAAAACTGCGTTTGTCATACTTGAATTATTATTACATAATCCATCCTCCCTTATTATTCTATCATTACGTATTTCTCGGAAGTTCAAAAATAATTCCCGAGCATAAATTCGTGAATAGTATTTTTTAGAAAATTTCTCGGAAAGCTTTTATTTTCGTCTTAGAAATTTAAACACTTTAATTCCTTCATGTAGTCAAAATACTACGACATTCCGACATATCTAGGTTATAGAACAAGATTCATCTTACTAACACATAATAATAACATATAATATAATTTTATTCATTATTTAATTAAATAAAATTATTTTACAATAAATCCAAATTTCTCGGTCGTTACAGTTTAGCTATGAAATCGATTAGTAATTGAAGTATTACACTTATACTACAACATTAACACCTTAGCAAGCAAGAACACTTAAGGACACCTATAGCGATATTTTTCGTCGCTCAAGAACACCTATAGCGACAGTTTCGTCGTTATAGGGCCCTTTAGTGACACTTTATTTATAAAAGTAATTATTTTATTTTATAATTAGAGAAAAATAGTTTTTAATAATTCATAATAAATTCCTAAAAAATATTTTAAAGCCTAAAAATGGGTTTTTTATAATTTTGAATATATTTCATTAATATTTAATATTATAAGAATAATAATGGTATTTAATATATTTAATTATTATATTAAAAAATTGCTTGAAAATGATTTTAATGCTTGAAAAATCATTTGAAAATATATTAAGGTATAAGAAAATATTTTAAGTTATTTTTAATGACTTTTAATATTTTGTGATGAATTTAATTAATAAATTAATATTGATAAAGTGATTGATTTATTTAATAATTATATTAAATAAATTATGGAAAAATAGAATTAATGTTTTAAAAATCATATAAAAATGATTTAAAGGTTATAAAAATATTTTAAGTTATAAAATATAACTTTTGATGTTTTGTCAATAAATACATTAATATTTTAAAATTAATAGCAATATTTTGATAAAGGATTTAAATGTTTAAAATCATTTAAATGTGATATTAGGGTATTAAAATACGTTGAGATATTATAAATAATTTATAATATTAATACATTAATTTCATTAATATTTGATATTGAATGAGTATTAATGATAATAGAATTATGTGGTCTTTAAATCGGATAAATATGATATTAATGATTGAAAAATCATAATAAATGATAACAATTACTTGAAAATTATTATAAGCTATGGAAAAATATTTTGACTGATAAATAAATTATCTAAGATATTTGTGAGCCAGTTTAAGTAGAGTCTTAAGTAAAATAGGCTCGATATTATCCGATTAGGCAATCGGGATGTCGAAATAGTACCGAACTCAACTCAAACTGCAATAGTTTGACTTGATACTATGTCTTAAGTGTTTTATAGACTGGTAAGATTACATGCTAATGTGTTTAGGTTATTTTATAATTGTATATAACAGTATTAATTGTGATGATATTATTCTAATATTGGAGATCGGTATTATTAATATTAGGTCTTTAGACAAAGCTAAATATATTGAGTAGCTGTAATCGGTGATTCAGGCAAGTTTCTTACACTAGCGCCCCTCCAAACTCCATAACGGTGATAAATCGCCAATCCATCGGCATCATCATCACCCTCATGATCCAAAGAAATGGAGAGATTGAGTCTTGTGAAACCGGTATTTTCGAATGATGCCGAGATAACCCGAGGGACAACATGGGGAGGATAAAGAAGAACGCCTCAAAGCCCCAACCATGCATAATCTCTCGATACTGTGACACCCCCAAATCTGGGTACTTCGATTCCACGGGATTTGGTGGTCACTGTACAAATATCATCTATCTATCTACCCATAATAAATGCAAACCATGCAATAGATAGAAATAAAATCTTTCCTTTATAGGTTACAACATCCCGAATCATAAACATAATCCCAAAGTTAAACTAACCTTAAACATCGTCTTGGAAATATAAATAATAAGTCTTAAACAACATCATTAACTCAAGTCTAACATAAATACATCATCAAATAAAATAACAAGTCTTCATCATTTGCTAACTTTGCCCTTGCCTTTACTAGTGGAAGGTTCATCGGTTCTTTCGTTCTTAACTGCAATGTTATTATTAAGCAAGAGTGAGCACAATTGCCCACAAGTATAACAATGAAATAATAGTATAATACATGCGAGTAAATCAAAGACATCTAAATAAAAGCTCAACTTTTGAATCAAAAATGAATAACAAGAATCAAAAGAATTCTGAGGGTCATAAGACCTTGAACTATGTCCTAGGTTATCAAGGGTTATACTTAAAACCTTTAACAGTCAAAAGACTATGGACCTTTCTACTTGTACTTAGGGGGATCAGCCCTTAGTACCATACTGTGCACAATATCTTAACGCTAACGCATAAGTAAATCCCTTTGCAGGGTTGTTCATCTCAGTTTGACATTCGAGTCCGCACCAAAGGAAGTTTTGTTTGGATAATTCAATAAGGGTTCTGAAATTTAGAACGTTCATCAACTAAGGACTAGTCAAATCAATAAAGTTCACTAGTCTAATAAGGTTCAACAATAATGATATTCGATTTGAATAATACTCTCAAGATGTATACAATAGGACAATTATTGTATAACTGAATCATGCTCTGAAAAGATAATCAATCTTTAATGTAACATTTGAACTTGAATAATAATAATGATAATTTACTCAAGGTAAATAATAAACTTGAACAATGATAACAAGTAGGGGTAGAAAACTTGCCTTGTGCGTAGATTACACTTTAACTAAACTCGTTCTTTGATTTAAATCCTACATATCATTCACATTCACAATACCAGTTAATTATAACTTAACTAATCATCATAAACTCATTCTCTTTGTCTACTTTGATTATTAACTATACTTAGTTAATTTACCATTTTGTCACATAATTCACACGCGCTGAATAACAAGCTAATTATGTATTCAATAATTGATCCACATGCAATTATGTTATTTACATGTTAAACATCTATTTTACATCTCATTATACTTCTAACATGTTTACATGTTCATTACATTAAGTTAACAATACATTGCTAGACTTAACACTTTAAAATTTTCATTTCTGGACCATTCTGCAGAGTGGTATTTGCATGCATCTTGGTATTTATTAGTGGCGCCATGCGCAATGACAATGACATTACTTGGCGCTATGGCAGCAATGGTGATTGCCTTGCCGGGACTTAAGGCGCTTAGGCTGGTATGCATGGCCTTGTAACAAGAAATTATTCGTAATTATAAAATTGCGTAACACTACCAAAAAATTCCAATTAAATTATCACTACAATTAATTTAACCATACCCACATGTTAGAATTCAGTATATAATCATTACCAAAATTTATAAAGTGATTTTAACCCATTAAAACACATAATCACAGAGTTTAAGCATGCAATTTCAACGACTTTGATGTTCTTGAAGGTTTAAAAATAAAAACATGGAAATTGTCACTACGGATTCGTTTATAACACCAATCCGCTTATTTAAACTTTGGTCTCTTCAGTATCAACATGCATAATAATATAAGGGTGTAAAATTTAGGGATAATATACGATCAACACATGAAATATCACGTATAAGGCCATATGGCCAAAAACCCAAACTCGTAATTTTGAAAAACATATACGACATGTATTTTAATGAAACAGATGATATGGTTTACATAATATATATAATCAAATACAATTTGATAACATTTAACACATATATAAACTTATAAACATATCGTTTCCCAAATATAGAAATTTATAGAAAACTTGAAAGCCATTTTTCTATGAAAACTCAATGACGTAAAAACAGAATTTGGTTTGGAGAAATTACCCAAAGCTTAGATTAGAAGATATGATCGCTGATGATCCTTTCACAAATACCTGATGATTACACTCTCACAATTCTCTTAATTTTTAATTCACTCTCTCTGCGATTGCTTTGTTCTTAGAATTAGAAAAATAGAAAATAAAAGAATACGTAATATAACAAAGGGAGAAGGGAACTGATGCACGTAATGGTCAGTTAACCCAAACATGGGTAACTGCATCCAACCACTACTAAGGCCTTGTTTGGCAACCCTTAATTGATTCAAAGTCATTTAATTTAATAAAAGCTTTATAATATAGTTTAAATCATGTCACACCCAATTCAAATATCTTATTTAATTTAATATAAAATAAATATAATCACTTCTCATAATTTCACATAGTCACATAATTAATTTTCTCATTAATAAATAATGTTAAATTATTAATTCTCTAATTAATAATTAAATTAATTAAAATAACATTAGGCTTATTAAATATTTCTTTTAATACAATAAGCTCACATAATGACATACTTCGATAATAAAAATTCTCCACATTAATTTAATAAATGTAACACATAATTAATTTAATCTACCAGAACTGCATCGATTAATTAAATAATCTAATAATTAAATCATCGAAAAATATTTATTTAATTCAATAAATATTAAAATTAATTTACAAAATCTCGTTCGTCACAGATACTCTGGATGAAAAGTCTGATATAGAGAGTGGATGCTGAATCAGTTCCCTCGAGGCTGCATAAAAGTCGGGAACCTACATCATAAAAGCAAATCAACATCAGAATCCTTGCTCCTCATCAATAGGAAAAAAGAAGATCAAACCCAGCTTTTACCTCATTCGCATGCAAGTAGACCGAGTGGTGGCGACTCAAATCAGCCAGAAGCTCTGGGATCGTCACCTTAATGCCTAGAAGATCCCTACGGGGAGTATGAGCAGCAGGAACGAAAGCCGCAACCGGTACATCCTCGTCCTCGACATCTGATACCTCAACTCGGATAGGACGAATCACTGCCTCCGCCAAATAACGAGGTCGTCTAATTACACGAGGCTGAGGCACATCTGAAGCCCTCCTCCTCACACCTGAAGTGGTCCTGCGGGAACTACTCGGCTGATCTGGATCCATATATCTGGACATAAGTCTCCAAATCACCTCAGAAAGGGTGTGGTAAATTCTAACCTGGAGCTTTTCAAATGCATTTTATGACTATATGCATGCATGCATTACTTTAACATAATATACACCTACAATAGAGTTAAAAATGCATGACTACTCAATGCCTAGGCTCATGGAAAATTTTTGCCAGAGTCTCCTTTGTAAAAAGGACTATCCACATGCACATAGGCATGACTAGGTGGCCATTCAGTAGCACACCAACTCACAATCATAAACACCCTATATGCATAAAAATATCAAAGCCATAATATATAAGGGTAGCCTAATTACCAGGATTACTTTGCTTTACAACCTTTGCTCATTTGTCCTCAAATAGGATAAGGAATAGTAGAAAAAAGGTGCCAATTTGATTGTTTGAAAAGTTAAATTTTTTTCACATTATTATGTTCAGGATGGTTAAATATTAACATTTTCTATGTTGAATATTTTTTATCAAGTCATATGAGCATTCATATTCACTACTATGTATTTAGAAGCATTTCATGTGATAACTCATTTTCCGAACTCATCAGATCTGAAGAAGAATTCTCGAATTCTCTGTGTAGCGCAACTTGAAAATGACTTCTGAAAGGGAAATGGCCTACAAATACACCCACGGATGGTCGCAGGTGTACATGTAGCTATCCTATGTGGATCCCACCCCTCCGACTCGATCCAATTTGAGTTACAAAGGAGGTCTCACAAGTTAAAAAAGTTAAATCAGGAAACAAGACGCTACGCGATTAAGCAGAAAAGCCTGAAATCCTGATTTTCAGAGACCAAACTGTGGGTCTATATATCACTCATTGGTATTCGCCCAGACATAGGGTTCATAACACCGATGATCACAGTTGTTGCAAACTACACTCGGCAATACCTCACAAAGGTCCAATGCCATCAATATGGGGTTGTTATTCTAATTACGACCTCTCCCCAGCGGGAACTTCATACATCTCAGTCGTTGAAGTACATTTCAATGAAGGTCAAGCAACCTTGACATCATTCAGCCATTGGCAAGTAAATCCAGTGAAGCATCGGATGTGGTCCGATGATCTCAGCCGTTGAAGTACATTTCAACAAAGGTCAAGCAACCTTGACGTTCTTAAGCCGTTGACAAGTAAATCCAGCGAAACGTCAGAAGTAATCCGATGATCTTAGTCGTTGAAGCACATTTCAACGAAGGTCAAGCATCCTTGACGTTCATCAGCCATTGGCAATTAAACCCAATAAGGCATCGGAGACGATTCGATGATAGTATCCGTTGAAGTACATTTCAATGAAGGTCAGGCAGCCTGACAACACAACCTGTTGGCAGTAACTCCAGTAGAGCATTAGAAGGACCTAGCAATATAAATCAGGGAAAATCATCCTCATCGGGGAGGACCGATGATGGAATCTATTATACAAATCTTCATCAGACAAAACAACATTACCCTAGAGTCTCTTGTACATGAGAAGAACATCTGCGGTAGAAGGTCTGTACCCAGGATTAAGGACTTTGGTGATAACCCCAATGTCAACATCATGGAAGTTCCTGTGAGCTTTGGAGTAGACATTCAAGCAGTTTATCAGGATCACCAGTGATAACATAAGTCCCCAATAAAACGGGTGGGAGCAGATAGTCATCACATCACGTTGGAAAATAGTCCAACAAACCACATTCAACATACATTTGCATCATGTTGCATTGCATTGCATCGTGATTATCATGTCATATTTCACGTGTCTAGTATTCTTTATCCTATCCATGTCATTACACCGCATAAATATGATAAAGAGGGGCATCTGTAGACACTCAAAATTTTTCATTCCAGTTGCTAACCTTGCAGGAGGGCAAAATCATCTTCCTGATATAACCCTGGAGGTCAAATCAACTCAATCTTGGAGATAACCCTGGGATACTCAGTTTTCCATCTCGGAGACAACCCCGAGATACTCAGTTCCAGTCCCGGAGATAACCTCGGGAGAGACAGTTCCAACCTCAGAGATAACCCCGAGGGATGCAGTTTTAGTTCCAGAGATAACCCCGGAGAAGCCCATTCTAATTCCCAAAAGTCAGCTTCAACCTCAGAGATAACCCCGAGGCGTTCAGTTTCAACCCCGGAGATAACCCCGGGAGGTTAGGCACACCTCAGAGACAACCCTGAGGACATTCGATACCTACAACAGCCCAATCTCAAAGATAACCTTGAGCAACGACTGCTAAATCAGCCCAAAGCCAGAGATAACCCTAGTGAGGGGCAAAATCATCATTTTGCCACCTCGATCCAACATTCACACCATCTTAGCATCATTTCACACCACATTCTTCACAGAAGTATCCCACAAGAACCATATCTCAAATCCTGAGTGACTACTGCACAAGACAACACACTAGAAAGAATTTGAAGACTTGAAGATATGGTTATGGACCCATCTTCCTGGCTTCGGATAACCTCTTATCTCATGTCATTGTGTAGCTCTTGACAACAGCATTCCGAAAAGTTATTATACACCTTAATCAGATGCCCGGATTGAAAGTTATGAAGGTTGAAGTGGACAAACGTGTTGAATGCGTGTACATACTTCGAGACGGCAGGGTCCACGGAGCCCGGGGCGCCACCAGGGATCCGCAGGTACCTGCGGCTCCTCCCTCTATAAATAGAGGGCTTGGGGTGGCCATTTTATAAGAGAAAAAGGCAAGGAAGCCATGTCCAATTTGCTCTGTACACAATTTAACTTGAGTGCTTTCTTTTTCCAAACACCTGTGAGCTTGTGTTTTGCTATATTTTACCGGTGGAAACCGAATTCATTCATTTAAAGACATCTAAAGTCTTCTTGGCAGCCCACTGTAAGACATCTCAGATTTCTTAAAGCCTTTCTCCACTTCCATTCACACATACTTATTCACGTTGAGAGTCGTGTTGCGTGTGTATGCCCGGATCGTCGATCCGTGGCATTTAATGGATATATATATATATATAAGTATTTGATAATATATAAATATATATATATATATATATCATTATCGAATTTGATTCGATTGAGCACGTGTGATATCCTATATGCGTTTATTGTTTATATATATATATATATATATATATATATATATATATATATATATACATATACATATTTACATTCCAAATAAAGCCTAGAGATCACTTCGTGGCCTTTTATAGCTTATATATATATATATATATATATATACATTTCACGTCCTTCTTGGAGTTTACTTCGTGGCAGTTGATCATTTATATATATATATATATATATTTACAGCTTTTAGATATATATAAAACTATTTACAGCTTTTGCACATATTGCATCATCATGTAAGCCTAGGAATCATGTGATCACAGATTCAGTTCCTGAATCTAGATTCGGTTCCCGTTATGGACATTTTCAGCTGCAGCCAGCTTGTAAATTATTTACGGTGTCTGAATTTCCTTAGATGGCTTTCATGCCCATAAGGAATTTGGCACTACTATGTACCTTATTTTCTCGAAGATGTTTCGCATCTCGAAAATAATAAAAGAAATCAAGCCGAACATATAATAAAATGAAATTATCAAATGCCTCAATTACTATTGAACACAAGGGTTTGAAAAACCTATTTTACAAAACATCACTGCCATATCTCGTTAAAATTGAATTTTTATACAAAATTCAATCCCTTTGTATATAGGTGCAAACGAGTCATAGCACTACTTCCAGACAACTGCACATAGACCCACACATACACACACATTTAGATAAAAGTTTAAATTGAAAAGTGGCGGTAACCGTGTCACCGCGGAAGTTAGGGGGTGCCTAACACCTTCCCTTTGCTTAATCAAGCCCACAGACCCTAACGAATCTCTGTTTCACAGACCAGTTGAATAGTGTCACATCACTAGGTCTATGTGCAAATCATTTCTCGATTGAGTTGGTGTAACCATTTAAAAATACCAATTAGCGACTCTTACAGTCCAATCGTCGACATATACATGTCAGACCTTTTCACAATTTGTTTTTAAAAAAAACTCTCACCTAACATGAGAACACAAAAAGACAATAATAGAAAGGGACAAATAAAAATCCCGACGTCGACACATACTCGGCGAGAAATAGTTCTCAAAGAACAACTCCTTAAACCGTGTCCACATTACTATTGTTGTCCCAACTCTAGCCTGATTAGTTTCCCACCAGTAATTAGCTTCACCCTTCATCAAATAGGTAGCAAAAGTTGTCTTTTGCTCCTCTGCTACTCTCGCAATAATAAAAGCCTTCTCCATACTACTTTAAAATCTTTGAAATTTATCAATCTTTTAGCTGACTGACCACTTGCTGTTGGTGCCCTATTTTGCATCTCTTGACCTAACATGTCTACAAAATTTTGCATCGGGTCTGCTTCACCTCCTTCATTATTCACCGATTATTCCTCTCTTTGGTTTCGATTTTGTCATCTAGGCATCATTATCTGATTAAATAAAAACTTACATTAATCCTTTATCTCTATACTAATTCTTATTAGTAGTTTTCAGGAATAAGCATGTTAATGATATTCCTATTAATATATGATTTGATTATTATATATATATATATATATGAATGAATATGCAAGTATGCTTGCATTAAGAAAAGTTGTAAAGTCCTTTGATAGATAATAGAAATATATGTACAAGGACTTAGAATGAATTGATCAAATGTGTTAGGTTGATCCTACATAAGCAAAATAGCTTTGTTAAAGTCCTTAAAAAGAAATGATGTACAAGGACTATAAATATAGAAAGATTAAGCATGTTAGGTTGATCTTATGATGTAATAGATAGGCTTGTCTGATCGTCGAGCAATGCACCAGAAATCGTAGTCTGCCAGGAGAGTCCAAGAAAACTCGAGAGCTATCGAGGCAGAATCGTAGTCTGCAAGATAGTAAATCTCGGAGTTCGTAGACTGCCATGAGAGACGACGAAGGATCGTAGTGTGTCGAGGAGAACTTCCTCAGGGCCGTAGTCTGCTGAGAAAGTCATGTTCAAAATCATAGAGCTACCGCCACGAGTAATGAGCATCCGCCGGGAAGCCAAGTCAAGAATCGTAGACTACACTCAGAGTTGTAGAGTCTACTGATCATATCAGAGGCAGAGATCGTAGTCGAGCAAGATCAGATAAAGACAACAAGCACAAGACAGAAATCGTAGAGTGTCAAGATCTGATCTCAGAGTCGTAGTGTCTGCACAGTCGAAGCTGAATCGTAGAGTGTAGAACTTAGACTTCAACATATGTTCTCACAATACCAAGGCAGAATCGTAGATCAAATATGATTCTCAACAAATGAG
Organism: Panax ginseng; assembly: GCA_020205605.1. Lineage (NCBI taxonomy): Eukaryota > Viridiplantae > Streptophyta > Magnoliopsida > Apiales > Araliaceae > Panax > Panax ginseng. Next base: position 92,993,785 of record CM035140.1, read on the forward strand.
CACTCCCAGAATATCCAAAGGAATGAAGCCTCCAGTTGGCACTGCAAAGATACATCTCATCTGAAGGAAACTAGAGAGCACTCAACGAATGGAATGCAAGCTAACATAAGATCTAAGCACCAACCCAATCAGCATCCAGATTGAGTTGTGAAGCCATTCACGATGAAGTCTTCCACAAGGAGATCAAAAGAAGACTTCAGTAACTGACTAAAGAAAGTCAGCAATTGCAGTAGCTGTCAAATAGATAGAAGACGATGATCTTGGAAGCAACTAGGATCATAGTGTATGCTAAACAAAGAAAGAACTGATGGAGTGCATACAGAGATACTGGACAGCTTCTGAAGAATAAGGCTAACGTGATTAAGCATTGGGTCAGTTCATTGATGATAAGTGAACGGGAGATGACAAGGAGAAAGCGAGCTGGACACGCCACAAATTTGAAGTGTCTTGCTATTCAAAAGGGGCCAGAACAAAGAAGTCAAGCCATCAGTATCTGAGAGCTGTTGAGGCAAACAGAAGTGTTGAAGCACTGCACAAGAGAAGGAAGAGGTGTTCTACATTGAAGATCCAATCAACACTCTTCAAGATCGTAGTGTTGTCTCTACCAGTCAACAAGACACTACAATCAGGTTCAAGAAGACATGCATCAGAATCGTAGAGTTTGAATAGCTGAAGATTAAAGCATTGGCAACGGTTCAATCTGAAGGTTGATATTTAGAAAAGAGCTTATTGAGAGCATCGATGCAAAAGGACAACCTCTGATCGAGGAATTAGAAGGGTGAAATAAAGTCTTTGACCTGTCTGAGGCATAAAAGTAATATATCTGACAGGGTAGTTGAAACAATAGACTGCAGTGTCAGAAATTCAGAAAAGGAGATGTCATGTCACATCTGCAGTCTACACCAAATAACTCGAGATCTGCGAAGCAAATCTAAAAGCTTTCAACGGCTACTTCTCAACGGGAAGATTGGGAAGAAGTATAAAAAAGCCAGAGCTTCAGCGATCAAAAGTTGCTGATGATTGCTAAGTTGTAGAATTATTGAGTTGGTAGAATGCTAACGTTGACTCTACGAGTTCCACCTGAGCTTAAATAGAACAAGTCTCAGTAACAGTGAGACTACGAAGGTGAAAGTGAAGCAACTTTGAAGAAGGACTTGAAAAGATCAAAGCTTCACTCAACAAAGAAGAGAATGCCACATGAATTGGCATCTAAGCTAAGAGTCGAGAAGGACAAGAAGATAGCATTCAGAAGAGTGGCAAAGCACAAGGCAGATCCTAAGATTCATTCTATGATTCACCATGAACCCAAAGCTGAAGTAGAGCAAGTGCAGAACCATTTCTGCCAACATGTTAAGAAGGGTTCAAGAAATGGTGATGGTGCACAGCTGACACTACATGAAGATGAGCAGAACAGAAGAAGATTAGCTGCACCAAAGATGATGTGGTCTGGTCTCGAAGTAGAATGCAAAGAAGACCACACCAATCTGTTAAGTACAAAAGATGATCAAGCTTAAAGACATCTTAGCAGCTTAGCACCAACAACAACAACTACTACAACAATAAGAAGCCAGGGCCTGAGGGGTCCTTGTCCGGAGGGACTAAATGAAGTTCCAAGCCTGCTGGGCTTGAAGAGTTCCTAGGGAACTAGAGAAGTTCCAAGGCTGTTGGTGTGACGACCTCAAAATAGGTCCATTCCATCCAACCCATTCTGAGTCGCCAAATACATGGTACAAAAACAAATACAACTTCAGTAATACAATTGTCGTACAAAATACGACAACACATATATCTTGTGAGTTTAAATACAACTATTGTCTAATAGGACATTATAAAAACTCAAAAGGGGTCCTCATTACAATTATTGATACGCTATTTCACGTGAATAGTGAGGACTACTAATGCAACAATAACTGGATAGTCAATCCATTCTCCGACTAGTCCCAAATTTATATTCTCATTTCCTGAAGAGATCAGTGAAAGAAAGGGTGAGCTCAACTAGCCCAGTAAGAAATATTATGACTAAGATAATATACAACAAATTATCATTAGTCTTCAACAGGGAAAAATCTGATAAAATATAATAGACAACAAGTTTTAGATCAACAACTGCAGCGGAATAAGCAATCCATTAGAAGAGTCAAGTAGAGAATGAGTTCTACTATCTTCTAAGATTTAAAAGTCCATCATCAATATTTTATCCTTGTAACAACAATCAATATACATCTTTAATCAAATATTCATCTTTGCACTACAGGCCAAAGATATTCATTTGTATCACCAGTTGGTCATGTTCATCTCAACACCTGTTCATCTTTGCACTACGGGCCAAAGATATTCATCAGGTAATCATTCATCTTTGCACTACAGGCCAAATATATTCAGTAATAACATCATTTAGGACTGAGGATGATGAAAAATATTTTAAAGGAACGAATCCAGTGAAACAAAATAACAACTATTAGATATTCGTATCACAGTTTATCCAAGATCAATAATACTCCATAACCAATTTCGAAGTAAAATTCAAGAATAAAGATCAAAACATGGATACAATCAAAGATAGTAACCATAATAGACATCTTGGACAAAAAGAAGAAAATTTCATTTTTCGGTGAATAGTGCCGTATACGTGAATAGTAACTCCGACACCAAAAGATAGAAATTCCACAAGAAAAATCATCATGCTTCATGGATAGTACTCGTGAATAGTAACTCGTGAATAGTAACTCATGAATAGTAACTCGTGAATAGTAACCCCGACATGAAAAGTTCCAAATTTGATAAAAAGTTCCAACCAATATTTCGGCATAATGATATTGAAGAAATAATATCACTTATGAAGAAAATAACATCGTGTTGAAGGACTGGATATAGTGTTGAAGGAACTTGCACCGTATAGCAATACTCAAAGTACTAAAATACTCACAAATATGCTCGATATTATAGAAACAGAAAGAGAGAGAAATCTTTAGTTTCTGGTGTGATTTTCAATTCTAACCTAAGCACCCTATTTATAAGAAAATGCTTAAAACGCCATAAAAGACTAACCTGCTACCTGATGGCTTTACCTATTACTATTGCCACCCACTACATTTGAAATTCAATTGAGCACATTTCTCACCAACCAATTCTAGAATTTTCCAAAATGTTTTATAATTTAAACAATAATCAGAAACTTTAATAATTCATAGAAAATAGCCCGTTTATCAGAAAAATACGAATTTTATGTCCATTCCACACGAAATTGAATTCTCTACAACTTTGTAGCTTTGAGTTTTTTCCAAATTCCAAACAGAAAAATACCCGAAATCCACAAACAGATGATCTTTAAATACTTCCAATTCGACAAAATACTGATAAAACATCTCAGCATTAATTCCTTCATTAATAACCACATAAATAAATCCATCATTTATATCCACATAAAAATAAATAATTCCTTATCATATGAATCAATAGTTAATTATTCACAAATATATTACAGAATCACTTCTATGACAACCAGGCTGTTCCCAAGAAAGAGAGGGCTTTCCGATAAGGATTTCTCCTTACTGGCGCGCAATTAGGTGACCAAACCTCTCCTTGATAGAACTTTCTAGACATTGCCAATAATGCTATCTAATAATATTATTCCAAATAATATGAATTATTGATCGATAATGGAGATGATAAAAGTGACAATTATTGAGCAACAATAATATAAAATATCAACGCAACAATTATTGAATCAATAAAATAAAATATTGAACAGTAACTACTGTAAAAATTATTGAGTAGTGCCTTCTTACATAAGGATCAATAATTCAACAATACTGTGCAATACCGTGTGCTACTGTGAAACCACGCGTATTACTTTATTTTAACCACCGGGTATTCCAATAGTCTTAACGGTAACAACTACGCCGTTATTCAATTTTGTCATTTTTTTCATCCGACCGTTATCCGTTATGTGACCCACAAATGGTTGCGCCGTCGTACGAATATTCGCCGACAATTTAATATTTTATAACCACTTACTTATTTTACAAAATTTGCACATTTCACCCATAACCAAAGTATTATATCAAATTAATACCTTATTATTCACAATAAAAAATAAAGGAAATTTGATTTTATTCATTAAAAAGTTGGGGTCTTACAGTTGGCCTTGAAGAGTTCTTAGTGAACTGAAGTCCCAAAGCTGCTGGCCTTGAAGGAATCTTAGTGATTCAGGGTGCTGCCCTTCCTTAGTGGAAATCCTACTAGTTGAAAGCAGAAGAGAGGATTAGGAGTTTGAGTCTCTGAACCACTTAAAACCCCTTGTGTCTTTTACTTTATGTCATTTACATTATGTACATTAACTGCTATAACTGTTATGTATGTTTTAACTTCTTACTACTGAATTAACTCTACGAATAATGTATGTCTGATTATGAATATATCAATGAAGGGGATCTTTTACTTATTCCGCTGTGCTTGAAAAGATTCTTATGTTTGTCATATGCTAATTCATGAGCAATACAAAATAAACCAAAAAAGTATTTAAAATTAAAAAGGATCTATTCAACCCCCCCCCCCTTCTAGATCTATATTGTGCCTACTGGGAACTAACAATTTGTATCAAATCAGGATCTCATGCTATATTCAAAAGCTAATCGCTTTGAGTCTGATCCTAGGCACAAACACTGTTCTAAACTTAGTTTAGTAGTAAGTCACTTGTTATATGCAGATGAGCTCACATGTTGGAAATATTGTGTACAGGTAAATGTGTATATACACCTGAAGCTGCTCAGATTGGTCCAAGTTTGATTGTCATATCAACAAGACCAATCCTTGTTCACAATCAATCTTGTAGTCTAAAGACCAAGCTCGAAAGCTCAAGAGACATCCAGTCAAACACCCACTAGCCTGAAAAGATGAAAAGGCCATACAAGTAAAGAAATGCTTTTCCGGAGAAGAAAGAAGAACTTCTCAAACATATGTCTGGTCAACCAGCAGCTGGATGTAAACCTGGTAAATTCAAGGATGTCAAAGAACTAAAGATGCTGAGATTTTCTTAGCATGTATCTTCAAGATCATGGATGATTGATTAAAGGTCAACTTGAGCAACAAGTTGTCAGGAGCAAATGAGAAACTATGCACATGAATGCCTAACCTCAGTATGTCCAAGTTAAATGACTGTTAAGAAACTGACAGCAGAAAGGTACGGTTCCTCACTAAGATAATTGTATACATTATATTGCACCTCCTTATGAACTATAACAGTACTCTTTCAAGAAGTCATAATTTACCCAAAAAGGTGAAGAGATAAAGTACACTGAAGGTGGATACTCTAATGCTTACAAATTTTCTCTCCATCCATATTTTAGGATGAAGATGACATCTTGAAAGAAACCTGAAATAGGTCATAAGAACATCACATGTTAAATCAAGTTTATATGGAGTAATCTTTGTTGATGGGTTAGTATGTATGTACAAACCTATGTTCTAAGTGTTTGATGACACACAGAGTATGATCAGTTCTACAAGAGTATTTTGATGATTTGTAGAAACTGATCACCTCCATAAATCAACTAGATACACATAAAACGTAGAGTTGATTCTCACTCTATGAACACTTAAACCTTGTGAACATAACCTAGCAAATGATGAAACCATCAAAAAAAAGAGTGTGTTATAAAATGACAAATCCTACACACACTCACCATCATGCATCTCAAAATGTATTATCTAAATTAGTTACATGCATGAATGTGATTGTTGGTGATAAATGTGATGACTATCCAAATATATGAGGAACATGGGTTTTAAAACTAACCTGGTCAGACCCATTTAACTATGGGTACCAAAATAGAGATATATCTAACCTATAGGTACTTGGTCTATCTGACCACACTAAGGAAGATGAAGCAAGGGACTTCAGTCTAAGAAAGATTCAACCAGCAGAAGGCTTAAGACTGTTCAGAAATGATTCTGATAAAATTCCTAAACGACAAAGCATGTCCTTAAAGACCTGCTGAGCTAATCCAAATGAAGCTCACTTGGCTGCTGACACTTATATGGAAGCAGGCCAATCAACCAAAGATGGAGAGGGTCTTATATGCTCAATCATGCAAAGCATGTCATATGAAGAGAATCCTCAAGAAAGTTCACGACAAAGGATCATCGAGCATCAAATCATGAGGAACTCATTACGGGAGCAGAACTCAACGAGTACATCCTGACAAAGAAGACTAGGTTCGGAGTGCTTACAAATGATCGTAGAATGATCAGTCCTAGAGATAGCCATGTCCTCAATGAAAACTGATTTGACTGACGGTATTATTTCCAGTCAGAAAGAAGCATGCAAGGATGTCTCCTAATGCACACAAAGAAAAGGAAGTCACCCCTCGCTGAGAAGATAGTATGAACATGGGGAAGCAGTGATCCGTTAAGAAACAACAGCATTGAGTTATACTATGAAGCAGTGTACCAGCTATAGAGTCCCAAAACTTTGTGGTTGATGAACCAAATAAAGATCGATAGTCAGTAGGAACGTCTCAAAATGTAATACTGATAACCTTTCAACCACCCAACCCAAAATCGTGGAGTGCACACGATCAAACATCTGATCGTAGTGTAAGAAAAGGAGGACACCACGATAACAGCAAATGAAGTTGCATGAAGTTGGTAGAGGTCCTCCCCAGCAGAAAAGGTCAAATGAGATATTAGTTCAAACCACTTCTAAAGTAGTTCATCTGGAAAGTGCCTCAGGGACAAACCTGACTCTTAGTTCACTCTAAGAGGTTGGCCCTTCCTAAGCTATGACACCCCCAAATCCGGGTACTTCGATTCCACGGGATTTGGTGTTCACTGTACAAATATCATCTATCTATCTACCCATAATAAATGCAAACCATGCAATAGATAGAAATAAAATCTTCCCTTTATAGGGTTACAACATCTGAATCATAAACATAATCCCACGTTAAACTAACCTTAAACATCTGTGCGGAAATATAAACAATAAGTCTTAAACAACATCATTAACTCAAGTCTAACATAAATACATCATCAAATAAAATAACAAGTCTTCATCACTTGCTAACTTTGCCCTTGCCTTTACTAGTGGAAGGTTCATCGATTCTTTCGTTCATAACTGCAATGTTATTATTAAGCAAGAGTGAGCACTATTGCCCATGAGTATAACGATGAAATAACAATATAATAACATGCGAATAAATCAAAGACATCTGAATAAAAGCTCAACTTTTGAATCAAGAATGAATAACAAGAATCAAAATAATTTTGAGGGTCATAAGACCTTGAACTATGTCCTAGGTTATAAAGGGTTATACTTGAAACCTTTAACAGCCATAAGACTATGGACCTTTCTTCTCGCATTTAGGGGATCGTTACTTAGTACCATCATCATGCACAATATCTTAACGCTAATGCATAAGTAAATCCCTTTGCAGGGTTATTCATCTCAGTTTGACATTCGAGTCCGCACCAAAGGAAGTTTGGTTTGGATAATTCAATAAGGGTTCTGAAATTTAGAACGTTCATCAAATAAGGACTAGTCAAATCAATAAAGTTCACTAGTCTAATAAGGTTCAACAATAATGATATTCAATTTGAATAATAATCTCAAGAAGTATACAATAAGACAATTATTGTATAACTGAATCATTCTTTGAAAAGATAATCAATCTTTAATATAACCTTTGACCTTGAATAATAGCAATGATAATTTACTCGAGGTAAATAATAAACTTGAACAATAATGACAAGTAGGGTTAGGAAACTTGCCTCGTACGTAGATTACACTTTAACTAAGCGCGTTCTTTGAATTTAATCCTACATACCATTCACATTCACAATACCAGTTAATTATAACTTAACTAATCATCATAAACTCATTCTCTTTATCTACTTTGATTATTGACTATACTTAGTCAAATTACCACTTTGTCACATAATTTGTACTTCATGAATATCAAGCTAATTATGTATTCAATAATTCAATCCACATGCAATTATGTTATTTACATGTTAAACAACTATTTTAACATCTCATTATACTTCTAACATGTTTACATGTTCATTAAATTAAGTTAACAATACATTGCTAGACTTAACACTTTAAAAATTACATTTCTGGACCATTCTCAGAGAGAGTAGTCATGGGCGCTTACTTTTGTACTAAGTCTTCACTTACTGCTGTAATTTTGGACATCTAGCTCATTTATGATGCGCCTTATAAGGCGTTGGACTTGTGCCATGGCGGCGAATTAAGAACCTGCTACGCAATTCGCGAATATTATTGCGAACACAAACCAAAAAAATTCCAATTAAATTATCACTACACGAATTTAATCATACCCACATGTTATAATTCATGCATAAACATAACCCAACATTTATAGAATGGTTTTAACCCATTAAATCACATAATCACAGAACTAAAATATGTGAATTTCACTGACTTTGATGTTCTTGAAGGTTTTAAAAAGAAAACATGAAAAAAATTGTCACTACGGATTCGTTATAACAAGAATCCGTTTATTTAAACTTTGGTCTCTTCGTATCAACATGCATAACAACATACGAGTGTAAAATTTAGGGATAATATCGATCAACACATGAATTATCACGTATAAGGCCATAAGGCCAAAACCCGTATACTGTAATTTGTAGAAATCATATACTACGTATTTTCATGAAACCCGATGTTATGGTTTACAAAATATATATAATTAAATATGATTTGACAACATCTTAACCTATATATGCACATAAGCCTTACAATTTCCCATCATAGAGACTTTACAGAAAACTGTGAAAGCCATTTTTTTGTAAAACTCAAACAACGTAAAATAGAAATTGAGAAGGAGGAGATTACCCTGTAGAGTATAAATTTAGAAGAGATGATCACATATGACTCTTTCACAACAATTTGTAGATTACACACTCCCAATATCTATAAATCTCACAATTTTATCTGACAATTTCTCAAACTCTTTCTCCCTCTCTGTTTTCAAACTTAAAAAAAGAATAGAAAAGAGTAATACGTATAATAAAGGAAAAGAGAATCGACGCTAAGATACTAGTCGGATTAACTTGATCATGGGTAAATCGCTAGTAACTCCCACTAAGGCCATGTTTGGCTAGGCTTAATAGATTTCAAAACCATTTAATTTAATAAAGCTTTATCATATAGTTTAAATCATGTCACACCCACTTGCACAATAAATCAAATATCTTATTTAATATAAATAAAATATAATAACTTCTCATAAATTCACATAGTCATATATTTAATTTCTCATTAATAAATAATGTCAAATTATTAATTCTCTAATTAATTATTACATTAATTAAAATAACATTATGCTTATTAAATATTTCATTTAATACAATAAGCTCACATAATGACATACTTCAAATAATAATTATTCTCTACATTAATTTAATAAATGTAACACATATAATTAAATTAATCTACCACAATGCATCAATTAATTATTTAATCCAATAATTAAATCATTAAAAATATTTATTTAATTCAATAAATATTAAAATAAATTTACAAAATCTCATTCGTCACATCTTTCCCCCCTTAAAAGGATTCATCCCCCGTAATCACGATTCAATAAATTCGACCGTTACATTCTCTCCCCCTTAACAAAGATTACATCCCCGTAATCGCTACACATAATTAAGTAAATAAATGAGGGTAATTCTTCATCATATTCTCTTGAGTTACCACATAGCTTCTTTGACGTTGTGGTTCCTCCAAATTACCTTAATGAAGGTATAACTTTATTTCGAGAACTTGTTCATACTGTCAAACAATTTGGACAGAATTTCTTTCAGAAGATAAATCTTTCCATTAAAATCATTTAAGTGGGATATTGTTGATTTAAAAATATTTTAAGTTATTAATAATAACTTTAATATTTTGACAAGTATATTATTAATATTTTTATATTATTAAATATTAATGATAATAAGATTATTTGATAATTAAATCATTTAAAAATGATTTTAAGTGTTTGAAAAATTATTATAAATTATAATAATTGCTTATAAATTATTAAAAGCTTTCGAAAAATATTATAAACGATATTTGACTTATCTAAAATAATATTGAAGCTTAGATACAAAGATTAATTGACAATAAATGTGTTAATTGTCGGATAGGGTGGCCAAAACACCGAGATGAGACCGAAGTCCAACCAGACCGAACTAATTAAACTTGATAAGTGTTTATATATGTTATAAACACTAATGTGGCTATGTGGTAATGTGCCTAGGAGAAGTTTGACTGTAGAATACAGTGTTACGAGTTATGAAATATTGTGCTAATTGTGAGACCGATATTATTGGTTATATGTCTTACGAACACAGATAAGTATTTTGTGTAGCTGTAATCAGCGGAAGAGGCAAATTTCCCTAACTCAACCTTGAGTTATACTCATTCAATTATTATAGTGGTTAATTATTACTAATTATACCATGTCCAGGGATTTATTGTTGATTATTCGTAGTTAGTGCATGTTTAATAATTCAAATTAAATTACTGATTCAGAGAATATACATTTGTAGAATAACTGTTGTGGGATATTCATATTCGTAGAAGCTAGTATTGACAGTATAGATAATTCATGTTTATTGTCAAATTATGTTGAGAAATGTCTTAGCTAATTGTTTTGGCTAGACGAACATTTGTTAGAACTTGATAGGTTCAAAAAGAGAAGAGAAGAGAATTCAATTATTATTGATAGATCAATGCCAGTTGTTTCGGCTAAATCGAAAAAGCAAAACTTGATAGGTTTGAGAAGAGAAGTGATTAGATATTGAAATCCTTGCATTTCGTTGTTGAATCAAATTTTGATTCAAAGACTGAGAAGAACAACCTTTTATATAAAGGGAACATTTTAGGTCGATATATTCTACCATATCACAAGATCGTTAAGTATTATGCATAATATAGGGTATAATAAAGTTGATCACTTGTTATACTTGCGAGAGGGTATGATTTAATCTTTATGGTTATCTCGATACTCTGCGTATGTATCAAAGTAAATCTTTGATAGATACCCGAGAAAATAGAAGTTCTAGATCCAATGGATCGCTCAGCATAAATCTGGAAAACATTCCACTTTGTTATTGCGTAGAATTGATTCTTGTTTATTCAGTAGAATATCGTATAAACTTTGAAAGCGTTGTACTCTTTCATTATCAGATTATTGTGTTGCCTAGAATATGAGAAGACTTGTTATTGATTAATGAATTGTTCAGCTATTTCAAAATTCCCCGAACTTTGTTGTCATACTATCAAAATAGATAGTCTATTATTCTGATACTTATACATTCATTGTATATCTTAACCTGTGGGGCAAATTTGTTGCTCACCCTTGCTAAATAAAACTTTTCAGCTAGGGACGAAGTTACAGAAAGTGCTATGAAGAATAGAGACAAAATGTTGGAGTAGTTATAATAAACTTATTATTATGTTATGTTTGTAAACCCTTTTGTTTATCTAAAGGGTATGTTTGTAATGTTAAGGTTAGAGAACACAGGACTAATGTATTAACAATCTCTGTTAATGACTTATGTATTACTATTTCTATATGAATGGGTAGTTAGATGTTATTATATTGTGGATCGTGAACACCAAACTCGAGGGTCAGGTAACACGGATTTGGGGGTGTCACAGGTTGGTATCAAAGCTGTAGTGACCAAGGTGTCACAAGTTGGTAGCATAGTTATAGGTTATAAACCTTAAGTGGGGTGGGGAAAACGCTAGGATTATAACCATAAGCGAAATCTAGAATACTCATTTAGAGTACTAAGTTAGGGATTGCCGAAATATATCGATAGTGAGATATGTGGACACATAGTGTGAGAAGTTCGTACTGGAGAAGTATTAATCAAGTCAATTAGACTGATGGTAGAATGTCTGGAGAAGATGAAATGAGTGCGGAGATGCTAGCGACTGTTGCACCAGTGCCAGTAGCCTAGGTGCCAGCGCAAAGCGAGTTAGTTGAAGAGGTGGGAGAAGATAAACCTATGGTCAATCTGGGGAGCGATCATGACGATTATCTCGAGAGGTATCAGAGTGATGATGAGAAGGCAGAGTCCGAAGGAGCTAAGGTGGAGAAATAGAATAAGATCAAAGTTGGAGAACAAGAACAACTATCTGCAAAATTTCAAGAACTCCGGAGTAAAGTGTTTCTCTTGGAGGAGTTGTGGAAGATGGAGCGAGCATTACACGAAATGACTGAAGAGCGGAACGAGCTGAAGGAGTAGGTGGAGAGGATGAAGACTGAAAGTGGTGGATCATCTGAAGGAACAATCAAGCAGCAGAAAAGCAAGAAAAAGAGAAAGTGGGACAACGACAGCGATGATTCTGAAAATTCAAACCCGAAGAAGAAGCAAGTCTGCAACAAGTGTGGAAAGACTCCCGTGGGAGAATATATGACGAAGAAGAACGTGTGCTTCAATTTTAAGCAGGAGGACATATTTCTGTATATTGTCCTAAGCCGAATGCAACAAGTGTCCCAGTAAGAAGAAGACTAGTGAAGGGAGTGGACGGTAGATAGCTTAAGTTTAAGTGATAGTATCTTTTGATAGTGTATGATATTAACGGTTGTAATATCAAGAACGATGTGTGAACATATATATATATATATATATATATATATATATGTTTGTATGAGTGAAATCTTTATTTTCTATATGAATATAATATTAAGATTAATTTTTGAGTTCTTAAAACTCATACTTATGGTAAGTTCATGACTCATAATTATATGAAATGTTTTGAACCCCTCAGTGAATGGACGCCAAAGGTCTGAACTCATACTTATGGTAAGTTCATGACTCATAAGCACATACACTCATATAATTGTGGCAAGTTCTTGAACTCCTAGTGTGGTAAGTTTGATGAACTGGGAATAATTGTGTGTGAATGGAGAATTATGATTTTTTTTTGTTTAAAGTCAGAGAATTACAACTTTTGTTTAAAGTTGTGTTGTTAATCCCGATATTATTTAAAAAGGGATAGTGCTATATATATGTGTTAAGTGCTAGATGTACTTTGTGCTATTTGGATAAATATGCGATTATATGAGAAATTTTTAATTCTTATTATGTTATTAATAAGAATCTGTGTAGAAAAGGAGAATTAATGTAAGATTTTTATCAGATAATGCCGCCAAGGAAAGGAGGTCTAAAGAGAAATATGGAAGAACAATTTGTGAATCTGAAATAGGAAAATATGACGGTGACAGAATATTTTGTCAAGTTCAGTGAGTTAGCAAAATTTGCTCCACATCGAGTGGACATTGAGGAGCTTAAAGCACGATGTTTTAGGAACGGATTGAAATCGTTGGTACTCGAGAAGTTAGATGTGCTGCAAATTAGTTCATTTTCAGCGTTATTAGAAAAAGCCATTATCGCTGAAGGAGAAATTGAAGCTGTATTGAAGAATAGTCAAGAACAAAGAAAGGAGGCTGAAGAAAATAATATGATAGGTGGTAGTGGAGGTTGTAATCTTAATAAATGTAAGAGGGATGGTGATATTAATTCAGGAAATAATCCAGTAGAGATTAGGAAGAAAGGCGCGCCGTGCGTAGTTTGCGGGAAGCAACATCAAGGAGTTTGTTTGAAGAAAAAAGGAGTCTGTTACAACTGTGGTCAAGAGGGACACATGTCACCCCAGTGTCCCATTCCAAAGAAGACACGAGATTGTTTTGCGTGTGGGTCGACCGATCATCTGGTCCGGAATTGTCCGAAGAGAAATGTAGAGAGGAGAAGTGCCAACAAGGGACCCGGTAGTAAAACCCTGGGGATTAAAGAGTCAGCTCAGCAGGGAAGACCAACATCATTCACTTTTAGCATACCAGTTTCAAATGTAGCAGCTGCCCATGAAGAAGCGACCGGTAACGATTTATCTTAATACTTAAATTATGCGAGTAATATGAGTTAGATATTTCTATGAAGTGCTTTCTTTTAATAGATCCACGTCACAGGTTAGAATTTGATACACAAATTAATATTGTGTTGTTAAGAATGAATTGATTATACAACTTTAAAAGATTATAGAGAATAAGAAAACGGTGATTCCGAGGACGGAATCCTTTTAAGGAGGGGTGAATGTGATAACCCGGGATTTCGAATAATTAAAATTTGACGAATAATTTTTTTTTTATTAATATTAATATTGATTATCAATTTTGCGACAAGTATCTGTGATACGAGTCTCGAGAAGGTCAATTTGTGTATTGACTAATAAATTGAGAGTAGAGTTGTGCTTAACAAGATTAGAAACCCTAACCCTAAGTCCAAATATGGATTCGATAGAAAATATAATTAAAATAATTATATTGATTATTGATCAATGATTGATCAGATAATGTTAAAAATTAATAAATCCTAATAAGATATTAGAAACCCTAATCTCAGGATTAGAAACCCTAACGTACAGTTAGAAACCCTAATCGAAAGCTGAGAAACCCTAATTTTATATTCGGGAATCCTAAAATCCTAATTAGGAAACCCTAATCCTAATTAATAAGCTTAATGTGTTTATTAAACTTAAATATGATTAGAAAACCCTAATTATATTTTAGTTATCTTAATTTCTATTTACAAACCCTAATTGTAATTTAGAAATTTTAATTTTTCTAATTAAAACCCTAATTTCATATTCGGGATTTCTAAACCCTAATTAGGAAACCCTAATCCTAATTAGCAAGCCTAAAGTGATTAGTATGTGTTAATATAATTAGGAAACCCTAATTATACTTTAGAAATATTAATTTCTATTTAAAACCCTAATTACATTTTCAAAATTCTTAATTTTCTATTTTTAAACCCTAATTAGAAAATTCTAGAATTTGAGTTTTTTTAACCCTAAGGGTTTGTACAATTGTCTAGAATGCCATTAAATTTATTTTACAAAAGACCAAAATGCCCTTTTAAGCATATTTAAATGGTAACTTGCAAAATTCACCAACACCTTTAGTTGGTGAACCACTAATTTGGCTTTGGGACTTAAAATCATAGCAATTCATCCAGCAAATCCGTCCATTGCATCAGCCATATCAACATATCACAATATATATATATATATATATTTGGGAGAGAGAAAAATCATAAAACTAGCCATTTTTCTCTTTTGCTCTCACCAACTCCCTCTCTCACTAGAAGCTCCGAATTTATCAAGTAAATCAGTCCCAATATCATTTCCTATATCACCTTATAACATATTGGAGAGCCAAGATCAAGATTTGCACAAGAAAAGGTATAAACCCTAAGTTTCATTTTGATCTTGTATGCTTAGTTAATTTTTGTGTTTAAGTGTTTAGAATCTTGCTAAATGATGTTTTATGAAGATCTATGATGATCTATCATGGATCCATAGCATCAAAATGAGTAAAAACCATGTTTTTCAAAAACTGTTCTTGAGTTTGAAATGTGGTCTGACAAGAAATGTCAGTGGCCACAGATCCTTGCTCGTATATGATATGTGATGTTGTAAAGTTGTTATAGGTAGCCAGTAATGTTGTCTTTAATCTGCAAGTGGAATAAGGGTCGTTTGAGGTCTAGATTCTCCGTTATTAACGGTCAAAACCCATTGACCGGGCATGACCGGGCCAAATCTGGGTAACCTAGAAAGGCTAAATCAGTGTCTGACAACTATTTGACCGGTCCAGATCTGTCAGGTTATGTGTGTTTTGTTGATTGTGTTGTAATAGATTTGTAGCTAGTAGTATGTATTGTAGATCCATGCCTTAATAACTCTTAAAATAATCAATATATCGATTGTAGAAAGTGGTCAAAGTAGGCCACTCGCACCGATTTTGAAATTCTGGAATTTCCAGAAAAGTTCATAAGCCAAGTTTCTGACAGCGTTTGACCGTACTGATTCTGGATATTTAGATGATGATGAACTGTAATGTTGCTTTAAACATGTTCCTTGACATGTGGACTATAGATATGAACCATAATATTGATCATTTGATTACTAGAACACCAAAATAATTGAGCCACAATGAGGCACCACGAACTGCCTGGGTTTCTGGAAAACCCAGGTAACGCCTGACAGTGACTTTGTGTGGCTGGATCTTCATGCTTTGATGTAGTATGACCATAATAAGAATTGTAACTTGTAGAGTTACATAAACAATACAAGTTCAGACGCTCAAGTTTAGCCGGATACTAGTTATATTGAGAATTAAAAAGTGGTTAAAGTCGACGTCTTGATATCTTTACCGCCGTCGTTGTTCTTGAGCTCAAGAACACCAACAATGACGCTTAGTGTTATTATAGGCAATTAATGACGGTTTAAAGTTTTTTAAATTTCAATTTAGGAAATTATTTAAAATATAAATAAATTTCTAAAAATTACAAAATGGTTTTAAAAATTATTTTAAATTTCGAAAATAACTTTTAATTATTTGAGATATTTTTCATTAATATTTATAATTATTTGAATAATAATGATATTTAATTTATTTAATTAGTATATTAAATAAATTAAAGAAAAATGATTTAATATTATGAAAAATTATTTTAAATAAGAATAATATATTTAAAAATATTTTGAGTTATAAAATGTAACTTTTAATATTTTTAGAGAATTCTCATTATTAAATTAATATTAATGATATTAGATTTATTTAATTATTATATTAAATAAATGAATTAAAATGGTTTTATTGATTTAAAAATTATTTAAAAATGAGAAAAATAATTTTAAAATATTTTAGGTTATAATTAATGACTTTTAATATTTTGATGATAATTTCATTAATATTTAAATATTAATGGCGATTATTTGAAAATAATTTTAATTATTTTAAAAATCATTTAAGTGGGATATTGTTAATTTAAAAATATTTTAAGTTATTAATAATAACTTTAATATTTTGACAAGTATATTATTAATATTTTTATATTATTAAATATTAATGATAATAAGATTATTTGATAATTAAATCATTTAAAAATGATTTAAGTGTTTGAAAAATTATTATAAATTATAATAATTGCTTATAAATTATTAAAAGCTTCCGAAAAATATTATAAACGATATTTGACTTATCTAAAATAATATTGAAGCTTAGATACCAAGATTAATTGATAATAAATGTGTTAATTGTCGGATAGGGTGACCAAAACACCGAGATGAGACCGAAGTCCAACCAGACCGAACTAATTAAACTTGATAAGTGTTTATATAGGTTATAAACACTGATGTGGCTATGTGGTAATGTGCCTAGGAGAAGTTTGACTATAGAATACAGTGTTACGTGTTATGAAATATTGTGCTAATTGTGAGACTGATATTATTGGTTATAGGTCTTACGAACGCAGATAAGTATTTTGTGTAGCTGTAATCAGCGGAAGAGGCAAGTTTCCCTAACTTTACCTTGAGTTATACTCATTCAATTATTATAGTGGTTAATTATTGCTAATTATACCATGTCCAGGGATTTATTGTTGATTATTCGTAATTAGTGCATGTTTAATAATTCAAATTGAATTACTGATTCGGAGAATATACATTTGTATAATAACTGTTGTGGGATATTAATATTCGTAGAAGCTAGTATTGACAGTATAGATAATTCATGTTTATTGTCAAATTATGTTGAGAAATGTCTTAGCTAATTGTTTTGGCTAGACGAACATTTGTTAGAACTTGATAGGTTCAAAAAGAGAAGAGAAGAGAATTCAATTATTATTGATAGATCAATGCTTGGGTTGTTTTAATTTAGATCGAAAAAGCAAAACTTGATAGGTTTGAGAAGAGAAGTGATTAGATATTGAAATCCTTGCGTTTCGTTGTTAAATCAAATTTTGATTCAAAGACTGAGAAGAACAACCTTTTATATAAAGGGAACATTTTAGGTCGTATATTCGGCCATTGCGCACTGTTAAGTATTATGCATAATATGGGGTATAATAAAGCTGATCACTTGTTATACTTACAGAGGGGTATGATTTAATCTTTATGGTTATCTGATACTCTTGCGTATGTATCAAAGTAAATCTTTGATAGATACCCGAGAAAGTAGAAGTTCTAGATCCAATGGATCGCTCAGCATAAATCTGGAAAATATTCCACTTTGTTATTGCGTAGAATTAATTCTTGTTTATTCAATAGAATATCGTAGAAACTTTGAAAGTGTTGTACTCTTTCATTATCAGATTATTGCATTGCCTAGAATACGAGAAGCCTTGTTATTGATTAACGAATTGTTCAGCTATTTCAAAGTTCCCCGAACTTTGTTGTCATACTATCAAAATAGATAGTCTATTATTCTGATACTTATACATTCATTGTATATCTTAACTTGCGGGGCAAATTTGTTGCTCACCCTTGCTAAATAAAACTTTTCAGCTAGGGACGAAGTTACAGAAAGTGCTATGAAGAATAGAGACAAAATGTTGGAGTAGTTATAATAAACTTATTATTATGTTATGTTTGTAAACCCTTTTTGTTTATCTAAAGGGTATGTTTGTAATGTTAAGGTTAGAGAACTTGGGACTAATGTATTAACAATCTCTGTTAATGACTTATGTATTACTATTTCTATATGAATGGGTAGTTAGATGTTATTATATTGTGGATCGTAAACACCAAACTCGGGGGTCAGGTAACCCAGATTTGGGGGTGTCACAATTCAAATGGAAGACTGGCGAGTAATCGCTGGCATTCAGCTCGGAACCAAGACGTTTGAAAAATTCAAAAAGAAGTTCAGGGACATTCTCGAACTTGTGAAGAAAGATGGATTCTTAGAATGTCTTGAGGCTAGCACTCGAGTATATACTGAACTAGTCAAGGAATTCTACTCAAATGCATCCATAAATGCTGGAACCCTTTCAACCAAAGTTAAAGGTCAATCTCTTAAGCTAAAATCATCTGATATAAATCAATGCTTAGGTTTCCATGACCTAGGATTGAGAAACCTTGATGAGATCAACACTGAACAAGTAAAGGAGATTATGGGGTACCAAAGAAACCCCAGTCTAAAGGATATGAAGAAAAAGGAGTTCCCTGAGGAATTCGAGTTCCTTGCTAAAATAGTGGGAAAATGCATACTATGCAAGGACACTGCACACGACACGGTGTTTGATCAACAGTTGAAAATAATGTCTGCAATTGTTCTGAAGAAACGAATCAAATTTGGAGTTATCCTATTTGATCAGATCACCAAATGGGTAGAAAAGGCTGAATTGAAGAAGTCTACAGAAAAAACACTTACAAAAGTGTTTCATGGAAGACTACTGAGCATTGTGCTGAAGAAGAAATTGGGAAACAAAATCAAGGGTGATGAGGGAGAACCTCTAAATGTTCATAAAGTAATGTCTCCACAACTGTTTGTGAATTGGAAGAAAAATCCAAAGGAGAACAGAAGGCTGACAACTGGGAGCAGTAGCAAGGCCTCTATAAAGAAGAGGAAGGCGAAAGAGGTAGAAAGCTCTGAGTCTGATGACTCTGTACCAGCAGCAACCACACCTGCCAGAAAGAAATCCAAAGGTGTGAGGAAAACTGGGGCTCCTTCAAGAAGTCTATCCACAGAAGACAAGGTTGAAAATAAAAAGGTCTCAACTGCAGAGACCACAAAGAGAAGAAGTAATAGATTACTTCAAGGGCCATCCAGCAAGAAAGCTAAGGTGGTAAATAGACCAGCCTCAGTTTCCCAAGAAAGTCCATCTAACGAAGAAGAGGATGTAGAGTCAGTCAAGGCTGAGTCCCTAAAGACCAAATCCAGTAATGAAGGTGAAGCTGGATTAATGGAAGGAAATGAAGCATCTGCTGATGAAGAAGAATGCACAAGCCCTGTGGCTAACTTTCAGAGCATTCACTCTAATGATGAAGAAAAGCTACACGATGACCCAACTGCATCTCCAAATGCAAATGCTCCAACAAGTCCAGATGATGGGTCAAATGATGTTGTTTCTGAAGAAGAAGAACATGCCCCTTCCAATCCTAAAAGCCCCCATGATAACTCAAAAGGTGATGAGTCCAAAGAAGAAGGACCTACCCTGCCAGTGCTGAACCCCAAGAAAGTTCGTCTGATGATCCAAAGGCTTCGGAGTCTGAAGAGGAAGAAGAGTCTGACTCTCCCATAGCTGAACCTCCAAGGAGAAGGAAGAACTACAGACTACAAGCCAAATTTGCCTCCATAAGGAGAAGTGATCACTCCAATGCTATCATTGAATTAAGTGATGATGAGTCTGTATCACAGGAAGTAAGTGCTGAAGATAGGACCAGTAATGAAGAAGTTGAATCAAAGGAAGATCTTGCTGAAGAAGGTTCTGGAAATGAAATGAAGCAAGAAGGATTCATTGATGGAAATGATCAGATTGGTTCAAGCTCCGAGAGAGAAGAAATGGATAAAGATTCTAATTCTGAAAATCAGGAATCAGAGGAACCAGCAGACTATCCAGTCCTCTCTCCTGCAAGAATTAGTAGAAGAATAGTGGTAGAAGTTCTTGATGAACCAAAAGAACTCCCAACAGAAAGATGGGTAAAATATGGAGATGAACAGCTCGAGGTTGTAAGGATGACTGCACATGATGTGTTCAAAAACTGGAACAACATGGAGCTAGACTGCACGACTATCCTCTACAATCCTGATGACTAGCTAATGAGTTGGTTCTTCCAATGGATGACTTAGCTAAAGGCACACACTGAAAAAGATGGAAGGTACTTCAGCTTGTGCTTCTCTCATTTTCTAAGCATGGAGCTGGTGAGTTTTGCTACAATGATGATCAAAAACCAGCCTCACTACAAAGTCTATAGACATGTTGGCAACCACTATATTCCCTTTGATCGTAGAGTGGACTCTGAAGGAAGAAGGATCATGACTAAGGAGATAATCGTAGAGTCTGTTCACTCTACTATTGATGGTGTCCAAGTCCAAAATAAGAAGCTTCCATCTGCTCAAGCACTGCTGACCGACATTCCTTCATCCTCAACCAGAGATTGGTACTCAATGATTTTTCATATTTTCAACACCTTTGAAAATCTTTCCAAGGATGAAAATCGTAGAGTTCAATCTGGTGTTCAACAAGAGGCTACCCAAGCAGATTATCAACTACCTATGGAGAAGGAGCTGATGAAAAATTTTGATGAGCTGATAGAGAAGATATCTCTAATCACTGAAGAGTCAAAGAGGTTGACAACAACAGAAGATAACTCATGTCAAGAGAGACTCCAAGCAACGATGGTTGATGTATCTCTCAAAATCAAAGAGAGAGATCACATCTATCTAAAAATCATGAATGATCAGAAGGCAAAAGCTCTACGAGCACAGAAGGCAAATGAAGAACAACTCCAAGTCCTCTCTGACAAGATTGACAACATGAATCAGTCTTTCTCAGTGCAACTTGAGCTAGGACAACAAGAACTCAAGTTTGAAGTTGATAACTCCTCCTACCTGATGGAGCAACTAATGTCCAATATGGAGCAGCTCTCCCAAATGATTAATGATAAAAAGGGGGAGAAAAAGAGACATAAAAAGAGGAAGAGTAAGAGGCACTCTAGAAAGAGCAAGGAGAGCAGAAGGACAGGAAAGAAGAAGTCAACACAAGAAGAAGCTGAGTCATCATCTAAAGGGGAGCCAAAGGATGATGAGCCTGAGGCTGAGGGGGAGCCAGAACTAGAAGAAGAAATGAAGTCCACATCCTAGGGGGAGCAGGAGCAAAGGAATCAAACAGATGAATAGCTGATCAACAGACATCCTGGAAGCATACATAAAACTAAAGAGGTACATCTCTAACTAGTTAGGTATGTTCTGGATCCAGGATGTAAAATGTCATAGTATATTAAATTCCATATTCATATAAATGATATTCATAATTATCTATTTTAGTAATATAGTTGCTCACTATATAAGATTCATTCATAACATGCATATGCACTTATTATTTTTGTCAAAATCAAATAGGGGGAGATTGTCAGGAATAAGCCTGTTAATGATATTCCTATTTATATATGATTTGATTATGATATATATATATATATATGAATGAATGAATATGCAAGTATGCTTGCATTAAGAAAAGTTGTAAAGTCATTTGATAGATAATAGAAACATATATACAAGGACTTAGAATGGATTGATCAAATGTGTTAGGTTGATCCTATATAAGCAAAACAGCTTTGTTAAAGTCCTTAAAAAGAAATGATGTACAAGGACTATAAATATAGAAAGATTAAGCATGTTATGTTGATCTTATGATGTAATAGATAGGCTTGTCTGATCGTCGAGCACTGCACCAGAAATCGTAATCTGCTAGGAGAGTCCAAGAAAACTCAAGAGCTATCGAGGCAGAATCGTAGTCTACAAGATAGTAGATCTATGAGTTCGTAGACTGCCAGGAGAGACGAGGAAGGATCGTAGTGTGTCGAGGAGAACTTCCTCAGGGCCGTAGTCTACTAAGGAAGTCATGTTCAGAATCGTAGAGACAGCCTGCCTACGAGCCGACTGAGCATCTGCCGAAACCAAGTCAAGAATTGTAGACTACACTCAGAGTTGTAGAGTCTACTGATCATATTAGAGGAAGAGATCATAGTCGAGCAAGATTAGATGAAGACAACAAGCACATGACAGAAATTGTAGAGTGTCAAGATTTGATCTCGGAGTCGTAGTGTCTGCACAGCCGAAGATGAATCGTAGAGTGTAGAACTGGGACTTCAACAGATGTGCTCACAATGCCAAGGAAGAATCGTAAAGCAAATATGATTCTCAACAAATGAGCACTCCCAGAATATCCAAAAGAATGAAGCCTCTGGTTGGCACTGCAAAGATACATCCCATCTGAAGGAAACCAGAGACCACTCAACGAATGGCATGCAAGCTAACAGAAGATCTAAGTACCAACCCAATGAGCATCTAGATTGAGTTGTGAAGCCATTCAGGATGAAGTCTTCCACAAGGAGATCAGAAGAAGACTTTAGTGACTGACTAAGGAAAGTCAGCAAGTGCAGTAGTTATCAAATTGACAGAAGACGACAATCTTGGAAGCAACCAGGATCGTAGTGTTTGCCAAACAATGAAAGAACTGATGGAGTGCATACAGAGATACTGGACAGCTTCTTAAGAATAAGGCTAAAGTGATTAAGCATTGGGTCAGTCCATTGATGATAAGTGAACGGGAGATCACAAGGAGAAAGCGAGCTGGACACGCCACAAATCTGAAGTGTCTTTCTATTCAGAAGGGGCCAGAACAAAGAAGTCAAGCCATTAGTATCTAAGAGCTGTTGAGGCAAACAGAAGTGTTGAAGCACTGCACAAGAGAAGGAAGAGGTGTTCTACATTAAAGATCCAATCAACACTCTTCAAGATCGTAGTGTTGTCTCTACCAATCAACAAGACACTACGATCAGGTCCAAGAAGACATGCATCAGAATCGTAGAGTTTGAACAGCTGAAGATTGAAGCATTGGCAACAGTTCAATCTGAAGGTTGATATTTGGACAAGAGCTTATTGAGAGCATCGATGCAAAAGGACAACCTCTGATCGAGGAATCAGAAGGGTGAAATAAAGTCTTTGACCTGCCCGAGGCATAAAAGTAATATATCTGATAGGGTAGGTGAAACAGTAGACTGCAGTGTCAGAAAGTTAGAAAAGGAGATGTCATGTCACATTTGCAGTCTACACCAAATAACTCGAGATCTGCAAAGCAAATCTAAAAGCTTTCAGCAAATACTTCTCAACGAGAAGATTGGGAAGAAGTATAAAGAAGCCATAGCTTCAGCGATCAAAAGTTGTTGACGATTGCTAAGTTGTAGAATCGTTGAGTTGGTAGAATGTTAACGTTGACTCTACGAGTTCCACTTGAGCTTAAACAGAACAAGTCTCAGTGATAGTGAGACTACGAAGGTGGAAGTGAAGCAACTTTGAAGAAGGACTTTAAAAGATCAAAGCTTCACTCAACAAAGAAGAGAATGCCACATGAATTGGCATCTAAGTTAAGAGTCGAGAAGGACAAGAAGATATCATTTAGAAGAGTGGCAAAGCACAAGGCAGATCCTAAGATTCACTCTACGATTCACCATGAACCCAAAGCTAAAGCAAAGCAAGTGTTGAATCATGTCTACCAACATGTTAAGAAGGGTTCAGGAAATGGTGATGGTGCACAGCTGACACTACATGAAGATGAGCAGAACAGAAGAAGATCAGCTGCACCAAAGATGATGTGGTCTGGTCTCAAAGTAGAATACAAAGAAGACCACACAAAGCTGTTAAGTACAAAAGATGATCAAGCTTAAACACATCTTAGCAGCTCAGCACCAACAACAACAAGAAGCCAGGGCCTGAGGGGTTCTTGTCCAGAAGGACTAAATGAAGTTCCAAGCCTGCTGGGCTTGAAGAGTTCCTAGGGAACTAGATAAGTTCCAAGGCTACTGGCCTTGAAGAGTTCTTAGTGAATCGAAGTCCCAAAGTCATTGGCCTTCAAGGAATCTTAGTGATTCGAGTGCCGCCCTTCCTTAGTGGAAATCACCGCTAGTTAAAAGTAGAAGAGTGGATTAGGAGCTTGAGTCTCTGAACCACTTAAAACCCCTTGTGTCTTTTACTTTATGTCATTTACATTATGTACATTAACTGCTATAACTGCTATGTATGTTTTAACTGCTTACTACTGAATTAACTCTACGAATAATGTATGTCTGATTATGAATATATCAATGAAGGGGATCTTTTACTTATTCCGCTGTGCTTTAAAATATTCTTATGTTTGTCATATGCTAATTCATGAGCAACACAAAATAAACCAGAAAAGTATTTGAAATTAAAAAGGATCTATTCAACCCCCTTTCTAGATCTATATTGTGCCTACTGGGAACTAACAGTAGCATAATAAGAATTTAACACAAATTTCTCATATTATTTCATATTTATTCAAATAGTACATGGTACTTTTAGTATAAAACACATACTGTTATAATCAGTTACTATCCCTTTTTGACAAAAATCGGGATTAACTACCACAACTTTACACAAAAAGTTGAGATTCACCAAAATTTACCTTAGTATTCATACTAAAAACAAGGATTACATACATACGTATATATATATATATATATATATATATATATATATATATATATTATATATTATATATATATATATATGCCTACTCATCGCTTACAATATTATAATCTTTAATATTTCATCTCACTACCAAAAGGTACTACTACTCATGCTTAATCCGTCTACAGTCCACTCCCTTCACTTATCTTTTTCTTTATATTTGAATTTCCTGAGTTATTATCACTGTCATTGTTCCTTTTCCTTTTATTGTTACCCATCTTCTGCTTGATTGTACCTTCCGATGATCCACCACCTTCAGCCCTCATTCTTTCCACTTGTGCCTTCAGATCGTCCCGTTCTTCTGTCATTTCACGCAACGCCCTCTCTGTCTTCCACAATTCCTCAAAGGGAAATACCTTACTCCTTAGTTCCTGAACTTCTACAGATACTTGACCTTTTTCTCCTACTTCGGCCTTAATTTCTGACTCCACCTTAGCTTCTTCGGAATCTACCTCTTCGTCTTCATTCAGATCCATTTCAGGATACTCATCATGATCGCTTCCCAAATTCACCATAGGTTCGTCTCTTACAACTTCTTCAACCGACTCACTCTGAGTTGGCACCTCGGCCAATGGCATTGGTGCAACAGTCGCTAACATCTCTGTAACCATTTCGTCATCTCCTGATATCCTACAATCAGTTTTAAACAACCTTGATTAGTACATCACCAGTGTGAAATTCATAAACACTATGTGTCCACATATCTTACTATTGATGCACTTCGTCAATCCCTCACTTAGAACTCTAAATGAGTTTTCTCTATCTTGCTTATGGTTATAATCCTGAGGTTTTCCCCCCACTTAAGGTTTATAACCTAAAACTTTGATACCAACCTATGACGTCCCTAAATTCGGGTTACCTAACCCCTGAGTTTGGTGTTCGTGATCCATCATATAAATAACATCTAACTACCCATTCATTTATGAATAACATCATACATACCATTAATTAATATCATTAATACAATATCCCAGGTTTTCTAACCTTAACCAAACAAACATACCCTCAGATATACAAAAAGGGTTATACATAACAACATAATAATTATAGTTCATATTAACTGCTCCTGCAATTTGCCTTTGCCCTTGTCCTTCTCTGACCCTCCTGCTACTTCGTTCTTAGCTGAAATGTTATATTTAAGCAAGGGTGAGCAACGAGTTTGCTTCGCAAGTTAAAACATACAATAAAAGATATGAATCTATAATAAGAGACTACGGATTCAATATAACCTTACTAAAGTTCCAAGGACTTTGAAATAGCTGAACAAATCTTTCAATAGCAATTGAGTTAGAACATATCAAGTTTCAACAAATATTCGTCTAGCCAAAACAATTAGCTAAGACATAGCTCAAAAACTGTTCAATAATAGACAGAAATCAACTGCACTATTTGCAATCAACAATAATACTTATAGATGTGAATAACCAACAATAGTTATTCACCAGTCACGCTTTTGAACTTTAAAACTCAGTTTGAATTAATGAACTTGCACTAACTGCGAATAATTAATAATAAATCTCAGATGTGGAATAATCAACAATAATTACCCACTACTATATTTGAAAAGTAATAACTCGAGATTGAGTTAAGGAAACTTGCATTTGTCGTTGACTACTGCTACACAATATAACTTAGTTGCGTTTGAAAGACCTATAATCAATAATATCAATTTAGTAATTAGTGTAACACATCACAACATATAATACTGTCATTTAAAGTCACTATATCACTTAGACATATAATCAGGTAGTCACAACAGTGTTTAAAACCTATAATAATACTTATTAGGTCTAACTATGTCAATCTGGTTGGACCTCGGTATTAATTCGGTGTCCCGATCATCCTATCAGATAATTAACGAGTTTAATTTTCAATAAAACTCTATTTCAAAGCTTCAATATTATTTTAGATAATTAAAATATCCTTTATAATATTTTTCGGAAGCTTGTAATAATTTTCAAATAATTATTATCTTTTATAATAATTTTTCAAACACCGATATCATTTTTAATGATTTAAGTACTGAATAATACCATTATCATTAATATTAAAATATTAATGAAATCATTGTCGAAATATTAAAGTTATTTATAATAACTCAAAATATTTTTAAATCACTAATATTATTCCCTTAAATGATTTTTAAAACATTTAAAATCATTTTGAATAATTATCATTAATATTCAAATATTAATGTATTTTTCATCAAAATATTAAAAGTTATTTATTATAACTTAAAATACTTTTAAATCATTTATATCATTTTTAAATGATTTTTAAATCATAAAACCATTTTTAAACCATTTATTTAATATAATTATTAAATAAATCTAATATCATTAATATTAAACTATTAATGAAATTTACCTCAAAATATTAAAAGTCATCTTTTATAACTTCAAATATTTTTTAACGCTTTATTATCATTTAAAATGATTTTTAGAATATTAAAATCATTTTTAACTAATTTATTTAATATACTTATTAAAAAAAATTAATATCATTAATATTCAAATAAATAAAATATTAATGAAAATTATGTCAAATTATGAAAAGTTAATTTTTATAACTTCAAATAATTTTTCAAACCCATTTTTGAATTTTTAGGAATTATTTTCTATTTTTAATGATTTATTGGAATTTAATATAATTAATTTTAATAAAATCGTCGCTATAGGCTTTAGCGACACTGACTGTCACTGTTGGTGTTCTTGAGCATTCAAGAACATTCAAAGTCAGTTTTTGGGTGCCTACTTTGACCAGCTTCATTTCTATGTTCATGATCTTTTTGGGCTTGTAAATGTAATGGTTATGTAGTATTGATGTAATACTACATGTACCAACAATAATCCAGGTCAAACTTCATCACACAATGAAGATCTAAGAGCTCAATGGTGGTCATCGAGCTCGTTCGGGATTTCGGGTTACCCGTAAACCCAAACAAAGGCTTGATAGCTACTTTATTAACTTGATTAATTTGGGTTCTGATCATTGTTTATGTGTTTTATTGTTACAATCGTGTAGTCCTCATGTCAAAGATCAACATTACTACACTTAGGTAGCTTAACTACATCACAATCTCAAGATCTGGGTTGGTCAAACCCTGTCAGAAACCATGTTCATCAGTTTTCTAGAATTTCCAGAAAATCAACTATGTGCTCGGTCAACCTAGTTTGACTACTTACTACTTTGATTATGTTGTTTGTTTTAGTGTTCTAAAGCCATGGTTCTATAGTCCATATACCAGAGTATAACATTGATACATTAACACAAGCAAAACACATAACACATGAAAGATCTGGGCTCATGAACATCTTATCAGACCAATATGGGGAATTTCTGGGTTACCCAAAAACTCAAACCCATGACTGGTCAACCCACTTTGACAATTAATATCTTGGAATCTAGACATGATAAGAACATGATTCCACTTCCAAATTACTCCCATCACAGCATACTACAACTCTAGTACATCTAACAATTCTAACCATTAACAGATTTAGATCTATGGCCTTTGACATTTGGTTGTCAGGCCATAAATCTAGGGTTCTTGACAGTTTTGAAAACTTCATTTTTAAGCACCTTGATATTATGGATCTATGATATATCATCATAGATCACTAAATAACATCTTATAACACTTAAATAAACACAAAACCTATCTTAGCATACAAGATTAAATTTGGTTAGGGTTTATACCTCTCTTTGAAGAATCTTTGATCCTTGCTTCCTAATCTGATCTTAGGGTGTTAGGGACCTATCTAAGGACTGATTTACTTGTTATTTTTCGTGGCTTGAGAGTGAGAGAAACTTGGCTAAGTGTTAGAACTCAAATGAGCCAATCTTTGATATTTCTCTTACTTTAATCTTTCACTCTTTGCTCTTGTGGTTAGAATTGTTTTTATGTGGCATGAAATGGTTGATAAAAGGTGTTTGGTGATATCCCAAGAGATGTGTCAACAATTTTGGCCATAACTCTTTTAACTTAAAAGTTAAGTAAAGGGTATTTTGGAAATTTCTCACATGATTTTAAGGATAGTTTAGTCATTTGACACGAGTCCCTTTAATCTTAACCCTTAGGGTTTAATAATCATAGTTAGGATTTACTAATTGGGGTTTAGAGTTCCCGAATAGGAAATTAGGGTTTCTGAAAATTTAATTAGGGTTCCTAACTGATCATTAGGATTTCTTAATCACAAATTAGGGTTTCTAACCTAATATTAGGGTTTACTAAGGTTATACCCTATCTGATCAATATTTGATCATTAAGCCTATATTGTACAAATACATACTCAAAGATACAATTATAATAACTGTATTAACTATCATATTCATGTCCGTAACTAGGGTTAGGGTTTTCATTAGCTGTTTAACAAAACTTCACTCATATTACTCAGTCAATAAATAGTTTTACCATCTTGCTAAACTCATATCACAGATACTCAGCATAATATTGATAATCAATATCAATATTAAATAAAAAAAATTATTCATAAAAATAGAATTGTTTAAAATTATGGGTCCTCACATCATTTGTGAAAATATAATATATGTGAAGAAATTATGTTTATAGAGAAATACAGTGATATACTTATGATATGGCTTATTTTGGAATCAAATTTATGTTCAATTCATGTTATGATGAGTAAATTGATTTCTGATTATGAAAATACATGAAGAAACGAAAGCAAAGTAATTTAAACGGGTTATTTTGTTGTAGTAACAAATGTGTAGTGATTACTTTTGCTAAGGATGTCTAAAAATGGAGTTTTTTGCAAAAATATGGAATTTAAAGGATTTAATTCGATTATTGTTGTTGTTTTGATGTTTTAAATCGATGTATACATGTTGAGTAACGTTTATATGAAGTTTATGTGATTTGGGTCTGTTCAAATTGTTGCTTAAATAGTTAAATTCGTGAGTTTGAGTTGAACAGAGCCAGAAAAAACAGTCTGCGTAGTTTTTGTCTGCACACCAGCGCAACTGCGCTGGTGTCAAAAGCAGAAACGACGTAGTTGTGTTGTTGTAGAAATGAGCCACGCTCGTCTCCAAGGCTTTAAAGAGTAGCGGCAATTGGCAAAAGCCCAGCATTAGAGATAGTGATGAGATGTTATTTGTTCAACAGTACTTAAACTTAGTCAAATCTAGTTTAAAGCTCATGACAATCTGTTAGGCTTATATCAAGATATTATAACAGATTGTTCATGTGTAGTTGATGATTTCAAGTTGTGAAAATTTATAAATTATACTTTAAGCTATTATTGTAAAGCTTTATTATGTGATTAATGAAGTTGAATCGTTTTCTAAGAAAGAACTTTAGATTGGTTAAGTTTTATCGATTTAAGAAATCATAATTCAAATTAGGTTGACAAGTTATATAAAAGTGGAAGTTGAATCTATGAGATTAATATTATGTGGCTAAAGTTGTGTTACGATGTTAATGGAATGTTTAGGGTGTTCGGGAAGCGTGAGTTATAAGTCTGTAACTAACGCACAAGGCAAGTCTCTTATCCCTACTCTTATATTACGCAAGTTTCTTTAATTTATTATTTAAGTTGAGCTAGTTCTCTAACCCTATCCAACCTTGATTATAATTACGCAAGTTTGTTATTCTTTCTTGTTTATAAATTACGCAAGTCCTTAAATTCTATTGAGCAAAGTTCGTAATCCTATTTCCTTATTGGAAAATGTAACCTTAGCTTACCATTTTTGTTCAAGCAAGGTTTATTATAGTTTTTCAATGCTTTGAACTTTATTCTTAAAGCATGACTTTGATGCATTACATTATTCATTTATGGTTCATAACCACTCAGTAATATGTCGTTGTTGAACCTTTATATTGTCATTAAACTTTTGATTCAACTACTCCTTAGTTGATGTATGTTGAACTCTAAATTACCCTTGAAACTTATCCAAACCAAACTTTCTTTGGTACGGACTCATATGTTAAAACTGAGATGAACAACCCTATTACAGGGTATTATTTACGCGAAAGCATTAAGATGTTTGTGCACAATACATGATACGAAGGGATGATCCCCCTAAGTACGAGAAGGAAGTCCATATAGTCTAACGACTGTTAAAGGTTTAAGTAGACATACTTATAACCTGGGACATAGTCCATGGTCTTGTGACCCTCAAATGATTTCCAATATCAGTTCTTGATTATCGATATTAGAAAATGTTATTCAATTCAGCTAAGCTTATTCATTACCAGTTATTATGTTTTCTTTAAGTGAGCATTTGTTTTGTTCACTCTTGCATATATATAACCATTGCAGCTAAAATTGAGAAGGTTGACGAGCCAACCACTAGTAAAGGGAAAGGCAAGATGAATAAATGTTGAAGATTTGTAATTTGTTGAGACTTATGTTTTCAAACTTATTTATTAATTATGTGATGTAATAAATTATTTTTCCGCATTTGATGAATGTTTTTAAGGTTAGACAACCTAGGATTTATTGAATTAAGTTATGTAACCCTTTAATAGGGAGATTTATTTCTTAAATTTTATTGAAATTGGGTAGTTAGAAATGAATGTTTGGATAGTGAACACCAAATCTTGTGGGAATGTGGTACCCAGATTTGGGGGTGTCACACATATAGGTCATGTTTAGGGTATTAGTATGCAATCTTATACGTTCAGAATCTGACAAAGACAACGTTCATAGTACTTAGCTTGCAAAATGTCTGAGTCCATCTTTAGAAATCATTTTAAACCAAGTTAAGGAAACTTAGTACATACAAAGCATCTTATAATCACATTTCATGCATAGCTAGACCATATACACACGCTCACAAAGTCAGAACTGAGACATTATTAGTTTCATCAAAGTTCATTTTTAAAACTCCAAGTCTCCTTTAGAAAACATATACTAAAGCAAGTTAGGGTGCGCATGATATGCAAAGGAACCTAGGTTCATAAATCAGGTATGTTTTCATACATGTCTAAGTTGTATTAGCATGTTAGAACTACCACATTACATCAGAAGTTAAGAATCAAGATTGGTGCACAACGCAGTTGTGCCATGTTGAACTGCAGGGAGCGCGCAGCTGCGCCCATCCCTAGAGAGCTCAGAAAGATCTCTACTTCTGCAGAACTAAGAATCAAACATGAATTTCCTTAATTTAATACACTTGAGCCAGCCACATTGCTTTCATATAAGCATACAAACTTAGCTAACACATAGACATCAACTTACAATCTAATTTAACAAGAGATTCAATAAAATTCTAAGAGTTTGAAATACTTGA
Organism: Panax ginseng; assembly: GCA_020205605.1. Lineage (NCBI taxonomy): Eukaryota > Viridiplantae > Streptophyta > Magnoliopsida > Apiales > Araliaceae > Panax > Panax ginseng. The sequence continues at coordinate 93,026,124 of CM035140.1, forward strand.
ATTTAAGAGCATAGTTTGAGAAATCTACCTCTATTGGAGCTTAAAATGGAAATCCTTCCAATCTCAAATTGTTCCCTCTCAATTACTAAACTCACACTATATATGAACTTATCGGAGAACTCAATAACGTGAATTGAGAAGAGGAGCGTACAATTTATAGAGAAATCATTGCCCAATTTTGGGTCTTGAACATTGAATTAATCAAAGAGGAAGAAGAAGAATCCAATGGGTTGAGAGGGTTTGGTGAAAAGAGGTTACCAACTTCTTCTCCTCCCTTCTTCTCATCATCATTGCAGCTATCTAGCCATCATGTGCAGGTTGGAGTTCACGAAATGAGAAATAGGCTATTGGTATGCACTATTGGGTCACTTAATATGGGACAAGGAGTCTGATTTTGGTCTGCAGTAGCAAAATGGTTGCTAATACACTTATGTTTATTTCTTTTTTGGCTTACTAGTTCACATTTGATGACTTAATGTTATTTCTTAGGCTTTATTCATGGACACATATACACATAATCATATAATCCATGTACATTAGTCTAGTTCAATTAATATTTATAATAGATATGAACACAATTTAGTTGGGTACTAACAACCCAATATTTCCATAAAACATTATTATTTAATTACACATCATTATTGAAATAAATATTGTAATAGTACAAATTTATTTACTCCCATATATTAAAATACACATTAAATTGTCCCGCCATACAACATGGTGTCACATAAGCTTCCTTATATAATTTAGTATATGATTCAACTTACTTTTATTATACAGCTTTATTTCAAACCTTATTTTATATAAAATGAATGTAACAACTTTACTATATATTACTACATATTATATGTTATTGCACATAACCAACTATTAATAATAATAGGGATTAGTCTATCATTTTATTCAATTCATATTTCTTTTACCACATGATTTCAATAATTTCACATATTAAAATAATGTTACATGTAGTGTCCAAAGTAATAACTAACTTTTCTAAATCAGCTAATCGGGTATGATTTAACGCTTAGTTTGTATTATGAAGGAAGGGCAAAGGCAAAGGCTAAATTGGTTTAGCTACTTGTCAGTCCCAGTTTCCATTACCAATCTAGTTTCATATAGCACAAAATAAATCCCAAATTGATAATACTACTAGTTAAACATCATATTCATTTTTCATGCATGGAGTTATTTTATTACTCAATTATATACAACTGCTTATAATGACAATTAATTAATAATATAATATTAATTAATTATCCTCTTATTAAATCATTTCCCTATTAATTCACTCAATGAATTTCTTAGTCTTTCATTATGCCACACTAGGCAATCCTCATAAGCTTTAAATTAAGCTTTTCATCAATTTCACCATAACACATAATTGTCACATACTTAACTTAATTTAATTTGAATTACTATATCCCATGACAACAATATTTATTTATATAAATATTCAACTTTCATTAACAAAATTATTAATATTATTCAGAAAATTCTCAGGTATTACATGTTGTATAACTTAGACGTTGACAAAAGTAGTAAGAAAGATTTGAATTATCAAGAAAGCCGTAGCGAACGGTAATAAGATTAATGAAAGTCTGAGTGTGAGTCGGATATAGAATGTTAAAATGAACATAAGCGTTAAACACTTTAGCCGACGTGAGAGTTGAGTGTACGCTAATATTAAACGGGCAGAACATACACACCGTGTATGGTTTAACCGTAAGGTAGTGAAGACGAATGATTAAACCTGTGAACGGTAAAGAAACTGAATTAAAGACAATGACGTATAACGTTAAAAAGCCAAGTTAATGATTATAACTTGGATAACATTTCGATTCGAGTGAACAAGGCGTTATAAGATATGAATAAGGTAATGTAAAATGCTTAACGCTATGAACGCATAGTATTAACATTGAATGATCATTCTAGGTATAAAAAAGATTGTATGACTTAGACGATAAGGAATAAATCCTGAGGTATGGCATTTAGTTGCCAGAAAGTCATAAGGAATGGGAAATCAACTTAACGAACATTATAGTTTTAATGGTTCGAATAAGTTAAGCTTAGGATGTAGTACAATCGTAATATTTAATGGTTGACATATGGGAGCTGGGATAAACAATTCCTTCAGAGAGCGGAGGTATATACGAACTAGCAACCGATCTAACTCGGTGTGAAAGACAGTGTAGATGAGACGGAAAACTAGATTGTTGGTTGTTTGTGGGAAACCACTCAGAGTACCATATGGAATACTAGTAGAGACTCGATGTCTGCTAAGTCCTAGAAAAGTTATAAGAAGAAGATAAGAATGTAAATCATCAAAGATGATGATCGTTGAATTAAGACATCTTTGTATGTCATAACGTCGTAAAACAGTAAAGAGGGATGGTTACGTGAACTTAGGTTATAAACACGAACCATAAAGAGTAAAGTTAAATTTAAACCAATGCGTAAGTCAAGTATATGACTAATTGGTGTGTGTGTGTGTGTTATTTCCTTATGTGTTATATAGGGTTTGCAATGAACAGTTCAGCATAAACTATAAGCTATAGTTGTGCTTAAGGCAAGTTTCCTAACTTCATTCATGTTTAATATGAATGTTAGTTTCTTAAACTTTCTCAGATGTTGAACATGAAAAGTTTTATCTATGTGCAAATGTCAAGGTGGTAGAATGTATGAGGCCTTATGCCATAATTTTAACACTTCAGTGTTTCTATGAGATGAATTATTCTGTGATTGAACTGTTCAATATGAAAATGTTCTGCTTATATATGAATCGATATTGTTAAGTCTGTGCTAATGATTCTAGCCAGATAGAATATGTATGAAAAAGGTAGAAGAACGAAAGTATTGCAAAGTGAATGTGACTAATGTTTTAAAATGATAGGAACAAGAATTTATTCCTATTATTCAAGATGCTTCATAACCTTTGTTCGGTTATTGAATTTCTAAAGGAATGTTTAAATTATTGATGTTGTTTATTCAACTGCTATGACTTATTGAGAAATTGAATGCTCACTCTTACTTTAAATAAAAATATTTTCAGCAAACGATGTTAGAAAGAACTTAAGGATCCCGTAAAGATCAAGCTGACTGGTATCCAGACGAAGTGTCATTCAGTATATGAATGAGCGTGAAGATCAAGCCAAGACTTGTAATGTAGAATAGTTTAATTAAACTATAGAATAGTTTAATGAACTATTATGTATCCTTGGTGGCGGATGAAAGTCACTCTTGTAAGATGTAAAGAATAATGTAATTATCATTATTTGTAATGAATGAGGTTATAAGATAATAGAACCTGGGATTTAAGAATGTATGTTGTTATATTTATCTATATAATGATGTATGTTTGGAATGAGTTGAATTCGCGATGTACGGAATCCGGATGTGGAAATAGACCAGATTTCAGGGCGTTACATCCACTTGGTAGTCACGTCGTCGGCAAAGCTCTTTATAACATGAGAGCTAGCACAACTTTAAAGCAATATATGGTGGGCCGAGGAAGAGAAGATAGAAGAAGAGCCCGTTGTGCTTGACAAGCCCCAATGCCCCAATCTTATCACAGACACAACGAAGGAAAAATAACCTAGTTATTCAACATTCTCAATTGGGCACTTATTTAAATAGAGCAAACTAGGTGACTTTAATTCAATAGCTATCACTGTAGAGAACCTACCAAAAGCTAAATTTCTCCTGATGGATGGAGGGTTCCTCAATTATCGAAGAGGAATTGGATAGCATTGACAAGAAAAAGTTCGGCTAAGGGACTCTAAACTAAGCGCTCTATAGGAGGCACCCCATCCAATCCAATCATTTCTCCCTCCTTGTTTAATTCTTATTTATAGTTTTAATAGTAAGTAGATTTTTGTACTTATGTCCTAATAATAAGTACTTCGTTGTTCATACAGGTCCGACTCAGTTGCTACTATAAGGAATGGTCAGAATAGATGAAAAAGCCAAAGCTACCAGGGAATAGGGTAGCGCGGCCGCGCCCAACTACAAGTCAAACACAGTGCGGCCACACCATCTCTCGGTCACAGAAAATAAACATTGCTCAATTTTTAGAATTTCTGACTCAAGTATTTGGACAGTTACAAATCCACACTCAGTTTCCAACTTTAGATTATCTCAAACTTATCCATCGCCTGATATACCATCGGGTCATGAGGAGGCGAACGGAGATGTCATTGCCACTGAGGGGAGTATTCTTTCACTTTTAATTATAATGAGGGAATTGTTCATTTTAAGTTTGGGGGGGTTATTCTTATTGTTTAGGATTGCATATTTAGTATAATCATGTTGATTGCATATAGTTAGTATTATTGTTTTAGTTTAGTTTTTATTGCATACGTTATCATGTTATTTAGCTTATCTTAAAAAAATATTTTTTTTAACTATTGCATTTAGTGTAGATAAGTTATATTGCATGAATCCAAGTTTTCAGTTGGTTTGAAATTCTTTTGGCCTATAATGAGATTGGAATTACATGATTTTTAAACAGTTTTGATGACTAAGGCATAGTTATAATGTTATAGCATGAGGTGAATTTTAGTTTGTTTAAAACTGATGTATTCAGATAGCACTTATGAGTAGCCATTATGATTTGCTTAGTTTAAATGGTCGCATAATTGTCTTCTAGTACGAAATTTGTGTTTTAATGAAAGAGATTTAGTAAACATTTAGTAATGACTAAGATTGCGCAAAAGCTTTAGTTTGGGGGAATTCAGTGGATATGCATGTTTACAATGGAAAAAAAAGATAAAAAGAAAAAAATTGAATAAACACTTTGGTACTTGAGTAAGTACGTCCTAGGGGATGTCTCTACACTTAGCGCCCTAATTCCAGATGGCTTGGGAGTCGTTGGTCGAAAGCTCATTAACGGGTATCACTGAAAAGCCTAAGAGGACTAGACATTGCACAGTCAAGTGTATAAGCGTGAAAGTGTGAATTTTGCCCTCGTGAGTAAATAAAAGAATAATAAACCCATTGTTGACTCTTAACTTAGTTGATGCATAGTCATGGTTGGATCTTAATTTGTCTGTTGTCTTTCTTAAGTTAAAACTGTATTTTTTCCTCTAAGAAGCATATTATGTGAGGTATTTGTATTATAGGAAGTCTAATGGTTGCTAAGCACACACTACATCAGTGATGACAAGTTTTTACTTGCAGAATAATATGCATTATGGCCTTAATCTTGGTTGGATTCTCTGTTTGAAGATTTTGTAGTTTCCCTGAGGTAAGTTTTGTGAATTTCAATCTGGCTGATATTTGGATTCGTTAGCATGTTAGATTAGATGGCATTTTGTGTAGTTATTACATTGCATTTTTTTTGTTGCTTGGGGACAAGTAACAGTTTAAGTTTGGGGTATTTGATAAGTAGTTTTATACTTACTTATCCGGTATCTATTTCTTGAATTAGTTGCTTAAACCTATATTTTGTAGTTACTTTTTATGCATTTTGTGTTCATTTTGTAGATCTTATGCTTAGGAACTGTGTGAACAATGATTGGCATGGTAAAGCAAGTTTTCCAGAACATCTTGAATCATCCTAATCAGAGTTCGGATGCGAGAGTTATGACCTTTGGTCCAACGGACGTTGAACCTCAATATTGTGGGTTACCATTTGCACAGCTGTCACTTCAAGGCCATTTTTGACCTTTCTCCATCAATTTTTTCTCAATTCTCAAAGAATGAAAGTTATATAGGTCGTCGAGATTTTCGATTTGACAGGTGACAGGCCCCGTAACTCCTCACGGATCAAAAGTTATGGTCGTTTTATCAAATGGCATTGCAGCAGAACAGGATTACGAGATCTACAAACTAGCACGGCCTCCCTCTGATGCGCGGCCTCGCCAGAATTAAGCTTGTGGGTAGCGCGGCCACGCCAGTCCCTAACTGCCAGCTTTGACTTTCACTTAAATGATCAATTGGATTGAAGCTTGAGCAAGGGGTCGAGATTTAGCCTATATATAGGCATATTTACAGTTTTTAATAGAGGGAGAGCTATATCTAAGACTAAATAAGTCCCTCTTGTAATTCCGTGTATAAGCACACCTAGAGGGGGGGTGAATAGGTATCTAAGCCAAAAGTAATCAACAATGACCAATTTTCCAATTTTTTGATTCGGACTAAAAGCAGGGCAGGTTTGGAAAATAGTTTATCAGGTCTCGTGTTAGAGCAAATTTCACTTTTCTTATATAACGAGACAAAATAAAGTGATATGAGGAATGTCCGGATAAGTGTATTTTCAGACCGCCGAAAAATCTACGTTGCAATATTAAGTTCAGTTATTCAGGAAATAATATCAAATCAAAACACGAGATAATCAAACCATAGACACAAGGATTTTTACATGGTTCAGCCCCTATCCTCTATCTAGTAGCCTAATCCACGTCCAATCCCAACTAAGATTGGAGACTCTTTTTATTAATATTTAAAACTCAAATTAAATACAATAAGAACAACTTCCCAATTCAACAAAAGCTTTCCTCCTTGTATGGACACCTCTGACCCTTTTTGTACTACTGCAACCCTTGCACCTTTGCAACCTTAAAAGCTCTTGAATGCACCCTATCCACTAATGGATCGACCAATTCGACAAATCTTGGTGAAATGTAACTTGTAACAAAGGATATTGGTTTATAATGGCTATTTTCCACTAATAAAGAACTTACAAGGAGATGCTAACTTCTTCGGAAAATTCTAGGCAAGAAAAGCTCTCAAAGGAAGAAGACAATCAATCAATAAGACTAAAGATGATTCTTTGCTTTCCTTGTCAAGTATATTCCCTTGTATACATATATAGTAGAGAGGAAGATATATATATATATATATATATATATATATATATATATATATATATATATATACTAAGGAGGGTAACGACTATATGAATAAAACAAAGAATCAATTACCGATCTTTCTCTCTAATTAGCTCCTAACGGATAAATAGATTAACATGAATCAATCATAGTTGGAGCAACAGAATATGTTTTGAAAAGATTGAATAATTGATTCCAAAAATAATTCAAAGACCCAGCTGATATTAAGGAGTATATATATTCAAAGCAAACAGCTAAAGATAAGGAATGAATGATTTGCCTAGTTACCATAAGACTCCTTAATAGACTACTATTATATAAAAGTATCTTTGGAATAATCTTCATAAGAGATATAATAGGAAATCAATTAATTTTGAATTCAAATACAGGACTTGATTGGTAATGAGCTGTTGGGTCAAGACTTCGAATGATTCCAGCATTCCAGCATTCCAGCAAATAAATATTGGTCACATGACCCAGTCCAATAGCAATTAAGGCAAAAGACCTAATTATAATATTTAACACAAGCCCAATTTATTGTCATCATTAAAACCTCTCAAGATATAAACCAACACCTCTTTGGGATAGATCTCTTTTATATTCCATCTTTAATTTCTTTCTTAGATTAGTTTATATTAAAACCCTAAATTAGATTAGATCTGAAGATTGAAGCTCTTGAAGATCATTCGGGACTCGGATTAGAAGCAAGGGAATTCAAATTTGCTTACCTCAAACCCTAAATTCTTTTCTTATCTCTTTGTATCTTTCAATGTTTATTCACTACAAAAAAATGGTAATTTTGCAACAAACAGTTTTCGTTGCTAAATGTGCAAAATTTCGTTGCCAAATGCCATTTGCAACGATTTTTTCTATCAGTTGGACATTTTCATTACATAATTAAGCGTTGCTAATTGTCTAGCAACGAATTATTTTTTTCCGTTGCAGAAAGTAATATATTTCGCAACTAAATTTTGTTTTCGTGTAAAATCATAAATCATTTAGCAACGACATATTTTGTAGCAAATTTATTAAGAAATTGTTGCTGATAAACAATTTTCGTTGCAAAATACGCCTAATTGGCAACGAAAAGAATCTTTTTATTTTTCAACGAAGATAAATTTCATTGCATTTGATACACATTTGCCAACGAAGTTTGTCGTTACTAAACAATATAGAAATTGTTGCCTTAATTGGTTTTCGTTGCTAATTGTGTACTTTTTGGTAACGATATTTGTTGCTAAATGTACAAAATAAACCAGTTATATATTAATTTACAACGAAATTTTGCGTTGCCGTTGATTGTTTTATGGATAATTATGATGAATTAACAACGATATTATTCGAAGGTGATTGTTTTTAGAGAGCAACAAAAGTTATTGTCAATTAGCAACGACACTATACGTTATCGTTTACTTTTCATGTGCAACGAAATTTGTTATGATTTGCAACGATATAAATATTGCCTTTTCTTTTGTTATGTAACGAATGTCAAAATTATTTTATAAACAAAAAAAATTATGTCTCAATAACCCCATAACAAATTATGATGTAAAAACAAAAAACTAAAATATTATTAATTAAATAAAATCATCCGATACATGATCATTCATCATCTTTACAATCAAAACTCTGTACGACTGAAAACTACAAAGCCCTGTCTTAGTTGACACTATATGCCATCAAGAGGTTAACATTAGTGTCATATATGAAAAAAAAAATCAAGAAAGAAATGTTTATAATAGGAAACAATACTTAAGCTTACACAAGAGTTTCAACCATGGTTCATCCTCCAAGTATTTTGCCAATATTAAAACAATATCAGCCACTATACCAATAAAGAGGTTAATTAAGGAATTTAAATATATAATTAAAGAATTTACAGACCTTTGAAAATCTCTTGTCCCTCTCACAATCAAGTCCCGGGGGTGCATTTTGTAAGGTCATCAGTAGCGCCTACAAAAGTAGTACAAAATGGAAAATAGTTAAATAATCTTGTGCAAAAAGCAATATTATGTTTACTTCTAAAATAAATTCGATGGTTCACAATGGTAAATCTATGATTAACCTTCATTGGAGAATACTTGGAGAATGGTGCATGACCATGAGCAAGTTCTAGTGCTATTATTCCAAATGACCAGATGTCTGCTCTGTTTACAAAAAATATATCATCTAAGAATGCAGTATTATATATACATAATAATATAATATATATCCATACACCCACGAAATAACAGAAAAAAATAGAGAAGCAGAGAAACATTGATCAGAAAAGTCACCCACTCACTTGAAGTCATATCCATGCAATTGCTACATAACTTCAAGAATCATACTGAGAAAAAACATTGTAACATTAGTGAACAACACCATCAAGTCAACAACCAAATCCATTTGTTACAAATGGTGACAGATATTAGGATCTCTAATATGCAAACATCAAAGACCTGGAGAGGAAAACATACGAGTAAAGAGTTCGAACAAAAGTATTTCTTGAACGTTGTCTATCCCCAACATCGAACATGCTTGCGGATACTCCAAAGTCAGCTACCTTGACAACACCATTAGAATCAACTAATATGTTCCCAACTTCTAAAAATTGTAATATTAGTGGGAGTAAGAATAACAACAAATAAAATTAGAAAAAGACAGAACATGACATGCTAATTCAGAAGGGGTGCATTATCCCGGACACTGCCATCACATGACAAAAGGTCGACATAGTGTCATACTGTCATTTAACTGTAGGGAATGGTTTTTCTAAATAAATGGCCAATTTTCAATATATAAATGACTATATATGCTAAAGAACAACTTATCAAAATAAACAATAAAACAATAAGAGTAAATTCCATCAGAAATTCGATTTGTGTACAATATATGTTTTTTTGTGTGAATTGGCTATACTGTAAATTGACACCACAGAGCAGATAGTGCCTATGAGTAGCTTTTTTCTTCTTTTTACCATATTACTAGAAGATGTGATGCTCATCATTCAGGTGGGACTATCACCTTTGAAGTTTTCTACAACTCTTGATCCATAAAGTATTGCACATCAGCTTATTGAACGAACTACTGCTTTATTAAATTCAACTCAAACAGAAATAGAACTCCACCTAAATTGAATATACCTGTAAATCATCCATCACTGTTGGGTATGCATCCTTGAGATCAATGACAGTTATACCTTCTGGAAATTTCCGTATCAAAACAAGGAGTTGATGCTTATCTTTAAGATCATGCTTGGACTGTAAGCAGATTATAAATCAAGTAATGTATAACTGCAGGAAAAAAAATTAGGCAAAAGGGACAAAGAAGACAGACATTCATTGCAATTTAAATAATGGAAAGATAAAAAGTACAAGAAGCAAACTCATTAAACAAATTTTAAAATTACCTTGTAAGAGAAGCGCCTCCCATCATAATAAACTTTTGGGTTGTTTCTCAAACTATCAAAGACTTGTTGGCATTCACATCAACATAACATGATTCATTTATTTGCTCTGGCGTAAAGGCTTGCCATGTCTGCAGACATGAAGAACATTAATAAACCTAAAGAGTAAAGATGTCCAATTACTAATGATGGTGGCTGAAGTATACTATAAAAGCTTATACCCCAATTCCCTGAAACACTAGTAAACATTGAAAAAAACTTACTGCTACAACTTCAGCTTTTTGTAACGTCCCCAAAATCAAGACAATATTAAGTCCCGACTTTGGTCGTTAACAACACCTTCTCACTCTAGATATATAACACTAATTATTAATATAATTGATAAAATACATATAAATTTAAATTTTTTTATAACTTCTTTCATTATTCTGAATTTCATCACAATACAATATTTTATTTTAAACGTCATTTATAAGTATATAACTTTGAGTTCAATATTTAAATCATTCAATACTTTGACACCTTAATACTTTATGACGTTCTTGTCCTAATGAATCATTTCCTACTTGTGTGTAGTAAATGCCCAGTTCTTATCTTTCTAGGCTTGCTCATCATTTTTGACTAGTATTAAATGATCTAAATTTGTCTTAACCATAGCTATTGCTTGGATACTAATGCTTGTATAATTCATATAGTTCTGTATGTTTATTTTTCTTTCCCCTTTCTTAGAATCATACTTTTTGATTTATTATCTTTGGCATAATTACCATTACTCTTAACATAACTTTTGTTTTTAATTGAACTGATAGCTAGTTAACTTTGATACCAATATAATTATGATTTTATATATCTAACCATTGATTTATAATAATTCTACTGGATTCTCTTAGTAGTTCAATCTTTATTCAAAAAGTGTAAAATGTTCTTGTGTATTGTTTAACACATGCACTTACACTAACTAATGCGTATTTGATTTCAACTATCTAGATATTATTGTTTATAGATTTGAAATGCCATAACAATTGAGCTGGTAAAGGTTGATGTTTTCTGTACATTTGTTGACCCTTTATATTTTGTGTTGATGTATTCGGGGTTTCTATTTAAAATTATGTGTTTAAATGACTCCAGTTTACTGTATTCTTTGAATTTATCATGCAATCATTCCATTAGCAATTACTTATGACACCTTTTTTATACAACAAACACCTTTTCTATAGAGCAAACATCCTATGACAAACATATCATTTGTTTCCTTGAAATAAAGTTATTGCTGAAGGGTTTTTGTAGTTCACAAGCCACTTGAAGCAAATATTGAACTAAAACTTCAATTTATTTTTCCTGAAAGCATGACTGCTCCAGGAATGACATTTTCAAAGCAGTGATTTTTCATTGTGTAATTTCAACTTTTCTAATTAACTTTTTACTATCTCTGGAGTTCAAAGCAAGAAAGAAGATACAATTCACTATAGAGAAGCCAGAACACACGCATCACAGAATATCAATTTAGTAAATATAGTCTAGTGGGCTTGAAGAGAATTCAGTAATAAAATTAACATATTCTACATACCAAGAATATTTGTTTGCATCCATTGACTAATGGAACTAGAGTTGCTGCTTCTACCTGTTCGTAACAAAACTTTCCAAAATATAATTTCTTGGAAAGAAGGATAAGGAACAAAGATTTAAGATAACATTTCTTTATGCATGCTTTTTACTTTCTTGGGGTGGAGTGAGTAGCTGCTGCTCTTTATAAGTGCATCTCTTCAAACTTGACAAGTGAGGAATTAGCTAGCACCTTGCTGAAAATGTCTTTTACCAAATGCTAATACCCTTTTCATTCCAAATATCAAGCGTAACTTTAATTTATTTGATGCAAATTGAGGAAACAAATTATTTATCGACCCGAAATGTTTTACTCAACATTGAGTCCTATTTTATTCATATTCTTTTGAAATAGGACAGCTGTTTTAAAATAAAAGAAAACCCTCAAAGTAACACTAATTTTTGGAACCTATGAAGTACTACTACCACATTATTTTCAAGGTCTATATTTCTTAACCTTGAATGATTTTGATAACTGCATTTGTAGAAGACTATGTAAGACGCAGTCTATTAGATCCATTTATCAAATGAAGCAACTAAAAATAGATGGACAAAGTTATGGGTAATATCCAATCTCTTCCACAAGGTAAACATGTTACAGAGCTCCAAAAATGTTTTACCGAGGCAGTTTTTACACTAAGTAGCAACAAGTCATTACTTCCAAATAGATTTCCAGCATAATTTAATTTATACTCCCTCCGTCCCAGATAAAAGTCCTGGTGGACTTTTCACGCATATTAAGAAGATGAATGAAATGACAAAATTGCCCATAATAATGTCATTAAATATGGAGAAAGAATTAGAATAAGAAAAGTATGAGATATTTAATGCTACGGGTATAATAGGAAAATATGTGTAAAAGTTTGGTTATTAAAAGAAAATGGACATTTAACATGAGACTACCCAAAATAGTAATAAGGACTTTTATCATGGGACGGAGAGAGTATAATTCAATCAAATCACTTCATATAACATGCATAAAGATGTTCTTCACCTCAAATCTCACTCGATTCCTTATTTAGGTTAAAAAGTCCCTAAGAGGACTTTTATCAAACATCATGTATACATTATTTTAGGGACAAAGTTCATAAGAGTTTATGCTCGTTCAAATCCAAATTTTTCCAACCTTATTACTCCTCACAATAACAACTAATCTCCTTTTACTAATTCACAATACCAAACACAAACACATCTAATTATAGCACTTTATTATCAAATTTCTAATAAAATAACTAAAATATTGAACTTACCTTTAAAACTTAGTTTTACCGAATTGCTAAATTGTATGATTAGCTTATAAGCTTTCTTTACTGCTGCAATTCCAGTTATACTTCCAATTTAGCCCATAACCTTCTTCTTTGCCGAAATTTAAAGAAGTTTTAATAAGCCTTTATACAATATATTGCTCAACACTTAAAGATAGCAATGGTTCGGCTAGATGAGGAAGAAAAATGACGGAGAAAATTTGAATGGAATGAATAGAGGAAAGCCGGTAATGACTAGACTCAAATCAATCTTTTTACCTTACTAAATAATCATCATACATACACTAAATGAAAAAAAGAGCAACCTGGACGTGGAAGCAATAATAAGAAATTGGAAGTTAGGGATTATTGCATGACGATAATAAGAAATTGGGGGTTAGGGTTCATTCTCAGTTACCTTTGTAAATTTCTCAAGTGCGTAATCAGATAGTCTCTTCGTTCCAAACTATCATATATGCAGTGAAGTCTCTATATATGGTGAACTACTTCACAGTACCGCTTAGTTCGAACTCTCTCCATTTGATGGATTCCTGGAATTTTGTTTGAGTCCAAATTGGGGTATATTTGAGAAGGAAACAATTTATTCACAAATTTTCCTACACGAGCCCCAATTTCTTGTAGTGAACTAACCGACATTGCAACTTTTTTTAAAATTTTTTTACAAAGCAAATTTGTAAAAAAGAAGAGTAAGATGTAACATGATTTTAACTGACGTTGGAATCTCTTTTTATTTTTATTTTTTTAATCTCTTGTACTTGTTTACAAACATCAATATTATTTTATGTTTATTCTCTGTCATCGATGTTGGAAATGAAGGAGTATATAAGACTTCAGCTATAAAAAAATAAAAATAAAAATTTTAACGCCAATTAAAGTGATGTTGCATCTTACTCTTCTTTTTTACAAATTCGTTTTTTTAAAAAAAATTAAATAAAATAGGGATAAAATTGATATTACATTAATATTGATCAAACTAACTTATTAGTAATGACTTATAAGTTATTTTTAAATAACTTTATTCTATTTTAGTTCATAAAACATAATAAATTTTTCTTCATCTTTTATGTTTTTTCTTATAATATAATTTTACAATATATTTGCAAAAAAGGTAAAAGTAGAACTAGGATTAGCTAGGGGTATACCATTACTATTCTTCTTTTTATGTTTTATTTTTGGAATTAAAAATATGTTCATAATTTAAGTTACTCCCTCCGTCTAAGAATAATTTTTTATTATTATTTTATGTAATCTCAAGTTAAATATTTACTTATATTAAATAATCTATATTTTTTTTTTAATAATTTGTGCCTAATATCCTTAGTATTAAATGTCATATTTTTATTATTTATAAATATTTATATAATATCACTAGTCATGTATAGAAAAATATGCAATTAGATGAGAATTTAAATATGAATAATTTGTCCCTCATTTGCACATGTGCTAGACTGTCTACCGCTATAAGTTATGGCGGTAGTTTAATTAACGAATAAATTAGAATGGATCAATGGTAGCTTAGTGGCCAAATAACCCATAGGTATTAGGTTCAAAACCTAGTTGTGATAATTTTGCTTCGTATGTTATATTTTTTGTGTATTAGATAAATTCTATTACCATTTATATATATATACTCATCTTAAATAAAATAGGGATAAAATTGATATTACATTAATATGGATCAAACTAACTTATTAGGAATGACTTATAAGTCATTTTTAAATAACTTTATTCTATTTTAGTTCATAAAACATAGTAAATTTTTCTTCATCTTTTATGTTTTCTCTTAGAACTGATAGTATTATAATTTAATTTTACAATATATTTGGAAAAAAGGTAAAAGTAGAACTAGGATTAGCTAGGGGTATACCATTACTATTCTTCTTTTTATGTTTTATTTTTGGAATTAAAAACATGTTCATGATTTAAGTTACTCCCTCAGTCTAAGAATAAATTTTTTTATTATTTTATATATTCTCAAGTTAAATATTTACTTATATTAAATAATCTATTTTTTTATAATAATTTGTGCGTAATATCCTTAGTATTAAATGTCATATTTTTATTATTTATAAATATTTATATAATATCACTAGTCATGTATAGAAAAATATGCAATTAGATGAGAATTTAAATATGAATAATTTGTCCCTCATTTGCACATGTGCTAGACTGTCTACCGCTACAAGTTATGATGGTAGTTTAATTAATGAATAAATTAGAATGGATCAATGGTAGCTTAGTGGCCAAATAACCCATAGGTATTAGGTTCAAAGCCTAGTTGTGAAAATTTTGCTTCGTATGTTATATTTTTTGTGTATTAGATAAATTCTATTACCATTTATATATATATACTCATCTTAAATCTCCACATTAAACTAAATATATATAAAGTAAATATGAATATTTTAATATATTTATATATATATTTTTATTTATAAATTTATCTCTAAATATTCATATAAATATTTATTTATAAATTTATAAATATTTCATCTAAAATTTAGAAATGAATAATTTTTATAAATATTTAGAGATAAATTTATAAATATTTATAAGAATATTTTTTTACATATATATATATATATATATATATATATTTATATAAAAATATTCATAGTTAGTTTATATGTATTTAGTTTAATGTTGAGATTTGTTTAGTATTTTATTTAGTTTGACAAGAAATTTTGAAAAGAATATATATATATATATATATATATATATATATATATATATATATATATATATATATGGTAGTAAAATTTATCTAATACATAAAAAAATATAGCACATGTGAAGCATATATGTAAAATAATGAGTTACAAGAAAATTCATATTAATTATTTTAGAAATTAATTATATATTTTTTTTCAAAATTATAAGTGTGTGAATATGATCATTATAAACTACATCCAATTAACTACAAACTTTAATTTTTGTAAATTTGAAAATATATCTATATGTGCTCAATTTTAATTTTAAAAATTATAACTTTAAAAAAAATAAAATTGGGCATTTATTTTGAGATGATTTGAGTGAAACATTCCACTGTATAAAATTGTGTCAAAATAAATAAAAAAATTTAAATGAAAGATGAAGCATTTTGGGGGAAAAAAAAGAGGCATGTTTATTGGGTTTGTCTTAATTTTGGACAACAATTTACTAGTTGTTGCAAAAAAAAAAGTATTAAATACGCAACGAACATTTTTTTTTGCCAATGAATGTGGCCTATATTAGGCAACGAAATATAGCAACAAAAAAGTTTACGGTGCCGAGGATGAGGAGAAATCTCATTGGCAACAAAAAAATATAGGCGGTGTGTTTTTTTTTTCCCGCCAACGATTTGGCATCGAATTTTTGCAACGACTTATGAATTTCGTTACGAAAAATGAAAGCCTTTCAGAAACTGCAACAAATGACAAATTTCGTTGCTAAACATGCATTTTTGGCAACGACAGTTGTTGCCCAAAAAATTGTTGCCAAATGTCTATTTTTTGTAGTGATTCAATTGTGGATTATGAATTTCACTTCAATCATGAATTAAACTCCATTTTGAGATTATAATGGATCTTATTGAGTAGTTTATTTTGATATGCTTCCTTGTTAGTCTTGTTAATCATTATTGGTTTGTCTATTATGGTTTGTATTAAATTGCTTAATTGTCTAGCTAACAATTACTGTGATAATCCATATGAAATTAAGAGACAGATTATGGGTTTAGATATGATCATAGTAGTATTTGTTTGTGACTTCTACATGGTGATGGAATTCATGATTCGTGTATAGGATAGAGATATACCTATGCACCGCATGTAGTCTATTGAGAACTTGAGTTTCAACCCTATTTAATTGTAATTCACATAAAGATATAGTGAGTTAGTTAATTAGGGTGTTCAACTTGATTCTATCATCTGTGGATTTGATTTGATATAGGTATGGTACATCGAGAGATAGTCATATTTTTCTTTCGTGTTCTCGACTAACAATCCAATATAATTAATTTGGCTTAACATGAAATGTGTCGATTTAAATGAATCAATAGATGAAATTATAATCTCAAGTCTTCATTATCTAGTCTTATTCTAGGGATTATTAGTATTAGCTTAATTACATACTTTTCAATATAAAATATCAAATAAATCGTTTAAATAAGATTAAGTTGGTTACGGGTTAATGTTTGGTGATTTTTATTAGATAATTTTTCGTGGGAACAATACTCTACTTACTCTTTATTACTTGTTGACTGTGTATACTTGCACGCATATATTGATCGTGAAAGCGACCAACACTGAACTGGGTTCTATCTTAGATCCCCCCCCTCATTCTGACTCTTTTTATCCTTGTGGAACTTAATGAGGTCTTCATTCTCATTCTCAACTATAATAGCCTTCTCAAGAATTTCAGTAAAGGTCTTGACTTGAAATACAGACAATTTACTACGAATCTGGGGTTTTAAACCCTCCTAGTATCTTCGGGTTATCCTAGTCTCTGTATCAACCTAAAGCAAAGAAAACCTTGCTAGTTCATTAAACTTAGCTGTATACTGGGATACAATAAGCTCTCCTTGTTTTAACTCCAAGAATCGCACCTCCATACGATCCTTTAATGACTGGGGGATATAGTTTTCAAAGAACAGTTCTTTGAATCTATCCCACGAGACTATTTTAGTTCCTGCACGATCTTTAGTAGACTCCCACCAATAGTTTGCCTCCCCTTTTAGGAAAAATTTTGCAAAGACTATTTTTTGGTTCTCACTAACAATGGTCACTAGAAAGAATTTCTCTATTTCAGTGATCCAAAATTGGGCATTAACGGGCTCTGCTGTACCTTTAAACCCAGGTGGACCTACTAATTTAAAGTCTCTAAACGTTGTGTTCTGATTGGTCGGTCTACCTTGTACAACTCCTAACATATGTCTACTAATTTTTGGGTAGGGTTATTATGAAAGTAGTATACATACAAGTCAATCATGTATGATGATAAAGCATATACTTTGTAATCAATCTTATTTATTTATTAATAAAAGTATTAATTTACTAAAGGCATTTAATTTATCTACATGGTGTTGTTTTAATAATATATGATAAACCCATAATTTTAAGCAATGCTTTTAGAATCATGATGAGATCATGCTAATGAGATCTAAATTATTAGACAGTTTAAAACTAAAATGTTCCCAATTAATGGATTACTAAAAAGGGGATTAGTGAATCCGGATAGATTGGTACATACGTTGCTTGCTCATTGAATGGAGATGATTGATCGCATGATCATTTGTGTGGAGACACTAAAGCAAGTATGTATACCAACTGTGACGCCCCCAAAATAGGTCCATTCCATCCAACCCATTCTGAGTCGCCAAATACATGGTACAGAAATAACTACAACTTTATTATTACAACATATAAAGCGTGAGTTTAAATACGAGATATTGCCATCTAGACAATATCCACACGCAAATAAATCCCCATCATAATTATTGATACATTATTTTACAAAAATGGTGAGGACTACTAAACAACTCTCTCTAGAACCTTCATTCCATACCCCGACTAGTAATCGCTACATTCTCGTCTCCTGAGAAGAAAAATGGAACAAAAAGGAAAAGGGTGAGCTCAACTAGCCCAGTAAAGAATATTATGACTAAGATAATATACAACAAAATTATCGTTAGTCTTCAACAGGGAAAAATCTAATTAGAATACAATAGACAACAAGTTTTAAATCAATATTCGCAGCGGAAATAATAATTCATTAGAAGAGTTAAGTAGAGAATGCAAACTACTATCTCCTATGTATGAATTTTAAAGTTCATCGCTCTATCTTTTATCCCCCAGAACATCAATCAATATATATCCGGAATCAAATATTCATCTTTGCACTATGAGCCAAAGATATTCATCGATTGGTCATGTTCATCTAAACACCTATTCATCTTTGCACTACGGGCCAAAGATATTCATCGAAATCATTCATCTTTGCACCATGTGCCAAAGATATTCATCGAAATCATTCATCTTTGCACTACTGAGCCAAAGATATTCAATAATATCATCATTTAAAACTGAGAATGATGAAAAATATTTTTAAAGAAACGAATCTAGGGAAACAAAATGACAAGGATTAAGGATTAAGGATTCATACTTTGTTTTATCCACATCCAAAAAATACCTCAAAATAATCATAGTGGTGTAAAATTCAAGAATGATCAAAACATGGATACAATCAAAGCTAGTATCCGAATAGATATTTTGGACGAAAAGAAGAAATTTCATTTTTCGATGAATAGTGCAAGTATTAAAGAATAGTGTCGATATATCGTGAATAGGCCGACACGTGAACAAAGAAACTCTTACACCAAAAGATAGAAATTTCACTAAAAACATCTTCACACTTCGTGAATAGTACTGTGAATAGTAACTCATGAATAGTAACTCATGAATAGTAACTCGTGAATAAAGTAACTCGATACATGAAAAAGTTCCAAATTTGATAAAAAGTTTCAACCAATATTTCAAAGATAATGATATTGAAGAAATAATATCATTTGAGAAGAAAATAACACTCCTTACCTCGAAAGACAAGATTTCTTAGTTGAAACACTAGATATAAGCTATGACTTGAACTTGCAATCAGATAGCAATACTCAAAGTATACTCAAAATACTCACAAGAATACACTCGATAATATAGAGAGAGAAAACTTCAGTTTCTGGTGTGATTTTCAATTCTAACCTAAGCACCCTATTTATAGGAAATTGCTTAGAACACCAAAGTAGAAAATTTAATAAATTAATATTAATATTTTTCTAAATTTTCCTACGCATACCAACTGAATTCAGCCATCAACCACACATGTTAAATGAGTCCCAAGCATGTAAAAAACGTTTTTCTTAAAAAACATAATTAAAACTTCCAAAATCAATTATTTTGAACTTGAACTTCAATAATTCATAATAAATAGCCCATTTTATCGTAAAATTCAATCTCACAAATTTTTATAGGAAATTAAATTCTCTACAACTTTGCAGAAGAAAGTTTTCCAAATTCCAAATGTAAATTGGCTCTAAATCCACAAACCAAGCATTTTACAAAATTATAATCAAATTTCAAATCAATAAATGGGGTCCACCAACATGAAAAACATGTTTTAAATATTTTTGGTAACAAAATACTCCTCCTCCATATATACTCATATATCCCACATTCATTATAAAATATCACATAGTTAATATATTATTAAAATAATATATTTAAATGAATTATTTTATCGTAAAAAGATAAAATTTCCATTTTCAACAATTGTCACTTTAAAATTTTCTCCATCTATATCCACATAAAATTAATATTTTCCTCATCATATGAATCAATAATTAATTATTCACAAATAATATTACAGAATCACAAGATCTGGCAACCAGTAGTCTCCCAGGAAAGAGGGGCTTTCAATAAGGATCTCTCC
The DNA here is from genome assembly GCA_020205605.1 of Panax ginseng. NCBI lineage: Eukaryota > Viridiplantae > Streptophyta > Magnoliopsida > Apiales > Araliaceae > Panax > Panax ginseng. Next base: position 93,046,667 of record CM035140.1, read on the forward strand.
TTCTTGGGCGCAATTAGGTGACCAAACCTCTCCTTAGATGTAACTTTCTAGACATTGCCAATAATGTTATCCAATAATATTATTAGGATAATATGAATTATTGTCTGATAATGGAAAATTGTGTAATGACAATTTATTGAAACAACAAGTAATATAAAATATCAATGCAAAGAATAATTGAATCAATAAAATAAAATACTTGAATAGTAATTAATGTAACAATTATTGAGTAGTGCCTTCTTTACGTAAGAATCAATAATTGGTGCAATACTGGTGTGCTTTGTTCAACAACGCAGTATTAGTGTATTTTAACCATCGGGTATTCCAAATGTATTAATTCAGAATAAATCTGCGCCGCTATTTATAAACAACTTATTCTTGTCGTTTTCTTCCTCCAATCGCTTTCCGTTATGGGGCCCACACATGGTCGCTATTCGTCGCATTTAATATTCCCCGTCAAGATTTAATATTCCACGACCAAACAAATATTTCCCGACAATAATGAATATTTTATAACCACTTGCTTATTCAAAATATTTGTGTATTTTACCCATAACTATCCACATTAATCAAATCAACCCTTACTATTTCAAAAAAATAATAGAGGAAAATAAATTTCATTTATTAATAATTTGGGGTCTTACATAGGTGCTTATTGGAGAATAAGTTCACTGAATGTGATTCGCTAAGGAATACCTAATGGATTTTTTGTGATACCCCCAAATTCGGGTACTTCAATTCCCACGGGATTTGGTGTTCACTGTCCAAACATCATCTATCTATCAACCCATAATAAATGAAAACTCATAAATAGATAGAAATAAATCCTCTCCTTATGGAGTTACAATATCTGAATGTAAATACATCAATCCCAGGTCATACTAACCTTAAATCTCAAATACGGAAGCATAACAAATAATAAGTCTTACACAACATTAACATAAGTCTGAAACATAAATATCTCAAATAAACAACAAGTCTTTATCACTTGTTAACTTTGCCCTTGCCTTTGCTAGAAGAAGGCTCGTCGGACCTTTCGTTCTTAACTGCAATGTTATTATTACGCAAGAGTGAGCACGATTGTCCACAAGTATAATAATATAACAATTAAATAATAACATGCAAGTGAATCAAAGACTTCTGAAATAAGAAACTTGACTTTTGAATCAAGAATGAATAATAAGAATCAAAAAAACTTCTGAAGGTCATAAGACCTTGAACTACGTCCTAGGTTGTCAAGTGTTTATACTTGAAACATTTGACAATCATAAGACTATGGACTCTTCTTCTCGTACTTAGGGGGATCAGCCCTTAGTACTATATTGTGCACAATATCTTAACGCTAAAGCATAAGTAATCTCCTATAACAGTGCTGTTCATCTCAGTTTGACATTAGAGTCATCACCAAAGGAAGTTTGGTTTGGATAAGCTTAACAATGATTCTGAATTTTTTAACGTTCATCAACTTTGGACTAGTTGAATCAATAAGGGTTCGCTAGTCTTATAAGGTTCAACAATAATTGATATTTAAGTTGAATAATAAAACTCAAGAGGTATACAATCGAATAAGTATTGTATAACAGGAATCATGCTTTTAAAGAATGATAACATCTAATGTTAAATCTTGAACTTGAACAATAATAAACAAGATAGAATAAAGAACTTGCTTTATATAAAGAAACAAGGTTTAGAAACTTGTCTTGTGCGTAGGCTAAACGATTACTACTCCCGTTCACCACAAGTCCTACACACATAGGCTTGGCAAAATATGGTTATGGGTTGGTTTTGGTTTTCAAAATATGGTTATGGTTCCATTTAAGAACTAAAACCATATTAACCATTTTTAATATGGGTTATGTGGGTTGGAACCATATGGTTATTGTTAAAAACCATATTAACCATATTAACCATTTTAAGATATTTTGACTTTTAAACAAATTTTTAAAAAATGAAATTAATATATACTATAGATAGAGAGACATATATAATGGGTGGAATTTAGGCTCCTTAAGTAATGCTATGAGATATACATAATCACATAATATTATTTTTTTTGGGTGTGGGTGTGGGTGGGGGTGGGGGTGGGAGTGGGGGGTGGGGATGGGGTGTGGGTAAGGGGTGTATACATAATCACATAATATTATTTTTTTTGGGGTGGGGGTGGGAGTGGGGTGGGGGAATAGGGGTGGGTGGGGTGGGGTGGGGTGGTGCCCCCAAAATAGGTATACATCACCTATTCTGAGTCGTCAAATACATGGTACTGAATACAAATACAAACTAATTATACAACAAACAAGTGTAAAATACGACAAAAATATATGTGTGAGTTTTAATACAAATATTGTCATCTAGACAATATCTACACTCAAAATAAGTCCTCAATACATTTATTAACACACTATTTCACAGAATAGTGAGGACTACTAATGCTATCCTCTGGACCATCACTCCGTTCCCCGATTAGTTCCTGCTACATTCTCATTTTCTGAATAGAACAATGGAAGCAAAAGGGGTGAGCTCAACTAGCCCAGTAAGAAATATTATGACTAAGATAATGCATAATAAATTATCATTAGCCTTCAACAGTGTTAAACTGATAAAATATAACAAACATCAAGTTTAACTGCAGCAGAACAAGCAATCCATTAGAAGAGTCAAGTAGAGAATAAAATCTACTATCTTCTATGATTTAAAAGGTTTTTCATTACTTTTATCACGAGATTGAATTTTAATAAATAATCCACATCATCGAATCACCCCGCACTACGACCAAGGATATTCTTTAGTATCACGACCATTAATTATCCATGCACTACGTACAAGAATATTTGTGTATTCATTAATGGTCATGATCATGCCAACAATCGTCCATTAATGCACTACGGGCCAATGAGGACTTTTACCATATTATTTGTAACATTACTACCATGATTATACCGAATAATCCTCGATCATAATCATACCAAGTCCATCTATGCACAACATGCCATGATGACTTTCAACATAATATAAAACATGAGGATGATGACAATGATATAAGAATTCAATAAAATAAGTTCAAGAATTAATTTATCCAGGAACCAATAACGTCCAAATTGTCAACATGATACTTCTTTGTAGAGTAAAATTCAAGAATGTTCAGAAGAATATTTCCATGAAAAGATACTGGATGAAGCTCAAATATCAAGGATATTCCACTAATTTCATGGAGTATAGAAGTAAAAACTTTAACCAACCGAGTATAATAAAGAATGGAATAACAAAAGAAATCACCGTGCATGCGATAGATCGCATGCATAAAGGTTATTCCAATAGAATAATAAATAACGAAAACCAGTCCTGCGTGAAACGATGCATGTAATATTCCAATGTAATAATAAATAACGGAACTGTGTCATGCTTAAACGCATAGACGGGATGTTCCAATGTAATAATAAAGAATGTAATAATGTAAGAATTTCACCAAGTATAGGGTAGCTCATGATACAAAAGTTATTCCATCGTAATAATAAAGAATGGAATAACTGAAGTTCTCTTCATGAATACAAAAGAAATAATACCCCTTACTTTTGAAAGAAGAGTACTGGATATAGGAGTAGTGAAGTAGCAGAATACTTTTCTTCTTTCTCTCTATAGTTTCTTTATCTAGAGTTTTAGTGAATTCGTAAGAAATAATGAAGGAATGAGCTTCTATTTATAGAAGAATGGACTGAATAATAACTAATTCATGAACGGTCTAGATTGATTTATTTTTAAACGGATGGTCCATATTGATTTAATAAAATATTCTAATAAAACAAAATCGTTTAAATAAAATAAAATATATTCTATTTATATAATATATTATATATTTATAAACTCACGGGTCATTACCCCCGTGATACTACCTGCCAATTCCCGTGAATTCCTTTCAAATTAACACATATATATATATATATATATATATATATATATATATATATATATATATATATATATATAGGGAATATTAAGTGCAGTAAGTGTAACTTTTCAAGTTATTTGTTTACGATCGTAGAGTGATTTCACTCACGATTTGTGAATTCACTCTACGATCGTAGTGTAACTTTAAAAGTTACACGGCTGTGTACCTCCATTTTTACCATATATAATAATAATAATAATAATAATAATAATAATAATAATAATAATAATAATAATAATAATAATAATAATAATTGTACCCCTCCCTGCCAATTTTCAAACATTGCATATACATATATATAATTAATACCTACAAAGACTCCATCCCGTCTCCACCAAAATCCACTATCATATATATATATATATATATATATATATATATAAAAAATAAAAGTGCTTTCCTCCACCAAAATCCACTATCATATATATATATATATATATATATATATATATATATATACATAAAATAATAATAATTGTACTCCCTCCACGCGTGAATACCAAATTCCCCCACCCAATTTGACTAACACACACACACACACACATATATATATAAAACAAAACTGAGATAACTTTTCACCGACAGTTTTGAAAAATGGGTAAGTGGGAGTTTAAATAACAAGCCAAACTTACAACAAATACTTCATAAAAATCTCCTCAATATTTTTAACAACACTTATCATCATTATTATAATTCACAATATTAATCGACCAGGTCATTCTCAGGAAAGAGGGGGCTTTCCAATAAGGATTTCTCCCTATTGGAGCGCAATTAGGTGACCAAACCTCTCATATCATTCATCATTTGGTCAGTGTTGTTATTTGAATGAGGATTGTCGCCTTCCTGATACACATTATCTTGATTATTGATATGTGGTGAATCAACGGTCTCCTGTGCTCCATTGCTATTCTCAACATTCTTGGATTTCATTTTCAGATACTGCCACAAAACAAAGGTTAATTGACATGTAACATATTATCCCTATATTTTGACTGACAAATTAAATACCAAATAAACTTAGGTAGGTCATACTAGTGAAGAATTCCCCGCTCTCCCCTCCTAGTTCTATTCTCACATCTTAGCCAGGGATCATATCCCTAAGCTTTGATACCAACTGTGGTGCCCCCAAAATAGGTATACATCACCTATTCTGAGTCGCCAAATACATGGTATTGAATACAAATACAAACTAATTATACAACAAATGTGTAAAATACGACAAAATATATGTCTTGTGAGTTTTAATACAAATATTGTCATCTAGACAATATCTACACTCAAAATAAGTCCTCAATACATTTATTAACACACTATTTCACGTAATAGTGAGGACTACTAATGTTATCCTCGGGACCGTCACTCCATTCCCCGACTAGTCCCTCGCTACGTTCTCATTTCTCAAGAGAACAATGAAAGCAAAAAGGGTGAGCTCAACTAGCCTAAGAAGAAATATAATGACTAAGATAATGCATAATAAATTATTATTAGCCTTCAACAAAGTGTTAAACCGATAAAATATAACAAACATCAAGTTTAGCTGCAAAGTGGAACAAGCAATCCATTAGAAGAGTCAAGTAGAGAATAAAATCTACTATCTTCTATGATTTAAAAGGTTTTCATTACTTTTATCGCCGAGATTCAAATTTTAATAAATAATCCACATCATCGAATTACCCTCGCATCACGACCAAGGATATTCTTTAGTATCACGACCACAATTATCCATGCACTACGGGCCAAGAATATTTGTGTATTCATTAATGCTCATGATCATGCCAACAATCGGCCCATCAATGCACTACGGGCCAATGAGTACTTTTACCACATTATTTGTAACATTACGGTCATGATTATACCGAATAATCCCTGGTCATAATCATACCAACTCCGTCTATGCACAACATGCCACAGATGACTTTCAACATAATATAAACATGAGGATGATGACAATGATATAAGAATTCAATAAAACAAGTTCAAGAATTAATTTATCCAGGAACCAATAACGTCCAAATTGTCAACATGATACTTCTTTGTAGAGTAAAATTCAAGAATGCTCAGAAGAATATTTCCATGAAAAGATATTGGATGAAGCGCAAATATCAAGGATATTCCACTAATTTCATGGAGTATAGAAGTCAAAACTTTAACCAACCGAGTATAATAAAGAATGGAATAACAAAAGAAATCACCAAAGCGATAGACCACACAAACAAAGTTATTCCAATGTAATAATAAATAACGGAAATTCAGTCCCGCGAAACGCACGCAGACAGAATGTTCCAATGTATAATAAATAACGAAAACGGGTCATGCATGCGTAACGCATACGATATGATGTTTCAAATGAATAATAAAGAATGTAATAATAGAAGAATTTCACCAAGTATAGGGTAGTTCACAGATATCAAAAGTTATTCCATTAGAATAATAAAGAATGGAATAACAGAAGTTCTCTTCATGAATACAAAAGAAATAATACCCCTTACTTTTGAAAGAAGAGTACTGGATATAGGAGTAGTGAAGTAGCAGAATACTTTTCTTCTTTCTCTCTATAGTTTCTCTCTCTAGAGTTTCAGTGAATTAGTAAAAAATAATGAAGGAATGAGCTTCTATTTATAGAAGAATAGACTGAATAGTAAATAATTCATGAACGGTCCAGATTGATTTACTTTTAAACGGACGGTCCATCTTGATTTAATAAAATATTCTAATAAATCAAAATCGTTTAAATAAAATAAAATATATTCTATTTATATAATATATTATATATCTATAAACTCACGGGTCATTACCCCCGTGATACTACCTGCCAATTCCCGTGAATTCCTTTCAAATTAACACATATATATATATATAATAATAATAATAATAATAATAATAATAATAATAATAATAATAATAATAATAATAATAATAATAATAATAATAATTGTACCCCTCCCTGCCAATTTTCAAACGTTGCATATACATATATATAATTAATACCTATAGTACTCCATCCTGTCTCCACCAAAATCCACTATCATATATATATATATATATATATATATTATATATATATATACATAAAATAATAATTGTACTCCCGACAGTTTTAAAAAATGGGTAAGTGGGAGTTTAAATAACAAGCCAAACTTACAACAAATACTTCATAAAAATCTCCTCAATATTTTTAACAACACTTATCATCATTATTATAATTCACAATATTAATCGACCAAAGTCGTTCAGAAAGAGGGGATTTCAATAAGGATTTCTCCCTATCATGCCGCAATTAGGTGACCAAACCTCTCTTTGACAGAACTTTTAGACATCGTTAATATTGCAAATAATAATATTAATAACTTTGTCGTCTCAATTATTGATTTAATAATATATAAAATATTGACAATAATTGAATCAAATTACGTGAGATACTATGCAACAATTACTGTAGCAATAATTGAACAAAACTGGGTGACTTCTCATGTAAGCATCAATAATCAATACCGTGTGCTACTATGTAACTAACGCCAGACATCGCATTTCTTTAACACCGGTGTTTCAAACAAGATTAACAGTAAAACTTCCGCCGTTATTTTTATAAAAGATATTTTTGTCGTTTTTCAATCCGATAATAATTCCGCTAGGGGTCCATTAATGATTGTGTCGTCGTATGAATATTCCCTGTTAAAACGAATATTCCCCGACCAATCGAATATAATATAACAACTTGCGTACTTTGCAAAATTTATAAATATTACCCACAACTATAACATTATTTCAAATTCACACCTTAATATTAAAAAATGATATTTATAAAAAAAATCATCTTTATTCATAAAAGTTGGGGTCTTACAACCTCCCATTTTTAAGAAATTTCGCCCGAAATTAGGGTACGTACCTGGTATGTCGAAGAGGTAAGGATACCTTGATTTCATTTCAGATTCTAACTCCCAGGTCATTTCCTCAACATCGTGGTTTCTCCACAAAACTTTGACTTGAGGTATAACCTTGGAGCGTAGAATATGTTCCTTCTTATCCAAGATTTGAACAAGAACCTCTTCATACAATAAATCTTCCGCTATTTCGTCCAGTTCTAACTCAATAATGTGGTTCGGGTCTTCCACATATTTACGTAACATGGATATGTGAAAAAAGTTATGAACACGAGACATACTTGGCGGTAAAGCGAGTGTATAGGCCACAGTTCCTACTCGATCGAGGATTAAAAATGGGCCGATGAATCGAGGATTGAGTTTTCCTCTCTTTCCAAATCTCGTAACTCCTTTCCATGGAGCAACACGTAACAACACATGATCTCCTATATCGAATTCCACGTCCTTTCGATGAAGATCAACATAACTCTTTTGTCGATCTTGTGAGGTTTTTATACGTTCGGATCGTTTGAATATTTTCCGTAGTCATACGTACCAACTTCGGTCCCAACAACGTTGCTTCACCCACCTCATCCCAGCATACTGGAGAACGACACTTTCTTCCATACAACGCCTCAAATGGAGCCATGCCAATACTTGCTTGATAACTGTTGTTGTAGGAAAACTCCACCAATGGTAAGAACTTATCCCAACTTCCCTTGAAGTCAAGGACACAGAGTCTTAATAAATCTTCAAGAGTTTGAATAGTCCTCTCCGACTGCCCGTCCGTCTGAGGATGGTATGCCGAGCTAAATCATAAATCTGTGCCCATAGCTTTCTACAAACTAGCCCAAAATCATGAAGTGAATCTTGGGTCTCGATCAGAAACTATGGATACTGGCATACCATGCAATCTTACAACCTCGTTTATGTACATACGAGCAAGACGTTCAAGTGTATAAGTTTTCAGATAGGTAAGAAGTGAGCAGACTTGGTCAATTTATCAACAATGACCCAAATTGCATCTATGCCTTGAGAAACCTTGGGAAGACTAGTAACGAAATCCATGGTAATGTGCTCCCACTTCCATTCTGGAATTTTAAGTGGTTATAATGGACCTTTTGGTACTTGATGCTCCACCTTGACTCGTTGACACGTTAGACACCTTGAGATAAACAGCGCTATCTCTCTCTTCATATTGCCCCACCAAAATGTATGTCGAAGATCATGATACATTTTGGTACTCCCAGGATGGATTGCAAACGGTGTTTTGTGCGCTTCCATCATGATTTTATACTTTAAATTAGGGTTGTTAAGAACACAAAGTCTGGAGTTGACTCGAAGTATTCCTTCTTCATCGATTCTTGCTTCCGGCATAGTACCTTCTTGCACTTTCTTCCTCATACGCATCAGCTCCAGGTCTGTAGCTTGAGCAGCTTTAACTTTATCAATTAAAGTCGATTCTACTCGTATATTTGCCATCATTACATGGGTCCTTGGAGTCTTTAACTCTATCTCCATCCTTTGAAAGTCACACAAAATGGGCCTTTGCGTTGACAATATTGCACTCGTACTTGCATATGATCTTCTACTCAATGCGTCAGCTACCACGTTCGCTTTTCCAGGATGGTATTGGATGGTATGATCATAATCTTTCAACAGTTCAAGCCAACGTTGTTATCGCATGTTGAGTTCCTTTTGAGTGAAAAAATATTTGAGGCTTTTATGATCCGTAAAGATATCCACTTTCTCCCCATACAAGTAATGCCTCCAAATTTTAAGTGCAAAGACAACAGCTGCCAACTCTAGATCATGAGTAGGATAATTCCTCTCATATTCTTTGAGTTGTCGCGAGGCATAGGCTATGACTTTCCCATGTTGCATGAGAACACATCCCAACCATTTTGCCTCAAGCATCATTCAGAGATGACAAATCCTCCGAGCCGGATGGTATTGTCGTAACAAAATAAATGAGTCTCCTCTTGAGTTCTTGAAAACTCTTCTCACATTCTTCACTCTAACCAAACTTTGTATCTTTTCGAGTCAGCTGAGTTAATGGATTAGCGATTCGAGAAAATCCTTCCACGAATCTCCGATAATAACCAACTAAACCGAGAAAGCTACGTACTTCGGTCACTGATTTAGGTTGCTCCCAGCTTTGAATTGCTTCAATTTTTGCCACGTCAACAGATATTCCATGACTTGATACTACGTGCCTAAGGAATGCTACTTCCTCAAGCCAGAACTCGCATTTCTTCAACTTGGCATAAAGCTTGTATTCACGAAGCTTTTGGAGTATCAGCCTCAAGTGTTGCTCATGATCTTCATGGCTTTTGGAATAAATAAGGATGTCATCAATAATAACGACCATAAAGTGATCTAAATATTACTTGAATACTCGGTTCATCATATCCATGAAGACAGCAGGAGCATTAGTCAATCCAAAAGACATGACTAGGAATTCATAATGCCCGTAGAATGAGTTTACAAAGCCGCTCTTTGGAATGTCATCGGTTCTAGTCTTCAATTGGTGATATCGGAACGAAGATCAATCTTTGAAAAGAATTTGGCTCCTTGCTAACCTGGTCAAACAAAATCATTAATACGTGGCAATGGGTACCTATTTTTGATGGTGACATGATTCAACTCCCGATAATCAATACAAAGTTGCATACTCCCATCTTTCTTCTTCATGATAGAACAGGAGCACCCCAAGGAGAAGTACTAGGACGAATAAAGCCAATGTCTAACAATTCCTACAGTTGGGTCTTTAACTCCAGAAGTTCAATAGGAGCCACTCGATATGGGGCTTTGGAAATGGGTTTTGTACCGGGTTCAAGGTCGATACAAAATTCAATTTCACGCTCTGGGGGTAGGCCAAGAAGTTCTTCAGGGAATACGTCAGGGAATTTATTAACAATATAAATATCATTCAAAACTAACGTATTTTTGTTTAGATCCATGACATGAGCTAAGAAAGCTTGACATCAGTTTTTCAATAAACGAATAGCTTTATGGCTTGAGATGATCGTGATTGATTTTAATGGTTTGGTCGCTAAAATTCGCATAATAGGTTGATTAGGAATATGAAAGCTAACAACCTTATGAAAACAATCAATTTTAGCATGATGAGTAGTTAACCAATCAATCCCTATAATCACATCAAATGCAAGTATTTTCAATGAAATAAGATCGATAGGTAATGTGAGGGTACCGATTTGAACCAAACAAGACTTATAAATAGTGGATGTAATGAATGTTTCTCCCAACGGAGTTTCCACAGATAAGTCAAAGTCTAATTTCTCCGGAGTCAAATTTAATCGTTGAGCGCAAGTAGGAGAAATAAAAGAATGGGTAGAACCGGTATCAAATAAGGTATAGACTTCGCTAGAGTTTATGATAAGCTTACCCGTGATGACCTCGTTCGGGTTCCTTACTTTCTGGGATGTCACTACAAACGCCTCCTCAGACTCATCGACTTTGACTTTTCTGGGATGGCCTTTGGTGCCTCCATCCTAGCTGAACTTGTCTTCGGTGAACGACAAAATCGGGCTAGGTGACCTTCTCTTCCACAATTATAACATGCTTTGGATGGCATCGCGCAGTTTGGACTGATGTGTCCCTCCCCTCCGCATTTGAAGCATATGATAGGTGATTGTTCTCCTTCCTTAACAATGGGTGCTGGTGCTGACGTCTTTCTATCATTGTTGAATCTCCTCTTCTTGAAATGTCCATTCTTATTATTTTGGCCCTGATTACCACCGAACTGGTTACCATTTCTGGCCTGTTGATTCCCTCCACACTTGTTGTCACCGCTTCGATGACTGCTCTCACTAGTATTATCATTTTGCCGACTGCTTTCTCTTGGTTGCGTTGACTCGTTACCGCACTCCAATAACTGAGCCCTATTTATAACATCTGAATACAAACACAGTTTATGAGAAATAAGATATTGACGTATCTCCGGCTTCAAACCTCTTAAAAACATCCGCGTCATTCTCTCTTCATTATCAACCAAGTGGGACGTAAACCGGGACAACTCGGCAAACTTAGCTTCGTACTGCGACATGGTCATATTATTCTGCTCCAACTTGATGAACTCTACCTCCTTCATGTGACGAATACTTTCGGGAAAGTTCTTGTCATTGAACAGTTCTTGGAACTTCTCCCAAGACATCTTCAGTGCGACAAGTTGAGTACGCTTTACCGATTCCCACCAGTAATCTGCCTCTCCTCGCAACATAAAGGTGGCAAAGGGAACCTTTTTCTCCTCGGCGCATCCCAAGACATCAAATATCTTGGTGATCTGCTTTATCCACGTTTCCGCCTTAAGTGGTTTTGGCTCTCCAATAAACTCCGGTGGTCCCAACTCCTTGAACTGTTTAGCGGTGACCGTCCGAGAGTTTCCAGTGTTTCCACCTACATTTTGGACAGGAGCCACTCTCGCCTGATGTTGCATAAATTGCAGAAAGCCTCTGAACATTCCATCATTCATCATTTGGTCAGTGTTGTTGTTTGCATGAGGATTGTCGCCTTCCTGATGCACATTATCTTGATTATTGATATGTGGTGAATCAACGATCTCTTGTGCTCCATTGCTATTCTCAACATTCTCGAATGTCATTTTCAGATACTGGCACAAAACAAAGGTTAATTGACATGTAACATATTATCCCTATATTTTGACTGACAAATTAAATACCAAATAAACTTAGGTAGGTCATACTAGCGAAGGAATTCCCCGTCTCTCCCCTCCTAGTTCTATTCTCACATCTTAGCCAGGGATCATATCCCTAAGCTTTGATACCAACTGTGGTGCCCCCAAAATAGGTATACATCACCTATTCTGAGTCGCCAAATACATGGTATTGAATACAAATACAAACTAATTATACAACAGTCGTGTAAAATACGACAAAATATATGCTGTGAGTTTTAATACAAATATTGTCATCTAGACAATATCTACACTCAAAATAAGTCCTCAATACATTTATTAACACACTATTTCACAGAATAGTGAGGACTACTAATGCTATCCTCTGGACCGTCACTCCATTCCCCGACTAGTCCCTGCTACGTTCTCATTTCCTGAAGAGAACAATGAAAGCAAAAGGGGTGAGCTCAACTAGCCTAGTAAGAAATATAATGACTAAGATAATGCATAATAAATTATTATTAGCCTTCAACAGTGTTAAACTGATAAAATATAACAAACATCAAGTTTAACTGCAGTGGAACAAGCAATCCATTAGAAGAGTCAAGTAGAGAATAAAATCTACTATCTTCTATGATTTAAAAGGTTTTTCATTACTTTTATCGCTGAGATTCAGCTTAATAAATAATCCACATCATCGAATTACCCCTGCACTACGACCAAGGATATTCTTTAGTATCACGACCACAATTATCCATGCACTACGGGCCAAGAATATTTGTGTATTCATTAATGCTCATGATCATGCCAACAACTGTCCATCAATGCACTACGGGCCAATGAGTACTTTTACCACATTATTTGTAACATTACGGTCATGATTATACCGAATAATCCCTGGTCATAATCATACCAACTCCGTCTATGCACAACATGCCACAGATGACTTTCAACATAATATAAACATGAGGATGATGACAATGATATAAGAATTCAATAAAACAAGTTCAAGAATTAATTTATCCAGGAACCAATAACGTCCAAATTGTCAACATGATACTTCTTTGTAGAGTAAAATTCAAGAATGCTCAGAAGAATATTTCCATGAAAAGATATTGGATGAAGCGCAAATATCAAGGATATTCCACTAATTTCATGGAGTATAGAAGTCAAAACTTTAACCAACTGAGTATAATAAAGAATGGAATAACAAAAGAAATCACCAGGCGATAGACCACACAAACAGGTTATTCCAACAGAATAATAAATAACGGAACCAGGTCCTGCGTAAACGCACAAACAGAATGTTCCAACAGAATAATAAATAACGAAACCAGGTCATGCGTAAACGCACAGACATGATGTTTCAACAGAATAATAAAGAATGTAATAATAGAAGAATTTCACCAAGTATAGGGTAGCCCGCGTATACAGGTTATTCCATTAGAATAATAAAGAATGGAATAACAGAAGTTCTCTTCATGAATACAAAAGAAATAATACCCCTTACTTTTGAAAGAAGAGTACTGGATATAGGAGTAGTGAAGTAGCAGAATACTTTTCTTCTTTCTCTCTATAGTTTTCTCTCTAGAGTTTGGTGAATTAGTAAAAAATAATGAAGGAATGAGCTTCTATTTATAGAAGAATAGATCTAATAGTAAATAATTCATGAACGGTCAGATTGATTTATTTTTTAAGCAGACGGTCCATCTTGATTTAATAAAATATTCTAATAAATCAAAATCGTTTAAATAAAATAAAATATATTCTATTTATATAATATATTATATATCTATAAACTCACGGGTCATTACCCCCGTGATACTACCTGCCAATTCCCGTGAATTCCTTTCAAATTAACACATATATATATATAATAATAATAATAATAATAATAATAATAATAATAATAATAATAATAATAATAATAATAATAATAATTGTACCGCACAATTTTTAAACATTTATATATATATATATATATATATAATTAATACCTATAGTAATCCATCCTGCTCTCCACCAAAATCCACTATCATATATATATATATATATATATATATATATACATAAAATAATAATAATTGTACTCCCTCCACGCGCGTGAATACCAAATTCCCCCACCCACCCACCCACCCACCCACCCACCCAATTTGACTGACACACACACACACACACACACACACACACACACATATATATATATATATATATATATATATATATATATATATATATATATATATATATATATATATATAATAAAAACCTGAGATAACTTTTCACCGACGGTTTTGAAAAATGGGTAAGTGAGAGTTTAAATTACAAGCCAAACTTAAAACAAATACTTCATAAAATCTCCTCAATATTTTTAACAACACTTATCATCATTATTATAATTCACAATATTAATCGATCGTGTCGTTCCTGTGAAAGAGGGGATTTCAATAAGGATTTCTCTCCTATGGCGCAAGCAATTAGGTGACCAAACCTCATTGATGTAACTTTTAGACATCGTTAATATTGAAAATAATAATATTAATAACTTTGTCGTCTCAATTATTGATTTAATAATATATAAAATATTGACAATAATTGAATCAAATTACGTGAGATACTACGCAAAGAATTATCGTAGCAATAATTGAACAAAAGCTGGGTGACTTCTCATGTAAGCATCAATAATCAATACTGGTGTGCTACTATGTAACCACGCCAGATTATCGCATTTCTTTAACACCGGTGTTTCAACAGATTAACAGTAAAACTTCCGCCGTTATTTTTTATAAAAGATATTTTTGTCGTTTTCTCAATCCGGACTAATAATTCCGCTAGAGGTCCATTAATGATTGTGTCGTCGTATGAATATTCCCCGTTAAAACGTAATATTCCCCACCAATCGAATATAATATAACGACTTGCGTGACTTTGCAAAATTTATAAATATTACCCACAACTATAACATTATTTCAAATTCATACCTTAATATTAAAAAATGATATTTATAAAAAAAAATTATCTTTATTCATAAAAGTTGGGGTCTTACAGGTGGGGTGGGGTGGGGGGTAATGGGTGTATACATAATCATATAATTTTTTTTGGTGGGGTGGGATGTGGGGTGGGTGCGTTGTTGGGTAAAACCTATATACGCAAAACACGGAAGTATACGTGGTCAACAAGTAATATAGTAATGAGTAGAGTATCGTTCCCACGAAGATAAATTATCAAGATATTTAACTTCACAATTATCAATTTCCTATTAATCCTAATTCTATTAAACTATTCAATTCAATGGTTTAAATTATAGAAACTAAATTAATAAATAAATAAACTATCTCAAAACAACCACAAATATCTAAATCCGAAATTTCAAACAATTGATGGAGAATTAGACTTATGATTTCACCCTAAGCTTCACTCTGATTTTCACACCTTTATTCCAATTCAACTCAATATCTCAGTTTATTAATCAAGAACACGAATGTAACTAGCCACCTCTCGATGCACTAATACCGTATTAACTCAAATCCACAAATTAGATAGAACCAAGTTAAACACCTAAATCAACCAACTCACTATATCTCTATGTGAACTGAAATCAAAGAAGGTTTAAGATTAAGTTCTCTATCCGAATACATGTGATGTCAAGCATATCTCTACTTTAACAATAATCAAGAATCTGCTATTCACAAAATTCATGACACATGCTATATTAACTAAGTCTAGATTTGAATATCCTCTCTCGATTCCTTACAAATCCACAAAGAATTGTTGATCAAGCAATTCATAAATTCACGCTCACATTAATATAGATAAACTGAAAATACTTTATTGAACTGGAAATCAAAATTATAAAATCATCGTTTCACCCAAGGATCCATCATAAGCCTAAAAAGCAAATTAGTTCATAACGAATGAAATAAAAACTGAATAACTTAAAGGAAACATCCTTCCAATTAAAAATATAAAATTAAGATGAAGAATAATGCGAAACCACCCTTCACGTAGCCTTAATCTGCAATCGTCAGGAAATTCTCTTCAAAGTAATCCTCCACAGCTTGCAATCAATTTCTGGAAATAATCTCTGTAATATGTTTCTCGTGATGATCAATTTGTTGTTTTTCGAGTAATAGATATATCCCCTTTTGTTCTGGCCGAAGTCCCTTGCTTATTAGAGTCCAAATGCCATCCCAAGTCTCAAAACCATGTAGCAGCAGAGTTCAACAAGCAACATGAGACTTCACTGATCTAGACCCCCCGCCCCGGCGGGGGTACATGGGCAAAAAGGGCCCGATCTGGCGGGGGTGTACACTGCTAATTTTCCCAGAAAGCTGCCAAGTGAATTTTTCCTTTCCTTCACGAATTCATCCCGAAATGATCCCAATTGACTCCAAATCTTGTTAAATGCTACCACAACCACTCTACACATAGAAGAACACAAAGCAAATAAAAACGAATATGGAAAAAAGAAAATAGCAACAATTAAGCGTGAAATAAACAACGATTCGTGGATATGAAATCCACTTATCAAAATCCCCCAAACTTAAACCGTGCTAGTCCTCGAGCACAAAACAAACTACATGCAATGCAATGAGATGGAATAAATATAATCTATATCAATTCAAATCAAACAGTGTCGAAGAATCAAAATTATCCCATCGGCCTCAGAGAAAACAAATAACTCTACAATACGAATCACCAAAACCAATCCATAATTTTGTATTAGTTCTCAAATCTTAAACCCTCATCACTGGTATCGTGTGCGTGTGTGTTCAACATCTATGATAACTGATACAGACTCAAATTCAATACATAAAAAATTTCTTAGAAGGAATCATACAGTGTAAACTTCAAAATTCCAAAAATAGACAAGTTCCAACTAAAACTAAGCAATACCAAATTCAAGGATTCATGCAGGGTACTTATACTTATTCTTTTCTTTTTTTTAGATAGATGGTTGGTGAGTGCATTTTACGCTCCATCTCATACTTGTGTTTATGGGGAGTATTTCTCCTCAACCCACCACAAGACTCAACTTATTACATTTTTTTCTTTTTTTTCCTTGAAGCTTATACACCCTACGTTTTCCCCCCAAACTTAGGTTCTTGCCTAATTTGTTATCTTCAATGCCTATCCTTATCGTTTTCAAATTTACCCTAGCATTATCCGTTAGAAACTATTTATGTATCAATTTGAACTGATCAGTCAACAAAGACGTTATTAGCGTGCTAACCTTTTTGTATACCAGTTTCAAAGAAGTGCAAGATTCGATTCATAACAAAAATTATATCATAGTTCTAATAATCAATACTGTATTGTTTAACTTATTCTCACTCTCATCATTGGCCCATAAATCACATGAACCTCACACTGTTGGACATATACAAACACAATGTCTAACTAAATTATTTTTTTAATAGATAAAATGCACTATTTACAAACTAAAAACAATGCAATGAAATCAATAACCTAAGCTACTATGTATGCACCTAAGCTATCATGCAATTCTTCCTAAATAACTATGCAACACTGGAATTTAAAATGACAAAATTTAAACCTAAATACTACATATGCATGCAAACATGAATTTAACTCCCCCAAACTTAAGTAATACAGTGTCCTCATTGGATGAATAATCAAAATTAAGTACGTGAGGACTTCCCTGCTATCGCTTAAGTCTGAGGAGGTGGTGGTTGAACTTCTTCGTCTGAGTCACTAGGCAAAAACCTCGGTAGTGGCATCGACTGCTGGTATGGAAATTGCGCAGCTGGATTGAAACTCTGAAGCGTCGTGTTGAGTGAAGCAAATGACGCGTTCATAGCATCAAACATGTGGTCTTGCCTCACTGCTAGTCGCTGCATCTCCCGACGTGCTGCCCTGTTATGTGCATCCATTTGACGTTGAAAGTCAAGGAACTGAGAACTGGATAGTGCCTCAGTCTGCGGTACCTTCTCGGTTCCTTGATCTCTCATGGCCTCATCCTCATCCTCCAAAGTATCTTCAGCTTCAGCCTCGTCCTCCGAAGCTGGTGGAAATATGAAACCCAGTCCTCGAGGATGAGAATCACCCCCGGCCCATACCGAATATCGTGCTATCAGTCTGGAGTCTAGCAATGAAAGTGGCATCTGTGTGGGCTCATCGTCGGACCATCTCACACCTGCTTGGCGACACAACCCATATATGGGGCATGGATATGGCAAGCCTCCCGAAAAGTTTCCACGTAAGTACCGGCGGATGGAGAAACAAATAATTGCCCCGACGTCAATGAGAAAATCTTGCACAATTGCGTATAGCAGTAACACTTTCTCTTTTGTCGCGTTTGAGGTGTGTTGAGATGGATACAGTTTAGCATATAGGAATGCATACCAATTTTTTCCATATCAACTTATATCTTTTCTATGGAACACTGTTCCTCCTTTCTGACCTTTGATCCATGTTGTGCCTGACTTAGTCATTTCCTTGAATATTTCCTCATAGTCCGGATCAAAATCACGTAGTTGGGCATATTGGCATTAGCGAGACACCCGCAGCTAATAATAGGTGTTTATGGCGTTAGCACTGAACGGGACCAAGAGACCCCGCACAAAAGAGTTAAATGGGGCTTTGTCCTTCGCGTTTGCATAAAACTCCTTAACTATATTGAATACGGCGGGTTCCGGGTCTTGGGTGAATTTATTCCACCCCTTTTGGTAGATTTGAGGCATCATCTCCCCATCAATAGGATTCGGTGCCAACCCCCGCTCCGGTGTAAGGGCTTTTGTTAGCATATAATCATATCGAGTGGCGGCATCGGCACTCACAAATTTCCGGTAATCAAAGGTGCGTGTCGGTTGTGCGGATCATGAACTCTCTCCCCTTTGGCGTTTGGATGTCGGTTGAGAAGCCATTGATTTCTGGATGTTCTGAATATACTTCCTCTCCTCAAAATTCAGTCGCACACTTTAGCAAACACGTGGTGTGCGCACTGAGTTCTTTCCCCACTATGATGATTTTGTGGCAATTAAGGTGAATGAAGATGAAGAATTTGAAAATAAGGGACTCACTCTCTCCTGCAAGATGAATTCCCATAATACTACCCCAATTTCGTGGCTTCCTAATCTCAGATTGCAAGAATGAGATGAACCTGTGGGTTGAGGGTGTGTTTATATAGAGGTGATATAATGTAGAGCCTTAATAAAGGGGTGATGGAGTGAAGTAGTGTAGTCATGGGTACTAGTTGTGGGGATGAGTCTTTGATGGTGGCATAATCGTGGGTGAGAAGGAGGAGTAGTGGTGTCAGGATGTTGGCGTTATAGTGTAGGAGAAGGAGAGTGAGCATCGTGTGGTGTAACTGCCAAATTTGAAGTGCCTAGGTTAAATGACCCCTGCCCCGGCGGGGGGTACAAGGCCAATTGAACCCTCCCCCAGCGGGCATGCCCACTGTAAGTTGGCCAAATTTGTCTTTGTTGTCTGCATGCTATCCCATCGAATTTGCATTTTCCCATCCTACAAGCCATGAAACGTGAAATTTATTAGATTGGTGATAAATTTGATCATTAATGAAGGATTTACAAGAATCATAGAACGAATCAATAAAAAAATTGATAAACTAAAATCCTAAGCTATAATATAATTAATACGGAAAACAAGATTCAAACGGAAAGAAAAATAAAATAAATAAAAAGAAATGATTGGGTTGCCTCCCAATTAGCGCTTTATTTTAAGTCATTCAGCCTGACTACTACCTGTTTCACTGTGTATCGGCGAGGGTAATGTTGACGACATCCTAGTTTGAATTGCCACCCCAGTAATGCTTTATCCGTTGACCATTGACCTTGAACGTCTCTAATGGATTACGACTGTAGAGTTCAATGGCTCCATGAGAGAATACCTGCTTTATAGTGAATGGTCCCGACCATCTTGATTTAAGCTTTCCTGGGAACAATCGCAGCCGTGAGTTGAACAAGAGGACTGCTTGACCCGGCTCGAATGTTCGATGCATAATTTTTTAGTCGTTCTATCTTTTTACCTTTTCTTTGTATAATTTGGAGTTCTCATAGGCGTGAAGGCAGAATTCGTCGAGCTCATTCATTGAAGTAGTCCTTTTTCCCCACAAACCGCTTGATCGAAATTGAGTTTTTGAACCGCCTAATAAGCCTTTCTCAGGTGTAGTTTGACTCGGTGAAGTGACATGCCTTCCCGCATCTGAGTTGATATGGTGACATCCCGATTGGAGTTTTGTATGCAAAATTCAGATGCCCATAATGCATCGCCCAATGTATGACCAATCCTTACGACTCAGATTTACTACTTTCTCGAATATTTTCTTTACTTCTCGGTTTGATACCTTGGCCTGCCCACTTGTCTGAGGGTGATACGATGTCGCTACTTTGTGGTTGACCCCATACCGTGTCAAAAGAGCTGTGAATGCCTTATTGTAGAAGTGACTACCTTCGTCACTGATTATTGCTCTTGGCATGCCAAACCTCGTGAAAATGTTTTTCTGTAGGAATTTGAGGACCACCTTGGCATCGTTGGATGGTAGTGCTACAGCTTCAACCCACTTCGAAATGTAATCCATTGTGAGTAGAATGTACTGATTGTTCAAAGTTGAAGGGAATGGCCCCATGAAATCGATGCCTCATACATCAAAGATTTCCACTTCAAGAATTGTTTGTAGGAGCATCTCATTCCGTTTCGAGATGTTTCCCACCCTTTGACACCTATCGCATTGTTTGATAAAATGGTGGGCATCTTTGAATAATGTAAAATAATAAAACTCGGCTTGCAACACTTTGTCTTTGTCCTCATTTCCGCCATAATGTCCGCCATATGTAGATGAATGGCACTCATGCATAACGCTCTTCACTTCACTATAGGGGACGCACTGCCTAATCATTTTGTTTCACGCATTATTTGAACAAATACGGTTCGTCCCATTAATGCATTCACTTTTACATCATGAAGAAACTTCTTTTTCTGTTGTCTTGTGAGGTCAGGTGGAAGAATATTGCTCACAAGAAAATTTGAATAATCCGTATACCAAGGAAATTCTGCAGAAATCCCAAACAGTTGCTCATCTGGGAATGACTCGTTAATTTCACATCTGTCTTCTTTCCCTTTCCCTTGGTTTTTCAGCCTAGACAAGTGATCGGCTACTTGATTTTTCGTCCCCTTTCTATCTTTAATTTCTAAGTCAAACTCTTGAAGTAGGAGAATCCATCGGATAAGGCGTGGCTTAGCATCTTTTTTTGCTATTAGGTACCGAATCGTCGAATAGTCCGTGTAGACTATCACCTTAGTCCCGATCAAGTATGCCCGGAATTTGTCAAACGCATACACCACTGCAAGCAATTCCTTTTCCGTGGTTGTATAATTCATTTAAGTTTCTGTGAGTGTTTTGCTTGCATAGTATATGGCTTGAAACACCTTGTCTCGGCGTTGGCCCAAAATAACCCCAACCGCATAGTCGCTCGCATCACACATTAGCTCGAATGGCATATTCTAATCTGGTGCAACAATCACGGGGGCTGTAGTTAATTCCTTCTTCAATAATTCAAACGCTGATTTGCATTCCGTAGTAAAACTGAAAGTAGCATCCTTCTCTAAAAGATTGCATAAAGGATTTGTAATTTTAGAGAAGTCCTTTATGAACCTCCTTTAGAAGCCAGCATGTCCCAAAAAACTTCTAATACCCTTAACTGAGCTCGGTGGAGGCAGTTTTTCGATTGTTTCCAGCTTTGCTTTGTCCACCTCCAATCCTTGAGCCGACACCTTATGGCCCAAAATTATGCCTTCTTCAACCATGAAGTGGCATTTTTCCCAATTGAGTACGAGGTTTGTATCCATACATCACTGCAATACCATGACTAGATTCCCTAGGCAAGTATCAAAGTTGTCTCCATAGACCGAAAAGTTGTCCATGAAGACTTTAACATTTTTCTCCACCATATATGAAAAAATGGCCATCATACACCGTTGGAAGGTTGCAGGTGCATTGCATAACCCGAATAACATCCTCCTGAATGCAAATGTGCCATAAGGGCATGTAAATGTTGTCTTTTCTTGATCCTTAGGAGTGATGACTATCTGGTTATAGCCCGAGTACCCAACCAATAAACAGTAATATTCATGTCCTGCCAATCTATCTAACATTTGATCAATAAAGGGCAGCGGGAAATGATCTTTTTGGGTTGCCTTGTTCAACTTCCTATAATCCATGCAAACCCTCCAACCTGTCACTGTTCTTGTTGGTATTAATTCGTTGTCCTTATTCTGCACCACAGTTATTCCTCCCTTTTTCGGCACACAATGGACTGGACTAACCCACTTACTGTCGGAAATCGGGTAGATGATCCTAGCATCCAACCACTTCAAAATTTCCTTCTTCATAACTTTCTTCATAATAGGGTTATGTCGACGTTGTTGCTCCACTGTCGGTCTTGCAACATCTTCCATCAGAATCTTGTGCATGCAAAATGAAGGGTTAATTCCCTTTATATCCGCAATCGTCCAATTAATCGCTGATTTGTGTTCCCTAAGCACCCTCAGCAACTTTTCTTCCTGCAATTCGTTAAGTGCAGCAGAAATAATTACAGGTAAAGAATTTGAATTACCTAAGTACGCATACCTGAGATGTTTAGGGAGTGGCTTAAGTTCCAATGTTGGTGGATCCTCCAATGACGATTTCAGTTTTTCTACGGCTATCTCCTCAATGTGCAAAGGTTCAAACGGTGCTCTGAATCGGTTAACTCATGGCAATGAGTCTAACATCTGTAAGTAGTCCACAAATTCCGGGTCGTCATTTTCTTCATCCCCCAATAACGTTGTTTCTAACGGATTAAATCCATCCGAAAACATTCTTCCTCATCCGTAGGGAATTTCATGGCCTTGAACACATTAAATTTGATTTCTTGATCTTGGACTCTCATAGTAAGTTCTCCTTTTTTCATGTCTATGAGTGTCCTTCCCATGGCCAAGAAAGGTCTCCCTAAGATAATCGGGATGTTCTTGTCCTCCTCAAAATCCAGAATGATAAAGTCCGTTGGGAATATAAACTTATCCACTTTAACCAAAATATCCTCTACTATGCCTCTCGGATATGTGACTGACCTATCCGCCAACTGCAATGAAATATTCGTAGGCTTTGGCGCGGGCAAACCCAATTCTGTGTATACTGACAATGGCATAAGGTTCACACTCGCCCTCAAATCACATAAACATTTTTTAAATGACATGTTCCCAATCGTGCATGGGATAGTAAAGCTCCCTGGGTCCTTAAGTTTCAGTGGTAACTTCTGCTGTAACACCGCACTATACTCGTCTGTTAGTGCCACTGTTTCAAAATCTTCCCATTTCTTTTTCCTCGACAGGATTCCTTTCATTAACTTCGCATAACTCGGCATTTGCTCTAGGGCTTCTGCGAATGGGATGTTAATATGGAGTTTCTTGAACACTTATAAAAATTTTGCAAATTGCTTGTCTAATTTCTGCTTGTGAACTCTTTGCTGAAACGACGGTGGAGGATACACAACTGGCTTGTCATCTAACTTTGTTTTCTCAAATTGCGTATTCTCGCCCTTGTTACCTTCAACCACGTTACTGTCATCAACTTTTTCCTCCGATGTCACTGAATTTTTTGCATTTTTCCCATCCAACTGTTTTCCACTGCTCAAGGTGACTGCCTGACACTGTTCATAATTTCCCTTTGGATTTCTTTCGGTGTCACTTGGTAGGGTCCCTTGTGGTCTGTTGTTCAATGCTAAAGCAATTTGTCCCATCTGATTTTCTAAATTCTTGATGGCCATTTCTTGTGATTTTATTACCATTTCTTGTGATTTCATTGCCATTGCTTGATTCTTCATAGCTACCTCATTACTCGTTATATACTTTGATATCAATTCCTCTAAATCTGATTTCCTCTCTTGACGTTGAACTGTTTGTTGTTGATTCTGAAACCCTGGGGGATACGATGGTCATGGAGCTTGCTGATTCTGATTATTATTCCACGACTGATTCAGATTATTTCTATTCCCCTAATTATATGCATTCTGAGGAATTCTGTTGTAACTACTCATGAATTGTATCGACTCTGGGTAGATTGCGCATTAATCCATCGAATGTTCCCCCGCGCACAACTCACAAATAACTGCAACTTTCCGTGTCTGTCCCCCTGACCAAGCGTCGAACTTCTTAGAGAGTGCTAAAATCTGTGCCGTTATTGCTTTCACTCCATCTACCTCTAACACTCCAGCGACCGTAGGTTGTGTCATTCTTGCCGTGGGCCACTGGTAGTTGTTAGCCGCCATTGTCTCTATCAACTGGTATGCCTCCTCATAAGTCTTTGCCATAAACGCTCCCCCTGCTGCATCAATACTTGTTCTGAGATTCCTATGTAGTCCGTTGTAAAATGTATTCATCTGCAACCATTAAGGCAATCCACGATGTGGGCATTTTCTGAGAAATTCTTTATATCTCTCCCACGCCTTATACAGTGACTCCCCATGTTGCTGATCAAACATGGTAATCTCGTTCCTCATTTTTGCAGTTTTTGCTAGCGGGAAGAATTTTGCTAGGAATTTCTGAGCCAGGTCCTCCCATGTCGTTATCGAACCCGCTGGTAGAGAGTGTAACCAACTCTTTGCCTTGTCCCGCAGAGTGAATGGGAACAATCGAAGTCTAACTGCCTCATCCGACACCCCATTATACTTGAAATTGTCGCAGATTTCCAGAAAACTGATTAAATGCTCATTAGGATCGTCATTTGCCATTCCCCAAATCGCATCAATTTCGATCATTTGAATTATCCTGTGCTTGATTTCGAAAGTATTCGCAATGATTGCAGTTCTGGTGATACTTGATCGACTCGGTCACCTTAGGTGTTGCAAAATCCCTCAACGCTTTCTGGTCTTCGGCAGCCATTGCTTCTTCCTTATCAGAGTTTTCGAATTCGTCCCTTGTTTCCTTGATCCACTTACTTAACTTCTGAAATCTTCTCTCAAAATCGTCCTCAAAAGGAAGCAAGTCTGGATTTTTGGATCGAGTTTGCATAAACCAATGTCAAAAAACCTGAAATAAGAACAAAACAAAACAAAAAGTGTTTAAATAAAACTGGACTAATTAAACTGATATTGTAAAAATATTAAAATCTAAACTAAATTATCTCCGGCAACGGCGCCAAAAACTTGTTGGGTAAAATCTATATACGCAAAACACGCAAGTATACGTGGTCAACAAGTAATATAGTAATGAGTAGAGTATCGTTCCCACGAAGACAAATTAGCAAGATATTTAACTTCACAATTATCAATTTCCTATTAATCCTAATTCTATTAAACTATTCAATTCAATGGTTTAAAATTATAGAAACTAAATTAATAAATAAATAAACTATCACAGAACAACCACAAATATCTAAATCCAGAATTTCAAACAATTGATGGAGAATTAGACTTATGATTTCACCCTAAGCTTCACTCTGATTTTCACACCTTTATTCCAATTCAACACAATATCTCAGTTTATTAATCAAGAACATGAATGTAGTACTAGCCACCACTCGATGCACTAATACCGTATTAACTCAAATCAACAAATTAGATAGAACCAAGTTAAACACCTAAATTAACCAACTCACTATATCTCTATGTGAACTGAAATCAAAGAAGGTTTAAGATTAAGTTCTCTATCCGAATACATGTGATGTCAAGCATATCTCTACCTTAACAATAATCAAGAATCTGCTATTCACAAAATTCATGACACATGCTATATTAACTAAGTCTAGATTTGAATATCCTCTCTCGATTCCTTACAAATCCACAAAGAACTGTTGATCAAGCAATTCATAAATTCACGCTCACATTAATATAGATAAACTGAAAATACTTTATTGAACTGGAAATCAAAATTATAAAATCATCGTTTCACCCAAGGATCCATCATAAGCCTAAAAAGCGAATTAGTTCATAACGAATGAAATAAAAACTGAATAACTTAAAGGAAACATCCTTCCAATTACAAATATAAAATTAAGATGAAGAATAATGCGAAACCACCCTTCACGTAGCCTTAATCTGCAATCGTCAGAAATTCTCTTCAAAGTAATCCTCTCATGACTTTGCAATCAATTTCTCGGAAATAATCAGTAATATGTTTCTCGTGATGATCAATTTGTTGTTTTTCGAGTAATAGATATATCCCCTTCTGTTCTGGCTGAAGTCCCTTGCTTATTAGAGTCCAAATGCCATCCCAAGTCTCAAAACCATGTAGCAGATGAGTTCAACAAGCAACATGAGACTTCACCGATCTAGACCCCCCACCCCGACGAGTGTACATGGGCAAAAGGGCTGGCTTTTACGGGTGTACATCGCTAATTTTCCCGAAAAGTCGCCGGAGTGAATTTTTCCTTTCCTTCACGAATTCTTCCCGAAATGATCCCAATTGACTCCAAATCTTGTTAAATGATACAACGACCACCCTACACATAAAAGAACACAAAACAAATAAAAACGAATATGAACACAAGAAAATAGCAACAATTAAGCGTGAAATGAACAACGATTCGTGGATATAAAATCCACTTATCATGCGTGGCGTGGGGTGGGGGTGGGGTGGGCATGGGGGTAAGGTGGGTGGGATGGGTGCATGGCGTGGCGTGGGGTGGGGGTAGGTGGTTGAGCTTCTTGAATATGTAAATTTGGATGGAAAGAACTTTTGATTTGTGTTTGGAATAAAATATGGGTCAAAAAATGGTTAACCGGGTTGGAACTATATTTCTTTTTAAAAATATGGTTCCAAACTTTAACCAACCCAAATAAATAAAAACAGTTAACCAACCCATTTGGTTCCAGTTAATATGGGTTGACCCGACAGTTAACCAACTATATTGCCAGGTCTATACACACATACCATATGAATTCACGACATTCATTAGTTACATTAATACTAACCTTATAGGTTTATTTCCCTCTTTTAATACAACTTGTTAACTTGGTTTAAATTCTACTCATTACCATCATTCACATATACAGGACTGAAATCTGAAATCTTAAGTTTAAACAACATCATATCATCTCATGGACATCATTTTTTTTATTTTTTAACGATGTTTAACCAGTTACAAAACATAGCAGTTATAAGGTCACACGACATTTTCTAATTTATTTTTTATAATTCTCTTATTATATTGTCTATTAGTCATACTTTCACTTAATTATTTAATATAAACTCCACTTTATTTAACAAATCATTACCCTTCTAATTTAATTACTTAATTAAATTAGAATATTTTCATTCCTCACTATTATTACACTCGAATAAATTATTCCATAATAATTTCCATCGAATATTTATTTTATTCCATAAATATTTCAACTAAAATATTTATTTTATTTGATAAATATTTTTATAATAATTTTCATCGAATATTTATTTTATTCCATAAATATTTCAACTTAAATATTTATTTTGTTTTAAAAATATTTTAATAATAATTTTTATCGAATATTTAATTTATTCCATAAATATTTTAACTAAAATATTCATTTTATTTTATAAATATTTTAATAAAAATTTCCATTGAATATTTATTTTATTCCATAAATATTTCAACTAAAATATTCATTTTATTTTATAAATAGTTTTTTTTTTTATTTTTTATTTTATTTATTTTTTTTCCCGTCGTAGTAGGGTAATTTTGCTTGGTAACGCTTGCATGTAAGGGTTACCCAGATTCAATTTTCTTTATTCATGAAGAACACAGAACAAGGCCAATTTAGGCCAAAATCTCACACAAACAACGAATACAGTTTCAACCATATGTTCTAAACTTGCAGTTCGTGAAGAACACAGTACAGGGCCAATTTAGGCCAAAACTTCACATACACAATGAAAACAATTTCACCCATATGTTCTAAACTTAACAGAAACATTTAACGATATTCTTAGCACACTTGTAACATCTTGAGTCACATAAACAATAAGATATAAAGCTATAATTTTCATGTTCTTGCTATTTTTCAAAGTTTCGTCAAATTTCATGAAATCACAAATCACAAATTCGTTATAACACCAAATCAGTCTGTTTAAGTTTCGTTCTTTTCGTTTTTACATGTATAAACATAATCAATTATCAATTCACCGATTAACATACAAGTAAGGCATCGATTTTTATACTTATGGGCCACATTCAAACATTATTTCTGTGTAACCTTCAATATTCCAACTTAATCTTAATTTCACGGATTAATTACTCTAAAATACATATAAATCATATATAATTGAACTATACATGTTAATAAACATATACAACATCATAGATTTAACAATTAGCCATGAAAATTCATTCACAGAAAACTAAAAGAGGTTTTCATGGAAAAACTTAAGAATATAATAACAAAGATTAGAATTTGAATTCTCACCCTTTAATTCTTATTTAGATGATAGGAATTCCTCCTATAATTCTTCAAATCTCATTCCCCAAATTCAATTCTCTCAAAACTCTCTCCCTTTTTCTCTCTGTGATTTCTCAGACTTAGGTTTTAGGAATAACGTACGTAACAAAAGAAAAAGCTTTTATATATTGCGTATACTAACATTGTCGTGGTCAGTTGATCCCTTAGTGGGTTAACTGACCAACTCCTCTTAGGGCCATGTTTGGCTAGCCTTTAAAAGGCTCTTTTTCATTTATTTTAATAACTTACTTATTATATAGTTTAATAATGTCACACCCATTTAAGTAATTAATCAAATATATATTATTTAATTCAATTAAATAAAATAGAATAATTTCACATTAAATCACATAGTCACATAATTAAATTCTCATTTATTAATTATGTCAAGTCATTAAATCTCTAATTAATTGTTAAATTAATTAGAATAACATTATACTTATTAAATAATTTGTTTAATCAAATAAGTTCAATTAAATACATACTTTAAATAACAAATTCTCCACATTAATTTAATCAATGTAACACATATAATTAAATTAATCTACCACAAATTCATCAATTAGTTATTTAACCCAATAATTAAATCATCGAAAAGTATTTATTTAATTCAATAAATATTCAAATTAAATTAAAAAAATCTTATTCGTCACATCTTTCTCCCCTTAAAAGGATTCTGTCCCCAGAATCACGACTCAATCAATTCGTTATGTTACATTCTTCCCCCTTACAAAGATTCTGTCCCCAGAATCGCTACACATATTAAGCAAATAAATGAGGATAATTCTTCATCATATGCTCTTCGAGTTTCCACATAGCTTTTTCAGCGTTGTGGTTCCTCCAAATTACTTTGACAGAAGGTATTACTTTATTTTTGAGAACTTGATCTTTCCTATCAACAATCTGAACAAGAATTTCTTCATAGGATAAGTCTTTCTCTGAATGTAGGGGTTCATATTCAATCACATGTTTGTAATCGGGTTTGTAGGGTCATAAAACTAAATCATGGAAGGCATTGTGGACATTCTTTAGCGCCGGAGGTAAGGTTACTTCATATGCGACCTCTCCAATCCTTCGTAGAACCTCAAAGGGTCCAATGAATCTCGGGCTCAATTTTCCCTTCTTACCGAATCTGATTTTTCATTTCCAGGGAGAGACTTTCAAGAACACAAAGCTACCCAATTCGAACTCAACATTCTTACGGTGTGGATCGACGTAGTTCTTCTGTCTGTCTTGAGCTGTTACTAGTCTTTTTCGGATTACTTTGACTATCTCGGTTGTTTGCTGTACCAATTCTTGTCCTAGTAACTGTCTCTCACCAACTTCATCCCAGTAAAGTGGAGTTCTACACTTCCTGTCGTACAACGCTTCGTAAGGCGGCATGCAAATATTAGCGTGGTAACTATTGTTGTAACCGAATTCAACGAGCGGTAAGTGATCATCCCAATTTCCTTTAAAATCCATGATGCACGTTCTCAACATATCCTCCAATGTCTGAATCGTCCTTTCACTCTTCCCGTCTGTCTGAGGGTGATATGTCGTACTCATTCTCAACTATGTCCCTATGCATTCCTGTAGTTGTTTCCAGAAGTTCGATGTAAAGCATGGATCCCTATCGGAAACAATTGACACCGGAACTCCGTGTCTCGAAATAATCTCTTTGACATATAACCTTGCCAACTGGTCTAAGTTGAATTTGATTTTGATCGGAAGGAAGTGTGCGCATTTCGTCAATCGATCAACAATAACCCATACTGTGTCATAACCTTTCTGAGTTGTCGGAAGGCCAACCACGAAATCCATTGTAATATGTTCCCATTTCCATTCTCGGATTTCTAAAGGTTGTAGCAACCCACTCGACCTCTGATGTTCGTCTTTCACTTTCTGACACGTTAGACATTTGGCAACACACTCTGCAACATCTCGTTTCAAATTTGGCCACCAGAAATGTTGTCAAAGATCTTGGTACATCTTGGTACTACCAGGGTGAATCAAATATCGTGAGCTATGAGCCTCGCTCCAAATGTCTTCCTTAATCTCTGGCACTGGTGGTACCCAAATTGTGCTCTCAAATCTCAGTAGTCCCTCACTGTCTACCTTGAATCTCGGTTCGGTTCCTTCAGATATCTTCTTTTTCACCTTCTCATATTCTTCATTTCGAAGTTGAGCCTCTTTAACTTTATCCAGCAAAGTTGTACTAGCTTGCATCTAGAACAACTTCTCGTCAATTTCCATAGGATACTTCACTTCCAATTCTAGCTTCTCCATTATTGAAATTAGCTCCTCTTGAGCAGTCAACATCATCAATTTCTCCATACCCTTTCTACTTAAGGCATCAGCAACCACATTTGTTTTACCTGGATGGTATAAAATCTTGCAATCGTAGTCCTTAATTAACTCCAACCACCTTCTCTGGTACATATTCAAGTCCTTCTATGAAAAAATATATTTCAGACTTTTGTGGTCTGTATATATTTCACACTTCTCCCCATAGAGATAGTGTCTCCAGATCTTCAAAGTAAATACCACCGCAACTAACTCCAAGTCATGGGTCGGATACCCCTTCTCATAGTCCTTCAATTGTCGTGAGGCATACTCAATGACCCTGCCGTTTTGCATAAGCGTACAGCCCAGTCCTTTATGCGACGCATCACTATAAACCACAAAATTTCTTGTGTCATTCGGAAGAGATAACATAGGTGTTGTACTCAACCTCTTCTTAAGTTCTTGAAAACTTTCCTCACACTTCTCCGTCCAAACGAATTTCACATCTTTCCTAGTCAAATTCGTTAGCGGAGTTGTGATCTTGGAAAAGTACTGAATGAATCTTCTGTAATAACCTGCCAATCCAAGAAAACTTCTCACTTCTGACGGCATTTTCGGCTGATCCCAATTCATCACAGCTTCGACTTTAGAGGGATCTGCCGAAATTTCATCCTTATCAATCACATGTCCGAGAAATTATACCCGCTCATTCCAAAATTCACATTTTGAAAACTTGACATACAACTTCTCCCTTCTCAACGCCTCTAAGTCTACCTTTAAATGCTCTACGTGTTCTTCCTTGGTCTTCGAGTATACCAAAATGTCATCAATAAATACCACTACGAATTTATCCAAAAATGGTTTAAATACCATGTTCATCACGTCCATAAATGTTACAGGAGCATTCGTTAAACCGAATGACATCACCAAAAATTTGTAGTGACTATATCGAGTCTTAAACGTTGTCTTCGGAACATCCTCTGGCCTCACCTTCAACTGATGATAATCACTCCTCAAGTCTATCTTCAAAAAGTATCTCGCTCCTTTCAATTGATCAAACAGGTCATCGATCCTCGGTAAGGGATATCTATTCTTAATCGTGACCTTACTCAGTTCTCTGTAGTCGATGTAGAGTCGTATCGTCCCGTCCTTCTTCTTTACAAATAACACCGGCGCTCCCCACGATGATACGCTCGGTTGAATGTATTTCTTGTACAGTAACTCTTGCAGTTGTACTATTAATTCTTTCATATCTATCGGAGCCATCCAATACGGTGCCTTCAATATTAGAGTCGTTCCTGGCGCTAAATCGATCACAAACTCAACCTCTCTGTCTGGCGGAAGTCTTGGCAGATCATCTTGAAATACGTTTGTGAAGTCCCTCACTACTGGTATCTCTTCTATCTTCGGGTTCTCTTTACGACTATCAACTATGTAGGCTAAATATCCTTCACAACCTTATCTTAACAACTTCCTGGCCTATAACATCGTCAGACAAATCACTTGTCTAGGCAATTTGCTGCCATAAAACAACCTTTGACGGAGTCATAAGGTTAATACATTTATTCTAGCAATTAATTACAACCACATAATTGAATAACCAATCCATTCCCAGAATGACATCAAATTCCCCAAGTCTGATAGGGATAAGATCTACGTTCATAATGTTACTCTTAATATCCACCCTACAGTTCTTGTGTACATACTTAACGGGGATCACTTCTCTATTCACAATCTCTATGTTCATGGGCTATTCTAACTCGTCCTTAGGCAATTCCAAGTTCTTAGCAAAGTCATCGAATATAAATGAACAAGTAGCACCTGAATCAAATAATACATAAGCATTAACTTTATTGATCGGAATGATACCTGACACCACATCGCGAGACTGCACAGCATCATGCACTGTCATGTTGAATGTCCTAGCAGTCGGTCTGTTGGTTACGATTGGTCCCATGATTGTTAGAGCATTGCCACCATTGTTTCCCTTGTTCCCTCCTATTCCTGTCCCTCCAGATACTTTCTTGGGACATTCCCTAGCCAAGTGGTCCTTCGACCCACATGTGAAGCAGGTGCCCTTCTTTGGGTTAGGGCAGTTAGGTTCTATGTGGCCTTCCTGACCACAATTATAGCAAACTCTTTTCCCTTTCATATAGACCCCCAGGTGAGCTTTCCCGCAGGTCAGACATGCTTCAACCCTCTTCTTCTGACCTCTTTGTTGATTTCCAGTTCATGAATTGTCAGTCCACCTCCTTTTCTGATTGTTACTTCCTCCCGTGTTGCTGCCACTGGCCTTGTTATTTCCTTCATTTTCACTCTTCTTCTTCTTCTTCTAATCCTGATTGTACTTGGTCACCGCATCGCTCCCACCTTCAGCAAGGATGGCCTTCTCCAGTACTCCAGCAAAAGTGTTTAGCTGAAACATTGACACTTTGATATATAACCAGGGCTTCAGTCCCTGTTCAAACCTTCTTTCTTTCCTCTCATCCGTGTGTACTTGATATGGGGCGAACCTAGCCAACTCATTGAGTTTTGCCACATAGTCTGGTACAGACATATTGTCTTACTTCAATTCCAGAAATTGTACCTCCATTTGGTTCTGTGAGCTTGTCGGGAAATACATTTCGAAAAACATCTCCTTGAACCTCTCCCAGGTGGATGTTAGTGTATCTAATAGATATTGTGATTCTAATAATATGTGTAGGTGAACGTGAGTTATAAATTATAGCTTATGCACGAGGCAATTTCTATAACCTTAAACTTTATTTTAGCAAGTTCTCTAACTCTACTTTTATGGTTGTGCAAGTACTTAACCTTATTGATATATTGAGCAAGTTTTGAACTCTAATCTTTGTTGAATTACCCTAACTTGTTTATAATCAAGCAAGTTTTCCTAGTTTTATCCTCTTTATAATGAATGCAAGTTCTTGAACTCAAATCTCTAATTGAGTTGTCCTATCTCATTTACTTTACACCAGTTTCTAATCTTTGCTGTTTTATTGAGCAAGTTTCGTTCCCAACTTATTATTCATTAATGCATGTTCAATAATTCAATTCTTTATTCGACAATATTATAGCCTTAGCTTAATATTGTTCAAGCAAGGTTTCTTGTATTACTCAATGTTTATGCTTTCCAGTTTATATCTAAGCCTGACTTCGATATATATAGTGTTGGTTCACTTATGATTCCTAATTATTCCACATGATGTTATTATTGATCATTCGAAATGATATTGAACTTTGTTGACTCAACTAATCCTTAGTTAATGATTGTTAAACCCTAAATTACCCTTGAAGTTATCCAAACCAAACTTTCTTTAGTGCGGACTTGTACTCTAAAACTGAGAAGAACAACCCTATTATAGGGGAATTATTTACGCAATGCGTTTAGATGTTTGTCCACAATACATGGTACGAAGGGCTAATCACCCTAAGTACGGAGAGTCCCTACGGTCTTATGACTGTTTAGATTTAAGTTGAAAGATTACTTATAACCTTGGACATAGTTCGTGGTCTTGTGACCCTCAGATATATCTCATAGTTTGATTTCAGTTCTTGATTATCATTGATAGAGTATTATTCAGTTCTGTTGAGCCTATTCATTGGCATTTATTATGTTGTTGATATTCATTGTTATTTCAAGTGAGCATTTGTTTTGCTCAGTCTTCCATATATATAATTATTGTAGCTAAGGTTTAGAAGGTCGATGAACCTACCACTAGCAAAGGGAAATGAAAAATGAACAAGTGTTGAAGACTTGTAATTTATTGACTTTCTTGATGATAAATTTTATTTTAAATGATGTGATGTAACTATTTTAATTTTTCGCACTTGATGTATGTTAAAGGTTAGATAACCTGGGAGACTTATTGATTTAATTATATAACCATTTTACTGGGAGGATTTATTGTCTAAATTCTATTATATTTGGGTAGTTAGATATAAATGAATGGAAAGTGAACACCAAGTCTTGTGGGAATGAAGTACCCAAATTTGGGGGTGTCACATTAACAATTTTGGCCATAACTGTGACATCCCCAAATTCGGGTACTTCAATTCCACAGGATTTGGTGTTCACTGTACAAATATCTTCTATCTATCTACCTATAATAAATGCAAGCCATGCAATAGATAGAATAAAAATCTTCCCTTTAAGGGTTACAACATCCGAATAATAATAATACAATCCTGTGTTAAACTAACCTTAAACATGTAACGCTCAAATCCGAATCTATCTTCACACTCGGATTCCACGTCACAAAGTACATCATTCATCCAACATACATCATTATATCTTTGAAATATAATGACATACACTCTCAAATCCTGTGTTCGAAACCTTATAACCTTTTTCATTACAAATAATAATAAATACATTATTCATTTCATCTTACAAGAGTGACTTTTATCCACCACCAAGGATACATAACAGTTCCTTAAACTAGACTAGAGTTCAATTCATCTTTCTAAATTACAAGTCTTCACTTGATCTTCTCGCTACCTTCACACTCTGAATGACAATTCATCTGGAGACCATCAGCTTGATCTTTACGGGATCCTTAAGTTCTTCTAACCTTGTTCGCTGAAAATTGTTTTTCATTTAAAGCAAGTGTGAGCATTCAATTGCCCAGCAAGTCATAATAGTTGAACAAACAACTTCAAAATTAAAACATTTCTTTAGAACTTCTATAACCGAACAAAGGTTATGAAACATCTTGAATAATAGGAATAGTCTCGATTCCTATCATCTTAAAACATCAGTCATTTTTACTTTGAAATACTTTCATTCTTCTACCTTTTTCATACACATCCTATTTGGCTAGAATCATTAGCACAGACTTAACAATAACGGTTCATGTATAAACAGAACATACTTGTATTGAACGGCTCAATCACAGAACAATGCATATCATAGAAACACCAAAGTGTTCAAATTCAGGCTCAAGGCCTCATCGCTCTACCACATTGTACAAATATCGCATTATTCAGACATAGACGTAACTTCTCAAGTACAACATCCGAGAAGTTTAAGAAACTAACATTCATGTAATATGAATGAAGTTAGGAAACTTGCCTACGCCCAGCTACAACTTACGCTGAACTGCTCATTTCAATTCCTATAAAACACATAAGGAGAAAACATAAACACCAATTAGTCATATATTGAACTTACGCACGGGTTTACTTAACTTTACTTCTTAGGGTTCACGTTCTTGCAATATAATTTTACGCGACAAACTTCCTTTACCAGTTTATGGCTTCATGACATACGGAGATGTCTTACTCAACGTTCATCATCTTGGATGATTATATTCTTATCTTATTCTTATAATTTCTCTAAGACTCAGCACACATCGCTTCTCTGCTAGTAGTCCATATGGTACTCCGAGTGGTTTCCCACAAACAACCAACAAACAAGTTCCCGTCTCATCAACACTGCCATCACAGTTTGAGTTAGATCATTGCCGGGCCAGATATACCTTCGCTCTCTGAAGGAATTGTTTAGCCCAGCTCCCATATGTCAACCATCAAAGTTACGATTGTACCACAACCTAACTTCTCTTAACTTATATGAACTATTAACTATAATGTTCGATTAAGTCAATTTCTTATTCCTTACGACTTTCTGGCAACTAATTGTCATACTTCAGGATTCATTCCTTATCGACTCACATTCGGCTTTTATTAATCTTATTACTGTTCGTTACGGCTCTCTTGATAATTCATATCTTATTAATACTTTCGTTATCCATTACATGAACCCCACGTTCATTACCCTCATCGCTCAACCTCTAAGGAATCACAACCATAGCAATCCATTACGTTCGTTCATCGCGACTACGGTCCCCGGATATTGGTTACGTAACCCGTGTTTATTTCTTTGTCATTTAGTCTCACTTAATCTTTACGTTCAACCTTTAATAAAGGTTTAAGTCATTTGCTTAAGTTTTATTTTAGGTGAACTCTATGTTCATATTTCTTTTCGCACATCCCCAAAGAATGGAGCATTTAAAATCTCATTATTGGACCTTTGCTTCGCACCAAAGGGCCATGGCTACGGGGTTCTTCTTTTTTATCTCTCTCTCAAGTGTAGGATTTTTCAAAATCTCAAAATAATGAAATTTAGCTTCCTATTTATAGAAAACCAAAGCTAGGGCAAAATAGTCATTTCGCCCCCAAACCTCCTTATTATTCATTACTTAAGCACTAAGTTTACTTAGCCCTTAAGTTTACTTAGCCTTTAATATAACTTAGCTCTTAAGTTAGCACTTTCTTAAACATAAGTACTTTATTAGTTATTAAAACATTACTTAACTTATCCTTTACTTAGCCATTAAAACTAATAAATCTTCGTATACATCGATATTAAGTATATCGTTGTACTAATCTTCTTACTATACTCATATAATAACAGTAGTCCTCGTATTTTCATAATAACCACTTATCGTGATCATAAAATTCTTGAACTCACTTTCCTAACGCCTTACTAAAACTTAGCTTTTTGCCATAACCTAAATATTATTAAATATTCCATCATGTCTCAACATTTTTTTCAATAACTTTCGAATTTCAAAATAATCCTCGAAAGGTAAATAGATGAATGTGCCTATTTCGCCTTTTATATTTTGCAAATTTTTTTAGAGTGAAAATTCTTATTCGATCAATCTATTTAATACTCCCCGACTTATAATCATCCAAGATTATAAACACATGAAATTAAAAACATTAGTTTTATTAATAACTAATAAACTAAATTTTGACAATCCAAAATTAGGGTTGTTATAAAATATCGTGTGAAATATCAATAAGTCTTAAACAACATCATTAACTCAAGTCTAACATAAATACATCATCAAATAAAATAAAAGCTTCAACTTTTTGGAATCATCTGTTCTTTCGTTCTTAAGAATGTTAATAAGCATGAACACTATTAAAAGATAACGATTAACGATGGGTAAATCATAATAAAAGCTCAACTTTTGAATCAAGAATGAATAACAAGAATCAAAAGATTTACGAGGGCCTAGGTTGTCCTAGGTTATCAAGGGTTATACTTGAAACTTTTAACGGTCTATAAGACTATGGACCTTTATACTGCATTTAGGGGATCAACCCTTAGTACCCATCATCGTGCAATAATATCTTAACGCTAACGCATAAGTAAATCCCTTTGCAGGGTTGTTCATCTCAGTTTGACATTCGAGTCCGCACCAAAGGAAGTTTGGTTTGGATAATCCAATAAGGGTTTTGAAATTTAGAACGTTCATCAACTATGGACTAGTTGAATCAATAAGGATTCGCCAGTCTAACAAGGTTCAACAATAATGATATTCAAATTGAATAATAATCTCAAGGAGTATACAATAGAACGATTATTGTATAACAAAATCATACTTTGAAAAGATAATCAATCTTTAATATAATAATTCGAACTTGAATAATAGTAATGGTAATTTACTCGAGGTAAATAATAAACTTGAACAATAATGACAAGTAGGGTTAGGAAACTTGCCTCGTGCGTAGATTACACTTTCTAAGCACGTTCTTTGAATTTAATCCTTCATACCATTCATATTCACAATACCAGTTAATTACAACTTAACTAATCATCAAAACTCATTCTCTTTGTCTACTTTGATTATTAACTATACTTAGTTAATTTACCACTTTGTCACATAATTTATACTTCATGAATAACAAGCTAATTATGTATTCAATAATTTGATCCACATACAATTATGTTATTTACATGTTAAACATCTATTTTACATCTCATTATACTTCTAACATGTTTACATGTTCATTACATTAAGTTAACAATACATTGCTAGACTTAACACTTTAAAAATTAGATTTATGGACTATTGCTAGAGTGAAAAATGCATGGCTACCACGTTTATACTAGGTCTTGGCCTTGGTGCATGGATATGCTAACGGACATCATGCACATATGATACTTGGTGTCTTGACGTTGGCCTTTAAGCGTTGGATGGCGTCATGCATGGCGAACCAGAAACTATTCTGCAATTTGCGAAAATTGCAGAACACAGCCAAAAAAATTCTAATTAAATTATCACTACACGAATTTAATCATACCCACATGTTAGAATTCGTATATAATCATTACCCAACATTTATAAAGTGATTTTAACCCATTAAAACACATAATCACAGAGTTTAAGCATGCAATTTCACTGACTTTGATGTTCTTGAAGGTTTTGAAAATAAAACATGAAAATTGTCACTACGGATTCGTTATAATAATGAATCCATTTATTTAAACTTTGGTCTCTTCGTATCAACATGCATAACAACATACGAGTGTAAAATTTAGGGATAATATACGATCAACACAAAATATCACGTATAAGTTTATATGGTCAAAACCCAAATTCTGTAAATTTTGAAATAAAAAGTCATTGTATAATGACATATTTTATGATACTGATGATATGGTCTACATAATAAATATAATCAAATACGATGTGATATGACATAACACATATACAACCCATAATGATTACTCCTATCCCAATTACAGAGCTTTAAATCAAAACTATGAAAGCCAATTTTTATAAAAACTAAACAACGTGAAATAGAATTTGGGAAGGAGAATTACCTAGAGTATAATTTAGAAGAGGTGATCAATGATGATCCTTTCACAATAATTGTTAACTACACACTCACAATTTCTCTCAATCTCAATATTTCTCTCTGACAATTTCTCAAACTCTCTCCTTCTCTGTTTTTCCAGACTTAGAAACAATAAGGAATGGAGAAGACGTCGTAATTAGAACTGGCGCATTATGGTCAGTTAACCCAGTCATGGGTAACTGCATCCAACCACTACTAGGGCCTTGTTTGGAAACCCTTAATTGATTCAAAGTCATTTAATTTAATAAAAGCTTTATAATATAGTTTAAATCATGTCACACCCAATTCAAATATCTTATTTAATTTAATATAAAATAAATATAATAATTTCTCATAAATTCACATAGTCACATAATTAATTTTCTCATTAATTAATTATATCAAATTATTAAATCTCCAATTAATTATTACATTAATTAAATAACATTTAGGCTTATTAAATATTTCTTTTAATTCAATAAGCTTACATAATTACATACTTGAATAATAAATATCCTCCACATTAATTTAATAAATGTAACACATATAATTAAATTAATCACTCACATTTGCATCAATTAATTATTTAATCTAATAATTAAATCATCGAAAATATTTATTTACTTCAATAAATATTAAGAATTAAATTACAAAAATCTCGTTCGTCACATCTTTTCCCCCTTAAAAGGATTCTGTCCCCAGAATCATGACTCAATAAATTCGACCCGTTACATTCCCCCCCTTACAAAGATTACATCCCCGTAATCGCTACACATAATTAAGTAAATAAATGAGGGTAATTCTTCATCATATTCTCTTTGAGTTCCCACGTAGCTTCTTCAGCGTTGTGGTTCCTCCAAATTACCTTAACAAAAGGTATTACTTTATTTCTGAGAACTTGTTCTTTTCTGTCGACAATTTGAACAGGAATTTCTTCGTAAGATAAGTCTTTTTCAAAATGCAGGGGTTCGTATTCAATTACATGCTTGTAATCGGCTTTGTAGGGTCGTAACACAGAAACATGGAAGACGTTGTGGACATTCTCGAGTGATGGAGGTAAAGCTACCTCATACGCGACTTCTCCGATTCTTCGAAGTACTTCAAAGGGTCCAATGAATCTTGGGCTCAATTTCCCTTTCTTTCCGAACCTGATCTTCCCCTTCCAGGGAGAGACCTTCAAGAAAACATAACTACCTGATTCAAACTCGATATTTTTACGATGTGGATCAGATTTCTTTTGTCGATCTTGAGTCGCTACCGACCGTGTTTCGGATAACTTTGACTATTTTCACTGTCTGTTGTACCAATTTCGCCCTAGCAATTGTCTTTCACCAACTTCATCCCAATAAAGTGGAGTTACGACACTTCGCCTTATAACGCTTCGTAAGTGGCGGCATGCCTATACTAGCGTGGTAGCTGTTGTTGTAGCCAAACTCTACTAACGGTAGGTGATCATCCCAATTTTCTTTAAAGTCCATCACATGTGCTCTTAGCATATCTTCTAATGTCTGCGAATCGTTCTCTTACTCATTCTCATCTATTTGAGGGTGGTATGTTGTACTCATTCGCAATTGCGTGACTCCACACATTCCTGAAGACGTTTTCAA
This sequence comes from Panax ginseng, assembly GCA_020205605.1. Classification (NCBI taxonomy): domain Eukaryota; kingdom Viridiplantae; phylum Streptophyta; class Magnoliopsida; order Apiales; family Araliaceae; genus Panax; species Panax ginseng. The sequence continues at coordinate 93,088,066 of CM035140.1, forward strand.
GAAATTCGATGTAAAGCGCGGATCTCTATCGAAACAATTGACACCGAACTCACGTGCCTCAAACAATTTCTTTTACATATAGCCTCGCCAACCGATCTAAGTTGAATCTAATTTTGATAGGAAGGAAGTGTGCGGATTTTCGTCGATTCGATTCGACGATAACCCATATATCGTCGTAGCCTTTCCGAGTTGTTGGAAGGCCAACCACGAAGTCCATTGTAATATGTTCCCATTTCCATTTCGGGATCTCTAACGGTTGTAGTAATCCACTCGGTCTCTCGATGTTACGCTTTTCACTTTACGACGAAGTTAAACACTTGGCAACACATTCTCGCAACATCACGTTTTAAATTCTACCACCGTAAATGTTGTCGAAGATCTTGGTACATCTTGGTACTACTGTGGTGAATCGAATATCGTGAACTATGAGCCTCGCTCAAAATATCTTCCTTAATCTCTTGTGATCTTGGCGGTACCCAAATTCTACTCTCAAATCTCAATATTCCTTCCTTATCCATCTTAAATCTCGGTTCGGTTCCTTGAGATATCTTCTTTGTCACCTTTTTACATTCTTCATCCCCAAGTCGAGCCTCCTTTACTTTTATCGGTAGAGTTGTACCAGATTGCATCCTAAATAGCTTCTCATCAATCTCCATAGGATACTTCACTTCCAACTCTAGTTTCTCCATTTTCGTAATTAGCTCCTCTCTGAGCGATGCCAACATCATCAATTTCTCACGACCCTTTCTACTTAAGGCGCCTAAGAACCACATTTGCTTTACCCTGATGGTATAAAATCTCACAGTCGTAATCCTTAATTAATTCCAACCATCTTCTTTGACGCATATTCAAATCCTTCTGTGTAAAAATATATTTCAGACTCTTGTGGTCCGTATATATTTCACACTTCTCCCCGTAGAGATAGTGCCTCCAAATTTTTAAAGCAAAAACAACTGCAGCTAACTCCAAATCATGGGTCGGGTATCCCTTCTCGTAATCCTTCAACTGCCGTGATGTATACGCAATGACTCTGCCATTTTTCATAAGCACACAGCCAAGTCCTTTATGCGACGCATCGCTAAAAACAACAAAATTTCCTGTATCATCCGGAAGGGATAACACAGGTGCCATACTCAATCTCTTCTTCAATTCTTGAAAGCTCTCCTCACACTTCTCCGTCCAAAAAAATTTCACAGCTTTACGAGTTAAATTCGTTAACGGAGTTGCGATCTTGGAAAAGTCTTGTATGAATCTTCTATAATATCCTGCTAATCCAAGAAAACTTCCTACTTTCGACGGCGTTCTCGGCTGATCCCAGTTAATCACGGCTTTGACTTTAGATGGATCTACCGAAATTCCATTTTTATCGATCACGTGACCAAGAAATTGTACCCGTTCAATCCAAAATTCGCATTTCAAAAACTTGGCGTACAACTTCTCCCTTCTCAATACTTCCAACGTTAATCTCAAATGTTCTTCGTGTTCTTCTTTGGTTTTGGAATATACCAAAATATCATCTATAAATACAACTACGAACTTGTCCAAAAACGGCTTGAACACACCATTCATTAGTCCCATAAATGCTGCAGGAGCATTCGTAAGACCAAACGACATTACTAAAAATTTGTAGTGACCATATCGCGTTCTAAACGCTGTCTTCGGTACATCCTCTGGCCTCACCTTCAGTTGATGATAACCGCTTCTCAAGTCTATCTTGGAAAAGTATCTTGCTCCCTTTAATTGATCAAACAGGTCATCGATCCTCGGTAATGGATATTTGTTCTTAATCGTGACCTTATCCAGTTCTCTGTAGTCAATGCAGAGCCGCATCGATCCATCCTTCTTTTTCACAAACAACACCGGCGCTCCCCACGATGATACGCTCGATTGAATGTACTTCTTGTCCAACAATTCTTGTAGTTGTACCATTAGTTCTTTCATCTCTACTGGTGCCATTCGGTATGGTGCCTTCGATATTGGAGCGGTTCCAGGCGCCAAATCGATCACGAAATCTACCTCTCTATCTGGTGGAAGTCCTGGTAAATCGTCTGGAAATACGTCGACGAAGTCCCTCACAATCAGTATCTCTTCTACCTTCGGATTCTCTTTTCGACTGTCGACTATGTAAGCTAAGTATCCTACACAGCCTTGTCTTAATAACTTCCTGGCCTGCATCATCGTCAGACAACTCGCTTGTCTAGGCGACTTGCTACCATAAAATACAACCTTTGACGGAGTCATAAGGTTAATACGCTTCTTTTGGCAATCAATTACAGCCCCGTAATTGAATAACCAATCCATTCCCAAAATAACATCAAATTCCCCAAGTCGAATAGGGATAAGATCTACGTTCATGATATTACCCTTAATATCCACTCTACGCTTCTTATGTACGCATTTCAATGAGGATTATTTCTCTATTCGCAATTTCTATGTTCATGGGATAATCCAATTCATCCTTAGGCAAATCTAAATTCTTGGCAAAATCATCGGATATAAAGGAACAAGTAGCACCGAATCAAATAAAACATAAGCATTAATTTTATTGATCGAATGATACCGACACCACATCACGGATTGAATCGCATCTTTCACCATCATGTTGAAAGTCCAAGGCGATTCGATTCGATTTGTCATGTTGGTCCGGTGATGGTTAAGGCATTTCCACCGTTAATTTCCGGTTTCCTCTCGATCCCGACCCTCCGATCCCTTCTTGGGACAGTCTCTTGCCAGATGGTCCTTGAACCACAAGTAAAACAAGCACCCTTCTTTGGGTTTGGAAAGTTTGGTGCTATGTGGCCTTCCTGACCATAATTGTAGCACACTCTTTTTCCTTTCATACAAACTCCCAGATGGGCTTTCCCGCAAGTCGGGCATGCTTCGATTCTTTTCTTCTGATTACCTTGCTGATTTCCCGTTGATGAGCTATCGTTCCACCTTTTCTTCTGATTGAAATTTCCACCTCTTGTGCCACTTCCACTGGCCTTGTTATTAATTTCACCTTCACTCTTCTTCTTCTTCTTCTGATCTTGATTGTACTTGGTCACCGTGATCGCTTCCTCCTTCAAATGAGGATGGCCTTTTCAATACTCGGCAAATGTGTTTATCTGAAACATTGATACTTTCATCAGATACCCAAGGCTTTAGTCCTTGTTCAATCTTCGGCTTTTCTCTCGTCCAAAGTGTGTACTTGGCACGGCTTAACCTTGCCAACTCGTTGAATTTAGCGCACGAGTCAAGTACACTCATGTTTCCTCGCTTTGATTCAAGAAATTGAACCTCCATCCGATTCTCGCGAACTAGTTGGGAAATACATTTCAAAAAACATCTCTTTAAATCTCTCCCACGTAATTACACCTTCACCTCCTCGCAAGACTTTGTTTGCTTGCCACCAAGTAGCTAGCCTCTCGACTTGGCATAAACGTTACAAAAGCGGTCTTCGGTCTTCTCTAACCCTAGCAACGTCGAAAACCTTCTCCATTTCCATAACCCACGTTTGAGCCTCGATTGGGTTCATGGAACCTTTGAACTCTGGCGTCCCACCCCTTGAAGTCTTTAAACGTTGTGTTTGGTGGAGCTTGAGGTTGATTATTCATGGCTCGGTCAAGAAGTTCACCACCAACTAACGAACGGGATTATCATCAAGCGTTATTGTTATTATTGGTAGACTCTTCTGAGCTTAGGTTGACGTTGTTGTCTTCTCCTTGGCGGCATTTTTTTGTTAAATAAACGCTTATTAGAACTTTATTTATTTCTCTAAATAGTTAAGGCATTACTTAACAATTTAACATACTCATTTAATACATCATCTCAAACAAGCTTGATATATTTACATTCAAATCAAAGTTTTAACATTAAATGATAGCATCACCGCTATTTACATCAACTATCCCGGAATAAAGAATTCACTGAGATTTAAAACATTCAAATATTCTTTCGTTCATAAACACGCCGAATTTACATCTAAAACTAATTAAGTTCTTCACATAATTAAACAAATCATATCACCGCTTCGGTCAAGGTAATCGATTAGCCTTTGCTACGCTTCTCTTCTAAGATGCGATACATAGATTCTGCGATCCATCATGTACAATGGTAGTCCTTGAATTGGATTGGGTACCTCAAAACTCGATCTTGGTCTCATTCATTGCCTTATTAAGTGTAGAATATGTCTCCCCAATCTTTGCTTTCTTTGCACGACCATCATCTTCGCAGACGATCATCATTTCGACGTGATTCTCTTACCTATCCCTTCCTCTCGCTATTTTTAGTCTTTTGGAGGTTTCCTTGCTTCCTTCTTGACTTCTCTATCTCCTCGATCTTATCTTCGGTTTGACCCTTCTCATGGACCAAATCCCATTCTACATTTCCCAGTCGTGAGTGAAGAGTCGAAATCTCCCTCTCCTTCTGCTCTAGAGTAATATGCTGAATAACCGCTCGCTCAGTCAAATCCTGGACCTCGTCTCGTAACTCTATGTTACGGTCGTATAACGTGTCATACATCTCAGCATCAACGGTGTACCGTGGTAACTCCTCTCCTCTTCTTCCTCTTCCTCAACAAATTCCTCCTCAGGATCCTCCTCAGGATCAGTCTCAGGTTCATGCTCCTGACCAACAATGGTGATCAATGGAGATGATTCCCTCTGCACCAGCTGCTCCCTAACAACATGAATGTCTCGGGGCTCCTCCTCTGTCGGTACTATAGGTACATGGGGTTCCTCCTCAGTAGGTACTATAGTTACACGGGGTTCTTCCTCCCCAGCTTGACTAGCTTCACCAACATTCGATATCCTGACAACAAAATTTAAGTTTTAGTTACTAAGTCGTATCATTTAACGCATACTTTAACACATAAACACATAAGGTCTTTTATTATCTTCAATGAATTACAGAAATTCATTTCTTATAACTCGATAAGAGTTTTCCATCACTATCTTCTTTCTATAAGGCTATTACCTAAGGTTGTTCCCCACCTAAGGTTCATAACCCACGACTTTGATACCAACTTGTGACACCCCCAATCCAAGGGTACTTGATTCCACGGATTTGGTGTTCATCTCTATAAATATCATCTATCTATCTACCCATAATAAATGCAAACCATGCAATAGATAGAATAAAAATCTTCCCTTTAAGGGTTACAACATCTGAATAATAATAATATAATCCCAGGTTAAACTAACCTTAAACATCTGTGTGGAAATATAAACAATAAGTCTTAAACAACATCATTAACTCAAGTCTAACATAAATACATCATCAAATAAAATAACAAGTCTTCATCACTTGCTAACTTTGCCCTTGCCTTTACTAGTGAAAGGTTCATCGGTTCTTTCATTCTTAACTGTAATGTTATTATTAAGCAAGAGTGAGCACTATTGCCCACAAGTATAACGATGAAATAACAGTATAATAACATGCGAGTAAATCAAGGACATCTGAATAAAATCTCAACTTTTGAATCAAAAATGAATATCAAGAATCAAAAGATTTCTGAGGGTCATAAGACCTTGAACTATGTCCTAGGTTATCAAGGGTTATACTTGAAACCTTTAACAATCATAAGACTATGGACCTTTCTACTCGTACTTAGGGGGATCAACCCTTAGTACCATACTGTGCACAATATCTTAACGCTAACGCATAAGTAAATCCCTTTGCAGGGTTGTTCATCTCAGTTTGAAATTCGAGTCCGCAACAAAGGAAGTTTGGTTTGGATAATCCAATAAGGGTTTTGAAATTTAGAACGTTCATCAACTATGGACTAGTTGAATCAATAAGGATTCACTAGTCTAATAAGGTTCAACAATAATGATATTCAATTTGAATAATAATCTCAAGGAGTATACAATAGAACGATTTATTGTATAACAAAATCATACTTTGAAAAGATAATCAATCTTTAATATAATAATTGAACTTGAATAATAGTAATGATAATTTACTCGAGGTAAATAATAAACTTGAACAATAATGACAAGTAGGGTTAGAAACTTGCCTCGTCATGCGTAGATTACACTTTAACTAAGCACGTTCTTTGAATTTAATCCTACATACCATTCACATTCACAATACCGATTAATTATAACTTAACTAATCATCAAAACTCATTCTCTTTTTTGTCTACTTTGATTATTAACTATACTTAGTTAATTTACCACTTTGTCACATAATTTATACTTCATGAATAACAAGCTAATTATGTATTCAATAATTTGATCCACATGCAATTATGTTATTTACATGTTAAACATCTATTTTACATCTCATTATACTTCTAACATGTTTACATGTTCATTACATTAAGTTAACAATACATTGCTAGACTTAACACTTTAAAAATTACATTTATGGACCATTCTCAGAGAGTAGCTAGCGGCGCCACGTTTATACTGTGTCTTGGTGCTGTACTTTACTAGCTGGCCTTAATGGCCTTAATATGTTTAAGCGTTAATGCGTCAGCATTACGAACGAACGAAACTATTCGTAATTGCGAAAATTGCGAAACAAAAAAAAATTCCAATTAAATTATCACTACACTAATTTAATCATACCCACATGTTAGAATTCAGTATATAATCATTACCCAACATTTATAAAGTGATTTTAACCCATTAAAACACATAATCACGAGTTTAAGCATGCAATTTCACTGACTTTGATGTTCTTGAAGGTTTTGAAAATAAAACATGAAAATTGTCACTCACGGATTCGTTATAACACCGAATCCGTTTATTTAAACTTTGGTCTCTTCGTATCAACATGCATAACAACATACGAGTGTAAAATTTAGGGATAATACATATGGCCAAAACCCAAACTCTATAAATTTTGAAATAGCAAGTCATTGTATAATGACATGTTTTATGATACTGATGATATGGTCTACATAATAAATATAATCAAATACGATGTGATATGACATAACACATATACAACCCATAATCATTACTCCTATCCCAATTACAGAGGTTTAAATCAAAACTATGAAAGCCAATTTTTATAAAAACTAAACAACGTGAAATAGAATTTGGGAAGGAGAATTACCCAGAGTATAATTTAGAAGAGGTGATCAATGATGATCCTTTCACAATAATTGTTAACTACACACTCACAATTTCTCTCAATCTCAATATTTCTCTCTGACAATTTCTCAAACTCTCTCCTTCTCTGTTTTTCCAGACTTAGAAACAATAAGGAATGGAGAAGACGTCGTAATAAGAACTGGCGCATTATGGTCAGTTAACCAAGTCATGGGTAACTGCATCCAACCACTACTAGGGCCTTGTTTGGCAACCCTTAATTGATTCAAAGTCATTTAATTTAATAAAAGCTTTATAATATAGTTTAAATCATGTCACACCCAATTCAAATATCTTATTTAATTTAATATAAAATAAATATAATAATTTCTCATAAATTCACATAGTCACATAATTAATTTTCTCATTAATTAATTATATCAAATTATTAAATCTCCAATTAATTATTACATTAATTAAATAACATTTAGGCTTATTAAATATTTCTTTTAATTCATATAATAAATTTACATAATTACATATCTTGAATAATAAATATCCTCCACATTAATTTAATAAATGTAACACATATAATTAAATTAATCACTCACATTTGCATCAATTAATTATTTAATCTAATAATTAAATCATCGTTTAAAATATTTATTTACTTCAATAAATATTAAGAATTAAATTACAAAAATCTACTATCAAATCCCTATCCGTAACTAGAGTTAGGGTTTTCATTAGATGTTTAACAAAACTTCACTCATATTACTCAATCAATAAATAGTTTGACCATCTTGCTAAACTTATATCACAGATACTCATCATAATATTGATAATCAATACCAATATTAAATAAAAAAATTATTCGTAAAAATAGAATTGTTTAAAATTATGGGTCCTCACATTCTCCCCTCCTTATAAGGATTACGTCCCCGGAATCACTGCTTCCTTATATTCTAATATCTTTTAAAGTTGTATCATTAATTCCTTTATATAAACACAATACTAATTTGTGAATTATATATTAACCTATGACTTGGATCCGTAAATGGAAACAACTCACCTCGATATCTACCCAATTATACACACGCAATTATATTACCGAGTGAAATCTTTACCTGTCACCACCTCCTGTGCAGCCACTGCATCTTGAACCGTCATGTTAAAAGTGTGTGCCATTTGTCTTCCCAGCTGTGCAGGTCCTTTGATTGTAAGTGTTCCGCTGCTGGTTCCTTTGTTGATGATTCCATTATCCGCATTCTTCTTTGGGCAATTCCAAACCAGATGATCTGATAATCACACGAAAAACAACCTTGTATCTTCTTTGGATTGGAACAATTGGGAGACATGTGTCCCTCTTGGCCACAATTAAAATAGACTCCTTTACCTTTCAAATAAACTCCAGGATGGTTCTTCCCATAAACTGCACACTGCTCACTTTCCTTCATACTATCTCCTGACTTATTTCCCAATTGGGTATTATCACTCCACTTCCGCTTATTAAGATTACTCCCACCACTATTACCTCCTTCATTCGTCGTCTTCTTCTTCTCCTGATGGTATCTGGATGCAGCACTTCCTCCTTCATTAATGATCACTTTTTCCAACAAAGTCAAAAATGTATTAATCTGTAACATGGCTACCTTGTTATATATCCCTGGCTTCAGTCCATTCTCAAATCTTCGCGCTTTTCGTGCCTACGTATCCACCTGATGAGCTGCAAATCTCGCTAATTCATTGAATTTGGTGGCGTACTCTGAAATTGACTTATTCTCTTGCTTCAATTCTAAAAACTTTGCTTCCATTCTGGCTTACATACTATAGACACTCAAAATTTTGCATTCCTGTTGCTAACCTTGCAGGAGGGCAGAATCGTCTTCCAGAGAAAACCCTGGAGGTCAAATAAGCTCAATCCCAGAGACATCCTTGGGATACTCAGTTTTCCATCTCGGAGACAACCCCGAGATACTCATTTCAAGTCCTAGAGATAACCTCAGGAGAGACAGTTCCAACCTCGAAGATAACCCCGAGGGATGCAATTTCAGTTCCAGAGATAACCACGGAGAAGCCCGTTTTAATTCCCAAAAGTCAGCTTCAACCTCGGAGATAACACCGAGGCGCTCAGTTACAACCCCGGAGATAACCTCGGGAGGTCAGGCACACCTCAGAGACAACTCTGAGGACATTCAGTACCTACATCAGCCCAATCTCATAGATAACCCTGAGCAACGACTGCTAAATTAGCTGAAAGCCTGAGATAACCCTGGTGAGGAAAAAAAATCATCATTTTGCCACCTTGATCCCACATTCACACCATCTCATCATCATTTCACACCACATTCTACACAGAAGTGCCCCATAAGAACCATAACTCAAATCCCGAGTGACTACTGCACAAGACAACACACCAAAAAGAATTTGAAGACTTGAAGATCTGGTTATGGACCCATCTTTGCGGCTTCATACAACCTCTTATCCCATGTCATTGTGTATCTTTCGTCAATAGCATTCCGGAAAGGTATTATACGCCTCAATCGGATGCCCGGATTGAAAGTTAAGAAGGTTCAAGCGGACAAACGCGTTGCATGCGTGCACCTACTTCGAGATGGAGAGGCCCTGCGGCTCCCCCCTCTATAAATAGAGGGCTTGGGGTGGCCATTTTACAAGAGAAAAATACGAGGAAGCCCTGTCCAATTTGCTCTGTACACACTTAAAACTGAGTGCTTTCTTTTTCCAAACACCTGTGAGCTTGTGTTTTGCTATATTTTACCAGTGGAAACCGAGTATTCATTCATTTAAAGTCATCTGAAGTCTTCTTGGCAGCCCACTGTAAGACATCTCAGATTTCTTAAAGCCTTTCTCTACTTCCATTCACACATACTTATTCACGATGCGAGTCGTGTTGCGTGTGTATGTCCGGATCGTCGATTCGTGGCATTTATTGCTTTTATATATATATGTACATATATATATATATGTGTGTATATATATATTATTATTATTATTATCTAATTTGACTCGATTGAGTTGGATAGACACATCCAAGCGTTTACTATATATATATATATATATATATATATATATATATATATATATATAATCGAATTTTACTCAATTGAGCACGGATAGACACATCGGTGATTTTATCGCTTATATATATATATATATATACATATATTCCAATCAGGCCTGGAGATCACTTCGTGGCCTTTTACATCTTTTATATATATATATATACATATAATATATGGAAGTATCAAAGGCCTCAATTACTATTGAGCACATGATAAATATGATTTACAACTACTTATGGAGTACCAATTCATGCGAACTATGCTCATCTCAAGTACATTTTAGTAGGTTTTAGCTGCATTTCATGATAATTTGCATTTCGCATACTTAAAACTCTTTTTGGTGAATAAGTGCAGGAATCGACCTATTTTGGTGGTGTTATTGAGCACAAGGCTAATGGATGCTTGAGACGAGGCAAAAGATGGGATATACATGGCATGAAGGTGCAATGGAGCAAGGAGATAAAGCATGACTGAACAAGTAGCAGTAGTAGTAGCAAAACAAGAACCAAGATCTGCAGATTACAAGCCGCGCGGCCGTGCGACAGAATAGCCTTGAGAGCTGCTACCCCGCATGATTACCCAAACCAGATCTTGGAGCCCATCGCAAGTTCTTGTGCCATGAGAAGGACAAGGCTATGGATCGCGCGCGAGATCGGCCAAACATACAAAATTACTGCAAGTCTCGTGGCCGCGAGAATATTAAGCTGGAGGAGCGCGCGGCCGTGCGCGAGGCCTGAAGCTGCTGACTTGTTTTATTTTATTTCCAATTTTTAAAGGTTGTAATTGATTGAAAACGATTCCTGACTGGTGTCGGGGGCATCACTTGACATTTTATTAAGCTTTCACGTATCTTTACATCGTAATTAGGGTTTTACTCTCTGGAGAGATTCCAACGTAGAAGGAGGCCACGACTCTACTTTTTTACTCCTTCTTGGGATTTCTACCAGAGTGGATTATTAATATTAGTTTTGTTGGATTCTTATGAGGATTTGAATATTGATTTATATTCAACAATTGGGTTTTATAGTTTTATCTTTCATCTTTCAATTGTCGTTTATTGATTATGTTTAGATTTGATCCCATAATGGCTTTTGGTTCAGTCATGAACTAAACTCCATTATGGGATTCTAACAGATTTTAATATGTAGTTTGATTGCATGCTTAAATGCTGGATTGTTTTGCATATCATGTGGGATGTCTATAATGATTGTTTTGCATGTATGAATACTTGATCACCATTCGTTTCAGTATTTGTATGGAATTGATAATGAACATGCAAATATGGACTGTAATCATGATAGTATACATATATAGGGCTGTGTTATATGGCTTATGTATTTCGTGAACTAGATAGACATATACTGTTTCACCGTATAAGTTAGAATAAGAGCTTGAACTTAAAATCAATATAGTTGCAATTTCACATAGACATATAGTGATTTTGGTTATATTGATGATTACATAGAGTCTATCATCTGTGGATGCTGTGTAAGTAGGTCTTAGTGCATTGAAAAATGGCTAATACTCTTTTAGTGCTCTTGGCTATTTTCCTGTGATATGTGAGCAAGTCATGCATGATAGTGGCGATTGAATGAAGTATTAAATGAAGTTAGGATCCCATTAGTTCTAAATCATTTATTCCATCGTTATTATTGCTTTAGTTGTTATTTGCAATTCGAGAACAAACCAAGTTTAATCATTAGTTTGAGCATATAAATATAGTGATTTAATTAATGAATAGTAGTATAAGTTAAACAACTTTCTCTGTGGGATCGATACTTTACTTGCTCTGTATTACTTGTTGACGCATGTATGCTTGCATAAGTTAGAGCTCTTTTGTTAAGACTAAAAAAAGAGGCAACAAGTTTTTGGCGCCGTTGCCGGGGAAAGGCGTTTAATTTAGTATTATTATCATTAGTTTTAAGCTATATTGTATGACTTAGACAATTATAGTCTTATCTCATTTCAGTTTTTTTTTGTATTTATTTTTGTTTCAGGAATTTGGATAAATTTTTATGCGCACACGGTCAACCAACCCCGATTTAACACCTGTTCAGGATAACATAAACGGGAGAGGTTGGAAAGCGGGTGTTCATAGAAATTTTCAAGAACAGTTGGAAAACACGACAGCTAACATGGCAGCCGAGGCACAAGGAGAAGATCAAAGAGAGGAGCATAGGGCTCTGAAGGAGTATTCCATGCCCAATATTAATGGACTATAGTCTAGCATAGTCAGACCAGCAATAGCAACAAATACATTCGAGATAAAAACTGGCATTATTCAAATGGTGCAGAATACAGTTCAGTTTGGGGGTGCTGCTACAGATGATCCGAATGAACACCTGTTAAGTTTCATCGAAAATTGTGATACATTCAGATACAATGGTGTGACGGAGGATGCTATTAGGCTAAGGTTGTTCCCATTTTCATTGAGGGATAAAGCGAAAAGTTGGCTTCATTCTCTGCCAGCAGGATCTATAACTACATAGGAGGATTTAGCACAGAAATTCTTAGCTAAGTTCTTCCCAATGGCTAAGGCTGCTAAGATGAGGACAACTATCTCTCAGTTTGAGCAACAATAGGGCGAGTCATTATATGAAGCATGGGAGAGATACAAAGAAATGGTGAGAAAGTGCCCACATCACGGTATGCCAGATTGGATGGTAATCAACACATTTTACAATGGATTGGGATGGCAGTCGAGATCGATTGTAGATGCAGCTGCAGGAGGGGCATTATGGGCAAAGAACTATGAGGAAGCCTATGACCTTATCGAGACAATGGCATTGAATGATTTTCAGAATCCTATATCCCGAATGCCACAAACCAAAGTTGCAGGTGTATTGGAGGTTGATGCTATTACTCAGTTGTCAGCACAGATGGCAGCCATGGCAAAGAAGATAGATACTTTCAAGGTAGGAAAAGTAAAGACGATTGCCTTCAGATGTGAGATTTGTGTGGGTCACACTCGATGGATCAATGTGATATCAGCTCGTAATCAATGGCAATATGTGAGCAACTATAGAAAAGACCAAGGTCAATTTTAGAACACATACCACCCCAACAATGTAAATCATCCAAACTTTAGTTGGTCGAATAATCAAGGAATCATGCAGACTCGGTTTCAACCAAATAATCAATTTTCAAAGCAACCAAACAAGTAGATTTAATCCTAGACCACCCTTTCCACCGGGATTTTCTCAACAACAACAAAGAATATCACACACCCAAACCGCACTCTCAAGAAGAAAAGAAATCAAGTGGAGGAGATGATGATGAAATACATGGCAAACACAGAAGTTATGATCAAGAGCCAAGCAAAGTGGCTATAAAGAATCTGGAAACTCAAATGGGGCAGATGGCAAACATGCTTACTAACATGCCCCAAGGTTTATTGCCAAGTAATATGGAGACAAATTCAAGAAAAGAAGGGAAGGAACAGTGTCAAACGATCACATTGAGATCTGGGAAAGATTTGTCGATTATCGCAAGTCGCTGCCGCGCGAGAATGCACGATAAGGAGGGTATCTGCCGCCATGAGGAAGAGAGGAGCCGCCATCGAGAAAGAAAATATGGAGAAATTTGAGGGTCAGCAGGAAGAGAAAGACAGAGAAGGTCCAGAGGAGACTTTTAAGAGTCTAGTACCACCAATTCACATTCAAGTTCCGTATCCGCAGAGATTAAATAAGAAAAGGGAAGATAAACAGTTCAGCAAATTCTTGGAGGTATTCAAAAAGCTGCAGATCAACATACCATTCGCCGAGGCATTTGAATAAATGCCAAGCTACGCAAAATTTATCAAGGAAGAGGAGATTAGATGAGTTTGAGACAGTAGCCTTGACAGAGGAATGCAGTGCAGTGCTTCAGCAGAAACTACCTCCAAAGCTGAAGGATCCAGGAAGCTTCACAATTCCATGCACAATCGGAAAGAAGAACTTTAGCAAGTGTTTATGTGACCTTGGGGAAAGCATAAATTTGATGCCCTTGTCCGTATTTAACCAGTTGGGATTGCCGGATTCAAAGCCGACAAACATTGCATTGCAGTTAGCGGACATATCCATCACATATCCATGGGGACTTGTTGAAGATGTGTTGGTTAAGGTGGACAAGTTTATTTTTCCAGCTGACTTCATCATTCTAGACTACGAGGAGGACAAAAGCATACCAATAATATTGGGGAGACCATTCTTAGCCACAGGCAGAACGTCAATAGATGTGCAGAAAGGTGAACTCACTATGCGTGTCCAGGATCAAGAGATCACCTTTAACGTCTTTAAAGCAATCAGTTTACCAACGGATGAAGAAGAGTGCTTCCTAGTTGACGTGGTGGATTGGTGCCTACAGGATGAAGTACAAAAATCGGGGGATTATGGACCATTGATATGTGCAACGGGTAAAAATTCAGAGTTGAAGGAAGAGCCATTGACGAAAGATGAGGTCATTAAATTTTAGGGTACAAAGGATAAGAAGGAAGGAACCTCAATTCCATCTGTAACATGAAGCTCAGAGACAGTCAAGCTAATTGACTATAACTTAGTGCTGGATGGGAGGCAACCCATTATTATTCTCTCCATTGATTTATTTTTAGTTATTCATTTTGAGTTATTTCAGTAGTTATATCGAATTCCTTTTTTATAAGTTACTTGATGTTCATGCTTAAGTGTGTAGCAAGAATTGCTTTGCAAATATTTGCAAGATGTTAGTGTTATGAGGCCACTAAGTCATGCATTAACAACGAGCATTAATGTCTATGCAGGAACCATCATTGGACGGCACCACTGACAGGCAGAGTGGAACTGAAGTTTAGCATTGCGAGAGATATCAAGATCACTATGCATGCGACATAGTTAGCACAAAAAATCGCGGCATACCACAAGATCAAGCCAATTTAGACAACAAGTCATTCTGCAAGTCTCGCGCCCACGCGCCCATGCGTAAAAACTTTCAAGGCCAAAAGAAAGCCACCAAAACAATCAGTAAGTCTCGCTACCATACCTAGCGACAATCGTACCACGTGCGAAGATTAAGAGCTTAATATAATAGTTTAAAAATAGAGTTGTGGACCATTTGGACTCTCATTTGGGATATTAACAGAAGTGAAATTCTCTCACTCTCCATAACTCACGTCGCTATCTCTTCATCAGTTACAAGTTGTGTCGTACATCTCTCAATCAATTAGCCACGATTCTCTCCTTAATCAAAGTCCGTATCTCCTCAGCTTCTCCAAAGTGCACTATAAAGCTAGGGTTTCAAGTTGGGTTGAAGAAACAGTATTGGGGGTAGAAATTATTCAAGCTTTTCTTCATTCTCCATCATATAATCTGTGCAACCTCTATCAAACACAAATGGGGCCTAAGCGAGCAAGGTCTATTATGTCATTTTCTTCTTCCTCGTCAGGTAGTCAAGAGGCTGACATTGTGGATCACACAAAATTCCTCAATTTGGAAGCTCAACAAGAATACTACCGCATTGTGGCGAAGACATTCGTCAAGGAGCGAGGATTCAAGCCGGAGGGGCAGGATGGCAAGTTGTGCGCCTTGATTCGAGAGAGAGACTGGGGTGGACTGATGGCTACTCCAATACCTGTTCCTATGAGCGTAATTCGTGAATTCTATGCCAATGCCAAGGTCACTATGAGCGGGACATCTCTGGTTCATGGTATTGAGGTAGATTACAATCTTCGTGCCATCTGATTAATTTTCAAAATTACGAATGCACAACAATTGGGGGATGCTAATTGGGTAACCGGCGCTCATTTGGAGACAGATATGGAGTTGATTATTGTAGAGTTATGTGTGTCGGGTATGAAATGGACATATAAAGTTGGCACGACATAGCCGCGTATATTCTCAGCTGCAGCCGTAAATCGCTATGCAAAAGCATGGAACTTGTTCATATGTACCAAGCTCATGCCTTTCGCCCATCAACACGAAATAATAGCGGAGAGGGCACGTTTTTTGTAGGGCATAATCACCGAAAAGTACATCAACATTGGTCATCTCATTCACGAGAATATGCTGTGCTATTTACGGGGAGTAACGATTGGGAGTATTCTACACACATCCTTGGTTGCCATGCTTTGTGCTAATCAGGGATGCACCTGGGGCAATGAGTAGATGCAATACCCAAGCCAGGTCATTACTCATGCCATGATCGAAAAATTTAAGGATTGGGCAGGTGGTGTACCACACCCGCGCGGACTAGGATTCATCCTTCAGCCCATTTTTCCAGAGCCACCTCAACAACCCCCGCAAACAGATGAGGCGGGCCCGTCCACGCATGCGCGTGCCACCCATGGTGATCGCCAGCTCCGAAGGTTAGAGCGCAAGGTCGATGCCATATACGATAATTTGGGCACATTTGCGACGGGACTCACAAGGGCTTTAGCCGAAGCATTTGCGCAACAAGGAACAACACAAGAATGGCCTTCGTTTGGAACCACAACACCATATCCACCACTGGATTCACCTCCCGAGGAGGGTGACGCCACCGATAATTAGGGGAGTTTTCGTACCCTTTACCTTCATTCAATTGGGACATTGAATACTTTAAGTTTGGGGGTATTGGGTAGTAGTTAGTATTTTTTATAGTTTTGCATATAGTTTTGCATGATTAGTTTAATTTTTATTTGCATGTTTAGATTACATTTTAGCATATAGTTGCATGTTATAATTGCATACAGTTCTTACCGTATAGAAAAATTTTTGTCTAGCCAATGATGAGAGTGAAGTTTTTAAATGATTTCTGAATATTTTGGATAACATGAGCTGAGATGTAACGTTTTATACAATGAAATTCATAATGCTGTTTAAATGATTTCGGTTTGCACAAATGTGTTCACAAGCACTTGTTGGTATAAGAAGTACATTGTGCATTACTCGATAGGAAAATGTAGTGTTAAAAAGAAAAATATGTGAAAAGTGACTTTTGGACTATATAAAACATTGATTTTTAAACTGTGGGAAAACATGGGTATCTGTGTATAAAAAAAAGAAAAAGAAAGAAAAGTAGAAATAACATGGCTAGTCTTATTTCGGGGCCCTGGCTACTTGAGTAAGTACTCCCGAGGGGATTGTCTCTACACCTAGCGTCCTAAGGTCTTTCATGGTCTGGGAGTCGTTGGCCGAAAGCTCGCTAAGGGGTAGCAGTGTGCCTAATGGAGTAAGATATTGCACAATCATGAATAAAAAGAAAGAAAAGAAAAGAAAAATAGCAATAAACACCGCGAGAAAGTGCGAAATTCGCCCTCGTGAGTAGAATAAAGCAGTTAAGCCCATTGTTGAACCTTAGTTTATTTTAAGATGTTGGAATAGTCCGAGTCGCATATATATACATAAGTCTTGAATTAAGCTATAATGTTTCTGGGTTGAGCAAGATAGCATGAGCATTCTACACCTAAATCAAGTATTGGGCGAACACAACACACACACATAGCATCTGTATAACATTTTTGAATTATATGAGTATATGACATTATGCCTGCAGTTTGATTTGAATCTGTATTCTCGAATCTAGAAAAATTTCGCTGAGGAAAATTGGACTGCATTTTTATGATGGTTGGGACAATGTGAGAATTAGTTGCATAGTAATATAGTTGCATTTCTATTG
Organism: Panax ginseng; assembly: GCA_020205605.1. Taxonomy (NCBI): domain Eukaryota; kingdom Viridiplantae; phylum Streptophyta; class Magnoliopsida; order Apiales; family Araliaceae; genus Panax; species Panax ginseng. The sequence goes on from CM035140.1 coordinate 93,105,779, forward strand.
TTATTAGTATGCATTGCTTGAGGGCAAGCAATGGTTCAAGTTTGGGGGTATTTGATAAGTAGGATTTACACCTCCTTATAGAGTACCAATTCATGCGAACTATGCTCATCTCAAGTACATTTTAGTAGGTTTTAGCTGTATTTTATGATAATTTACATTTCACATACTTAAAACTCCTTTTGGTGAATAAGTGTAGGAATCGGCCAATTTTGGTGGTGTTATTGAGCACAAGGCTAATGGATGCTTGAGACGAGGCAGACATGAAGGTGCAATGGAGCAAGGAGATAAAGCATGACTGAACAAGTAGCAGCAGCAGTAGCAAAACAAGAACCAAGATCTGCAGATTATAAGCCGCGCGGCAGAATAGCCTTGAGAGCGCGCGCCCGATGATTACCCAGCTAGATCTTGGAGCCTACTGCAAGTTACGCGGCCGCGAGAAGGACAAGGCTAGGGATCGCGCGCCCGCGCGCGAGATCGGCCAAACATACAAAATTACTGCAAGTCTCGCGGCCACGAGAATATCAAGTTTGGAGAAGGCGCTGCCGCGTGAGAGGCTGGCTTCTCGACTTATTTTATTTTATTTCCAATTTTTAAAGGTTGTAATTGATTGAAAACGATTCTTGACTGGTGTCAGGGGAATCACTTGACATTTTATTAAGCTTTCACGTATCTTTACATCGTAATTAGGGTATTACTCTATGGAGAGATTCCAACGTAGAAGGAGGCCACGACTCTACTTTTCTACTCCTTCTTGGGATTTTCTACCAGAGTGGATTATTAATATTAGTTTTGTTGGATTCTTATGAGGATTTGAATATTGATTTATATTCAGCAATTGGGTTTGATAGTTTTATCTTTCATCTTTCAATTGTCGTTTATTGATCATGCTTAGATTTGATCCCATAATGGCTTTTGGTTCAGTCATGAACTAAACTCCATTATGGGATTCTAACAGATTTTAATATGTAGTTTGATTGCATGCTTAAATGCTGGATTGTTTTGCATATCATGTGGGATGTCTATCATGATTGTTTTGCATGTATGAATTCTTGATCACCATTCGTTTCAGTATTTGTATGGAATTGACAATGAACATGCAAATATGGACTGTAATCATGATAGTATACGTATATAGGGCTGTGTTATATGGCTTATGTATTTCATAAACTAGATAGACATATACTGTTTCACCGTAGAAGTTAGAATAAGAGCTTGAACTTAAAATCAATATAGTTGCAATTTCATATAGACATATAGTGATTTTGGTTATATTGATGATTACATAAAGTCTATCATCTGTGGATGCTGTGTAAGTAGGTCTTAGTGCATTGAAAAATGGCTAATACTCTTTTAGTGCTCTTGGCTACTTTCCTGTGATATGTGAGCAAGTCATGCATGATAGTGGCGATTGAATGAAGTATTAAATGAAGTTAGGATCCCATTAGTTCCAATATCATTTATTCCATCGTTATTATTGCTTTAGTTGTTATTTGCAATTCAAGAACAAACCAAGTTAATCATTAGGTTAAGCATATAAATATAGTGATTTAATTAATGAATAGTAGTTTAAGTTAAACAACTTTCTCTGTGGGATCGATACTTTACTTGTTTTGTATTACTTGTTGACGCATGTATGCTTGCATGAGTTAGAGCTCTTTTGTTAAGACTAAAAAAAGAGCAACAACACAAGAGTTTGAAAAACATGTTTTAAAAAACATCACTGCCATATCTCTTTAAAATTGAACTTTTATACAAAATTCAAACCCTTTGTATATAGGTGCAAATGAGGCATAACACTACTTCTAGACAACTGCACATAGACCCACACGCACACACATTCAGATAAAAGTTTAAATTGAAAAGTGGCGGTAACCATGTCACCACGAAAGTCGGGGGGGTGCCTAACACTTTCCCTCCGCTTAATAAAGCCCCTGGACCCTAACGAATCTCGGTTTCAGAGACCAGTTGAATAGTGTCACATCACTAGGTCTATGTGCAAACTATTTCTCGGTTGAGTTGGTGCAACCATTAAAAAATATCAACTGGCGACTCTTACAGTCCAATCGTCGACATATACATGTTGGACCTTTTCACAACTTGTTTTTTCAAACAAATCTCACCTAACATTAAAACACAAAAAGAAAAGAACAGAAAGGGACAAATAAAAATCCCGACGTCGACAGGTGGCGACTCTGCTGGGGACATCTAGTAAGAGGGCTTAGATCGCTAGTAAAAACTTTTCAAAACTTTTATCTGCTTGTGTGTAGATGTTGCATTTACATTTGAATAAATGTGTACTAATGCATTTACTTACTGTAACAACCCGTAAATTTGGATATTTATAAAATATTAAAATATTGAATTAAGGTTAAATAATAAACCTAGACAGAAAATAAGTAAATGAATTTGAGATTTCCGAGGAGGAATTTTGTGAATTAAAAAAAAATATTCTGTGGTGAATTATTCAGGATTAAGTATATATGTGAATACGTTCTGTGTATATGGTTGTATATGTGTACATTATGTGGTTAATGGTCAAGGGTTGACCATATAAGCTATATCAGTGGAAAACCCTAATATTATATTAAGAACGTCAACGTTCAGTTAGAAAACTCTTACAAGTTATAAGAAACCCTAAAATCAGTTTTGGAAACCCTAATTTCAGTTCCGGGAATTCGAAATCCTAATTCGGAAGTTGAAAACCCTAATTTGGTCGCAAATGCTAGTATAAGGTTTAAACGTTATTAATAATAACCTAATTAGGGATAACCCTAATTGATTTAGAAAACCCTAATTTCTGGATTAGAAACCCTAATTTATAATTAGAGAAAACCTAATTATTAATTTAATAATTTTAATGTTAATTAGGAAACATTAATCCTAATTTTGAAGTTATAAGTAATTAGAAAACCCTAATCTAATTAGGAAACCTAATTTCTAAATTAGAAATGTTATTTTTCTATTTAAAACCCTAATTCTTGGGTTATAAACACCCTAATGTACAATTATGACCCAAATTGCTAAATTAGCAATTTTAATTAGGAAATAATAATCCTAATTTATCAAGCTTGAATTATGATTAGAAAATTTTAATATAATTATAGAATCCTAATTGTAATTTAGAAATATTAATTTTCTATTTTGAAAACCTAATTTGGAAATCATAGAAATTAATTGCAAAAATCTAAGGGTTAAACCCTAAATCTTAAGGGTTAAACCCTAAACCCTAAGGGTTAGGGCAAATGACTAGCATGCCATTAAAATTATAAATCAAATGACCATTTTGCCCTTTTTGTATTTTTATAAGGTGGAGTATAGATCTAACCCTACTCTTGGTTGTTCACCAACCCTAACCCTAGCATATGACTTATAGCTCATATATCAGCCAACATTATCAACAACATACATTGAATTATAAATCCTAGCCTAAAAAGTAAGTAAAGTTACTTACTTTATTTTTCCAAGCTAGCCATATGTCAGGGCCCATAGATCTTTACATGTTAGTTGTTTATTGTGTTTTATGTTATAAATATGTTCTTTGCCATGTGGACTATGATCTAGAACTTGAATCAAGCCCAGATCATGTGTAGATTGTAAGTTATTAGTGGTCAAAGGTCGTTGACCGACCATGACCGAACGAATCTTGGTAACCCAAATTTCCCAGGAAGCGTCTGACAACTTTTTGATGGCCTCTGATCTTGCTACTAATAAGTGATTTGGCCATTTTTGTGTAATAGATTAGTAGACTGACATGTAGACTACATGATCATGCCTCTATATCACTTATATCTTACCTAGAATCAAAACTATTGCCGGTCAAAGTAGGGTTGACTGTCCGTTTTCTTGCATTTCTGGAAAACCCAGAATTCACCAAGAACTGTTTTTCTGACATAGTTTGACCGACGAAGATCTGTTAAATGTGATGTTGTTATAATGATTTAGTGATATGTTATTGTACCCTGTCATGTATACTTCATGTTTTAACTCTTAGATCACACAAACAAGCCATAGAAGCAAAGGTACAGAGCATCAAAAATGATACCCTGCAACTGTTCTTCATTTTTGAAAAACCCAGAAATGAAGAATAGCTCTGACATGTTTTTTTGTAGCTTAGATCTTGCTTTTAATAATGCTTTTGCCATGGACTCAGTTTCTAGTTGTAGAATTGCATGAATACTACATCATTAAAACTTTCGCATCCCAGAAAACTTACGGATCATGAAATTATTTGTGGTCAAACTTGGACCCTGGTAAACTGCCTATGCATTTCTGGGTTTGGGCTCAAGAACATGAAGAACACCTATAGCGACAATCCTGTCGCTATAGGCTCCTTTAGCGACAGTTAATTTTAGAAAATAATTATTTTAATATATAAATTGAAATAAATGGTTTTTAATTATTAAAAATACAAAATAAATTCCTAAAAATTATTTTAAAGCCCAAAAATTAATTTTTAATAATTTTGAATATATTTCATAAATATTTAATATTTTTGGAATAAAGATGATATTTAATTTATTTAATTATAATATTAAATAAATTATTTAAAAATGATTTTCATACATGAAAAATCATGAAAAAATATATTATGGTGTTAGAAAATATTTTAAGTTATTGTTAATAACTTTTGATATTTTATGATGAATTTCATTAATAAATTAATATTAATGATAATGAATTTATTTAATGAATATATTAAATAAATTATGTAAAATAGATTTAATGATTTATAAATCATATAAAAATGATTTAAGTGTTATAAACATATTTTCGATTATTAATATTTTAGTTATTTATAAATCATAACTTTTGATATTTTGTCATGAAAATATTAATATTTTAATATTAAAAGCAATTATCGGATAATGAATTTAATTGTTTAAAAATCATATAAATGTGATTTTAAGGTATTAAAATACTTTGATATATTATAAATAAATTATAATATTATGACATGTATTTCATTAATATTTAATATTAAATAAATATTAATGATAATGGAATTAAGTTGTATTTAAATCATTTAAATACGAGTTCAATGATTGAAAAATCTTGATAAATGATAATAATTATCTGAAAATTAGTATGAGCTTATGAAAATTATTTTGGCTGATAATAAACTATCTACGATATTTTGTGAACCAGTTTAGACCGAGCCTTAGTAATATTAGGCCCAAGTATTGTCCGACTAAGCCGTCGGGATGTCAGAGTTGTACTGAACTCAACTCAGACTGAAATAGTTTGACTTGATACTAGGTCTTATGTGTGTTATAGATTGATAGGCTTATGTGATAATGTGTTTAGGTTATTTTAAATACTGTGGTGATATTATTCTAACTTAGAAATAAATATTATTAATATTAGGTCTTCAGACAAAGCTTATTAAATTGCATAGCGGTAATCAACGGTTCATGCAAGTTTTTCTTAACTCGACCTCGAGTTATATTATTTAATTATACTTGTGGTTAATCATTTCTGATTGCCATATCTAAGAATTATTAAATCGCACTCTGTGCATACTACATGTATTCATCATGTATAAAAGGCTGATCACCTTCATTACCATTCGATCCAGATATATATATGTTCATGTTCAATGTTCATTCAGCTATGTAAAATTTGTTCATGCTAGTTTACAATTATATTATAGAACTTTAGCCAGCTTATTGTTCAAATCTTTCTATCATGATATATCTTTAATTTATTGAACTTAAACTTGCTGGGCAAACTTATTGCTCACCCTTGCTATATCATGATTAACATTGAAGATTAAGACGAATACGTCGGTTACAGGAAAGGACAAAGCCAAGTTCAACTTGGGATTATTTGTGCAGTTAAATTGTAATAGTATAGTATGATAATAATGTTATATGTTAGACAGGTTATGAATTGTGTATAAGTTAAGGTTACTCGACCTTGGGAATAGTGTGTAAAGTTTATTGTATAAATAATTTATGTTTATATCTTCCGCAATAGAAATAGTTGTAGAATGATTGAACCGAATCCGCGGTGATTCGGGGCCAGGATTCGGGGATTTCATAGTTGGTATCAAAGTTGTAGGTTATGAACCTTAGGTAGGAATACCTGAGACTAATAACCGCAGTGATTAGGATAAGTACTAACTCAAATAGAGTTAGTGTGTCGGTAAGATTCAAAGATGAATCTCAGCGGGTTATAAAAGATACAGAGTTCCCTAACTCTGATAATAAAGTTGAACGGTCACTACAACAAAAAGGGTTATTTTCGACGGAATATTCCGTTGGTAATAAGCATATTCCGTCGAGGTTTATATTATTTCCGACGGAATGTTCGGTCGGAAATTCGGTCGTATATAAGCAGGTCGAAATTAAGTCAGTCGACCTTTCGGTCGGGGATACTTAACCTCGACGGACTTATCATCGACGAACTATTCAGTCGAGGATACTATATGTCCGACTGAAAATATTCGGTCGATAGTATTCGTTCGGTGATAATCATGACACGTGTTAGAATGCCAAAAATAGGGAAGTTCTTATTTTCGACGGAATTCCGTCGATAATAGTACTATTCCGTCGAGAATAATGATTTTTTTTTAATATTTAATTTTTTTTTGCAATATCCAGGGATTTAACCCTCATCTTGTACCTGTACCTGTATTCCAACAGCACATACCCATACATAAGCTAACAATATAACCTCCAACATCACATACACATACACAAGCTAACAATATAACTAATAACACGAATTACAATTACCAAGGCCGACAATATGTAAAAAACCAACTAAATGATAAGTAAAAAGGTCAAAAACATCCCATTAATCTAAACCAATGTATATCAAACATCTAATTAAGCTAAATTAAACTAAATGCCAAGGTTTAAACTACATTAATACATCAAAAATAATGTAAACTACAAATTAAACGAATATAAACTAAGTAAAACTAGTAGAGCCCCGATTGTGAGGGAGGATCATCAAAGGCGACGTCGTATTTTGCTACGGAGTATGAAAATCGCCACCATCGTCAGTCCGCTCGTCACCCTGTTGATATAATATAATGCAACTCATTAGTCCATATATATGATTTAGTTAAAGATAACTAAATGAAAATTAAATTACATTCAGAATATATATTTGAATTTAAAACGAATAGTATACCTGAGAAGTCGAGGGCTGACTCAACATCGACCCAAACGCGTCCTCGACTAAGGTAACCACCATCCGAACAATCTTGCCACGTATCGCGACTCACTGCTCCGGAGGGATACCGTACTTTCGGCGTGGTGGCACAATTTGCAACGTCTGTGGTGATGGAGGCGAGAACGGTTGGGAAGGTCCTGACGATGGAATAGCGGATCGGTCTCAAACCTCTCCGACACCGCAACTATAACACGCTGGAACAAAGCATCGTCTAAGCCAGTGCCCGTATGTGATGGTCCCACAGGGGCTCTCGGACGCAGACGCTGGCTAGAGCCTACAAAAATAAATATAACATGAATAATATGGCAAATTTTCTTTATTCATAAACAAGAAATAAACTAAAAATATTATACCTCCTGGCAAGTGTGTATAAATTTGGTATCCTCAGTATCTCTTGATTTTCGATCACGCCCACTAGTACTAGTGGGAGTATCCTGAGACGCGACCAGAGAGCCGTCTCCTCGTCCTGAGATAAACTAATCTCGGGCGGAGGGACGGTGGAATCTAACGTCTCAACATCGCCCCTAGCAGCCTGCAACTCCGCTATACGCTGGCTGCAGATCTTCTCAAACCGCTCCTGTAATTTGATATATGTACATGTGAGTTATCTTGGTATCATCATACAAATTATGTAATATTATCATTAATAATATTTATTATAGTAAATGGATTACCCGTATAGCTAGTGCTGCTGGAGACATCGTCGACCCCGAAGTAGAGCCCTTCGGTGTATGGACTCTATCCCAGAACTCCATCATAGTAGGAGGTTGGCCCAAGCTACTCTGCATGGCCTAAATCATATACATTAAATAATATCAACTTAAATTACGTAATGTTGCAGTTTAATATTAAACTAAACTAAAGATAAATACATACCGCTTTAACCTCCTGAAATGACTGTGAGCCAGAAGTATGTACAACTCATGACTTGCCTCGATTCTTCTTCATTTGCTCGACTTGGTCTTGACGCAGCGACATCATCCCAAGACATACACATCGCGCACCCATCTTTGGATCGATCATCGCTTTGGCGGTTGATGATCTCATAAAAGTAGTCCCGGCGATTCTTCTATCGCCCGGACTTCCCTCTGTCACATCTCGTCATACCAACCCAAGCATAATTCTTCGAGATGTGGGCAATGATAACGGCGTCACCATCCGCCTCAGTGATGCCGGTCTCGTATATATAGTATCTCTATCAAACAGACATAACATACATCTTATTAATTATTTGAAAAATATGTAAATAACATGAACCTTGATTTAATATATGCAATTCGACTTACGTGAAACTCCCGCAACACTATCACCATGAAGCCGACATTGTAGCGCGAGTACTGGTTAAATCGCATGCAGCTAGTAGGGAGATGCACCAGGCAGATGGCGTGTACGGTCGCCTTAGCGACATGATCCATAATACTAGAATACAAAATTTATTAAGAACAGTTTAATTGATATCATCGCGATTGAACATATATAAGTGATAGTTGAAACCTACACAGACGAGCCGACATCAATCGGGGAGCGACGTCAAAATCGCTTGCATGATGACGGCCCTAATCGACCGAGGTTAGGCCCTCGCTGACGTCGACGTCTAGCATCTGTATGTTTAATATAGTTATGACATTGTCAATGAATGTATAATATAGTTAAGAAAAACATGTTACTAATGCGCTAATTAGAAATCAACTCACTAGCATCTGAAGACGACCCGCCCTGGGAACCGTCACCCGATCCGGAGCGGCCGCCACCACGACCACCTCCACCGCTATGTCGAGGCATAGCTGTACTACTGAAATAACAGACATAGATACGATGACATTAATTAAATTTTATTGCAATTATTATATCTAATTTCGTTATATAATATTTACAAAACAGCAATTAGTGAAGTAGTACGTCGTCAAACCCGTCAGAATCAAAATCATTTTCATTTCCATCTTCTGATTCTGTCATTTCCTCTTCTGTATCAATTTCTTCCTCAGTATCATCTTCTACCACCACATACGGACTGACAACCACATCTTCCTCCACTTCGTCAACATCGAGTACGTTAACGAGATCATCAACCACCACGTCATCATCATCTAGCACAACGTGGCTGGGATTGCTAACTTGTTCTTGCAACGGGTCATCCGTACCATCAAATGACCGAGTCTTCGTTGTGACAACTGTATACCAGGGGGGGGGTCTATAATTTACGACATTAGGGGCGTAATACACTTGAGTTGCTTGGCTGGCTAACACAAATACGTCATCAGACTATAAATTCGATTTTTATATTCATAAATTCATTCAGAATTCAAATTTCAACCAATATTCAGAGGGCCAAACGCATCTACCAACATCTCCACGACGTCATAGTTATCTGACTAGTCTATAGTACTGTCTGACAGTTCTTTAAACTCAACTGATTCCCCGTGATAAATCCATACCGAATACCCATCCACAAACCCACATGAATACAAGTCAAATTTCACTTCATCGGCAGTCTTCCATATCATGTTCTTACACTTGAGACACGGACATCTCATCTTTCCGTTCAGATCATCAGCATGTTCTATTGCTTTGTTCATAAAATTAGACACCCCATCACGGTACGCATCAACTAATCCCCTCCCATCAATCTTTATCCTACGGTACATCCAACTCCGATCGGTATCCATCTTTAATTGAAGAAAATACCCAATTAGATCAAGAATAATCATGAATGTGGTCCAAGCATGAAATTTAGTTTACCTAGTTTATATCTCCACTCCACAGGGGTTAGGCTTCTATCCCGTTCCTGGATGCGTCTCCTCACTAGTGCCAATCTTAAGCACGTTCCTACTATTTTCAAAAATTTTGAGCAGCACCTCCCCATGGTCTCCAAGTACACGAAATAGACCAAGAAAACTTAGTCTAAGTATGCACTCGGAGAACATGTAGAGACACCAGCTGAAAGTTCCTCAAAACTTATAAAAATGCACCTGTGCATTGGCACCGACCTAATTGAGAGATATAACATCCAGTAACAGTCCCAAACTGGGGACTATTCGACATTCAGTCCTAATGAGTGAATGTCGAACGGGTTTCTAATTGTATTTAATTGTATTGTATTTTATTTTATTTTATTTATTTTATTTTTGATTTTATTTAACTAAGTAAGTGCTACTCAGTTTAATTATATTTATTTTGTATTATATTATATTATATTATATTAAGTCATTTTTTTAATTTAATTTATATTATCTTAAATTAAATAATATTTTATATTTTATTTTATTTATTTTTGATTTTATTTAACTAAGTAAGTGCTACTCGGTTTAATTATATTTATTTTGTATTATATTATATTAAATTAAATTAAGTTAAACTTTTTGAATTTAATTTAAATTCTATTATCTTAAATTAAATCATATTCTTAATTTAATTTAATTTCTATTATTTAATTTATTTGTATTTGTATTATATTATATTATAATATTTAATTTATTTAAATTTTATTTTCTTAAATTAATTAAATTTAATTAATTTAAATTTAATTTGTATTATATTATATCATATTTTTTATTTTATTTTATTTTAAATTTAATTAATTTTTTTATTATATTATATAATTTAATATGAAATAATTTATTTAAATTTTATTATCTTAAATTAAATTAAGTCAAAAGTTTATTTAATTTAATTTAATTTGTATTATATGCCATAATTAAAGCTATTTAAATTGTATTTTAGTATTGAGAAACTAATAACAATACATTAATATAATAAAGATTAATGTGCAATTGCTGAATTCTGACAGAATTCCGTTGGGAATTCCGTCGGATTTAACAAATATGATACTAATCAACTATAATATATTAACAACCAACAAGTTTACAATACAATTTAACAACTATATATACTCAAATCTGCAAAATAGGCAGTAATTAACATTAACGAACAAATAATTAAAATAATGAAGCTCCAAATTTAGTAAACTATCACAGAAAATCCAAATTTGAACAACACTGCAAATGAAATTTAGGCTTCAACAACATTTCAACAGAATATTTCAACACTTTCAACAACATTTCAACACTTTCAACAACATTTAAACAGAAAATTTAGGGTTCTAAGTACTTATACCCAAATCTATGCATAACCATATACATATCTAAAAAATTAGGGTTCTAAATTTAAAATTAATTGAGAAAACTAACCTTAAATTGAGAGAGAAGGGGGACCAGAGAGGGACTAGAGAGAGAGAGAGAGAGAGGAGGCCAGAGGGAGGCCGAAGGTGGGGGGTGCCAAGCGAGGGCTCAATAGGAGATAGAGGGGCCGACCAGGAGAAAGTCTCTTGACAATGGAGTGAGAGAGGGACAGGATGAAGCGGTGGGAGGAGGAAAGAGAAAGCGATGAGAGATGAAGCGAGAGCAAACATGAGCAATAGGGAAAAAAAAATTAGCAGCAGCAGAAGTGAGGCTCGCGTCTATTAGTGATTAGGTTTTAAGCTTATTTCCGACGGACTTCCGTCGGTCTTATTTTCGTCGACATTACTTTATCCTCGACGAACATTCAGTCGATATTAATAGCTCTTCCGTCGAGGTTGTTATTGGCGCTGGAGGGAAACTTTCGCGCCATAAGCATGGTATAGAATCGACTGAATTCAGTCGAGTTTATACTATCCTCGAGGGATTTATGAACTACTGAATATTCCGTCGGCAATAGATTAAGTCCGACCTAATGTATTCCGTCGACCATAATTCAGTCGAAAATAGTCTTATTTCTTGTAGTGAGTAGTGGTGAATAGATAGAGTCTAAAAGACTAAAAGTACAGTGATAGAAGATTGAAAAATAAAATGATTATAGTATAGAAATGAATCATAATATATACGATGAGACCACCCTGTGATCTGATAAGGTTATAGTATGGAGAAGGATCAAGTCAATGATTGAAAAGGATAGCAAGAGTGCTGTGTGTCAGTTGTACTATGAATTAGTACATATTAAGGAAAGGATTACGAATACGAGTTGAATGAAATTCGTATTGAGAATGGAGTTAAGATTAGGTTTGTGTCACGCTATTTGATATATGCATGTTAAGCGGGTGATTCCTTTCTCATGTGTATATCAGATAGATAGGGTATAGGTAGAGAATATAAGGTTAAGTACGAGTTCTTAAAACTCATACTTATGGTACGTTCGTGACTCATGATTATATGAAATGTTTATGAACCCCTCAACGAATGGACGCCAAAAGTATGACTAGGACAAGTTCTTAAACTCATATGATTATGGAAAGTTCCTGAAATCATGAGTGTGGTTTGACGAACTGGGAATAGTTATGTGTATTGAGGGTAATAAGAATAGCTAGATTATTAAGCAATTGATCAATAGTGGAGACTTAAGTTTTCCAAATCTTCTAGCCACACTAGACTCGCAATTTTTGACATCAAGTTAAATACGCACTATGTTCTTTTGAATTTTTTTTTTATTCTCCACTCTGGGTGACCATTGTGTATGAGTGGACTTCGGGTCACCGATACATCGTTACCTGTTGAGGTAATAAAACAAAATTGCAATGATTTAAAGATTAATAGTCTATGCTACTTGTTTCAGCTAGACGATAATGATTTGAAATATTAAAATATATTTTTATTTATCACTAATGTACCATATAACCTGGTGCAGATATGATAAAAAGTTGATGGAGTTGAAATACAAGAATACTTAGTGTTGAATTTCATCTAAAATCATTATTCCACTATGGTATGATGTGTTATGATAGTCACTAGATGACGACATCCTCAAACGGGTTGTTAATACAGTACGACATCATGACGTCATTTTCAAACAATTTTCAAAATTTTAATTTGCCAACGGGGTTTTGGATACACAAATTCGTAATTCGATTGAAGTTGATTATTGATATGAGTTTAAGCTATTTGATTCGGCTAGACCAACATTTATGAAAATTCTAAGCGTTTTTTGAAAATTTTCTTGAACCAAATTATTTTGGTGCAGAATCCGATAAAACTGAGGTAAAATTTTGGTGCCTATGGCAGAGACGAGAAATAGATTCGACCAACAGTACTTAATAAGTACAGGGCATACTGGGATAATTACCCACTATGTCTATAAGTAATGACGGTTTACGGATGAATTTTCATAAAACTTTTGCGAAAATGAAAGACAATAGTCTATATAACTCCTCAGCACAATTTCAAAATTTTAACTCTTGTGAGGAATGTATTGGGTAGCATGTGATGATGATAACGAATGGTGAATGGTTCAAGGTGTAAGGTGTAAGGTAAATTTCGATGATGAAATTTTTAGAAGAAGGGGTGAATGTGACAACCCGAGAATTTGGATATTTAAAAAAATATTAAAATATTGAATTAAGGTTAAATAATAAACCTAGACAGAAAATAAGTGAATGGATTTGAGATTTTCGAGAAGGAATTTTGTGAATTTAAAAAAAAAATCTATGGTGAATTATTCAGGATTGAGTATATATGCGAATACGTTCTGTGTATCTGGTTGTATATATGTACAGTATGTGGTTAAGGGTCAAGGGTTGACCAAATAAGCTATATCACTGGCCAACCCTAATATTATATTAAGAACATCAACGTTTAGTTAGAAAACTCTTACAAGTTATAAGAAACCCTAAAACCGGTTCTAGAAACCTTAATTTTAGTTCCGGGAATTTGAAACCCTAATTCGGAAGTTGAAAACCCTAATTTGGGAATGCAAATGCTAGTATAAGTTTTAAACGTTATTAATAATAACCTAATTAGGGATAACCCTAATTGATTTAGAAAACCCTAATTTCTTGATTAGAAACCCTAATTTATAATTAGGGAAAACCTAATTATTAATTTAATAATTTTAATGTTAAGTAGGAAACATTAATCCTAATTTTCAAGTTATAAGTAATTAGAAAACACTAATCTAATTAGGAAACCTAATTTCTAAATTAGAAAGGTTATTTTTCTATTTAAAACCCTAATTCTTGGGTTATAAACCCTAATGTATAATTATGACCCAAATTGTTAAATTAGCAATTTTAATTAGGAAATAATAATCCTAATTAGCAAGCTTGAATTATGATTAGAAAATTTTAATATAATTATAGAATCCTATTTGTAATTTAGAAATATTAATTTTCTATTTTGAAAACCTAATTTGGAAATCTTAGAAATCAATTACAAAAATCTAAGGGTTAAACCATAAATCCTAAAGGTTAAACCCTAAACCCTAAGGGTCAGGGCAAATGACTAGCATGCCATTAAAATTATAAATTAAATGACCATTTTACCCTTTTTATATTTTTATAAGGTGGAGTATAGATCTAACCCTACTCTTGGTTGTTCACCAACCCTAACCCTAGCATATGACTTATAGCTCATATATCAGCCAACATTATCAACAACATACATTGAATTATAAATCCTAACCTAAAAAGTAAGTAAAGTTACTTACTTTATTTTTCCAAGCTAGCCAACCTCTTCTCTCTCTCTCTAAAATTTGGGAATGAAAGTAAAAATGAGTGAGAAGTGAAGACAATACAGCCTTTTAGTTTTCCATAAACAGATCCATAGATCGGAATCAAAGATCAAGCTTCAAAGTGGTATAAACCCTAAATTTGCTAGATCTTGTTAGATGATGTAATTTGTTGGTTAAAGTTGTGTATTAGGGTGTCTTTTAATGACATGGGTTGCTATATAGTGAATCCATAACATCCAGATGCTCGAATTTAAAGATTTTAAAAATCTGGAAAAGTTGAAAAAGTTGGCCTGACAACCATATGTCAGGGCCCATAGATCTTTACCTGTTAGTTATTTGTTGTGTTTTTTGTAATAAATCTGTTCTTTGCCATGTGGACTATGATCTGGAACTTGAATCTAGCCCAGATCATGTGTAGATTGTAAGTTATTAGTGGTCAAAGGTCGTCTGATAACTTTTTGATGGTCTCTGATCCCTACAAAAAAATTGGTCAATGGCGACGGGGGCATAGGCGACGGCACATTAACAATCGAGAATGACATTAGTGCCGACGGGGAAGCTGTCGCGAATGTGTTCCGTCGTTAAAACCTTTCCCCCGGGGGGAAATAGGTGCAAAAATTTGGCGCGAGAGGGAAAACTCATTGGCGACGGTCATAAACAATGAGGCCGACGGGGACGCCGTCGTTACTGAGTCATTGGCGACGGGAGTAGAGCGATGGTACATGCCGTCGATAATGAGTCTTATATTTCATAAATCAGAACCTTGGTTCGCGACGACAACGTCTCCTTCTCCCCTTTTAATTTGTTTGAGTTTTATCTCGTTCCCTCTTAATTCGCCCATTTCCCTCTCAATTAATTTAGACTTGATTATATCAATTGATTTCACCCACTGCCCAGTTCGCCCCTTTCCTCCTCTTCCTTGTGGCTGTTACTTCTTCCTCTTCCTTTTCCCTCTTTCTCGCCACTACAACTGTTCACTGCCACTTCCATTGTTCTTCATTCTTTTCACCGACGGTCACAGAAGGGTTTTCAACTGTCAAATTGAGAGTAAAGGTAATGTTTCTTCTCTTAATCACCACTATTTGATTTATTGCTCCTAGTTTATATTATGAACATAAATTATCAGTGTTAACTTTGATTTCACATTGAGGGTTGTTTCATAAGTGGGTTGAATAATGAACTTGGGAGTATTAGATAAGCTGACTTAGAGGGTGTATCCATTTCCTATTTTTCTGTTATTTTTAATTATGACTGCTAAAAAGCTACAATGGAGGATGAAGAAACCCTTAAAAAATGATTTTGAGAAAGATTTTGCTTGGGGGTTTCTTCAATTTGGTTTACGAAAATGGAAAATACATGTAATGCACGGTAAGAGATGGCTCAATATTGAAAGGTGGGATCTCAAGAAAGTTATTATTTTATCATTTATGATATTTAGGCCTTTAATCTATTTTGTTTTATGAGAGCTATGACTGGTATTTTCTTTGTGGGGCAATCCAACCCTTTTGGAATTGTCACTTTTGTAATGTTTTTGAGTGTTAATAAAATTTCTTTTTGCCAAGAAAAAAGAAGATACATACATGGTTGAGCAAACTGATTCGGGGAGTGGAATTTATAAACATACATTGTGGCAGTCGAGATTTTTCATCCGTGAGTGGGTGAGGAATAAATTGAATAATATATTAAAAAATTACATTTAAATTAACCATTAAAATTTACATCAGGCATGTCTTATAGAATGGGGGGTCAAGCATGTTACTTGATTTCACATTGAGGGTTGTTTAATAAGTGGGTTGAATAATGAACTTGATGTTGGTATGATATTCATATAATGCAATAATTTTCAGTTTCTATAGCAACATGTTGATTCATATTATGGTTTTCATTCAATTTTGATTACTAGTTTAGTTTAGTTTAGTTTTTTTATCCATTTAGAGTATGTAAACTGGTATATGATTTTTCCATGTGAAAGCTTTGCTCATAGTCATGAAACTTCTATTTCATTTATTTAATAATTGTACTAAGGCCATGAAATAGTGAAAGTAAGATATTTGTTTTAATTTGATTTGGTGCAAGTTTAAAGGTAATGGAAATGCAATAATACTTGGACTAACATGATTGTTGAAGAAAGGTAATAGTAGTTGACTTAGGGGAAAAGCATCAAAATGATGAACTTTGTGGTTTTGACTAAAAACTGTATCTTTCTGGTTGAAGTTGAAATGTGTTTTTGCAACTATATATGTATGCATGCCCGTGACTTGACATACAGACGAATATTAGTTTGTTGTGGAGAGATTTGATTTGAGTTTAACTGATTTATATGTAACATGTAACATATAAACGGTCCATTCAACTGCAAGCATCTTCGAATTCTTAATTTATTTGTTTTTTTACTATTCGATGGTGGGTCAAGAAATTTATAGACATGTGCATTTTTCTATATAGTTTAGGAAGCTTAGAAACCCGTTCGAGATAGTGAATCTCGAATAGTCCCCATTTTGGGACTGTTCTTGAATGTTTCGATCCCACTTAGGTCGGTGTTAACAGCTTGAGCACGTCTTTATATTTTGAGAATTTTCGGTGAATATCTCTTGATGTTCTTTGGGTGCATATTTAGGCTACGACTTGGTAGTCTATTTTGTGTACTTGAAGGTGCTGCCGAAATTTCTTAAAATATAAAGATGTGTTCATGTTGTTGGCATCAGGTGGGGCGACACATTCGGGAATGGGATAGAAGCCTGACCCGTTATAGTGGAGATGAAGTTAGGAAACTCATACGCTTGCATATACATAAACTTGGAGACTTAATTGTGTTTGTCTAACTGTCCATATATATAGCAGACAGTTGTCCAAGATGTCTGTTGATCGAAGTTGGATGGAACGTAGGGTAGCCACTGATAGGAGTGTGCTTAGCTCTGAGTATCGTAGTGGGGTTGAACAGTTTCTCAACTTCGCGTTTAAGCAAATCAGTGGCGATGAGATCAGATGTCCTTGTAAGAGGTGTGTGAATGAAGTGTGGAAGGAAAGAAGTGATGTCATGTGCGACTTATTTGCATATAGGTTCAAGTAGGGTTATACGACATGGATCTATCATGGGGAAACCTGGTTGGATGAACATGAATTAAAACTGGAATCCGGAGGTGACGAAACCTTTGTTCATACTTAACATGATAGTGAAAATGTCTGTGGTTCATACTTCTAGTGGAATCTGAGACGGGGATGGCGATAGCGTTGAGCAAGAGCGAATGATGGGGCTAAGGGTTTCTATGAGTTATTGCATGAAGCAATGACACCAATTGTATGGCGAGCACGTAAAAAGCACACCGTCTTATCTACCATGACTAAGTTTTTATACTTCAAGAACGAGCATGACTATAGCGAGAGAGGTTTTAATTAACTGTTAAGCATTGTGAAGGAGTGCTTACTGCGAGCAATAAGTTTCTGGGAGTCATACTATGATGTGGAAGAAAATGGTCAAAAGGCTCAATCTAGGGTATGAGAAGATTGATGCTTGTGAGACCGATCGTATGTTGTATTATTGTGATGTCAATAAAGATAAGAGGTCATGTGATATTTGTGGTACAAGTGAATCATGAACATCAAGAAAAAGGAAAAGACGTGCCGAGAAAGATCTTACGTTACTTTCCCATTGCCCCGAGGCTTCAGCGATTGTTCATGTCAACACATACCGTCGAGGATATGAGGTGGCACTCTACACGAGACATAGTTGAAGGTCAACTGACACACCTGGCAGATGGGCTTGAGTGGAAAAATTTTGATAACAAGCACCCCTCATTTGCTGAAGAGGTTCGCAATGTTAGGCTTGGACTTGCTACGGATGGGTTTAATCCGTTTAACGGGCCTTACACAAAGCCCTACTCAACTTGGCCGGTGATTATTGTGGTGTATAACCTCCCACCTTCGATGTGCATGAAAGATCCCTACATGTTCATGCCTTTACTGATTCCGGGTGATAATAGTCCGAGTAAAGACATCAATGTATACTTCAAGCCGTTAGTTGAGTTAGGCGACAATCATTTAAAGCTTATAATAAAGCGATACTGAAAGATCTGTAGATACTTATACATCTTTGTATTGTCATGATTCTGATTTAAGTGTTGTGAAATTGGGGAAAGTAAACCTGTTGATTACGGTGTTGTGGTGAAAGGTAGGCGCTACGATAACATTTGGGATGATTGGTATGGACGATTGCTAGAAGTTGTCATTCTCAAATATTGGGGTCATAAAGAATTAGTTTGCTTCAATTGTCATTGGTTTGATGTTGAGAATGGAGTTAAAGTAGATAAAAAAAAATCGGAGACGGTTATTTATTAACGTTAAGTCAAAACTAAGACTGATGACTGGTATGGACGAGCCTTTTATTTTAGCAAGTCAAGCAACACAGGTGTACTATGCGCAAAGTGTTAAGACTCCTGCAAGCCCATGGCATGTAGTTATAACCACCAAATCCCGTGGTTTTCAAGGCACAACTCCTCGTCCAGACGATGAACCTTTACAAGTCGAGTGTACTAGTGTCACACCTGCTAATATGACAATTATTAGTGAGTCTAGTGAAGAAGAGGATGATGTTGTCACTGTCGAAAGTGAAGACGATGTTGTTGAGGAGGTAGATATAATTGAAGAAATTGTTGATGATGACAAAGGTGATGATGACGAAGGTGGTGATGATAACGATAGTGAAGATCTACTGCTCGAAGATGATGATTCTGATATTGATGGCTTTGATGATATAAATGATTAGGAGTATGTACTCTTTATTTCCTTTTAGTTGTATTCAAATGTAATAGTGATCTCCTTTAAGTTGTATTCAAATAAATAAAATAAAAATAAATGAAATAACAAACGCAAGTTGTATCTACATGTTGTATCCTTTTAGTTGTATCAACATGTTTGTATCCTTTTAGTTGTATCCGCATATTATCTTCTTGATGATGATTTGACAGTATATATACATATATGGCGCATACACCACATGGCGATCGTGGTGGGCATTTGAGTAGTTCAGTAGTAGAGGTAGTGGAGGTAGTCTTTGGTGATGATCGGTAGGATCATCGGGTATAATTACATGTTTTGTTGTTATACATCTTATTGTTTTTAATTTTATATAATATAGACATTACATTCGTTTATATAAATATTGTTGTATTTCACTACAGAGGTGATCAACGTAGGCCTCCACGGGGACTAGCACGTGGATTGCTAGGGAATCCCCCCTAGGCACCGCTTATATGCCGGGTCGGGACTACTAGGTAATATATACATTACATTTGTATTAATTATTTAGTTCTTATATATTCTTTGTAATTTGGAAATTTAATAATTTAAATATTAGAATCCTTGACGCGACGCCAAGGAACACGTTGCTTGGGATCGTCCGCAACCGATTTTCTAGCCCGTGGATGAGGTGGGCGGATGTGGATGACCTCACGCGTGGGCTTATTATTGCTGAGTTTAGGGTAAGAAGTCATTCATTCATTTGTTAGTTTTAATTTGTGCTTTTGAATATTTATTTACCGCTTTGCTTGATGTTGTTACTAAGTAACTACTGATATTCAGTTAACACGTAAAAAGAGACCAAAACCCGCCTCGGTCATCTAGTTAACATGCAAACACAGGCAATAGCACTGCGTAGGCAATAGACATGCGTTAGAACTGACGGGACTCGATTCCGATATACGGAGCCCGAGTTCGAGCCCCGTACGCCTAACTTGAGAAAACATAGGAAATTAGTAGAAAAAGAGACCAAAACCTGCCTCGGTTGTCCAATTAACACGCAAACATAGGCAATAGCACCGCGTAGGCAATAGACACGTGTTAGAACTGATAGGACTCGATTCTGATATACGGAGCCCGAGTTCGAGCCCCGTACGCCTAACTTGAGAAAACATAGGAAATTAGTCAAAAAAGAGAAGAAAACCCGCCTCGGTCGTCCAGTTAACATGCAAACACATGCAATAGCACCGCGTAGGCAATAGACTCGCGTTAGAACTGACAGGACTCGATTAGATATCACGGGCAGAGTTGAGCCCGTCACGCCTAACTTGAGAAAACTAAGGAAATTAGTCAAAAAAGAGACCAAAACCCGCCTCGGTCATCCAGTTAACACGCATACACATGCAATAGCACCGTATAGGCAATAGACACGCGTTAGAACTGACGGGACTCGATTTCGATATACGGAGCCTGAGTTCGAGCCCCGTACGCCTAACTTGAGAAAACTTAGGAAATTAGTCGAAAAAGAGACCAAAACCCGCCTCGGTCGTCCAGTTAACATGCAAACACATGCAATAGCACCGCATAGGTAATAGACATGCGTTAGAACTGACGGGACTTGATTCTGACATAGGGAGCCCAAGTTCGAGCCCCGTACGCCTAACTTGAGAAAACTTAGGAAATTAGTCGAAAAAGAGACCAAAACCCGCCTCGGTCGTCCAGTTAACATGCAAACACAGACAATAGCACCGCGTAGGTAATAGACACGCTTTAGAACTGACGGGACTCGATTCTGACATACGGAGATCGAGTTATCGCCCAGTTTGAAAAATTAGATAACACTTAGCCAAAAAGCCGAAAAAGAGGTCAAAACCCGCATCGGCCGTCTGAATGACACGCAAACACACACATAGCACCGCGTAGGTAATTGACACGCGTTAGAACTGACGGGACTCAATTCCAACATATAGAGACCGAGTTATCGCCCAGTTTAAAAAACTAGCCAACACTTAGCCAAAAAGCCAAAAAGAGGTCAAAACCCACATCGGCCGTCCGAATGACACGCAAACACACACATAGTACCTCGTAGGTAATAGACACGCGTTAGAACTGACGGGACTCAATTCTGACATACGGAGACCGAGTTATCTCTCAGTTTGCAAAACTAGCCAATACTTAGCCAAAAAGCCGAAAAAGAGGTCAAAATCCGCATCGGCCGTCCGAATGACACACAAACTCACATATAGCACCGCATAGGCAATAGACACGCGTTAGAACTGACGGGACTTGATTCCGACATACGGAGACCGAGTTATCGCCCAGTTTGCAAAACTAGCCAACACTTAACCAAAAAGCCGAAAAAGAAGTCAAAACCCGCATCGGCCGGCCGAATGACACGCAAACACACACATAGCATCGTGTAGGTAATTGACACGCGTTAGAATTGACGGGACTCGATTCCGACATATGGAGACCGAGTTATCTCCCAGTTGGCAAAACTAGCCAGCACTTAGCCAAAAAGCCAAAAAAGAGGTCAAAACCCGCATCGGCTGTCCGAATGACACACAAACACGCGTATAGCACCGCGTAGGTAATAGACACGCGTTAGAACTGACGGGACTCGATTCCGACATACGGAGCCCGAGTTTGAGTCCCGTCTGGTTATTCAATTACGGGGCTGTAATTGATTGCCAAAAGAAGCGTATTAACCTTATGACTCCATCAAAGGTTGTGTTTTATGGTAGCAAGTCGCCTAGACAAGCGAGTTGTCTCGGCGATGATCTGCGAGCGAAAGTTATTAAGACAAAGCATGTAGGATACTTAGCTTACATAGTCGACGATCGAAAAGAGAATCCGAAGGTAGAAGAAATACCGATTGTGAGGACTTTGTCGACGTATTTCCGGACAATTTACCGGGACTTCCACGGATAGAGAGTAGATTTCGTAATCGATTTGGCGCCGGAGCTGCTCCAATATCGAAGGCACCATACCGAATGGCACCGATGAGAGATGAAGGAATTAATGGTACAACTACAAGAATTGTTGGACAAGAAGTACATTCAATCGAAGCGTATCGCAGTGGGGAGCGCCGGTGTTTTTGTGAAAAAGAAGGATGGATCGATGCGACTCTGCATTGACTACAGAGAACTGAATAAGGTCACGATTAAGAACAGATATCCATTACCGAGGATCGACGACCTGTTTGATCAATTGAAGGGAGCGAGATACTTTTCCAAGATAGACTTGAGAATCGGTTATCATCAATTGAAGGTGAGGCCGGAAGATGTACCAAAGACTGCGTTCAGAACACGATACGGTCACTACAAATTTTTAGTAATATCGTTTGGTCTTACGAATGCTCCTGCAGCATTTATGGGACTAATGAATGGTGTGTTCAAGCCGTTTTTGGACAAGTTCGTAGTGGTATTTATAGATGACATTTTGGTCTATTCGAAAACCAAAGAAGAACACGAAGAGAATTTGAGATTAACGTTGGAAGTATTGAGAAGGGAAAAGTAGTATGCCAAGTTTTCGAAATGCGAATTTTTGATTGAACGAGTGCAATTTCTTGAAGCGCGTGATCGATAAAAGCGGAATTTGGTAGATCCATCCAAAGTCGAAGTCATGATTAATGGGATCGGTAGAGGCGCCATCGAAGTACAAAGTTTTCTTGGATTGGCTAGATATTATAGAAGGTTCATACAAGACTTTTCCAAGATCGCAACTCAGATTAACTTAATTTAACTCGAAAAAGTTGTGAAATTTGTTTGGACGGATAAGTGTGAGAAAGTTTTCAAGAATTGAAGAAGAGGTTGAAGTCTTTACCTGTGTTATCTCTTACGGATGATCTGAAATTTTGTTATTTATAGTGATGCATCGTATAAAGGACTTGGTTGTGTCTTGATACAAAGCAATGAAAGTCATTGTGTATGCATCACGACAATTGAATGATTACGAGAAGGATATCAGACCCATGACTTGGAGTTAAAGCTGCAGTTGTTTTTGTTTTGAAAATTTGAGGCACTATCTCTACGGGGAGAAGTGTGAAATATATACAGACCATAAGAGTCTGAAATATATTTTCACGCAGAAGGAATTGAATATGCGTCAAAGAAGGTAGTTGGAGTTAATTAAGGACTACGATTGTGAGATTTTATACCATCCGGGTAAGGCGAATGTCATTGCCGATGCCTTAAGTAGAAAAAAATTGGGAGAAGTTGATGATGTTGATCGCTTTCGGGACGAGCTAATTGCGAAATGAGAAGCTGGAATTGGAAGTGAAGTATCCTATGGAGATTGATGAGAAAATATTTGATTCAATCTGGTATAACCCTCTTGGATAAAGTTAAGGAGGCTCGACGGGACGAAGAATGTAAAAATGTGACAAAGAAGATATCTGAAGGAACCGAACCAAGATTTAAGATGGATAAGGAAGGAATACTGAGATTTGATAATAGAATTTGGGTATCGCCAGTTCAAGAGATTAAGGAAGATATTTTAAGCGAGGCTCATAGTTCACGATATTCGATTCACCCTGGTAGTACCAAGATGTACAAAGATCTTAGACAACATATCTGGTGGCCGAATTTGAAGCGTGATGTTGCAGAATGTGTTGCCAAGTGTCTGACCTGTCAGAAAGTGAAAGTGGAACATCAGAGACCGAGTGGATTGCTACAACCGTTAGAGATCCCAAAGTGGAAATGGGAACATATTACAATGGACTTCATGGTTGGCCTTCCGACGACTCAGAAAGGCTACGACGCAGTATGGGTTATCGTTGACCAACTGACAAAATCTACACACTTCCTTCCGATCAAAATAAGATTCAACTTAGATCAGTTGGCGAGGCTATACGTAAAAGAGATTGTTTCGAGGCACGGAGTTCCGGTATCAATTATTTCAGATAGGGATCCGCACTTCACATCAAATTTTTGGAAACGTCTTCAGGAATGCATGGGTACGCAATTGCGAATGAGTACATCTTACCACCCTCAAACAGACGGACAGAGTGAGAGAAAAATTCATACATTAGAAGATATGCTAAGAGCCTGTGTGATGGACTTTAAAGGAAATTGGGATGATCACCTACCATTAGTAGAGTTCGGCTACAACAACGATTACTACGCTAGTATAGGCATGCCGCTTCCACGAAGCGTTATCTACGGTGAAAGTGCGAACTCCACTTCTTTGGGATGAAGTTGGTGAAAGACAATTGCTAGGGCGTAAATGAAACAACAATGAACGACAAAAGTAGTCAAAGTAATTCGAAACTATGGCATCGGCGGCTCAAGATCGACAGAAGAAATACGCTGATCCACATCGTAAAAATATCGAGTTTGAATCAGGTAGTTATGTTTTCTTGAAGGTCTCTCCCTAGAAGGGGAAGATCAGGTTCGGAAAGAAAGGGAAATTGAGTCCAAGATTCATTGGACCCTTTAAAATACTGAGAAGAATCGGAGAAGTTGCGTACGAGGTAGCCTTACCTCCAGCACTCGAGAATGTTCACAACATCTTCCATGTTTCTGTATTACGACCCTACAAGCCCGATTACAAGCATGTAATTGAATATGAACCCCTACATTTTGAGAAAGACTTATCTTACGAAGAAATTCCTGTCCAAATTGTCGACCGAAAAGAACAAGTTCTCGTAAATAAAGTTATACCTTACATTAAGGTAATTTGGAGGAACCACAACGCACGAAGCTACGTGGGAACTCGAAGAGAATATGATGAAGAATTACCTCATTTATTTACTTAATTATGTATGTAGAGAAACGGGTGAATTTGTTGAGTCATGATTACGGGGACAAAATTCTTTTAAGGGGAAAGATGTGACGAACGAGAATTTTGTAATTAATTTTAATATTTATTGAATTAAATAAATATTTTTGATGATTTAATTATTAGATTAAATAATTAATTGGACTTGATTGTGATAGATTAATTTAATTATATGTGTTACATTTATTAAATTAATGTAGAGAGTTTTTATTATCAAAGTATGTGATTATGTGAGCTTATTGTATTAAAAGAAGTATTTAATAAGCATATTGGTATTTTAATTAATTTAATTATTAATTAGAGAATTAATAATTTGACATTATTTATTAATGAGAAAATTATTTATGTGACTATGTGAATTTATGAGAAATTATTATATTTTATTTAAAATATATTAAATAAAATATTGGATTTATTTTATAAGGAGTGTGACATTTTCAAACTATATGATAAAGCTTTATTAAATTAAATGACTTTGAATCAATTAAGGGTTGCCAAACAAGGCCCTAGTAGTGGTTGGATGCAGTTACCCATGTTTGGGTTAACTGACCATTACGCGCATTAGTTCTCTTCTCCCTCTGTTATATTACGTCTTCTTTTATTATTATTATTCTAAGTCTGGAAAAGCAGAGAGGCAAAGAGAGTTTGAGAACTTTGAGAGAGATTACGAATACTATGATTAAAGGTGAAGAAGTATGAGAAATTGAGAATTGTTGTCACCCTGTGTAATCTAAGCGGAGTATTCAAGGGTAATCCCTTCTTCCCAAATTTTAAAGTTACGTCATTTAGTTTTTATAAAAATGGCTTTCATATATTTTTGTAAAATCTCTGTAATTGAAAAAGGGTTTGATTATGAGTTTATATATGGGTTAAGATATATCAAATCGTATTTGATTATATATATTATGTGAATTATCATGTCATCAGTTTCATAATACTATGAATTGCTATTTCAAAATTTATAGAGTTTGGGTTTTGGCCATATGGCCTTATATGTGATATTTCATGTATTGAACGTATATTATCCCTAAATTTTACATTCGTATGTTGTTATGCATATTGATACGAAGAGACCAAAGTTTAAATAAACGGATTCGGTGTTATAACGAATCCGTAGTGACAATTTTCATTTTTTTTATTTTCAAAACATTTAAGAACATCAAGAACAGTGGAAGTAAATGTGTTGATTTTTGCAAATTATGTGTTATAACTTGTTAAAAATCATGCTAGATGGGTTAAGTAATGATTATATATGTATTACAATGATTGGGTAAGTCTAAATTGGTGTAAAAATAACTAATTGGAAGTTATGACCATATTCATTTATAATTTTACGTGTGATTGATTTTGGCCTAATTTAGCCTTGTTATGTTCATGAACTATGAGTAATGAGCTGAAGAAAATGAGCACAGGTAACTTAGCCCCTTGGCGTCGTTACCAAACTACATTACCACTTACGTGATCGAAAAAAATAATAATAAAAAAAATAAAAATAAATATTCGATGAAAATTATTATTAAAATATTTATAAAATAAATTAAATATTTTAATTGAGATATTTATGGAATAAAATAAATATTCGATGAAAATTATTATTAAAATATTTATAAAATAAATTAAATATTTTAATTGAGATATTATGGAATAAAATAAATATTTGATGAAAATTATTATTAAAATATTTATAAAATAAATTAAATATTTTAATTGAGATATTTATGGAATAAAATAAATATTCGATGAAAATTATTATTAAAATATTTATAAAATAAATTAAATATTTTAATTGAGATATTTATGGAATAAAATAAATATTCGATGAAAATTATTATTAAAATAATTATAAAATAAATTAAATATTTTAATTGAGATATTATGAAATAAAATAAATATTTGATGAAAATTATTATTAAAATATTTACAAAATAAATTAAATATTTTAATTGAGATATTTATGGAATAAAATAAATATTCAATGAAAATTATTATTAAAATATTTATAAAATAAAGTAAATAATTTAATTGAGATGTTTATGGAATAAAATAAATATTCGATAGAAATTATTATGAAATAATTTATTCGAGTGTAATAATAGTAAGAAAATAAAAATATTCTAATTTAATTAAGTAATTAAATTAGAAGGTAATGATTTGTTAAATAAAGTAGAGTTTATATTAAATAATTAAGTAAAAATGTAACTAATGAATGTCGTGAATACATATGGTATGTGTGTAGGATTTGTGGTGAGCTAAGTAGTAATCGTTTAACCCTACGCTTGCGAGGCAAGTTTTCTAACCCTACTTGTCATTATTGTTCAAGTTTATTATTTACCTCGAGTAAATTATCATTACTATTATTCAAGTTCAAATGTTATATTAAAGATTGATTATCTTTTCAAAGCATGATTCGGTTATACAATAATTGTTCTATTGTATACTTCACGAGATTATTATTCAATTTGAATATCATTATTATTGAACCTTATTAGACTAGCGAACCCTTATTGATTCGACTAGTCCATAGTTGATAAGCGTTCTAAATTTCGACCCTTGATGAATTATCCAAACCAAACTTCCTTTAGTGCGGACTCGAATGTCAAATTGAGATGAACAACCACGGAAAGGATTTACTTATCGTTAGCTTTAAGATATTGTGCGCAGTATGGTACTAAGGGTTGATCCCCCAAGTACAGTAGAAAGGTCCATAGTCTTATGATCAATTAAAGGTTTCAAGTATAACCCTTGATAACCTAGGACATAGTTCAAGGTCTTATGACCCTCGAAATCTTTTGATTCTTGTTATTCATTCTTGATTCAAAAGTTGAGCTTTTATTCAGATGTCTTTGATTCACTCGCATGTTATTATACTGTTATTTCATTGTTATACTTGTGGGCATTTGTGATCACTCTTGCGTAATAATAACATTGCGATTAAGAACGAAATAATCAAATGAACCTTCTACTAGTAAAGGAAAGGCAAGGTTAACAAGTGATGAAGACTTGTTGTTTTATATGATGATGTATTTGTTTAAGACTTAAGTTAATGATGTTTTTAAGACTTAATTGTTTATGATTCCTTACGGATATGTTTAAGGTTAGAGTAACTTTGGGATTGTATTTATTATGTAGTTGATGTAACCCATAAGGGGAGATTTATTATTATTTCTATCTATTGCATGGTTTGAATTTATTATAGGTAGATAGATAGATGATATTTGTACAGTGAACACCAAATCCCGTGGAATTGAAGTACCCGGATTTGGGGGTGTCACACATATATTGTTCGTAGGGTTTGTTTAGTTGTAAGAAGTTAGAACTTACATAGCAGTTATAGCAGTTATAGACATAATGTAAATGACATAATTTAAAAGACACAAGGGTTTTAAGTGGTTCGAGAGACTCAAGCTCCTAATCCACTCTTCTACTTTCAACTAGCTGAGTGATTTCCACTAAGGAAGGCAACACCACAATCTCTACGATTCCTTCAAGGCGGCTGACCTTGGGACTTGATTCACTAAGAACTCTTCAAGGTCGGTGACCTTGGGACTCCTCTAGTTCCCTAGGAACTCTTCAAGCCAATGAGCTTGGAACTTCATTTAGTCCCTTTGGACAAGGACCCTTTGGCCTGCTTTGTTTTAGTCCCTCAGGACAAGGACCCTCTTGGTCTGTTTCATTTAGTCCCTTTGGACAAGGACCCCTCAGGGCCGCAGCCGTTGAGTTGTTTGTTTGTTATTGTTTGAGTCGGTGCTAAGCTGCTAAGATGTCTTCATGCTCTGAACATCTTCTATCCCTAGCAGCTTGGCTTGATCATCCTTAAAGAGCAGTTGAGTGTTGCATGATGCTAAACTTCTTAGGTTGCTCAACTACTCGGATGACCCCTTGATGAAGCGCCTTGAAGATCATTCTCCTTGGTACTTGATGGTACTTTGCATGAGAGGCTTCTAAGATGATTGTAAGCTCTTCTGCAAGGTACTTAAAAGCTTTCTCATTCTTGACACCAAGATGGCTTTTATGATCTCCCTTCTTGCTACTCGATGCCTTCCCATGATGGACTTGCTAAGATGACCGTAAGCTCTTCTCCATTGTACTTAGAGTATTCCCATGATGGACATCCAGATGGCATGATGTTGTCTTTTATCTCGGCAGTTCAGAACACTCTTCAAGTAGTAGAACTCTCACTTCTACATAGTAGAACTCACACTTCTACTTCTTTCTTGATTTGACTTCTGAGTGTTCTTGGTGGATCGTAGAGTGAGCCTTCGGACTCATTATCACATGGTTTAGATCAGTCCACCTTCTCTCCAAAACTGACAACTCCAGCAGCCTTTGATCTTTGAAACTCTTCTATATTTATACATCTTCCCAATTCTTCCGTTGGAAAGTAGCCGTTGGAAGATATTCAAATGTCTTCGCAGATCTCGAGTTGCATGAGGTAAACTGCTTGATGTGACATGTCATACTTTTTCTGACACTGCAGTCTACTGTTTCACCTGCCCTGTCAGATGTATCACTTTCCTGTCTTGGGCAGGTTGAAGACTTTATTTCTTCTGATTTCTAGATCAGAGGTTGTCCTTTTGCATTGATGCTCTCAATAAGCACTTGTTCGAATATTACTCTTCAGATTGAACTGTTGCCAATGCTTGATCTTGGTATTGAACTCTACGATTCTAATGCATGTCTTCAAGGACCTGATCGTAGTGTCTTGTCAAGTGTTGCTCGTTGACTTAGAAAACTTAACACTACGATCCTAAAGAGTGTTGATTGGATCTTCAATGTAGAACACCTCTTCCTTGTATTGTGCAGTGCTTCAATACTTCTATTTGCTTTGACTGTTCTCAGATACCAATGGCCTAATTCCTTGCTCTGGTCCCCTTCTGAATATCAAGACACTTCAGATTTTTGCCGTGTCCAGCTTGCTTTCTCCTAGTGATCTTCCGCTCACTTATCATCAATGAACTGACCCTGCACTTAATCACTTTAGTCTTGCTCTCGAGAGGCTGACCAGTATCTAGGTTCACCTTCCATCAGTTCCTTCTTTGTTTGGCAAACACTACGATCTTGGTTGCTTCCAAGATCGTTGTCTTCTGTTCCCTTGACAGCTACTGCATTAGCTGACTTTTCCTTAGTCTGCTGCTGAAGTCTTCATTGGATCTCCTTGTGGAAGACTTCATCATGAATGGCCTTACATCTCAATCTTAACGCTGATTGGGTTTGTGCTTAGATCTTCGTTATTAGCGCATGCCATTCGTTGAGTGCTCTCTGGTTCCCTTACTTGTGGAATGCATTATTGCGGTGCCAACGCAGGGCTTCGTATCTTTGGATATTCAGGAGTGCTCATTCATTGAGAATCGTATCTACTCTCGATTACGACTTAGCATTTGAGCACTTACATTGAGTCGTAGTCCTGCACTCTACGATTCACTTTGGCTTCTAAAGACACTACGATCCGAGATCGAGATCTTGACACTCTACGATTTACGCCTTGTGCTTGTTGTCTTCATCGATCTTGCCGACCACGATCTCTGCATTCATTCGGTGGACTCTCACGATCCCAAAGTGTGGCCTCTGATCCTTGTCTTGGCTTTGGTATCGATAGACTCTGACTCTCGAGTGTAGTCTCGTTTCATACTTGGCTTCGGTAGATGGTCGTTCGGCTTATAGACAGGCTGTCTCTACGATTCTGAACATGACTTCCTCAGCACACTACGATCCCGAGGAAGCTCTTCTCGACACACTACGATCCTTCTTCGTTTCCCCTGGAAGTCTACGAACTCCGAGATCTCACTATCTTGCATACTCCTATTCTGCCTCGATAGCTCCCGAGTTAACTCTGACTCTCCTGGCAGACTACGACTTCTGGTGCAGTGCTCGACGATCAGACAAGCCTATCTATTACATCATAAGATCAACCTAACAAGCTTGATCTTTCTATATTTATAGTCCTTGTACATCATTTCTTTTTAAGGACTTTACAAAGCTGTTTTGCTTATGTAGGATCAACCTAACATATTTGATCAATTCATTCTAAGTCCTTGTACATATATTTCTATTATCTATCAAAGGACTTTACAGCTTTTCTTCATACAAGCATACTTGCATATTCATTCATATATATATATCATAATCAAATCATATATTAAATAGGAATATCATTCACATGTTTATTCCTGACATACATAAATTTTGAACTTTTTTTTTTAATTTCAAAATTTCCCTGTTCATTTACAAATATACACCTGTTATAAACTAATAACAATCATCAAATCACAACTATACCTGTTATAAACTAGTAACCCAAATCAAATATATAGATAAAAAAATATTATGGTAAATAAATTTAACTCAAAAATTGTACAAATACATACATGAAACTCAGAATATAACATAAACTAAACTAACTACAACCCGTCGCCTGTCTCCATGTCATCAGTAGGCGGTCATCACCTATCTTGGAGAAAGGTCTCGTCATCAACTCGATGGTCATCGCCAGATCTTTGGAGGAAAGGCTAACTCGTCATCATTTCGGCCGGTCATTACAGGAGTCTCCACCTCCACGAGTCTCGTCAACAAGACCCTACAAAATTAAAATATTAATAACAAAATCAAAATGAAAACATATTTACATTATTTCACGTACTTAACAGGAATTATCTCCCTATTCGCAATTTCTATATTCATGGGATATTCTAACTCACCCATAAGCAAATCTAAACTATTAGCAAAGTCTTCGGATATAAAGAAACAAGTAGCACCCGAATCAAATAAAACATAAGCATTAATTTCATTGATCGGAATGATACCTGACACCACATCACGAGACTGGATTGCATCATCCTGCCGATTATATTGAAAGTCAAGGCGATTGGCCGGTTTATTGCGGTTGGTCCGGTGATGGTTAAGGCATTTCCACTATTTTTTCCCCGGTTTCCTCCTGATCCTGACCCTCCAAATCCCTTCTTAGGATAATCTCTTGCCAGATGGTCCTTCGAACCACAAGTAAAATAAGCACCCTTCTTTAGGTTTGGACAGTTTGGTGCTATGTGGCCTTCCTGTCCACAATTGTAGCACCTCTTTTCCTTTCATACAAACTTCATGAGATGGGCTTTCCGCAAGTCGGGCATGCTTGATTCTTTTCTTCTGACTACCATGATGATTCCCCGATGATGGGCTGTCGTTCCACCTTTTCTTCTGATTGAAATTTCCACCTCATGTGCCACTTCCACTGACCTTGTTATTTCCTTCACCTTCACTCTTCTTATTCTTTTGATCTTGATTGTACTTGGTCACCTTGTCGCTTCCTCCTTGACGAGGATGGCCTTTTCGATACTCCAAGCAAACGTTTTAAATTTGAAACATTGATACCTTGTTGTACACCCAAGGCTTTAGTCCTTGCTCAAACCGCCTCGCCTTCCTCTCATCCGTGTGAACTTGATACAGGCGAACCTTTCCAACTCGTTGAATTTAGCCGCATAGTCGAGCACGCGCTCATATTTCCACGCTTCAACTCTAGAAATTGAACCTCCATACGGTTACGTAAACTAGTTGGGAAATACATTTCAAAAACATCTCTTTAAATCTCTCCCACGTAATTACACCTTCACCTCCTCGCACTTTGTTTGCTTGCCACCGATAGCTAGCCCTCGGACTTGACATAAGCGTTGCAAAAGTGGTCTTACGGTCTTCTCTAACCCTAGCAGCGTCGAAAACCTTCTCCATTTCCATAACCCACGTTTGAGCCTCGATTGGGTTCATGGAACCTTTGAACTCTGGCGGTCCCACAGCCTTCAAATCCTTAAATGTTGTGTTTGGTGGAACTTGAGGTTGGTTATTCATGGCTCCGATCGAGTAAGTTCACCAATCACTGCTTTGACGGATTATTGTTGGCATAATTGTTATTATTGGTTGACTCTTCCCAGCCGGTTGGCGTTGTTATCTTCTCCTTGGCGGCATTTTTACATTAAATAAGCGCTTTATTAGAACTTTATTTATTTCTCTAAATAGTTAAGGCATTACTCAACAATTTAACATATCACTTAACACATCATCTCAAACAACTTGATATATTTGCATTCAAATCAAAGTTTTAACATTAAGCGATAGCATAAGCGCTATTTACATCAACTATCACTGGAATAAAGAATCCACGAGTTTAAAACATTCAAATATTCTTTCGTTCATAAACACGTCGAATTTACATATAAAAACTAATTAAGTCTTTCACATAATTAAACAAATTCTATCCTTTTATGCATCAAGGTCTTTGAATAGCCTTGCCACGCTCCTCATCCATGATACGAGACATCGTCCTGCGATCCAACATATATGATGGAAGTCCTTCGAACTGGATGGGGTATCTCAAAACTCGATCTTGGGCCTCATCCATTGCATGATTAAGTGTAGAGTATGTTTCCCCAATCTTCGCTTTCTTTGCACGACTATCATCCTCTGTCGATCATTTCGTACGCGATTCTCTTACCGACCTTCCTCTGCTATGTTCAAACCTTCGGATGTTTCCTTCAGTTCCTTCTTCAGTTTCTCTATCTCTTCGGTCTTATCTTCAATTTGACCCTTCTCATGGACCAAATCCCATTCTACATTTGCCAGTCGAGAGTGAAGAGTCGAAATCTCCCTCTTCTTCTGCTCTAGAGTAATATACTGAATAACCTCTCGCTCAGTCAAATCCCGGACCTCGTCTCGTAACTCCACGTTACGGTCGTATAACGTGTCATACATCTCAGCATCAACGGTGTACCGTGGTAACTCCTTTTCTTCCTCTTCCTCTTCCTCAACAAATTCCTCCTCAGGATCCTCCTCAAGATTAGTCTCGGGCTCATGCTCCTGACCAACAACGGTGATCAATGGAGATGGCGCCTCATTCTGTCACCATTGCTCCCTAATGACATGAATGTCTCGGGGCTCCTCCTCTGTCGGTACTATAGGTACACGGGGTTCTTCCTCCCCAGCTTGACTAACTTCTCCAACATTCGACATCCTGACAACAAAATTTTAAGTTTTAATTACTAAGTCGTATCATCTAACGCATACTTTAAAACATAAACACATAAGGTCTTTTATTATCTTCAATGAATTACATAAATTCATTTCTTATAACTCGATAAGAGTTTTCCATCACTATCTTTTTTCTATAAGGCTACTACCTAAGGTTGTTCCCCCACCTAAGGTTCATAACCTACAGCTTTGATACCAACTTGTGACACCCCCAAATCCGGGTACTTCAATTCCACGGGATTTGGTGTTCACTGTACAAATATCATCTATCTATCTACCCATAATAAATGCAAACCATGCAATAGATAGAAATAATAATAAATCTCCCCTTATGGGGTTACATCAACTACATAATAAACACAATCATAGGTTACTCTAACCTTAAACATCTGTGCGGAATCATAAACAATTAAGTCTTAAACAACATCATTAACTTAAGTCTTAAACAAATACATCATCATATAAAACAACAAGTCTTCATCACTTGTTAACCTTGCCCTTGCCTTTACTAGTAGAAGGTTACTTGGGTTTTTCGTTCTTAAGCGTAATGTTATTATTACATGAGAGGAGCACAAATGCCCACAAGTATAACAATGAAATAACGATTATAATAACATGCGAGTGAATCAAAGACACACGAATAAAAGCTCAACTTTTGAATCAAGAATGAATAACAAGAATCAAAAGATTTACGAGGGTCATAAGACCTTGAACTATGTCCTAGGTTATCAAGGGTTATACTTGAAACCTTTAATGATCATAAGACTATGGACCTTTCTACTCGTACTTGTGGGGATCGACCCTTAGTACCATCTCGTGTGCACAATATCTTAACGCTTAACGCATAAGTAAATCCCTTTGCGGGGTTGTTCATCTCAATTTGACATTTGAGTCCGCACCAAAGGAAGTTTGGTTTGGATAATTCATCGAGGGTTACGAAATTTAGAGCGCTTATCAACTATGGACTAGTCGAATCAATAAGGGTTAAGCTAGTCTAATAAGGTTCAATAATAATGATATTCAAATTGAATAATAATCTCGGGAAGTATACAATAGAACAATTATTGTATAACTGAATCATGCTTTGAAAAGATAATCAATCTTTAATATAACATTTGAACTTGAATAATAGTAATGATAATTTACTCGAGGTAAATAATAAACTTGAACAATAATGACAAGTAGGGTTAGGAAACTTGCCTCGTGCGTATGTTAAACGATTACTACTTTCGTTCACCACAAATCCTACACACATACCATATGTATTCACGACATTCATTAGTTACATTTTTACTTAATTATTTAATATAAACTCTACTTTATTTAATAAATCATTACCCTTCTAATTTAAGACTTAATTAAATTAGAATATTTTTATTTTCTTAATATTATTACACTCGAATAAATTATTTCATAATAATTTCTATCGAATATTTATTTTATTCCATAAACATCTCAATTAAAATATTTACTTTATTTTATAAATATTTTAATAATAATTTTCATTGAATATTTATTTTATTCCATAAATATCTCAATTAAAATATTTAATTTATTTTATAAATATTTTAATAATAATTTTCATCAAATATTTATTTTATTCCATAATATCTCAATTAAAATATTTAATTTATTTTATATTATTTTAATAATAATTTTCATCGAATATTTATTTTATTCCATAAATATCTCAATTAAAATATTTAATTTATTTTATAAATATTTTAATAATAATTTTCATCGAATATTTATTTTATTCCATAAATATCTCAATTAAAATATTTAATTTATTTTATAAATATTTTAATAATAATTTTCATCGAATATTTATTTTTTTATTTTTATTATTTTTTTATTATTTATTTATTTTTTTTTTTTGGATAGGAAATGGTAATGTAGTTTAGTAACGCTTCAGAGAGGGTGGGGTTACCAGTGCTCATTACTTCGATTCTGCGATTCATGAACATAACAAGGCCAAATTAGGCCAAAAATCAATCACACGTAAAATTATACATGAATATGACCATAACTTCCAATTAGTTATTTTTACACGAATTTAGACTTACCCAATCATTGTAATACATATATAATCATTACTTAACCCATCTAGCATGATTTTTAACAAGTTATAACACATAATTTGCAAAAATCAACACATTTATTTCCACTGTTCTTGATGTTCTTAAATGTTTTGAAAATAAAAAAAAATAAAAATTGCCACTACGGATTCATTATAACACCGAATCCGTTTATTTAAACTTTGGTCTCTTCGTATCAACATTCATAACAACATACGAATGTAAAATTTAGGGATAATATACGTTGAATACATGAAATATCACGTATAAGGCCATATGGCCAAAACCCAAACTCTGTAAATTTTGAAATAGCAATTCATAGTATTATGAAACTGATGACATGATAATTCACATAATATATATAATCAAATACGATTTGATATATCTTAACCCATATATAAACTCATAATCAAACCCTTTTTCAATTACAGAGATTTTACAAAATATATGAAAGCCATTTTTATAAAAACTAAATGACGTAACTTTAAAATTTGGGAAGAAGGATTACCCTTGAATACTCGCTTAGATTACATGGGGTGACAACAATTCCCAATTTCTCATACTTCTTCACCTTTAATCACAAGATTCAGTAATCTTTCTCAAAGTTCTCAAACTCTCTCGCCTCTACTGCTTTTCCGGACTTAGAATAATAATAATAAAAGAAGGCGTAATATAACAGAGAGGAGAAGAGAGGCGATCAAGCATCATTGTCGATTAACCCAAACATGGGTAGCTGCATCCAACCACTACTAGGGCCTTGTTTGGCAACCCTTAATTGATTCAAAGTCATTTAATTTAATAAAGTTTTAACATATAGTTTGAAAATGTCACACTCCTTATAAAATAAATCCAATATTTTATTTAATATATTTTAAATAAAATATAATAATTTCTCATAAATTCACCTAGTCACATAAATAATTTTCTCATTAATAAATAATGTCAAATTATTAATTCTCTAATTAATAATTAAATTAATTAAAATACCAATATGCTTATTAAATACTTCTTTTAATACAATAAGCTCACATAATCACATACTTTGATAATAAAAACTCTCTACATTAATTTAATAAATGTAACACATATAATTAAATTAATCTACCACAATTGCGTCAATTAATTATTTAATCTAATAATTAAATCATCAAAAAATATTTATATAATTCAATAAATATTAAAATTAATTACAAAATTCTCGTTCGTCACAGTATGTATGATTATGAATATATCAATGAAGGGGAATCTTTTACTTATTCCGCTGTGCTTGAAAAGATTCTTATGTTTGTCATATACTCTAATATGAACAATACAACATAAACCAGAAAATTTTTTGAAATAAAAAGGATCTATTCAACCCCCTTCTAGATCTATTGTGCCCTCTAGGAACTAACAATTGGTATCAAAGCAGGTTCTCATGCTATATTCAAAAGCTAATCGCTTTGAGTCTGATCCAAGGCACCAACATTGTTCTAAACTTAGTTTAGTAGTAAGTAACTTGTTATATGCAGAAGAGCTCACACGTTGGAAATATTGTGTATAGGTAAAAATGTGTATACACCTGAAGCTGCTCAGATTGGTCCATATCCTCGATTGCTATATCAACAAGACCAATCCTAGCCTGCAGTCAATCTTGTAGTCTGAAGACAAGACGAGAGAAATAGAGCAAGAGACATCAGTGACAAAGAGCAAAGCATTCATCAGTCTGAAAGATGAAGAGGTCACGCGTACTAAGAAATGCTGATCGAGAGGAGAAAGAAAATCTTCTCAAACTTATGAGTGACCAACCAACAACTGGGTGCTATCTTTGTAAACTCAAAAAATGTCAAAGATCTTAATGCTACGATTCTCTTGATCTACATCTTCAAGACCACGACTGATTGATGAAAAGCCAACAAGAGCATTAAGCTGTCAGGAGTAAAAGTAAAGCCATGCACATCAATACCCAAACTCAGTATATCTTCAATAAATGATTTGTTTAAAGAATCGGCGGTAAAAAGTACAGTTCCTCACTATTATAAATGTACATCATTATTGCATCTTCTTTTGAACTATAAGCGGTGATTCATCAAGGAGTCATAATCTACCTAAAAAGGTGAAGAGAGAAAGTAACATGAGGATGGAAACTCAAATGACTACAAATTTTCTCTCCATCCAAGTTTTAGGTTGAAGATGCTTGAAGGAAGTCTGAAATGGGTCATAAGAGCATCACAGACCTAATGAACGTTATGTGAAGTAATCCTTGCTTATGGGTTAGTATGTATGTACAAGCCTATGTTCTAAGTGTTTGACAACACACAGAGCATGATCAGTTCTGCAAGAGGATCTTGCTGATTTGTAGAAACTGATCATCTCAATGAATCAACTGGATACTCCTAAAATTGTGGAGTTGATTCTCAGTCTGTGAACACTTAAACATTGTGAACATAACCCAGTGAATGATGAAACCATCATAGATAGAGAGTGTGTTATTAAATGTCAAATCACACACACTCATCATCATGCATCTCAAAATATATTATCATAAGATAGTTGCATGTATGGATATATACATTGATGATAAATATGATGATTATCCAAATAAGAGGAGCAGGGGTTTAGAAAACTAACCTAGCAGGACCCATTTAACTATGGGTACCAAAAATAGAAATATATTTAAACTGCGCAGGTATTTGGGACGGTCGACCACACTAAGGAATGATGAAGCAGAAGACTTGATCGAGAAGATACAACCAATGAAGGCTAAGGGGCATCGAAATGAGTCGATAAAGTTCCTATATGTTCAAAGCTTTGTCTTGAAGACCCTCCGAGCTATAGGAATGGAGCTCACATGGTCACACATCTGTATATGAGAGCATGCCATGAAACGGAAGATAAAGAGGATTCTATGTGCCCATATCAAGAAAGACATGCTTTATGGAAAGGATCCTCAAGGGAAGCTCATGAAGATCATTGAGCTTAAGATAAAAGGAGTTCTTTATGAAGCAGAACTTCTCAAAACAAAGGATTGACAAAGAAGACTATGTTCGTAGTGTTGTCAAATGATCATAGAGTGATCAATCCTAAAAATACTCATCTCTACGATACAAGGAAAACTAAGAAACGATGATGATTCCAGTTAGAAGGAGAAATACTGGGCAGCCTTCAAATAAACATGAAGAAGGAATCACATCTATCTGAGAAGACAACATCAACAATGGGGGAGCAGTGATCTATTAAGGAATAACAGCACTATTAAACCTGGAAGAGATGTACCAGCTACAGAGTCCCAAAACTTTGTGGCTGATGAACCATATGAAGATCCATAGTCAGTAGGAACATCTCAAAACGTACTACTAATAACCCTTCAGCCACCCAATCCATCATCGTGAAGTTCCTACGATTAAACACATGATCGTAGTGTAAGAGCAGAAAGACACCACGATTTGAGAATGCGGATATCCGGAAATTTGGTGAAAGACCTCCCCATCGGAAAAGGTCTAATGAGATGTCATTGAAAATCTTTGTCTTAGTATTTCATACGGAAAGCTGCGAGGACAAACGACCCTTTAGCTAACTCTAAGAGGTTGGCCCTTCTTGAGCTACCTTATCCCGGAAGGAATGCTTGATCTAGTTCATCTCAAAAGAACCAAGTCACCAGCGATCGTAGAGTTGAACTTGAAGAGGACTAAACGATTGTAGTACAAACTCAACGATCGTAATGCTGTCTAAACAATCGTAGTGCAACCTCAGCGACAGAAGAAGACAACTCAACGATCGTAGTCCTACCAAAGGGTATTCCAGTTTAAGGAGCATGAAGAATGAGACATCTGCTAAGTCATTCAAGTTGAGGAGATAAGTTCAAATACATCAGTGATTGAGCTATGCTGCATCGAAGTAAGGAGGAAAGACGAAGCCATCCACTGCAACATCTCTCAGAAATTGATCGTTGAGTAAACAAATGAAATTGTAGAGTCTATAGCTATCTCATCATGTTACTCTATGAATCAAAAGGTCAACGGTCAAAGCCACGTCAATTAAACGTCCACTCCTCTAATAACTAAAAAGTTGTGGGGAGTTACAGCTCATTACTGGGCAACGTGCAACCAATGGACAGTTGACACATCACTAAGTATGCAAAGTTAGAAGGAACTGCCATAAAGACAAGTTCAAATCTGCAGACAGTTACCAAAAGATATCGAACCTTTCTCCCTCCCGTTTTCAAAACCCTAGAAAGCTTTTCAAGAGCAAAATCGGTTAACCTCCGAGCCTTACCAACGAATGACCATCTCACATAAACTTCTCTATATCTAATACCCACATTCTTCAAACTACTCAAAATGGAAAAGCGGCAAGTGATTTTTGGTATTCAGCTTGGAACAAAATCGTTTGAGAAATCTGAAAAGAAGTTCAGGGACATTCTCGAGCTTGGAAAGAAGGCTGGATTTTCAGAATGCCTTGAG
This sequence comes from Panax ginseng, assembly GCA_020205605.1. Classification (NCBI taxonomy): domain Eukaryota; kingdom Viridiplantae; phylum Streptophyta; class Magnoliopsida; order Apiales; family Araliaceae; genus Panax; species Panax ginseng. Next base: position 93,146,481 of record CM035140.1, read on the forward strand.
GCAAATACTCAGATCTCATTGCAACTTTGGTTAAAGAATTCTACTCAAAGCGTCTCTATAAATTGTAAACTCTTACTACCAAGGTTAAAGGTCATTCTCTCTTCAGTTAAAATCTTCTGACCTCAATCAATGCCTAGGTTTTCCTAACCAAGGGCTAAAGAACCTTGACAATGTCAACACTAAATTAGCAAAGGAAGTTATGGGGTATCAAAGAAACCCTAGTTTCAAGGACATGAAGAAGAAGGAGTTTCCTGAGCAATATGAGTTCCTTACTGAAATAGTTGGAAAGTGCATACTATGTAAGAACACTGCACATGACACAGTGATCGACCATCAGTTGAAAATCATGTCAGCAATAGTTTTGAAGAAATAAATCGACTTTGGAGCTATCTTGTTTGATCAGATCTCCAAATGGGTAGAGAAAATTTGAGAAGAAGCCCCGACCAAGGTATTTCATGGGAATTTGTTGAGTATCATCTTGAAGAAAAAGCTAGGAGAAAGATCAAGGATGATGAGGGAGAAGCCCTAAATGTGCACAAGGTGATGTCTTCACAGTTATTTGAAAAGCTGGAAGAAGAACCCCAAGGAGAACAAAAAATTGACAGATGGGAGCGTGATGAGAGCCTCTGCTAAGAAAAGGAAGATAAGAGACCGAGAGCTCACGAATCGATGACTCTGCAAGAATTTGAAATCACACTAGCAGGGAAGAAATCAAAAGTGGTGAAAAGAGTGGTGATGTGAAGAAAGCCTAGGCCCCACCAAAGAGAGTCTCCTCCTTGAACAAGAATGAAGAAGAAAAGGCCCTTGCTGCTGAAACCACAAAAAGAAGAAGAAAGAGAGTTGCTTCAAGGGCCAATCGACAAGAAAGTTAAGATGGATGACAAACCAAACCTTAGCTTCTCAAATCAATACATCTCTATTTGAAGAAAGGGGACGGAGGAGTCAGTGAAGGGAAGAAACAGAAGATGTAGTCCGGTCCTCACGACAAACATCAAAGAATGAGAATGAAGCGGATGTGATGAAGGAAATTGCAGAAAATCTTTGAAGAAGAAAAGTGCTCAAGACCATGGCCAATCCTCGGGCGATCACTACGATGAAGAAAAAAGAAATTCATGATGATCAAAGTGCATCCCCAAATGCAATCGCCCAACTTGACCGAGAGAATGGGTGGAAAATGCTATTCAAGAAGAAGAAGAAGAATTCTCTCATGATGGCTCAAAAAGTGATGAGGCCAAGAAAGAAGAGTGCTGCTCTCCCGCGATCTTGATCCGAAGAAGAAGTCTATCTGATGAGCAAAAGGAGTCAGAGACTAAAGAAGAAGAAGAAGAAGAAGAAGAAGAAGAAGAAGAAGAAGAAGAAGAAGAGTCAGTGTCTCCATTAATTGAACCTCCACGAAGAAGGAGAAGCTACAGGCTTCAAGGCCAGTTTGCCTCCAAAAGGAACAACAACCAATTAAATGCCATCATTGAATTGAGTGATGATGAATCTGTATCCTCAGGAGAAGATGCTGAAGAAGAAGCCAACAGTGAAGAAGAAGAATCTAAGGATAAACTTGCTGAAGAAATTTTTGATAATGAAACTCAGCAAGAAGGTTTCTCTGTTGAAGATGAGCAAGAAGGATCTAATAATGAAATGCAGCTAGATGAATTCCCTGCTAAAAATAATCAAGAAAGTTTAGGCTCCGAGAGAAAAGAGATTAAAGGAGATTCTGGTTCTGCACCTCAAGAAGCAGACGAACAAGAAGATTATCCAGTTCCCTCTCCTGAAAGATTTGATAGAAGTATTGTAGAGGAAGTATCAAATGATCGGCGGATGCTCCACCAGAAAGATGGTTCTTTCAGGTGGATGCCATGGCTCAAAGCACACTGCTTGAAAAGATGGAAGCTCCTTGATTGGTGTTACAAGCGGTTTTCAAGCATAGAGGCTGGTGGCTCAGAACTTTCCAAAAGTAAAGAAGTTTGCTACCAAGCGATCGGAGACCGACCTCACTTCAAGGCCTATCGACAAAAGTGAAAATCTCTACATCCCCTACGATCGTAGAGTAGATTCTAAAGGAAGAAGGGTTATGACCAAGGAGCTGATCGTAGAGTCTGTTAACTCTACGGCTGATGATGTCCAAGCCCAATCTAAGAAGCCTTCTTATGATCAAACACTGCTATCGGACACTCCATCATCCTCCACAAGCAATTGGTATTCCACGATTGTTCGGATTATCAAACATTTGAAAATCATCCAAAGATGACAATCGTGAGAGTTCAATCCATTGCCCAAACGAAGGCGCCAATCAAGAGGATCAAACTACTTTGGGGCGGGAATTACAAAAAGTTACGATGATTTAAGCAAAAGATCTCTATGCTCACAAAAGAATCGAAGTAGATAGAAGCGAGGAGATGATTCTTTCAAGCACAAACTTCAAGCCATCTTGGCGATGTATCTCTCAAACTACAAGAGAGGATAACATCTATCGAGAAAGCCATCCAAGATCGAAAGGCGAAGCTCTACAAGTTCAAGAGGCGATGCAAAGCGGATCGAAGCCCTCTCGACAAGATTGACGATCAAAGCAGTCCTTCTCATGCTGACTTGAACTTGGACAAAGAAGAGCTAAAGTTTAAAGTTGAAAACTCCTCTACTACGATGGAGCGACTTATGTCCAACATGGGCGACTCTCTCAAATGATTGATGACAAAAGGCGGAAAAAGAGGCAAAGAAAGAAGAAGAAGCGGAGGGTTAAGGAGAAGAAGTCAAAGAAGAAGGTAGCAATGGTAGATAAAGAATCATCATCGAGGGGAGCACTGAAGATGATGATACCAAAATCATAGAAGTTTGAAAGGAAACCGGATCGAGAGAAAGGTGATGAAGGGAGCCAAGCAAAGATAGAAGATCATCATCGAGGGGAGCAAGAGCAAGAAGCGGAATCGGATGAGTAGGCGATCAACAAGCATCCTAGAAACATACATGGAGAGCCGAGGAGGTACATCTCTAGTCATTAGTATCTTACGGATCCGGGATGTAGAATGTATAAATATATAATTGCCATATTAATATAAATGACATTCATGATTAAGCATTTTAGAAATACAAACCGCTTCACCTTTGTATCTAAGATTCATTCATAACATGCATATATACCTTTGATTGTTTTTGTCATAATCAAATAGGGGGAGATTTTCAGGAATAAACATGTGAATGATATTCCTAATTAATATATGATTTGATTATGATATATATATAAATGAATATGCAAGTATGCTTGCATGAAGAAAAGTTGTAAAGTCCTTTGATAGATAATAGAAATATATGTACAAAGACTTAGAATGAATTGATCAAATATGTTAGGTTGATCCTTCATAAGCAAAACAGCTTTGTAAGTCCTTAAAAAGAAATGATGTACAAGGACTATAAATATAGAAAGATCAAGCTTGTTAGGTTGATCTTATGATGTAATAGATAGGCACATCGATCGTCGAACCTTTGCACTGTGAAGTCGTGAGTCCGCGGAGAGTCGAGGAGTTAACTCGGGAGCTATCGAGGCAGAATAGGAGTATGCAAGATAGTGAGATCTCGGAGTTCGTAGACTTCCAGGGGAAACGAAGAAGGATCGTAGTGTGTCGAGAAGAGCTTCCTCGGGATCGTAGTGTGCTAAGGAAGTCATGTTCGTAATCGTAGAGACAACACATATATAAGTAGAAACGACCATCTGCCGAAGCCAAGTATGAAATGTAGACTACACTCTCGAGTCAGAGAGTCTATCGATGCCAAAGCCAAGACAAGGATCGTAGGCTACACTGCGAGATCGTAGAGTCCCTTTGAATGAATCACGAGAGATCGTGAGTCGGGAAAGATCGGATGAAGACAACACAAGGCGGAAATCGTAGAGTGTCAAGATCTGATCTCGGGATCGTAGTGTCGGCAAAGCCAAAGCTGAATCGTAGAGTGCAGGACTACGACTCCAACAAAAGTGCTCAAAATGCTAAGTCAGAATCGTAGAGTAGATACGATTCTCAATGAATGAGCACTCGAATATCAAAGATCTGAAGCCTCTGGTTGGCACTGCAATAATGCATTCCACATTAAGGGAACTAGAGAGCACTCAACGAATGGCATGCAGGCTAACAGAAGATCTAAGCACAAGCCCAATCAGCGTTAAGATTGAGGTGTAAGGCCATTCGTGATATAGTCTTCCATAAGGAGATCCAATGAAGACTTGTTGACAGACTAAGAAAAGTCGACTAATGCGATGGTGTCGAGAGAGAGAAGAAGACAACGATCTTGGAAGCAACCAAGATCGTAGTGTTTTCAAACAAAGAAAGGCGATGGAAGGTGAACCTAGATATTGGTTAGCCTCACGGAGAGCAAGACTAAAGTGATTAAGTGCGAAGGTCGGTTCATTGATGATAAGTGAAGCGGAAGATCACCGGGAGAAAGCAAAATTTGGACCGCCACAAATCAAGTGTCTTGATATTGAGAAGGGACTAGAGCAAGGAATTAGGCCATCGATATCGAGAGCAATCGAAGCAAGCAGAAGTATTGAAGCACTGCACAATACAAGGAAGAGGTGTTCTACATTGAAGATCCAATTAACACTCTTCAGGATCGTAGTGTTAACTCTTCTAAGTCAACGAGCAACACTCAACAAGACACTACGATCAGGTCCTTGAAGACATGCATCAAAATCGTAGAGTTCGAATACCTAAAGAATGAAGCATTGGCAACAGTTCAATCTGAAGAGTAATATTCGAACAAGTGCTTATTGAGAGCATCAATGCAAAAGGACAACCTCTGATCTAGAAATCGAGAAGAAATAAAGTCTTCAACTTTGCCCAAGACAGAAAGTGATACATCCGACGACAGAGCGGGTGAAATAGTAAGCTGCGATTGTCGGAAAAAAGTATGACATGTCACATCAAGCAGTCTTACCTCAAGCAACTCGAGATCTGCGAAGACATTTGAATAGCTTCCAACGGCTACTTTCCAACGGAAGAATTGGGAAGATGTATAAATATAGAAGAGTTTCAAAGATCAAAGGCTGCTGGAGTTGTCAATTTTGGAGAGAAGGTGGACTGATCTAAACCATGTGATAGTGAGTCCGAAGGCTCACTCTACGATCCACCAAGAACACTCAGAAGTCAGATCAAGAAAGAAGTAGAAGTGTGAGTTCTACTATGTAGAAGTGAGAGTTCTACTACTTGAAGAGTGTTTTGAACTGCCGAGGGAAAAGACAACATCATGCCATCTAGATGTCCATTATGGGAAGACTCTAAGTACAATAGAGAAGAGCTTACGGTCATCTTAGCAAGTCCATCATGGGAAGGCATCGAGTAGCAAAAAGGGAGATCATAAAATCCATCTTGGTGTCAAGCATGAGAAAGCTTTTAAGTACCTTGCTGAAGAGCTTACAGTCATCTTAGAAGCCTCTCATGTGTAGCCATCAAGTACCAAGGAGAATGAACTTCAAGGTAGTTCATCAAGGGGTCATCCGTAGTAGTTGAGCAACCTAAGAAGCTGAGCATCATGCAACACTCAACTGCTCTTCAAGGATGATCAAGCCAAGCTGCTAGGGATAGAAGATGTTCATAGCATGAAGACATCTTAGCATGACTCAAAGACCAAACTCAACAACAACAAACAAAAACAACTCAGCGAAGCCGGGGCTGAGGGGTCCTTGTCCGAAGGGACTAAATAAAGTAGGGCCAAGAGGGTCCTTGTCAGGAGGGACTAAACAAAGCGAGGGCCAAAGGGTCCTTGTCCAAAGGACTAAATGAAGTTCCAAAGCTTCTTTGGGCTTGAAGAGTTCCTAAGGGAACTAGAGGAGTCCCAAAGCTCACGGCCTTGAAGAGTTCTTAGTGAATGAAGTCCCAAGGTGGCTTTGGCCTTGAAGGAATCGTAGAGATTCGAGTCTTGCCCTTCCTTGGTGGAAATCCTGCTAGTTGAAAGTAGAAGAGTGGATTAGGAGATTGAGTCTCTAAACCACTTAAAACCCCTTGTGTCTTTTATATTATGTCTTTTATATTATATCATTTACATTATGTCTATAACTGCTATAACTGCTATATAAGTTCTAACTACTTACAACTAAACTAACCCTACGAACAATGTATGTATGATTATGAATATATCAATGAAGGGGAATCTTTTACTTATTTCGCTGTTCTTGAAAAGATTCTTATGTTTGTCATATACTCTAGTATGAACAATACAACATAAACCAGAAAAGTTTTTGAAATAAAAAGGATCTATTCAACCCCCCCTTCTAGATCTATTGTGCCCTCTGGGAACTAACAATGTAGTCATTGCCGACGGGGGTAATGGCGACGGCTATGCCATCGCCAATGACTTATAGCGAAAGACATGAGGTAAGGGTCATTGCTTGTGGTTCTATGTCGATCTTAAAGCGGCTATCTCGTATGTAATCAGAATGGGTTTTTCTCTCAAAAAGAGTTGTGGTCTTTGCCGTCAGCCTTGCAGTCGCTATAGCCGTCGCCAATGACATTATGTCGTCGCCAATGACTCTCATGATGACAATGATGATCTTGAAGCCGGTGGAATGACCGGAGCGTGAGGCTGACGACACGAAGAAGCTGACAATAGGGCGACATCATGCCCGTCATTAATGACCTCATTCCGAATTGGCAATGAGGGATCATTATGACGGCATGGCCCGTCGACAATGATTGATTTTTTTGTAGTGGATCTTGCTATTGATAAATGATTTGGCCATTTTTGTGTAATAGATTAGTAGACTGACATGTACACTATATGATCATGCCTCTATAACACTTATATCTTACCCAAAACTATTGCTGGTTAAAGTAGGGTTGACCGTCCGTTTTCTTGCATCTTTGGAAAACCCAGAATTCACCAAGAACTATTTTTCTGACATAGTTTGACCGACCAAGATGTGTTAAATGTGATGTTTTTATAATGCTTTAGTGATATGTTATTATACCCTGTCATTTATACTTCATGTTTTAACTCTTAGATCACACAAACAAGCCATAGAAGCAAAGGTACAGAGCATCAAAAATGATACCCTGTAACTATTCTTCATTTCTGGAAAACCTAGAAATGAAGAACAACTCTGACATGTTTTTCTACAGCTTAGATCTTGCTTTTAAGTAATGGTTTGGCCATGAACTTAGTTTCTAGTTGTAGTATTGATAAGTAAGTTTTATACCTACTTATCCGGTATCTATTACTTGAATTAGTTGCTTAAACCTATGTTTTGTAGTTATTTTGCATGCATGGTGTGTGCATTTCATACATGTTCTGTTATTTTGTAGGGTATGACACAACATTGGCATGAAGAAGCAAGGAAAAGCAATTTGGACATCTTTTGGACAAAAATATGCAAGCAAATGCAAGAAGGGAAGATTGCTGGGCTTTTAACACCAAGTTGGATGCATGTTCTTAGCTTGGAACTTGGATTATATTTTAGATCTACTTCTTAGCTTTCTGGAACATCTTGAATCATCCCAATTGAAGTTCGGATGCGAGAGTTATGGCCTTTTTATCAACAAAGATCAAAGTTAAGAGTTGTCATGCTTCCCATTTACATAGCATCTACTTCGAGCCCGATTGTGGCCTTGATCCGGACGGAATCTGTCAATCTTCAAAGAATGAAAGTTGTAGATCTTGTCAATATCTTCGATTTGATAGGTGGCAAGCCCCGTAAAACCTAGCGGATCAAACGTTATGCCTGTTTTTACCAAAGGATGCCGCAACAGAAAATAGCGTAGCGCTTGATCGGCTTATAAAAGAAATATGCATAATAGCAGGCCCATCAGACCGTAGAATGTCGACATTTGATGGGCGAGGCATACCCAAAATGGCCTAGGAACAGCGTGGGGCGCGCCGGTTGGTGAGGGGACAACTGTTTTGGGTTATTTGATGTCCAATTTGAGCTAAAATAGGATTCTTAGTTGCTTAACTTGCTAGGGTATCCATTAGAACTATAAATACTAGAGTTTAACTTGGATTGGGAAGCTAGTTTTGGAGGATTCTATTAGATTAGATTAGAGTATATTAGGAGCAAAACCCTAGTTCTTATGAGAGTTGGAGATTGAAACAACTTGGAGACCATTGAAGATCAAGAGCAGGAGCTTGAGGAAGATGGAGATTTGCTGACAACAGATTTATTCTTTACTCTACTCTTATTTTTGTCTTTTAATTTGTATTCAAGTTTGGATTCTTAGTTTTAATTCAATGAACTAATTCTTTATTTGAGATTATAATGGATCTTATTGTGTTGTTTATTTTAATATGCTTCGCTATCAATTGTTACGTTCTATTGTGAGGATTGTCTATTGTGATTTGGACTTAATTGCTTAATTTCCTAGCTAACAATTACTGTGATAATCTATATGAACTCGAGAGATGAATTATAGATTTAGATCTGATCATGATGGCATGTGTTTGTGATTTCTGCATAGATGGAATTCATGATTCATGTTTAGGATAGAGATATGCCTTTACGCCATATGTAATCTTATAGAGAACTTGTGCTTTAAATCCTTTTTAATTATAATTAACATAGAGATATAGTGGATTAGTTAATTAGGGCGTCTTTCTTAATTCTATCATCTGTGGATTTAAGTGAGTATGGGTATTATGCATCGAGAGGTGGTTTTATCTGCTTTAGTGTTCTTGATTAACAATTCAGGATAGAGAATAATTGATGAAAAGTGTGTTAACTTAAATAAAGTAATAAGGGAAGTTATGATCTTAAATCTCCGTAATCTTAATTTAACTAGTGGTAATTAGAATTAGTTTGCTTATAATTTGAAATTCATTCGTTTAATTAAGATTGATTTGATTACGGGTTAGTACTCGGTGATTTTTATTAAATAATTCATCGTGGAAACGATACTCTACTTTTACTTTATTACTTGTTGACCACGTATACTTCCGTGTTGTGCGTAATTAAATTTTACCCAACAAGTTTTTGGCGCCGTTTCCGGGAAATTAATTTAATAATTATTTACCAATATTAGCTTCAATCAAATTAATCTTAATTTAAACATTTTTTTTCTTCTTTTTATTTAATTCTCTCCCTATTTTTCTTTCTTTTCAGGTACCATGGCGGAATTTTATTATCAATGGCGTGACACGAATGATTTCGACCAAGGAGAGGGGCTTGAAACACTTTCAAGGAGGTTGGACGTTATTATGTTTCAACGTAATTGAAGGATAGCGATTAATTGCAATTATTGTCTTTGGTAATCATCCAAGTCATCAATGCACTTGAATTAGTTTTGGTAGGGACAACACGATGGTGAATACCTCAACGATTATACATATGCTAATTATAATCAAGTTTGGGGGTATCACCCAGATTCGTCATGGATCTATACTTATAAAGACCAATACTACGCTCCAAATCCATCATACACACCAGAATTTTCATGTCCACCTCCATTGCCACAAGATAAAAAGCCATATCTGAGGGGTGTAATATTGAAGGGCATAGCAAACCTAGAGGAGATGAGGATTAGCCAAGAGCTGTCAACCCAAAATTTTAATAATCGGATGGAACAACTCGTAACTACCTCAACCAATGATCCTCAATACATGGCTTCCGAGACTGCGACAGATAATTCAGGGTTGGAGGAATTGTTGTCCAAGTTCGTAACATCAAATGAGGAGAGGAGGATTAATCAAGAGATGGCAATTCAAAATCAAGAGATATCAATTCAAAATCTGCAGAACCAGATGGATCAAATGTTCGAAGCTTTGAACAATCGCCCTCCAAACAATTGGTGCTATGAAATTGATGATGAAACTGATGGAGAGCCAGAAATGTACATGCCACTGGATGAACTAAAAGAAGTGGACATTAAAGAGACAACTGGGGATATGGAAAAAGAAGAACATGAGCTGATCTTTATTATACCCCAAGTGCCTTCTCAGCCAGAGTTGAAAAATCCAGTGAATTTTGCACACCCATGTCCCCTTGGTAGTCACATCCAAGGAAAAGATCTCTATGATAATGAGGCCTCTTATACACCATGGTGGGCTGAGGAATAGAAAATAGAAGAAGAAGAGCTCGTTGTGCTTGCCAAGCATCAAAGCCCCGATCTAATCATAGACTCAACGGACGGAAAATCACCTAGTTATTTAACATTCTCAATTGGGCACTTATTTAAACAAAGAATGGTAAGTGACTTTAATTCGATAGACATCATAGAAGGGAACCTACCAAAAGTTACATTATTTCTGATGGATGAAGGGTTCCTAAATTATAGAAGAGGAATTGGATAGCGTTGACTTGACAAAGTCTGGCTGCAGGAATATAAATCAAGCGCTTATTGGGTGGCAACCCAAGTTTAATTTTTAGTTTTTTTAGGTTTCATAGTATTTAATAAATTTTTATTTCTTAGGATCTAACAAGCTTGCTTCTATCATATTCACAGGTTAGTCAAGTCCAACTCAAGTGTGGTGCCCAATTTATTCCAATGTGTCTGGTCTATTCTTCAGACTTAGCAGACAATGAGGAAAATGTTGTATTTTCATGGAAGTCCTCTCTTTTAATTTTTCTTAGCTTAGCCATTGAGGACAATGTCTGTTTTAAGTTTGGGGGCATTTTAGTGTGGTATTACATATAGTTAGTTATTTACATTGTAGGTCATATAGTTACATTTAGTTTCTTGAAAAAAAAAGAAGAAAAAAATTAAAAAATTAGTAGTTAGTTTACTATGTTTATATAGCATTTAGTACATCTTGCATGAGTCCAGCTGTTTGATATTTATAGTTTGTTTTGGCCAATGATGAGATTGGAATTGGGTAGACAAGTATAGTACTGATTATTAGAGCTTTGATGTGATTTCTTGTTATGAATTGAGTCTTTTGCTTTTTGAAACTGGTATAATAAGGATAGCACAGTAAAAACAACTTGTTAATTGATTGAGTTTAAATTGATACATAATGAGACTCTAAAGGATAATGCTAGTTTGAATGAAAGAATGACAAGAATAAGTAGTGATGACTAAAGTTAGACAAGAACCTAAGTTTGGGGGAATATTTGGGGTATATAAACTATAAAGAAAAAAAATGAATAAACACCGTGGCATGTTTGTCTAGTTTTGTGGCCTTTGTTGCTTGAGTAAGTAAGCCAGAGGGGATTGTCTTTACACCTAGCACCCTAAGGTCTTAATGGTCTGGGAGTCGTTGGTCGAAAGCTCGTTAAGGTAGCATTGAAAAGCCTAAGGGAATAAGACATTGCATAGCTATGTGTATATATATAAAAAATGAATAAAATAGAAAATAAGACCAAAAAGCCCCCGTAGATGAAAAATGAAGCATAAGTATCCAATGTTGACCCTCAATATTGGTAATATTGTTATTTTAGTTGAATCTAGCTTGTTTTTGGATTTCTTAAGTTTACACTGTATGATGCATTCGAAGAGACTTATTATGTGTTAAATTTGATTTTATATCAATTAACATTGTTGTGGAGCACACACGCACTATATTAGTGATAACAGTCTAAGATTTGATGATTGATTGGGAAGTTAATGATTTATTTTGATATGATGTATTATCATGTTTACTTGATTTCTCTAAGGCCGATTGATTAAACTTGTTTCTGTCATTACTGATGGATTCGTAGGCATGTAGATTAGTTGGATTGCTTATCATTATTGTTTTATATTTTTGCTTGAGGACAAACAACTGTTTAAGTTTGGGGGTATTTGATAAGTAGGTTTTATACCTACTTATCTGGTATCTATTACTTGAATTAGTTGCTTAAACCTATGTTTTGTAGTTACTTTGCATGCATGGTGTGTGAATTTCATACATGTTTTGTTATTTTGTAGGCTATGACACAACATTGGCATGAAGAAGCAAGGAAAAGCAATTTGGACATCTTTTGGACAAAAATATGAGAGCAAATGCAAGAAGGGAAGATTACTTGACTTTTAACACCACGTTGGATGCATGTTCTTGGCTTAGAACTTAAATTATATTGTAGATCAACTTCTTATCTTTCTGGAACATCTTGAATCATCCCAATTGGAGTTCGGATGCGAGAGTTATGACCTTTTTATCAACAAAGATCAAAGTTAAGAGTTGTCATGCTTCCCATTTACATAACATCTACTTCGAGCCCGATTTCAGCCTTTATCCGAACGGAATCTATCAATCCTCAAAGAATGAAAGTTTTAGATCTCATCGATATCTTCGATTTGATAGGTGGAAGGCCTCGTAAATCCTTCCGGATCAAACGTTATGCCTATTTTCCCAAAGGACATCGCAGTAGAAAACAGCGTAGCACGGACCGCGATATAAATGAACTACGCATAGCTCGAGGCGCGTTGGGCCACCAAAATGTCTGACACTGAAGCGCAGGGCGCATCCAAAATGGCCTAGGAACAACGTGGGGCACGCCGATCGGCGAGGGGACATCTGTTTTGGGTTATTTGGTGTCCAATTTGAGCTAGAATATGATTCTTAGTTGCTTAACTTGCTAGGGTATCCATTAGAACTATAAATACTTGAGTTTATCTTGGATTGGGAAGCTAGTTTTGGAGGATTCCATTAGATTAGATTAGAGTAGATTAGGAGCAAAACCCTAGTTCTTATGAGAGTTGGAGATTGAAACAACTTGGAGACCATTGAAGATCAAGAGCAGGAGCTTGAGGAAGATGGAGATTTGCTGACAACAAATTTATTCTTTACTCTACTCCTATTTTTGTCTTTTAATGTGTATTCAAGTGTGGATTCTTAGTTTTAATTCAATGAACTAATTCTTTGTTTGAGATTACAATGGATCTTATTGTGTAGTTTATTTTAATATGCTTCGCTATCAATTGTTATGTACTATTGTGAGGATTGTCTATTATGATTTGGACTTAATTGCTTAATTGCCTACCTAACAATTACTGTGATAATCTATATGAACTCGAGAGATGAAGTATAGATTTAGACCTGATCATGATGGCATGTGTTGTGATTTCTGCATAGATGGAATTCATGATTCGTGTTTAGGATAGAGATATGCATTTACGCCATATGTAATCTTATAGAGAGCTTGTGCTTTAAATCCTTTTTAATTATAATTAACATAGAGATATAGTGGATTAGTTAATTAGGGTGTCTTGCTTACTTCTATCATCTGTGGATTTAAGTGAGTATGGGTATTATGCATCGAGAGGTGGTTTTATCTGCTTTAGTGTTCTTGATTAACAATTCGGGATAGAGAATAATTGATGAGAAGTGTGTTAACTTAAATGAAACAATACGTGAAGTTGTGAATCTTAAATCTCCGTAATCTTAATTTAACTAGTGGTAATTAGAATTAGTTTACTTATAATTTGAAATTCATTCGTTTAAATAAGATTGAGTTGATTACGGGTTAGTACTTGGTGATTTTTATTAAATAATTCCTCGTGGGAACGATACTCTACTTTCACTTTATTACTTGTTGACCACGTATACTTGCGTGTTGTGCGTAATTAGATTTTACCCAACAAGTATTACATGAAAACTACATCATTAAAACTTTAGCAGCCCAGAAAACTTAAGGATCATGAAATTATTTGTGGTCAAACTTGGACCCTGGTAACTGCCTATGCATTTCTGGGTTTGGGCTCAAGAACATGAAGAACACCTATAGCGACAGTCCTGTCGCTATAGGCTCCTTTAGCGACAATTAATTTTAGAAAATAATTATTTTAATATATAAATTGAAATAAATGGGTTTTAATTATTAAAAATACAAAATAAATTCATAAAATTATTTTAAAGTCCAGAAAATGAATTTTTAATAATTTTGAATATATTTCATAAATAATTAATATTTTTGGAATAAAGATGATATTTAATTTATTTAATTATAATATTAAATAAATTATTTAAAAATGATTTTAATACATAAAAATTATGAAAAATTATATTATGGTGTTAGAAAATATTTTAGGTTATTTTAATAACTTTTGATATTTTATGATGAAAAATATTTTAGGTTATTTTAATAACTTTTGATATTTTATGTTGAATTTTATTAATAAATTAATATTAATGGTAATGGATTTATTTAATGAATATATTAAATAAATTATGGAATAATAGATTTAATGATTTATAAATCATATAAAAATGATTTAAGTGTTATAAAAATATTTTAAGTTATAAAAGATAACTTTTGATATTTTGTCATAAAAATATTAATATTTTAATATTAAAAGCAATTATCAGATAATGAATTTAATTGTTTAAAAATCATATAAATGTGATTTTAAGGTATTAAAAATACTTTGATATATTATAAATAAATTATAATATTATGACATGTATTTCATTAATATTTAATATTAAATAAATATTAATGATAATAGAATGAAGTTGTATTTAAATAATTTAAATACGAGTTTAATGATTGAAAAATCTTGATAAATGATAATAATTATCTGAAAATTAGTGTGAGCTTATGAAAATTATTTTGACTGATAATAAACTATCTACGATATTTTGTGAACCAGTTTAGACCGAGCCTTAGTAATATTATGCTCGAGTATTGTTTGACTAAGCCGTCGGGATGTTAGAGTTATACCGAACTCAACTCAGACTAAAATAGTTTGACTTGATACTAGGTCTTATGTGTGTTATAGACTGATAGGCTTATGTGATAATGTGTTTAGGTTATTTTAAATACTGTGATGATATTATTCTAACTTAGAAATAAATATTATTAATATTAGGTCTTCAGACAAAGCTTATTAAATTGCATAGCGGTAATCAACGGTTCAGAAAAGTTTTTCTTAACTCGACCTCGAGTTGTATTATTCAATTATACTTGTGGTTAATCATTTCTGATTGCCATGCCTAAGAATTATTAAATTGCACTATGTGCATACTGCATGTATTCATCAGGTATGAAAGGCTGATCACCTTCATTATCATTCGGTCCAGATATATATATGTTCACGTTTAATGTTCATTCAGCTATGTAAAATTTGTTCATGCTAGTTCACAATTATATTGTAGAACTTTAGCCAGCTTATTGTTCGAATCTTTCTATCATGATATATCTTTAATTTATTGAACTTAAACTTGCTGGGCAATCTTATTGCTCACCATTGCTATATCATGATTAACATTGCAGATTAAAACGAATACGTCGGTTACAGGAAAGGACAAAGCCAAGTTCAGCTTGGGATTATTTGTGCAGTTAAATTGTAATAGTATAGTATGATAATAATGTTATATGTTAGACATGTTATGAATTGTGTATAAGTTAAGGTTACTCGACCTTGGGAATAGTGTGTAAAGTTTATTGTATAAATAATTTATGTTTATATCTTCCGCAATAGAAATAGTTGTAGAATGATTGAACCGGATCCGCGGTGATTCGTGACCCGAATTTGGGTCTCTCACACTTACTGCACTTAGTGCTTCGCACTATATCTGCCTATGATATTAGTGCTTCACACATGTCATCATTTCCATACGGTGGGACGCGTTGTATATGAATATATGTTGTGTGGTCCCTCCACCAGGAGACTATTATGTCGGTGTTTGATTACTGGACTCGTAGGGAGACTAATTCCAACGAGGCTCATGAAAGGCACCACCTAGATTCGCTCCAATTGAAAGACTGGATTAATTTCCCGTCATATAAATTTTGATGATCTGGGAACCTTCATGCCAAAAAGCCGCGAGAGTAGCCTAAGATAGGTCAGCCTCTGATAAACCAAATGCGTGGGGAAGTCTCTTCATACCTTCCCATTTTTAATTACTTGTAATTTCATTTCCATATCAATCTCAAATGTAATGGAAAATATAAAGGAATATGTATACATGCATTCCCTCTTTATATCAAAACCTGTCATGCTATCTTATCATTTAAACAACTGACATCCGTTTTGCAGGATAATACTCCTAAACGGACACATTACATAGCATGTAACATTTCCTACATTCCCTCAAGACTAAACTACATAAGTCTTTTTGTAGGGAAACAATTGGTCATGTTACCCGGTCATAGTCCAAAAAGGTATTAAGCCTACAGCCAAGCATGGCTATGTCTGGCCAGTCTAATCCTACTCTTGTTTCTTGCGAGGAGTTCTAAGGGTTAAGTAATCAAATTACAGAGTTGACTATTCTGCTCAAAGAACTACACAAGTCCACTCAGGGTCCACAAATACCCATCAACATAGAATCCTCTTCACATGGAGGAACCCAAGGTCCGGACAAAGAAGTTCCAACACCTGAGTCTGATAAAACCAACAAAACCCCCGAAATCACCCATCTTAAAGAAGATCCAGACACCGATGATATTAGGAAGAAAGTGCTACAAATTGAAGAGACCATTCGGTCCATCAAAGGGATTGGAGCACACGGAAGTGTTTCATATTCAGACCTTTGTATCTTCCCCGAGGTTCATTATCCGAAAAAATTCAAGACTCCCGATTTTGAAAAATATGATGGATTGGGAGATCCTTACACTCACTTAAAGGTATTCATTGGAGAGCTCGGATCTTATGCCAAGGATGAAATGCTCAAAAATGTAGCTATTTCAGAAAAGTCTGACTAGAGAAGCTAGAGCATGGTACACCAGATTACACAACTCCAAAACTCATATCTGGGAGGAGTTCGCCCATCCTTTCCTTAGTGAATACATCTTTCAAACTCAGATGGCTCCAGACCGGTACCAAATTACCAAGGTCAAGAAATAAGTCAATGAGTCATTCAGAGAGTATGCCCAAAGATGGAGGTGTCTGGCTGCTCAAGTTATTCCCTCTATGACTGAGTCTGAATGGTGATGACCTTCATAGACATTCAAGAAGCTCCCTTTTAGTTGGCATAAGCAAGCCATTCTCTGAAATGATCAAACACGAAGAAATGGTTGAAATAGGATTGAAATCAGGGAAGATTCAAGACATTGCCGCGCTAAAAGTTGTAGTTGAGCACATCCAGTCTAGAAGTTATGGAAACAACCCCCGAAGGGTCCATAAGAAGAAAGAAGAGGATGTTTCCTTGATACTACAAGGACAAAAAGGCAATCAAAATATGCCTATTCAGAGGAGAAACTATTCCCCTTTCCAAGAACAGTCTTCAAACCCTCCCTTGCCAAAAAGTGGAGAAGTCAGACGTACCCGAGTGTTCACACCCTTAGGGGATTCACTAGCCAACATTCTCAAACTTCTGACAACTCAGAAGAAAATTACTCATCTTCTTCCACCAGCCAACCCGAGTGAGAAAGGTTTTATTTCAAGCAAGACATGTGTTTACCATGCTGGAGCTACAGGCCTGACACGCAGGATTGTTGGGCCCTTAAGCATAAAATCCGGGATTTAATTGACAATGGTGAGATTGTGATAACCAAACCCGATCAAACTCACGTTCAAGACAACCCTCTTCCTCAACACAAGGAAGAGGAGGTTTACATGATTAACTAGAGTAGTGGATAGAGCTCCAATTATGTTGGTGGTTCATCCCAAACCAGCAAGGATAGTGTTGACAGATGGGATTATGCACAATTCCAGTTCATGATGGAATGAGAAATGAAGGCTCTTGCTGAACAAGTCAATCAATTGGCAGAACTGGTGGTTCATCAGCAATAAGTCACACGTCAATTATTCAGTCAGGAGCATGCTAGCCTCCTTCCTCTTCTTACAAGTACTATACCACTTGCTCCAGAAAGTGAAACATTGGAGGATAGGATTGCAAAAAGAGCAAAAGCCAAAGCCCATCAGGATTTCGCCAACAAAAGGGAATTCACCTATATAGGTTAACCGATGGAAGAGATATTGCAAATACTGATTAATGAAGGACAAATCATAGCACTGCTACCTCCAGTCAACCCACGATCAAGACGGTTTGATGCTAATGGAGTATGTCAATTGTGACAACCCGAGAATTTAGACAAATTTATTTAAAATCTTAAATGATTAAATTAAGGTTAAATAATAGACCTAGACAGAAAATAAGTATATGGATTTAACATTTCTGTGAAGGATTTTTAAGGATTTAAAATTTTTTGTGGAGAATTATTAAGGTTAAGTGTATGAGGGTATATAAATATGTGTATGTGGTTTTATGTGTATAGTTTGTGGTTAAGGGTCAAGGGTTGATCAGATAAATTATATCAGTGACAAACCCTAAGTATATTTTAAGAACTTCAACAATCAGTTAGAAAACCTTAACGATTGATAAGAAACCCTAATATCGGTTCTAGAAACCCTAATTTCAGTTTCGAGAATCTGAAACCCTAATTCGTTATATTAAAACCCTAATTTGGGAACTTAAAGGTTAAGTAGAAAGGTTTATATGTTATTGATTATATCTAGTTATGGAAAAACCTAACAATCAGTGAGAAACCCGTAATTATTAAGTTAGGAACCCTAATGTTTAATTAGGGAAAAACCTAATTGCTAATTTGGAAATTTTTAATGATAATTAGGAAACATTGATCCTAATTAGCAAGCCTTAAGGAATGACTATGAACCCTAAAATATTGTTTGATAGCCATATGTTAGGGCTCATAGATCCTTGTGTGTTAATGATTTGTGGAGTTTTAAGTTATAGACTTGTAGTATGCCATGTGGACTATACGGAACTTGAATCATGGTCATATATCTGTCCCGGATTACAAGTTATGAGTGGTCAAAGTCGGTTGACCGATCATGGAAAAGCGGATTCTGGGCAAACCCGAAACCTGCAATTTCGGCGACCACTTTTGAAGCCCTAGATCATGCTGATGTTTGATAGTTAGTCCATGTTGTTATTTAGATGTTGTAGTCTGACATATGGACTACACATACAAGTCATTAGAACACTTAGATCATGACCAAGGTGAAAGATAATCAAGGTCAAACTTGGGTTGACCATCTGCCTAAGAACATTTCTGGAAAACCCAGAAATGTTCAAGAACAACCCTACGGCATACTTTGGTGGCTCGAGATCTTGAGGTTGTGTTGTTGTTAGACTGACCTGATGTTATGTTATTATTCCTTGATACAAGGACTACATGACTGAACCTTTAGATCACACAAAGAAGACCCAGGATGAAAGATATGAGGATCAAAAACTGGTACATTGCATCTGTTCTTCATTTCTGGGTAACCCAGAAATGAAGAACAACTCTGACAACATATTGGAGAGCTTATATCTCTCTGATTTGTTGTAGTTTAGCTATGAAATCGATTAGTAATTGAAGTATTACACTTGTACTACAACATTAAAACCTTAGCAAGCCAGAACACTTAAGGACATCTATAGCGATAATTTCGTCGCTCAAGAACACCTATAGCGACAGTTTCGTCGCTATAGGGCCCTTTAATGACACTTTATTTATAAAATTAATTATTTTATTTAATAAATTCTTAAAAATTATTTTAGTTATTCAGAATTCATAATAAATTCTTAAAAATTATTTGAAAACCTAAAAATGGGGTTTTTATAATTTTGAATATATTTCATTATTATTTAATATTTTGGAATAATAATGGTATTTAATTTATTTAATTATTATATTAAATAAATTACTTAAAAATAATTTTAATACTTGAAAAATCATTTAAAAATATATTAAGGTATCTGAAAATATTTGAAGTTATTTTTAATGACTTTTAATATTTTGTGATGAATTTAATTAATAAATTAATATTTAAATGATTGATTTAATAAATAATTATATTAAATAAATTATGGAAAAATAGAATTAATGTTTTAAAAATTATATAAAAATGATTTGAAGGTTATACAAATATTTGAAGTTATAAAATATAACTTATGATGTTTTGTCAATAAATACATTAATATTTTGATATTAATGGCAAGTATTTTGATAAGGGATTTGATTGTTTAAAAATCATTTAAATGTGATATTAGGGTATTAAAAATACTTTGAGATATTATAAATAATTTATGATATTAATACATGAATTTCATTAATATTTGATATTGAATAAGTATTAATGATTATATAATTATGTGGTATTTAAATCAGATAAATATGATATTAATGATTGAAAAATCATAATAAATGATAATAATTACTTGAAAATTATTATAAGCTATGGAAAAATATTTTGACTGATAAATAAATTATCTAAGATATTTGTGAACCAGTTTAAGTTGAGTCTTAAGTAAAATAGGCTCGATATTATCCGATTAGGCAATCGAGATGTCAAAATAGTACCGAACTCAACTCAGACTACAATAGTTTGACTTGATACTAGGTCTTAAGTGTTTTATAGACTGATTGGATTACATGCTAATGTGTTTAGGTTATTTTATAATTGTATATAACAGTATTAACTGTGAGGATATTATTTTAATATTGGAGATCAGTATTATTAATATTAGGTCTTCAGATAAAGCTAAATATACTGAGTAGATGTAATCGGTGATAAATCGTCAATCCATCGACGTCATCATCACCTCATGATCCAATGAAATGGAGACACTTGAGTGCGGTGAAACGGTAGCTTCGAACAACATACTGAGATAACCCAGGGACAATGACAGAGGATGATAGAGAAGAACACCTTAAAGCCCCAACCATGCACAATCTCTCGGTACTCTAGATGAAGAGTCTGATATAGAGAGTGGATGTTGAACCAGTTCCCTCGAGGATGCGTAAAATTGGGAACCTATATCACAAAAGCAAATCAACATCAGAATCTTTGTTCCTCATCAATAGGAAAAAGGAAGATCAAACCTATCTTTTACCTCGTTCGCATGAAAGTAGACTAATGGGTGGCGACTCAAATCACCCAGAAGCTCTGGGATCGTCACATTAATTCCTAGAAGATCCATACGGGGAGTATGAGCAGTAGAAACGGGGGCCACAATCGGTACATCCTCCTCCTCGTCCTCGACATCCGGTACCTCAACCTGGATAAGACGAATCACTGCCTCCACCAAACAACGAGGTCATCTAAATACACGAGGCTGAGGCACATCTGAAGCCCTCCTCCTCACACCTAAAGTGGTCCTGCGGGAACTACTCGGCTAATCCGAATCCATATATCTGGACACAAGTCTCCAAATCACCTCAGAAAGGGTGTGGTAAATTCTAACCTAGATCTTTTTAAATGCATTTTATGACTATATGCATGCATGCATTACTTTAACATAACATACGCCTACAGTAGAGTTAAAAATGCATGACTACTCAATGCCTAGGCTCATGGAAAAATTTCGCCAGAGTCTCATTTGTAAAAAGGACTATCCATATGCACATATGCATGAATAGGTGGCCATTCAATAGCACACCAACTCAAAATCATAAACACCATATATGCATAAAAATATCAAAGTCCAAATCTGTAAGGGTAGCTTAATTACCATGATTACTTTACTTTACAGCCTTTACTCGTTTGTCCTCAAATAGGATAAGGAATAGTAGAAAAAAGGTGTTAATTTGACTGTTTCAAAAGTCAAAATTTTCACATCATTACGTTTAGCATGGTTAAATACTAACATTTGTTATGTTAAATATTTTTTATCAAGTCATATGAGCATGCATATTCACTACTACGCGTTTAGAAGAATTTCATGTGGTAACTCATTTTCTGAACTCAGCAGATCTGAAGAAGAATTCTCGGATTCTCTGTGTGGCGCAACTTGAAAATAACTTCTGAAAGGGAAATGACCTATAAATACACCCACGGATAGCCGTAGGTGTACCTGCGACTGCCGCAGATGTACCTACGGATGTCTTAGGTGGGTCCCACCCCTCCAGCTCGGTCCAGTTTGAGTTACAAAGGAGGTCTCATAAGTTAAAAAAGTCAAATCAGGAAACAAGATGCTACGCGATTAAGCAGAAAAGCCTGAAATCCTGATTTTCAGAGACCAAACTGCGGGTCTACATATCACACATTGGTATTCACCCAGACATAGGGTTCATAACACCGATGATCACAGTTGTTGCAAACTACACTCAATAATACCTCACAAAGGTCCAATGCCATCAACATGGGGTTGTTATTCCAATTACGACCTCTCCCCAGCGGGAACTTCATACATCTCATCCGTTGAAGTACATTTCAACGAAGGTCAAGCAACCTTGACGTCATTCAGCCGTTGGCAAGTAAATCCAGCGAAGCATCAGAGGTGGTCCGATGATCTCAGTCGTTGAAGTACATTTTACCAAAGGTCAAGCAACCTTGATGTTCTTAAGTCGTTGATAAGTAAATATAGCGAAACATCAGAAGTAATCCGATGATCTCAGTCATTGAAGCACATTTCAACGAAGGTCAAGCATCCTTGACGTTCATCAGCCGTTGGCAATTAAACCCAACAAGGCGTCGGAGATGGTCCGATGATATTATCCATTGAAGTACATTTTAATGAAGGTCAGACAGCCTGACAACACAACCTGTTGGCAGTAACTCCAGCAAAGCATTGGAAGGACCTGGCAATACAAACCAGAGAAAATCATCCTTATCGGGGAGGACCGAGGATGTAATCTATTATACAAATCTTTATCAGATAAAACATCATTCCCCAAGAGTCTCTTGTACATGAGAAGAACATCTGCGGTAGAAGGTCTGTACCCAGGATTAAGGACTTTGGTGATAACCCCAATGTTAACATCCTAGAAGTTCCTATGAGGTTTGGAGTAGACATTCAAACAGTTTATCAGGATCATCAGTGATAACTCCAGTTCCAACCAGAAAGCGTGGGAGCAGATAGTCATCACATCACGTTGGAAAATAGTCCAACAAACCACATTCAACATACATTTGTATCATGTTGCATTATATTGCATCAGGATTATCATGTCACATTTCAAGTGTCTAGTATTCTTTACCCTATACATGCCATTACACCGCATGAATATGATAAAGAGGGGCATCTGTAGACACTCAAAATTTTGTATTCCTGTTGCTAACCATGCAGGAAGGCAGAATCGTCTTCCAGAGATAACCCTGGAGGTCAAATCAGCTCAATCCCAGAGATAACCTGGAATACTCAGTTTTCCATCTAGGAGACAACCCAGAGATACTCAGTTCCAGTCCTGGAGACAACCCCGGGAGAGACTGTTCCAACCTCGAAGATAACCCCGAAGGATGCAGTTTCAATTCCGGAGATAACCCTGGAGAAGTCTATTATAATTCCCAAAAGTCAGCTTTAACCTCAGAGATAACCCCGAGGCCCTCAGTTACAACCCCGGAGATAACTCCGGGAGGTTAGGCACACCTCAGAGACAACCCTAAGGACATTTGGTACCTACAGTAGCCCAATCTCAGAGATAACCCGAGAAACGACTGTTAAATCAGCCCAAAGCCAGAGATAACCCTGGTGAGGGGAAAAATCATCATTTTGCCACCTCGATCCCACATTCACGCAGTCTTAGCATCATTTCACACCACATTCTACACAGAAGTGTCCCACAAGAACCATAGCTCAAATCCCGAGTGACTACTGCACAAGACAACACATTAGAAAGAATTTAAAGACTTGAAGATTTGGTCATGGACCCATCTTCCTGGCTTCGTACAACCTTTTATCCCATGTCATTATGTAGCTCTCGACAACAGCATTCCGGAAAGGTATTATACGCCTCAATCGGATGCCCGGATTGAAAGTTATGAAGGTTGAAGCGGACAAGCATATTGAATGTGTGTGTATGCTCGAGACGGCGAGGCCCACTTGAGCCGGGGCATCCTGGTAGCCACAGTACACTTTAGCTCCCCTCTATAAATAGAGGGCTTGGGGTGGCCATTTTATAAGAGAAAAAGGCGAGAAAGTCCTGTCCAATTTGCTCTGTACACACTTTAAACTGAGTGCTTTCTTTTTCCAAACACTTGTGAGCTTGTTGTAGACACTCGAATTTTTTCTGCATGCCTGTTACTAACATTGCAGGAGGGCAGAATTGTCTTTCAGAGATAACCTTGGAAGACAACTCAGTTCAATCCCGGAGACAACCCTGGGATATTCAGTATTACCATCTCGGAGATAACCCCAAGATATCCAGCTCAGACCCAGAAATACCACCGGAAGTTTCAACCTCAGTCCTGGAAATAACACCGGGAGTTTCAGTTTCAACCTCGGAGATAACCCCAAGGAATGCAGTTCAAATAACAGAAATCACAACGGAGAAGATCGTCTCATCTCGGAGATAACCCCGAGATATTCAGTCTCAGCCACAAAAACAACACAGGGAAAGATAATATCAACCTCGGAGACAACCCCAAGGCATACGGTTGAAGTTCCAGAGATAACCCCGGAAATGCTTGTTTCAAACCCATGCAATCATCTTCAAACACTCGGCAAAAGCCCCAAGGCACTCATCCCCCAAGCCCAGAGATAACACCAGGAAGTCAGGCACATCTCAGAAATAACACTGAGGATGATCAACACCTGTAGTAGTCCAATCTCAAAGATAACCCTGAGCAACGACCGCTAAAATAGCTCAAACCGGAGATAACCCCGGTGAAGGGCAGGACCATTATTTTGCCATCCCAGTCCCACATTGCGTTGTCTCAACAACAACATACATACATTCTACACATCAATATCCTACAAGAACCAAAGAGCGCCAATCCCGAGTGACTACTGCACAAGACAGCACACCGAATAGAATTTAAAGCTTGAAGACATAGGGCATGGTCCCATCTTCCTGACTTCGTACAACCTCTAATCCCATATCATTGTGTAGCTCTCAACAACAGTATGCCGTAAAAGGTCTTATAAATATGTTGTTGTCGAACTCTGTTCGATGAGCCTGAATTTTACATCCGGTGCGTTTACTGCTTATATATATATATATATATATAGCAACAAATCGCCGAAATGATAAACCGAGCCGGGATCGATATATATCTTGTGCATTTACCACTTATATATATATATTTACATTTCTGTCAGGCCTGGAGTTTACTTCGTGGCCTTTTACAGCTTTCTTTACATTTCGTCCCGCCTGGAGTTTACTTCGGGGGTTTGATCAATTTTACGGCTTTATTTACATTTCTGATCCCCCGTGGAGGTGCTTCGTGATGGTTGATCATGTCTATATATATATATATATATATATATATATATATATATATTTACCGCTTTTATATATTTACATTTCCGATCCCCCATAGAGGTGCGTCGTGGTGGGTGATCATGTCTGTATATATATATTTACAACTTTTATATATAAAATTGCTTACGGCTTTTCATACAAATTGCGGCATCATGTGAGCCTAAGAATCATTTGATCACAGATTTAGTCTAGTGAATCTAGATTCGGTTCCCGTGATGAACATTTTCAGCTGTAAGTAGCTTGTAAATTTATTCACGGTGTTTGGATTTCCTTAGATGGCTTTCATACCGATGAGGAATTTGAAAGTAGTATGCATACAAGCCAATCATGTTTGATGATAAAGCATATACTTTGTAACATTCTTATTCATTTATTAATAAAAAGTATTTATTTATTAAAGACTTTTATTTATCTACATGATGGTGTTTTATAATATGTGATAAACCCATAGTTTTAAGCAATGCTTTTAGAATAATAATGATGATCATTCTAATGAGATCTAAATTCTTAGAAAGCTTAAAACTAAAATAGTTCCCAATCGTTGGATCACTAAATAAGGGATTAGTGAATCCGGATAGATTGGTACATACGTTGCTTGCTCATTGGATGAGGATGATTGATCTCATGATCATTTGTGTGGAGACACTAAAGCAAGTATGTAGGTGCTTATTAGAGAATAAGTTCACTGAACGTGGATCGCTAAGGAATACCTAATGGAGTTTTACTTACCTGTCAATAGGAATTCCTATAGTGATAGTAGTACAAGTGATCCTTGGACTTGAGATCATCATAGTATCTTGTGTATGATGAGTTATACTTTGACTTATTCCTTAAGACCCTTAGGGTATATCAAAGGGTATGCTTAGGTATAATAAGTTGTACATGGAGATAATGTATGATCAATAAAGAATCTACCACTTCTAGTAAAAGAAGAGAAATGTCCTATGTGATTCGGTAAATGACAACCCAGTAGTCCTTGGCAAAGGCAGAATAAAATTAGAAAGGAGTTTCTAATTTGCATTATTTGGAGTTGTGCATTTAAGAATCGAAATACATATAATTAAATAAAATAAGACTTGACAGTAATTCCATATCTTATATTTAATTGGGACATTGTATGGTGGAAGGATTGAATTGTACGGTAACTATTTACTCAAAGGTTCTTTTATGATTAATGTTGAAATCTATATTATCTAGAAAGTCGTTAATCGCTAGGGAGACTTATCCCTATTGTAGAATAAATATTATATATTTAAATAAATTAATAATTTAATTTATTTATTTAAATAAGATTAGAATTGTTCTAATTGATTTATTCACAATAATAGGTTTAATATGGAGAACCTAAAGGGTCACACCATAAAAGGAAGAATAATTATTTAAGAAGTTAATGGCATAATCGTAATAATAAAAGTTAAGTATATTTAATTTAATCTATGGTGATAGAATAAATTAAATAGCTTAATATTTATTATTTAATATTTTAGAAATATTAAATACAAATTAATAAGAGAGTCTTATTATTATTATTACTATTATTATTATTTAATTCCTGAAGGAATTTGGGAATTAATTAATAAAAGTACTCTCATATATTCTTAATAAGATTAGGAGGTAAATTAATTAAAAGATTTTAATTAATCATTCCTAATAAGATTAGGAGCCTAATTAATTAAAGAATTTTAATTAATTAAAATAAACCCAATTCCTTAATTGTTAAGGAGGGTTGCCTACATCTATAAATAAGAGGATTCTTATTATGGGTGAGGGGGTAGTTTACGTTTTCATAGAATACGTAATTCCAATAGTTGGGAGAGTACACCCTTTCTATGAGAGATAGAAAAACTAGGGTTTTGTCAAATATCCATCTTCTTGAATCCTTCTTCTTCTTTGGTGGATCACCTCTAGAGGCCAAACATTTGGGTGGCTAACGTTGATCAAAGGAAGGAACCAAACCCGGTGGATTCAAGTTGAACGCGAAAGGATTTGGAGGTGAACTTGTACTTGAGGAAGCTCGAACCTTCAAGGGTATGATTTTATTCTTTGTTTTTTTGTTTAATTTATAATTATGCATAAAGGATGATCCGGGTATATGGTTTGTAAAATTTTAAACTCTGATGTTTACACGTTTCTGCTTATTTTGTGCAATTTGATTGCGTTCATGAATATTACAAACCTAACAGTGGTATCAAAGCCAAACCTTTATACGAATTATTAATTATTTTAATTTAATATATATATTGATATGTGTTTAGAACAATTTAATTGGGCATAATTTTGTTATATAAAATTTAAAAAAAAACAAAACAAAACAAAAACAAAAAATAAAAACCGGAAGCTTGTGATATTCCGCGAACTATATTTCAATTTTTTTGCTGTGATTCGCGGTTCAAGGGAATGCTGATTCCGTGATTTGCGTGGACCAAGTCTGAATCAAAATGGCCATTTTAATAAATCCTGCTTGATCATTGGGACTTTGGCCACGTAATCAATCATAATTTTAGAATCTTGCTTTCCTGTTATCACATTAACGCAAGGCAAGGGATATCACGTGATTACTTTTCTTTGGTTTCTTCAAGGAATGGTATTATATATTACATATATATATAATATATATTCTCTATAATTTTATAATTAAAACAAATAGTTTATTTTAATTTTAAAATTAGATTTCATGCTAACTAATTGGAGTTGAAATTGGATTCTATGTTTCCTTAAATAAAGGAGTTTATTTAGATATGAAATAAGATTTCATATTATTCAAAATAAAGGAGTTTATTTGTGAATAGGAAAGAGAATCCTAATTTCCTTAAATAAAAGAGTTTATTTAGATATGAAATAAGATTTCATATTATTCCAAATAAAGGAGTTTATTTGTGAATAGGAAAGAGAATCCATGTTTCCTTTAATAAAGGAGTTTTTTTTACATGGAATTGAATTCTATAATTAATTAAAATAAAGGAGTTGATTTTGATTAAAGATTTTGATTAAAATAAAATAGTTTATTTTATTCAAAATTGGATAAATTAAAATAAAATAGTTTTATTTTGATTTAAATTTGGATTAAAATAAAGGAGTTTATTTTGATTCAAAATTAGATTTTATACCAACTAAATTTTCCCATTAAATGATATCAATATATATATTGAATATTTATTATTTATTAGATGAATGTTATTTATTGATGCATATGGTGATGTGTATGATAATAAATGGGATTGATTATGGACTATTGACCAATGTGATTGGATTTTATTTTAGTTGGATGCATGAATGTATGAGTTTTATTAAATGGGGTCTGCATACCTCGCCTTCTATAATTTTTCTTAATATAAATTCTATCTCCCTCCTATGTACTTCCCCTTGACTGCTGATCAAGGTTTCTATTTATTTTAAATATTTTTTGTGACACCCCCAAAATAGGTCTACATCCCCCATTCTGAGTTGTCAATACACGGTACAGAAACAACTACAACTTTATTATTACAATAGTAAAGCTGTGAGTTTAAATACGAGATATTGCCATCTAGACAATATCCACATACAAATAAATCCTCATCATAATTATTGATACATTATTTTACAACAATGGTGAGGACTACTAAACAACTCTCCCTAGAACTTTCATTCCATACCCCAGACTTCGTTACTTTTGCTATATTCTCGCCTCACGAGAAGAAAAATGGAACAAAAAGGAAAAGGGTGAGCTCGACTTAGCCGAAGAAGAATATTATGACTAAGATAATATACAACAAAATTATCGTTAGTCTTCAACAGGAAAAATATAATAGAATACAATAGACAACAAGTTTTAAATCAATATTCGCAATGAAATAATAATTCATTAGAAGAGTTAAGTAGAGAATGCAAACTACTATCTTCTATGTATGAATTTTAAAGTTCATCGTCTATTTTTATCCCCTGTAGCATCAATCAATATATATATCGGGATCAAATATTCATCCTTGCACTCTGTGCCAAGGACATTCACCGATTGGTCATGTTCATCTAACACACTGTTCATCTTTGCACTCTTGGCCAAAGATATTCATCATAAATCATTCATCTTTGCACTCATCGCCAAAGATATTCATCATAAATCATTCATCTTTGCACTACTGGCCAAAGATATTCAATAATATCATCATTTAAGACCGAGGATGATGAAAATATTTTTAAAAAACGAATCCGATGAATCAAAATGACAAGGATTAAGGATTAAGGATTCGTACTTTGTTTTATCCACGTCCAAAAATACCTCAAAAATAATCATAGTGGCGTAAAATTGAAGAATGATCAAAACATGGATACAATCAAAGCTAGTATCCACAATAGATATTTTGAGACGAAAAGAAAATTTTTATTTTTCGATGAATAGTGCCATGATTCGTGAATAGTGCCGTGGTATCGTGAATAGTCAAGTATCGTGAATAGTAACCGACACCAAAAGTTCCAAATTTGATAAAAACTTCCAACCAATATTTCGGCATAATGATATTGAAGAAATAATATCATTTTCGAATAAAATAACATCCTTACCTCGAAAGATCAAGATTTAACCGGAATCTTGGATATAGACTATATCTTGAACTTTCACCGTATAGCAATACTCAAAGTATACTCAAAATACTCACAAGAATACGCTCGATAATATAGAGAGAGAAACTTGATTTACGGTGTGATTTTCAATTCTAACCTAAGCACCTATTTATAGGAAATTGCTTAGAACACCAAAGCGTAAAAATTTAATATAATATTAATATATATAAAAATATTATCGTATTCCTTGAAATCTTAATCTCAAAGCAATTCACACATGCCAACCTTCTAGAAAAAAATAAAAAAAACGTTTTTCTAATTTAAAATAATTTAAACTTCCAAAATCAATTATTTGAACTTGAACTTTAATAATTCATAATAAATAGGCCTTTGATCAGAAAATTTGAATCTCTTGAGTTTTTATAGGAAATTCAATTCTCTACAACTTTACAGAAGAAAGTTTTCCAAATTTCCAACAGAAATTGACCAAAATCCACAAACGGGTGATTTTAGAAATTTATACTCAAATTTCAAATCAATAAATGGGGTCCACCGACATGTTTAACATGTTTTAAACATTTATTGCAACAAAATACTCTTCCTCCTCGTATACTCATATATCCCACATTCGTTGTAAAATATCACCATTATTATATTATTAAAATATAATAATATATATTTAAATGAATTATTTTATCGTAA
Organism: Panax ginseng; assembly: GCA_020205605.1. NCBI lineage: Eukaryota > Viridiplantae > Streptophyta > Magnoliopsida > Apiales > Araliaceae > Panax > Panax ginseng. The sequence continues at coordinate 93,176,704 of CM035140.1, forward strand.
AAAGATAAAATTTTAATTTTCAACAATTGTCACATTAAAAATTTTCTCCATCTATATCCACATAAAATCAATATTTTCCTCATCATATGAATTAATAATTAATTATTCACAAATAATATTATGAGAATCACAATATTGACAACCCAGCAGGTTCAGGAAGAGGGGCTTTCAATAAGAATTTCTCCTTCTTGCGCCGCAATTAGGTGACCAAACCTCTCCTTAGCAGAACTTTCTAGACATTGCCAATAATGTTATCTAATAATATTATTCGAGATAATATGAATTATTGTTTCGACAATGAAAATACTATGTAATGACAATTATTAAAACAACAACAATATAAAATATCAACGCAAAGAATTATTGAATCAATAAAATAAAAAACCTTTGAGCAGTAATTACGTAACCATTATTGAGTAGTGCCTTCTTACGTAAGAGTCAATAATTGGTGCAATACCGTGCTACTGAATTCAACAACAGCGACATCGTGTGTTTTAACCACCGGATATTCCAACGGTGTAAATCAGCGGTAACAACTTCTGCTAGTTATTTTTAAACAACTTATATTTGTCATTTTCTTCCTCCAATCGCTTTTCGTTATGGGGCCCACACATGGTGCTGTTGTAAATGCGAATATACCCGAAGCGATCTGAATATTCCACGACCAAACGAATATTCCCCGACAACAATGAATATTTTATAACCACTTGCTTATTTTGAAAAATTTGCGTATTTTACCCGTAACTATCCACATTAATCACATTAACCCTTACTATTTCAAAATAATAATTAGAGGAAATTAAATTTCATTTATTAATTATTTGGGATCTTACAGTTTTGTAATAGGAATAGTTAGAATTAAATTTTAAAGAATTGGAGATCAAGGAGCAAGGAGCGCGTGAAGACCCGTTTGTAATGGTGCCCGGGTTTAAATGTAATAGTTATATTTAAATATTAATTTTTGCACCCCTAGGGTTTGACCTTTTGGTTCACTTGGTGGCTCTAGTGAACCAAACTAGAATAAAAGTCCATAATCAACCCAGGTAGAATATAGTATTCTATATGTGCATGCTTATACTATATATATATATATATATATATATATATATATATATATATATTATATTATACAAACATGCTTCGCATGTTAATTAATATGATGCGTATTTTATATATATATATATATGTGCATGCGCGCTAAACAAGATGAGACAAATTAATAACAAACCCCTCAAATTTTTTATATTAAGTCCTAAGCATTCAAAGATATTTGGAATATCGAACGTCGCCTTCTAGCATGATAAAAATTAATAGAGTATTAAATATTTAATATGAGTTTGTTGTGTCACCACAAGACAAGTATTAAGTATTTAAGATGTTAATTTATCACATTTAATGCTTATAAAGAAAATTGAACAATATTGTTTTGTTGTGTCACCACAAGGACGATATTTTTCTCTTTTGAATATATGGAGTGCTAGGTTGGACTTAACTTGGATAACTTTGATTCGGATGTGCCACCACTTGATCAAAATAATCTAAGAGGCAAAATACGAGGAGTTACATAGTTGATGTAATCGACAAGAGTTGTCTACTTATTTATTTATATATAGTTTGTTGTGTCACCACAAGGCTATATACATTTGAAATGGGATCCTTATTCTCACTAGCAAATCTTTAATTAGATTTTGCCGAACTATATATATTGAGGGTAATATAGTTTGAAGAAAATAATGGGAGATACCGATTTAAAACAAGTCCTAATTTATTTTGGTAATTAATAAAAGAATGTATGTTAAAATGTTGTTAATTACAAATTCATTTACAGATTTTTATAATGTCTAAATTACTATCACTGCAAAACATATTAGATGTTATTTAACCGGACCGAATTACTCGGATTGGTTAAGGAATTTGAGAATAGTTCTCATGGCTGAAAAGCTATCTTATGTCCTTAATACACCTATCCCTGCAATGGTTGCAGACAATGCCTCTGAGGAAGAGATTGCTACTTTTAGAAAGTGGCAAGATGATGTATAGTTGGCTCAATGCATCATGCTCGCATCCATGAGTAACGAGCTTCAGCGTCAGTATGAAACTATGGATGCTCTTACTATATTCCTGCACATCAAGTAGTTGATGGTGAGGAAAGTATGACTCATATATATATATATATCATATATCTAAGGAGCTCTTCTGATCTAGAATGACCGATGACACTATAGTACAGATAAAAGTCCTTAACATAATCAATTTGATTCATCAATTAGGACAACGGGTTTTGTCATGGATGGAGAGTTGAGCCAAGATTTGATCTTGCACTCACTTCTGGACTCCTTTCACAATTGTTGTGAATTTTTCATATGAACAAGCTAGATATCGCCCCTCACCGATTTGCTTAACATGTTGAAAAATGTTGAGAGTCACTTTCCAACCAAGAAAGACCATGTCTTACTGGTAGGGGCCAAAGGATCTTCTGAAAAGAAGAACGATTCAAAGAAGGTAAATAGAAAGGCAAAAACAAAGGATAATAAGAACAAAATTGATATGGATAGCAAAGGAGTTTGCTTCCACTGCAATAAGCCTGGACACTGGAAAGAAAATACAAGAAGTATCTTTGCAGAAGCTAACCAAAGAAGCTTAGTGAATATTAAATAGCTTAATATTTATTATTTAATATTTTAGAAATATTAAATACAAATCAATAAGAGGAGTCTTATTATTATTATTACTATTATTATTATTTAATTCCTGAATGAGTTTGGGAATTAATTAATAAAAGTACTCTCATATATTCTTAATAAGATTAGGAGGTAAATTAATTAAAAGATTTTAATTAATTATTCCTAATAAGATTAGGAGCCTAATTAATTAAAGGAGTTTAATTAATTAAAATAAACCCAATTCCTTAATTGTTAAGGAGGGTTGCCTACATCTATAAATAAGAGGAGTCTTATTATGGGTGAGGGGGTAGTTGACGTTTTCATAGAATACGTAATTCCAATAGTTGGGAGAGTACACCCTTTCTATGAGAGATAGAAAAACTAGGGTTTTGCCAAATACCCATCTTCTTGAATCCTTCTTCTTCTTTGGTGGATCACCTCTAGAGGCCAAACACTTGGGTAGCTAACGTTGATCAAAGGAAGGAACCAAACCCGGTGGATTCAAGTTGAACGCGAAAGGATTTGCGAATCTTGTATATTTTATTTTCTCGAAGATGCTTCCGGGCATATCTTGTAAAATAAAAAAGTGCAATGATTGCGTTCATGAATATTACAAACCTAATGTAAATGGAAGTATCAAAAGGCATCTCAAAAATAAAAGCAATTACTATTGAAGCATCAAAGGGTTTCAAAAACCTCTTTTTACAAAACATCATTGCTATATCTTGTTTAAAAATTGAATTTTACATAAATTCAAACCCTTTGTATATAGGTGCGAACGAGGCCTCACACTACTTCCAAATAATTGCACACATTGATCCACACACACACACATTCATATAATAGTTTAATTGAAAAGTGGCGATCACTTAGTGGTAACACGGATGTCGGGAAGTGCTAACACCTTCCCTCGCATAATCAAGTCCCCGGACCCTAATGAATCTCAGTTTCACAGACCCGTTTAGCAGTGTCACATCACTGGGTCAATGCACAAATCTTTTCTCAGTTTTGTTGGTACAACCATTTAAAAAACCAACTGGCGACTCTTACAGTCAAATCGTCGACATATACATGTCGGACCTTTTCATAATTTGTTTTTTCAAACAAATCTCACTTAACATGAGAACACCAAAAGACAAGAACAGAAAAGGGACAAATAAAAATCCCGACGTCGATAGGTGGTGACTTTGCTGCGGACACCAGTAAGAGGGCTTAAGCCGCTATTACAAGCTTTTCAAAATTGTTATATGCTTGTGTGTGGATGTTGCATTTACATTTGATGGATGTGTATGAATGCATTACTTACTGTACTTAATGTTTTACACTATATCTGCTTGTGATATTAGTTCTTCACACATGTCATCATTTTCATAAACGGTGAGACACATTGTATATGATTGTATGTAGTGTGGTTCCTCCATCAGGAGGCTATCCTGTCGGTGTTTGATTATTGGACTCGTAAGAAGACTAATTCCAACGAGGCTCAGGAAAGGCACCACCCAAATTCGCTCCAATTGAAAGACCGAATTAACTTCCCATCGAGTAAATTGCGATGATTTTGGAACCTTCATGCCAAAAATCCGTGAGAGTAGCCTAAGATAGGTCAGCCTCTGATAAACCAAACATGGAGGAAAGTATTTTCATGCTTTCTCATTTCAAAATTACTCATAAAGTCAATTACTTGTAATTTCATTCCATATTCATCTCCATGTAATGAGAAATATGAAAAATATATGTACACGCATATTTACATACATGCTATCTATATTACAAACAACTAACATCCATTTTGCGAGGATAATACTCCTAAAGCGGATACATCATATAGCATGTAAACATTTATACACTCCCTAAAACTAAACTATGTCAATTTTTTGCAGGGAAACAATAGGACCTATTACCCGTTCAAAGTCCAAAAGGCCACGAGCCTCTGACCAATTATGTCTTCATCGACGGACTAATCTTAATCCGGTCTCTCGTGAAGAATTTGATGGATTAAGTAAACAAATCATGATTTGGTTATTTACTTAAAGAACTACACCAATCTACTCGGTGCAAGATATACCGTACATCTTTGAATCCTATGCACGCGAGGAGGAACCCAAGGTCCGGATAAAGCCATTCCGAGTACACGAGCTTGGTTGGATCCAACCAACAAAATTCATGACCACCCATCTCAAAGAAGATCTAGACACCGGTGATATCAGAAAGAAAGTCCTTCAGATGGAAGAGACCATTAGTTCTATCAAAGGAATTGGAGCACATGAGAGTGTTTCATATGCTGAGCTTTGTATATTCCCTGGTGTGCATTATCCGAGAGAAGTTCAAGACTCGACTTTGAAAAGTATGATGGGTTAGGAGATCCTTACACACATTTGAAGGTATTCATTGGAGAACTTCGGATCTTATCTTGAGGATGAGAAGCTTCGAGAATCATTTGTTCGAGAAAAGCCTGTTGGAGAAGCCCGATCGTGGTATACCAGATTAGACAATTCAAAGATCCATATTTGGGAGGAGCTAGCTCATGCCTTCCTCACTCGATCTGACTTCGAGTCTCAAATGGCCCCACGGCAGGTACCAAATTACTAAAGTCGGGGAAACAAACCAATGAATCTTTTAGAGAGTATGCTCAAAGGTGGAGGCGCCTTCTTTGCTCAAGTTGTTCCCTCTATGAATGAGTCGAGAGATGGTGATGACCTTCATAGACATACTGAAGCTCCTTTCTATGAGAGAGTCTTATTTGGTATTGGCAAACCATTCTACGAAATGATTAAACATGGGGAGATGGGTGAGATGGGATTGAAGTCGGGGAAAGATTCAAGACCTAGTTGCCCTTAAAAGGCATTCTTTGAGCACATCCGGTCAGAAAATTATGGAAACAACCCCGGAGGGTCCATAAAAAGAAAGAGGAGGATGTTTCCTTGATACTACAAAGGTCGAGGAAAAGGCGATCGAGAATATGCCTATCAAAGGAGAAATTACACTCCCTTTCAAGCACGGTCTTGAACCCTCCATTGCCTAAGGGTGGGAAGTCAAACGCACTCGAGTGTTCACGCCCTTAGGGGACTCACTCGAGAACATTCTCAATCTTCTGACCACTTAGAAGAAAATTACACATCTTCTTCCACCAACAAACCCAAATGGGAGAGGTTTCAATGCTACTCGGAAGTGTGCGCTTATCATGCCGGGGCTTCGGGACATGATACTTAGGATTGCTGGGCCTTGAAACACAAGATCCAGGATTTAATAGACAACGGTGAGATCTTGGTCACCAAACCTGATCATCCCCATATGCAAGACAACCCTCTTCCTCAACCTGAAGAAGAAGAGGTTAATATGATTAATTGGAGTAGTGGACGAGTTCCAATTTTAATGGTGGATCTTCCCGGACCGGCAAGGATAATCTTTGACAAGTGGGACTATGCAAAGTTCGGTTTATAATGGAGCGGAAAATGAATGCTCTGCGTGAGCAACTTAACCGATTAAGCGAGCGGTGGTCCATCGACACATCAAGTCACATGCCAATTATTTAGTCGAGGAGCATGCCGGTCTCCTTCCTCTTGTTACCAACACTCCACCGCGTACTCCGAAAAGGAAACACTTTGGAGGATAAAATTGCAAAAAAGAGCAAATGCTAAAGGCCCGTGGGATTTTGCCAACAAAAAGGAATTTACATACCTAGGCCAATAGATGGAAGAAATACTGCGAGATGTTGATACATGATGGAAGAAGAACAACTCTGCTACCTCCAATCGACTAGCGTTCAAGCGGTTTGATTTTAATGGAGTGTGCAGTATCACTCCCAATCTATGATCACAACCACGAGAAGAATGTTGGGCACTCGCCACCTTATTCAGAATTTAATTGATGGCGGTGTCCTGCGAGATGGCGGGCGATGATCTTTGTGGTATTAGAGAGTGGGGGCGCATTTCCTACAAAGTGGAAGGAAGTCGTAGCAGTCATATCTTACGAGGCGAATCTGACTACACCCTCACATACAATCCAACAGATTCGACTCAAAGGTATTGACAATCCTTTGAAAGTGGCTGCGCCAGAGCCAATTATCTTGCCATGCAGACCACACTATCATGTTGTCAGCCTACGGAAAGTTCCATGGAATTATGAAGGGGATGAAGGATTCACATCTCTTATGACGGCTGCAGTGTCGAAGGATAATCCACTGTATCTTCCCCAACGGGTGATGAAGCCTACCATCAAGTCAAACGGGAAGATTCCCATGGAAAAGGTGGAAGAATTTCTCCGTATTATGGGCCATAATGAAGCCAAGGTGGTTTTAAGCTTAAGAGAAGCTCCACATCAAATTTCCATATTGGACTTGGTTTTCTCGTCTGAAGATCACATGAAGGTATTACTCAGGGTTTTGGAAGAAGCCCAACTGCCTAAGTCAATAGATGTTGAGAAATTCCAGCATCTGGTGGATCACATTTTTAACAACAATGTGATATCTTTTACTGATGACGATATACCTCCCGAAGGGACCGGTCATTGCAAGCCGTTGCACATTGCGGTTTTGTCCTCCGGATATATGGTGGGAGGAGTCTTGATAGATGGAGGTTCATCTCTGAATATTTATCCTTATGCTACTCTGGTGAAGATGAACATCAATCTCAATCGGATCTGAAGCAGCCATACGGTTATTAAAGCTTTTCGGCGGATCCGTGAAACTCTATCGAGGAGATTGAGTTGCCCGGTGGAGATTGGTCCACATACATTCTGCATATCTTTTCACGTGCTCAAAATAGATACGATGATACAACTTTGATCTTGGGAAGACCAGGTGGATTCATATGGTGGGGCGATCCCTCCACCCTTCATCAACAACTTAAATACATTATCAACAATAGCCTAGTCCTTTATCGATCTTTGAGCCAGAATGTCTGAACAAGGTGACATACCACTCATCAGCTTCAATTCAGAAGTTGAGCCAGTCAGTTTTCATGCCCTGGAGGTGAGCAACACTCACTACCATCCTGTTGGGGAGCCACCTCTCATACCCCAGATTTTACTGCGAAGTAATGTCGGCCACTCAAGAAATGATGTCATTGGGTTATCAACCTGGACAAGGGTTGGGCAAAGACAATCAGGGCATCAAGTGCCCCATTCAATGTCCAGTCAAAGCGAGGGACAAGCCGGACTAGGCTATCTTGCTAGTTCGATCGCGAGGAATCCTCATAAGTACAAACAGATTCCTTGACTTGACCACACTGGCGATTATCTCCACCTACGGTTCACGAGCACACGGTCTCGGTAAAGGTGTACTGCCCATGTAATGGCTATGTTATTTCCTAAACCGATACCGGTAAAGGTGAAAGAAGTCTTGGTTCCAAATCCGAAGTGGAAGAAGAGGAACGAAGACGTAAACAAGACATCGTCAGAATGATGTCAAATATACGCATCATTGTCCATGATGATCATACAAATAGATACACCCCAGACGATGATTGCCCAGACGTAATGGTCATCATTCGGGAGAAGGAGGATGATGACAGCCCCTCCATCACTGTAGTCCATCAGGACTTCACCCTTGACAATTGGAGCAACACTCCTTTCATTGGTCGACAAGGGTAAAAGGTGAAACTCCTTACGCCTTGTAGATAATCATAAGCTTACTTACTTTTACATGCAATATTAGCAGTTATTTTGTCAGTACATGCTAACACTTTGTATGATTGAACAATTTCATATATATTAAGTGAAAGCATATTTTGTTTCAGGACTCTGAATTTAGATGTGCCTATACTTAGCGATAAGGTGCCTTTTTCTCCACAAGGATTGTAACTTTGATGAAAAGTTGGACTCGGACTTGATGGAAATACAAGAGGACATTGAGATACCTCGGAGATCAAAGAATGGGTTGAAGACAAACCTAAACCCAACCTTGATCAAACCACTTCCTTGATCTGGAACCTTAGAAAGCCCTAAGCTAATCCAGATTGGTTCAGACCTCACTCCAAACCAAAGGAATGACATGGTTATACTATTAACCCAATTCTAGGATGTGTTTGCATGGTCTCATGAAGACATGGTGGGTTTGTCCACTGACATTGTCATTCATCGCCTCCCCATCAAAGAGGGATTCAAGCCAGTCAGGCAGAAGCTCAGGCGATTAAAACCTAAGTGTAGTTTAAAGGTTAAAGAAGAAATTGTGAAACAATTTCAAGCACGCATCATCATGGTGTTCACATACCCTGAATGGCTATCTAACATAGTCCCTGTGCCTAAACCAGGAGAGAAGGTACGAGTTTGCATGGATTACTGGGATCTAAATAAAGCTTGCCTTAAAGATAGCTTTCCCGTGCCATTTATCCACATTCTCATTGACAATACTGCTCAATATCGACATGTACTCCTTTCTTTGATTGCTTTTGGGGTACCATCAAATCATGGTTCTTTGAAGAGGATCGTGTGAAAAGCGCATTCATCACTCTTTGGGGAACCTTTTGCTAGAGACGATTGTCATTCGGCCTCATCAATGCCGAAGCTACCTACCAGCGAGTCATGTTGGCTCTTTTTCATGATTTAATGCATAAGGAGATAGAGATCTATGTGGATGACACCATCGTCAAGTCCCGAAAGGAGGAAGACCACCTAGACCATCTCAAAAAGCTCTTCAACAGGTTGCGTAAGTTTAACTTGAAGTTGAATCCAGCCAAGTGCGCCTTTGGCATTAAATCAGGAAAGTTGCTAGGATTCTAGTCGACCATAAAGGGATTGAGGTGGATCCCACAAAATCGAGCCATCTGAAATGCCCATTCCTCGACGAGAGAAGGAAATACGGGATTTTTGGGAAGAATCAACTTCATTAGCGAGGTTCATTTCTCAACTCACGACAACTTTGTGAGCCTATCTTCAAATTGTTAAGGAAGAACTCCTCCATGAAATGGAATGATGAGTGCGAGAAGGCCTTCCTTACAATCAAAAAAGCGACTAGTCAAAGCTCTATTTTGGTACCACCCTAGGGATGATGTTCCCCCTGTTCATACACTGTCCATAAGTGACAATGCCATGAATTTGCATCTTGGGGACGAGAAAGGCGATAGAGGCCAAAAGCGAGCTATCTACTACCTCGACAAAAGATTGACGGTGAACACAAGTACACTCGATTGAGAAGACTTGTTGTGCTTTAGCATGGGCTTCCATGAGGTTACAACATTACCTCCATGGTCACACAACCCATCTCATATCCGCGTGGATCCTCTCAGAAATGCGTGTTCGATAAACCCATGTTGAATTGTCGGTATATCCGGATGGCGGTTGATCCTACAACAATTTGACATCGTCTACGTGACTCAAAAAGTCCATTAAAGGTCAAGGAATTGTGGATCAAGCTGGTTACGCACACCTGAGGGGACTTCAAACCCTTGAAACATACTTCCCCGATGAAGGGGTAATGGCAATTCAACAACACCATCGATATGATGCACACCAAACATGGAAGATGTATTTTGATGGGCTGTAAACATGGAAGGTTAAGAAATTTGGAAGCGGTTCTAGTATCCGATTATGGGGGAAGCGACATCCGTCATTAGTCAAATTATAGTTTGCCAACACCAACAACATAACTGAGTATAAAGGTTGTATCATGGGGCTAAAACTTGCCCAATCAATGGGCATCAGACGGTTAACTATCTTTGGAGATTTCAAGTTGGTAATCAAACAAAACACATGAATCTATCACACCAAAGGTCTATATTTGCTGCCCTACCATCGGCAAGTTCTACAGATGGCTTTGGAGTTTGAAGAAATGTCCTTCCTCCGCATTCCTCGGAATAGGAATGATTTTTTGGATGCACTAGCAACCTTGGCCTCCTTGATCAACATACTTGACAAGGAAAACATGCCAACCGTCACATTTGCCCAACAAAAGGCTCCAACCTATGGGAATTACATTGGAGAAGTATCGGATGAGCTACCTCCCATCCAGCACCCTTGGTATCATCATATCAAGGAGTACTTACAAGATGGATCTACACTGTTTTGAGGTGAGCTTTGTTGAAAGAAAGGCGGATCCATCATTGGCTATGAAATTCTACTGGCGGAGATGCACTCTACAAAGAGATGCGAGGATTAGGTCTCCTCAGATGTCTGGACAAGGACAAAGCTTAGAGGCTCATGGATGAGATCCATAGTGGAGTCTGTGGCCCATACATGTGTGGCCCTCTACTTGTAAAGAAAATCCTCAGAACAGGGCATTACTGGCTCTCTCTCAAGGCTGACTGTGATGATCACATCAAGAGATCAGTGCCAAATTCATGGGAATGCTATCCACGCCCCTCCGTGAGAGCTCCACAATATGAGTTCACCCTGGCCCTTCTCAATGTGGGGAATGTATGTGATCGGGCCCATCGAGCCCAAAGCCAGTAATGGGCATCTGTTTATCTTCACCATGATCGACTACTTCACCAAGTGGGTAGAAGCAACCTCCTTCCCCAGGGTTACCAAAGAAGTCATCATTGCTTTCATCAGAAACAATGTCATTTGTCGATATGGACAATGAGAGGTAATTGTATCAGAGACAATGCTAAGAACCTCAACAACAAAATGATGGAGGTTGTGCGATAAATTCCACATCAAACATCTCAACTCTCATCATCTATCTAGTCCAAAGATGAATGGTGTTGTTGAAGCGGCTAACAAAAACATCAAGAAGATCATGCAAAAGATGTCCGCCAACCACAAAGGATGGCACGACTTATTGCCTCTTACTCTGTTAGCCTCTGAGAACATCAATGCGCACTTCCTTTGGGGCAACCCCTACGCATTAACCTATGGGATGGAAGCGGTGCTCCCCATAGAAGTGGAAATGGAATCCCTCGAGAGTGTTGATAGGCGCTTCAATTTGGATGAAGACCAATGGGTACAAGATAGGTATCACCAATTGTCTCTAATAGGCGAAAGGCGTCATGCTGCTATCTTCTTCACGGTCAGTTATATCAACAAAGGATTGCGGGTCCTACTGAGAGAAAAGTCCAGCTCTGGCGGTTTAAACAACATGACTTGGTTTTGAAGAAGATCATTGACAACCAAGATCGGTCAAGGAAAATTAGCCCCTAAGCTGGGAAGGCCCGTTTATTGTCAAGGAGGTATTGACGGAGGTGCTCTCAGATTACAGGAAATGGGGCGATGAATTTCCACGACTTATCAACTTCGGACAAGTGAAGCGGTACTATGTGCGAGGTCACCATCAAGCAAACATCTGGTTTTGGATCATAAGATCCCCAGTCATTTTAGGTTTTTTAACCCTTCACTACATACAACTTCTCTTCACACTCATCCGCCCCATTAGGGACAAACATATTATCTAACCAGCAGCCTGGTTTTGGATCGCTATATCCTTTTCTCTCCACTTGGTTTTTAACCCTTACTCAACTCCGGTTATCCCACCAAGGATTGAACCTTTCACACCTGCAGTTTTACCCCACTAGGGATAAGACTTTTCACACCTGCAATTTATCTGTACATGGGATTAAACTTTCTCACCCATGAGTTTGTCTGAACATGGGATCAAACTTTTCATTGGGTATGCAAATCGTCACGAACATGGGGCGAACTCATGACTGATCTCCTTGATACTGGGAATGCGTAGGAAACCATATTTTATATATGCGATCGCAATAAAACAAAAACAACAAAAACATTTCTACACCCTTCTCATTTAAAAAAAAAAATAACAAAAACACATCTACACCCTTTTTGCCACATACAACGTTGAACCTCTCACACAGAGTTTGAACTATGCTGAGACACTGATCTCCTCTTCAATAGGAGTACGTAGGCAACCATTCATGGTTCGGTCTAACCCCCTACCAAAACACAAACACTTGTCAACGATACTGGGATCATCCTTCAATCCACCACATTTCATCGGCTTCAGACCAAAGGGATGGAACTACCTGACCTCCCCATGTAAAGGGGAGAATCGGCGACCATCTAAGCTGTGGTTGATTCCTCAAAGAGAAACACCAATCCATAAGAGATGGAACTAACTGGGCTCCTCTTGAATAGGAGTACTGGCGACCATCTGTGGTGCGCTCAACCTAAGAGAGGAAAGCCACATTCCTCTCCACATTTACATCTGAAAAACCGGTCCCAAGATACCAAAGATGGTAGAGAATACACACAAATCAATAATCCATTCTGAAATATCCAGAGACAACTCAATGTCCATCCATCAAGGAGGAATTCAGAAGACATCAAGATCACATGCCCTGAAGAAACAGGCAAATATCAAGCAAGCAACAAGGCATAACTAAAAAGGAAGTGATCAAAATATATTTCTCTGCTATATATAATGTTGTTTGATATATACAATATGAACTATACATGACAAAATGGCTAAGCTAGTGCATGCGGGAAAATACAAGCCCATCTACAAATCGTGTATATATCACGAGCTATCAAGCCCAACATGGCATCCTCTCTAGAAGAAGGAGGTAACGTTGTGGTCTCTATCTGAGGTATCCACACGAGCTAAAAGATCTGACCATCCATCGCATGGTGACTCTGTGCTCATCAATATCGTGTTCATCTCTGCAATCATGCCAGTAGTAAGGGACCTCGTTGTGGTATTATCTATAATGGCTACATCCCGGGCATATATGGCATTATCCCTCTCGATTGTCACTGCATCTCTGGCTGATCTGGCCTCATCCCGCTCAACATCGGTGGCATCTCTATGAGATAATGCCTCGTCTCTCTCTAATAAATGGCGTCTCTCCATCAAGAGTTATCAACATCAAGGCTCTAGCACGATCTCTCGAAAGGTCATCGGATGGAGACTACTGCTCAAAATAATTGTGTTGAATCTTTGGATCACGACAGATGCTAATCTTTGGGAGAATCTAAAAAGAGCTGCTGACAACCCAGTAAATGGCTCCTCTTCGATGTGGGAATCAATGTCCTCCATGGGCTCTCCATCATCCGAATCAATACCCGGTGCTGTGGATACTGCCATAGCCGATGAAGTCTTTGGCTCCATCCACGCAGAATATTCTGGCGAACAACCCGGATGGCTAACAGAAAAATCAGCTATCTCATGCTGATCCCAACATGCATACACCCGGGATCGGTCCTCTACTGATAGATGGAGGGAAGCTAAACGCTGACCTAACGCCCCCTCAAAAGGATGGAAGTCTTAGAACTGGTCAAACTATGACATCACGGCCAGTGGTTGGTAGGTACTTCTGCCCCTCAAACCAGCCAGAGGGAGATAATCCATGCGCGGAGCATGAGTAATAAAGCTATAGCGTGAGCTGAGCCCTGTACACGGTAGGATGTCAAATGGATCTCTGATCTATGCCAGGAATATCGACCAAGACATAGCGTCTGTACACTCTGATGGCTGAAAGGAGTAAGACATAGCTATATCATGGGTAACGCAGTACCTGTGTCAGCGGAAAGTGCCAATCGGTCTCAAGTGTGACATAAACCACACGTATAACATGACTGAACTGCCTGTATATACCCCTATAGGGTAGGTACTGCAAAACCTGGACGACCTCAATGTCTCAACCATAATCATCGAAATGATGGTATGACCCTCCCTGAGAGCTCTCATTGCCATGATAACACCGATGCACAACTCATCCATATACCATGGCATGTACAAATACGCCACTATGCATATCACGAATGCATCCACTCTGGCCAAATGCCACTGATCCTCCGGTGTGGTGAAATCCCCAGAATGTCGTGCGTAGTTGTCCAATGAGCCAAACCTATCTATCAGGAAATGATGGGATAATACATGACCGGATGTAATCTCATCCTCTACTACTCTACGCCGTAACACGATGAGGGTTATGAACTAACGATGCATATCTCCGATGTGACCATATGAGCGTAGTGAAGTGCATCTAAGAAGGGAAAAGTCATCAATCGCTCGTACTCCTCAATGTAGGAGTCAACTCTGGGTACTAAACCGAAAAACATGTCTCTCCGGTATCGATGCTCAAGCATACCCTCTCTACAAAGCTGCGGGGAACACAGAAACATCAAGAGAGGGTCATAGAATGTTGTAATAGTTGATCTCTGATCACCCTATATTGTAGGTGACAAACTATCATACCACAACCTCAAACGGGAGGCTATCAATACTAGTAGGGTGTGATCTATGCGGCTGACTATCGAAGAAGACATCTGTGTAGGCCGTATCATAAGACCATCCATGGGTCAATGCTGAATATCTCTGGACATATATACATATGCATAACATGATACATGCATGACAAATAATAGATGGCAATATGATGTAGGGAATGGAAAACAATATATACATTCCTAAATACATCATCATCTACATACATCATCTCTGTATAGCTAAAAATATAGGGAAATGGGGCACAGATGGCCTACTACTAACAGAGGCCTATCAAAAGATATAGCGAGAATGGGGCACATCCACCCAATATCTAACAGAGGCCTATCAAAAGAGATAACGAGAATACACATCAGAAGAAGACAATGGTGTCAATATCTACATCATCAATCATGTCCACCTGATGTAACTCCTCACGAGTCTTTGGATCTCTATCAATAGGGATGTCGAGGCCTATCTGAGGAGGATCTGCCTTTGACCGGCAAAGCCATATGGGTCACCTGAGGGGGCGGCGCAGTGGAAGGATCAAAAGTATCTGCCTCTGAAGGATCTCTACCCAAGTGCCAGATGAAGAAATGTGCCCGCTCCAACTGCCAGGTAAAATAATCAATCTGTGTCAAATGAGTCTGATCTCGGACATAGGTCAACCAATCTATCATCATCACGGATCCAGGAACCATATCCCCATAAAGCGAGTGGCGGCGTGGTGCAGGCTCGATAGTGCGAGGGACCACCAGCGATGGAACGTATCCTAAGTATGTGAACCCTCTGATAAAGTATATCTATCCATACCCATCAATGGGATGTCATCAACGGGTGACTGCAACACAGGCCAATAACGCCTGACAGGAGGAAAGATCGGTACACGAATCTCTCATGTGGTGCTCCTAATAGCACGCTCTCCTAAATAGATCTCACATCCTCCATCTGTGAAGAGAGGAATCCTACGGGTGGATATCACGTGCTTGACACTAGTCAGGAATCCATCCTCAAATCCAATGGTCAAATGTTCCCTAGAATAGGGAACCCAAGTGATGACATCAGCTGTCAACAACTCTAACTGTAGTCAACAATGGGTGAAACCCTCCGCTACAAGAACCTCCGCCAAAATGGAGTGATGCCATCGCCGTCCTCGTGGATAGGTATCTAAACATAACACACTCATAGGACGTAAACATGGAAGCCTCTCATAGTCCCAAAATTACCAACACAAAGGCAACACATCTGCTGTCAGTGAACACTCTTAAACATGTACATGGGAAATAAAAAGAGAACTACTCACCAGCAGAAATAGGTAAAATCCTAGCCAAGCCTCGGTCAAGCCCTGCGAACGCATGCACATTCTCCTGAGGAAATATGCGAAGGCATAGGAACCCCAATTATACTCTCAAATACGGTCCACCTCCCACGTGGCGCTTGTAAGACCCCAACTTTTATGAATAAAGATTAATGTTTCTCGAAATATATTTTTGAATATTATACTGTGGATTTGATATAATGTTATAGTTATGGGTATTATTTACAAATTTTGCAAAGTAAGCAAGTGGTTATATTATATTCAATTGGTCGGGTGAATATTCATTTTAACAGGGAATATTCGTACGACGGCACAATCATTAGTGGACCCCACAACGAAAGTATTGTCGTAGTTAGAAAACGACAGAATTATCTTTTAATAAAAATAACGGCGAAAGTTTTACCGTTAAAATATTGAACTACCCGGTGGTAAAAGTATAGTAATACGCATGGTTGCATAGTAGCACACGGTATTGATTATTGATGCTTACGTGAGAAGTTACTTAGTTATACTCAATTATTGCTACAGTAATTGCTGCATAAAATCTTTCATATTATTGATTCAATAATTGTCACAGTATCATCTACATAATATTTTATATTATTAAATCAATAATTGAGATGACAAAGTTATTCATATTATTATTTGCAATATTGACAATGTCTAGAAAGTTCTGTCAATGAGAGGTTTGGTCACCTAATTGCGCGCCAATAGGGAGAAATCCTTATCGGAAAGCCCCCTCTTTCCTGGGAATGATTTGGTTGTTAAATATTATGAGTTATAATATTTATGATGAATAAGTTTGTGTTGATTAAAGATGAAATTGATATTTCCTTTATGTTGGGATTATTAGTGTTAGTGGAAATCGACATCTATTTCGATAATAATGGATGTCTGGAAGTTATATTGACCAATCGGGTAATTAATCGGATAAATAAGCAATTAATTGCTATTAATTCACATGCTTATAACTATTTGTTCACATGTGTGTACTATTGATTCACATGCACATACTATTAGGGGAGATGGTGCAAGATTGATAATACTTGCATGACTAAATTAAAAATGGAGGTATAGATGGAGGTACTATACTGTAATTATTTTGTTCACATGATTGTACTATTGATTCACAAGATGTACTATTAGGGGAGGTGGTGCAAGTTTGATAATACTTGTAGGACTAAATTAAAAATGAAGAAAAAGATGAAGGTATTATATTGTAATATTTCGAGCCCCAAAACGTGCAATTATCGAAACTATATTTTCCTATAAATAGAAGCTCATTCTTCTTTCATTCTCACCAATTCACTAAGACTCACAAGAGCATTTATAGAGAGAGAAGCTTTAGAGAGAAAGTAGAAGAGAAGTCTGCTCCCTCGCTATTCCAGTATCCAGTCTTCTTCTGAGGTAAGGGATATTATTTTGTTTAGTATTCATAGGAATAATATTTTCTTCCATACTCTGTAGTATGTGAGTAATTGATGAGTGAGTTTTATACCCATGAATTGGATACATTCGGGCTTAATTTATTGTTGTTCTTAAGTCTTTTAGGATGTTTTTATGTGTTTGTGTCTATTCATGCATGTTTTATGTTATTTTATAGGAATTGGGACAAAAGTTACATGGATCGATGTTTGGGGTGGCTAGATTCGCGTTTTCGGCTTGCCATTTACATAGCAGTCACTTCAGAGTCAATTTGACTATATCTCCTTACATTATTTCGAAAATCTCAAAGAATGAAAGTTGTATATCTACTTCTCCTCTTTCCGGATCATCTTGAATCATCAAAATCGGAGTTTGGACGAAGAAGTTATGGCCATTTTCCCAAAGGACGTCAGAGCAGAAAATGTCAGATTTTGGGGCCAGCGTCGGGGCGCCCATTTTAGGCCTATGCCCAGCTTGTCAAGGCTTGGGGAGCATAGTTTGAGCGTTGCCAGTGCCCAAATATTTGAAGCGCTGGGAAGGTCTTGGTGATAGCTTCGGACGTTTTGGGCGAATTTTGACACCTTTTGACTCCAAATAGGATCGGGTTTGTTCCTAAACTAAAAATTGGACTTGTAACCTATAAATACATGATGTAAGGCATAAAATAAAGGAAGATTACATAGCTTAGCCTAGATTAAACACTCCTTTAGATTAGAAAATAACCCTAGTTCTTATTAGTTTTGAGATTGAAGCAACTTGGAGACCATTGAAGATCAAGAAGCAAGAGCAAGAGGGAGCATCGATTTGGTCGACAATGATTCTATTCTCTTCTCTCATCTTACTTTTATCTTTTGATGTCTCTTGATTGTGGATTCTTGGTTTTAATTCATTAATTATGAACTAACTTTTTATTAAGATTTCAATTGAACTTTTTTTATGACTATGAATTAGTTATTCATTATATTCTAATTATTTATGTCAAAGTGAGTTGTTTATCTTGTCTTGTGCTTATTGCTTAATTATTTGATCAAGAATTACTTTGTTACTCTAGAAGGAATTGGAAGAGGAATTCTAGGGTTAGAATCGGGCATGATATCATGTGACTTAGTTATTTGCACAAAGTGAATAATTAGGTTTGTGAATAGAATGGAAATATCTTTTTCGCCGCATGTAACACGTAAGGAAATGGGATTGGAAAGAGTTTAATTCAATTGTTTTGCATAGAATATAGCAAAATTAATCTGGATTAAATAGAAGGCAATTGATCACTTGGAAAAGGACTTTTGGCATTTGAGAATTCTCATTAACAATTCAAAGAGCATAATAATTGGGATAATTGGATAATTGATTTATAATTCATAATTGGGGATATTGAAGTCTTAATCTTTATTTATTTGAATTCATTCGTTAAAATCTTAGTTTTAATTAGTTAATTTAGTTTTTTTAATTAGAAAAACACGATTTGAGATTGTTTAAATAAAATTAGTTTGGTTAAGAATTAGTACTTGGTGATTTTTATTAAATAATTCCTCGTGGGAACGATACTCTACTTTCACTTTATTACTCGTCGATCGCAGTATACTTGCATATATTCATTGATCAGTAAATCGATCAACAAGTTTTTGGCGCCGTTGATTCGGGACTTAATTTAATAATTATTTACCAATATTAATTTCAATCAAATTAGTCTTAATTTAAACATTTTTATTTTTATTTTTAATTCTCTTCTATATTTTCTCTTTTTTGGTACCATGGATGACTTTGTGTATCAATGGCCATACACTAACATGACTCAACCAAGGGAGTGGAGATTGAAAGACTCGAGAAACTTTTCGCATTGTCAAGATGATTGAGACACTTTCGAGGATGTTTGAAGCTTTTGAAGCTCAACGTCGTCAAAGTATGGTGGTTACTTGTGATTATTGTGTGGAAATCATATGAGTCATCAATGCACCATCGGGCCGAAATGCAGACAAAGATAGTGGTGATTACCCCAATAATTATGTCTATCCCAACAACTATAATCGGATTGTGGGTATCACCCGGATTTTTCATGGAGTAACAATCAAGATCAATTTTATGCTCCAAGTCCAACATACCCATTGAGATTTCTTGTGTCCACCTCCACTACAACAGAAGAACATTCAAATTGGGAGGAAGCCTTGGAAAATTTATTAAAGCTTTCGAAAAAGGAATGAGGAACAAGACAAGAAAATGAATCAAGTAGAGCTAAATTTGCAAAGCCAAGGGCGTTGATTAAGAATTTGGAAAATCAAGTGGAACAGAGATAAGACATGCGTTGAACAACCGAATCCTCAATACACCGGACCTAAGACATGGATTCCGAGATTGATGGAGAGCCCAAGCCAAATCTACAACCTGGATGAGCCACTTAGATGAAAAAGAGGAGACAAGTGGGGATAATGACAACAAGGTCGGTGAAGAACTAATGTGAGAACCAATGATGATGAGCCAATGTTATTTATGCCTCAAGTGCCTTCTCCTCCACAGTTCAAGAGTCCAGGTTAGATTTGCAAAACCTTGTCCGATTGGTAGTCATGTCGCGCCGCAATACTCTCTCGTGATGTAAAAGCAAGTACACCTTGAAACCATGGTGCGATGAGCTAGAGAAGATAGAAGAAGAAATTGTTGTGTCCGACAAGCCTCTATGCCGTAATATATATTCGCAGACACAATGGAGAAACCACCTAGATGTCGGACGTTCTTGAATGTGATCTTATCTCAAGAAAGCATTCTAGGTGACTTTAATACAATGGCTATCGTAAATGGGAACCTACCAAAAGCTATATTATTTATTTGGATGGAGGGTTCCTCAACTTTCGTAGGGAATTGGATAGAGAATTGAAGAAGTCAGTTGAGACTATAAAACAAGCGCTTATTCGGGAGGCAACCTAAGTTTAATTTTTATTTTTAGTTTTATTAAGTTTTATATTAGTACTTTTGAATTTGCATTTATTTAGGATTTAATAAAATTGCTTCTATCATGGTTTTACTGAGTTATTCAAGTCAAATTCAAGTGTGGTGCCCAATTTGTTCTATGTGCTTAGCTTTATTCTCCAAACTTAATGAGCAAGGAGGAAGATTGCTATATTTTCGTGGAAGTCCTCTCGCTTAATTTTTTCTATTTAGGTCATTGAGGACAATGTCTAGTTTAAGTTTGGGGGCATTTTAGTGTCGTATTGCATATAGTTAGTTATTTACATCAGTAGTTCGTTATGTTTTCAAGTTATTTATATTTAGTTGTTGCATTCGCTTTTTTTTTTTTTTTTTTGTTTAAAAAAAATTTAAAAATCGTAAAAATAGTAGTTAGTTTACTATGTTTGTTTGCAGCTTAGTTTATATTTGCATGATTTCAACTGTTAGATAGTAAAAGTCTATTTTGGCCAATGATGAGACCGGAGTTAAGTAGATAAGTATAGTATTGAATATTCAGGGCTTTGATGTGATTTCTTGTTATGAATTGAATCTTTTCCTGTTTGAAACCGGTATAATCAAGGTTAAGACGTTAATAACAACTATGTTAACTCGATTAAGTTTAAATTGATACATAATGGATTTCTTAAGTATAATACTAGTGTGAAGGAATGAAAGACATGAATAAAGTGAGATGGCTAAATTTTGATAAAACTTAAGTTTGGGGGGAAAATTTTGGGGTATATAAGCTTAAAAAAAAAAAAAAACATGTTGAGTCTTGTGGTGGGTTGAGGAGAAACACTCCCCATAAACACAAGCGTGAGATGGAGCGTAAAAACGACTCACCAACCATCTATAAAAAAAAAAGAAAAAAAAAAAAAATTTCTGTGGCTAGTTTTGTTTGGGGCCTTTGTTACTTGAGAAAAGACGCTCAAGGGGTATCTTAAAACCTAGCGCCCTAAGGTCTTATATGGTCCGGGAGTCGTTGGTCTAAAGCTTCGCTAAGGGGTGACACCGTTAGCCTAATGGAATGAGACATTACACGCTTATGGTTAAAAAAAAAAACGGAAAAGAGCAAAAGCCCCGTAATGAATGAAAAGTAAAGCATAAGTATCCCAGATTGGACTCTTGAACTTGGTGGATGTTTGACTTTAGTTGGATATAGCTTGTTCGTGAATTTTGTGAATTTGCAATCATATGATGCCTTCAAAGATATCTATTATGTCTTAAATTTGATTTTATATCGCTTAACATTGTTGTGGAGCACACACGCACTATATCGTTGATAATGATACTAAGATTTGATGATTGATTGGGAAATTACTAATTTGTTTTAATATGATGTATTATCATGTTTACTTGATTTCTCTAAGGCTGTTGAAGACTTGTTTCGTCATTATCGTTGGATTCAGTGAGGCATATAGATTAGTTTCATTACATTACATTGCATTGCATAACATTTTTGTGTTTTTTGCTTGAGGACAAGCAAAGATTTAAGTTTGGGGGTATTTGATGAGTGAGTTTTATACCCATGAATTGGATACATTCGGGCTTAATTTATTGTTGTTCTTAAGTCTTTTAGGATGTTTTTATGTGTTTGTGTCTATTCATGCATATTTTATGTTATTTTATAGGAATTGGGACAAAAGTTACATGGATCGATGTTTGGGGTGGCTAGATTCGCGTTTTCGGCTTGCCATTTACATAGCAGTCACTTCAGAGCCAATTTGACTATAGCTTCTTACATTATTTCGAAAAACTCAAAGAATGAAAGTTGTAGATCTACTTCTCCTCTTTCCGGATCATCTTGAATCATCGAAATCGGAGTTCGGACGAAGAAGTTATGGCTATTTTCCCAAAGGACGTCGGAGCAGAAAATGTCAGATTTTGGGGCCAGCGTCGGGGCGCCCATTTTAGGTTTATGCCAAAGGTCGGGCGTGGGGAGCATAGTTTGAGTTAGCAGTAGCCAAATAACAAGGTCTGGGAAGGTCTTGGTGATGGCCGGACGCGTTTTGGGTAATTTTGACACCTTTTTTGACTCCAAATAGGATTGGGTTTGTTCCTAAACTAAAAATTGGACTTGTAACCTATAAATACATGATGTAAGGCATAAAATAAAAGAAGATTACATAGCTTAGCCTAGATTAAACACTCCTTTAGATTAGAAAATAACCCTAGTTCTTATTAGTTTTGGAGATTGAAGCAACTTGGAGACCATTGAAGATCAAGAGCAAGAAGCAAGAGGGAGCATCGATTCTTCGACAACAGATTCTATTCTCTTCTCTCATCTTACTTTTTATCTTTTGATGTCTATTCGGGTTGTGGATTCTTGGTTTTAATTCATTAATTATGAACTAACTTTTTTATTAAGATTTCAATTGAACTTTTTATGACTATGAATTAGTTATTCATTATATTCTAATTATTTATGTCAAAGTGAGTTGTTTATCTTGTCTTGTGCTTATTGCTTAATTATTTGATCAGTAATTACTTTGTTACTCTAGAAGGAATTGGAAGAGGAATTCTAGGGTTAGAACTGGGCATGATATCATGTGACTTAGTTATTTGCACAAAGTGAATAATTAGGTTTGTGAATAGAATGGAAATATCTTTTCACGCATGTAACACGTAAGGAAATGGGATTGGAAAGAGTTTAATTCAATTGTTTTGCATAGGAATATAGCAAAATTAATCTGGATTAAATAGAAGGCAATTGATCACTTGAAAAGGACTTTTGGCATTTGAGAATTCTCGTTAACAATTCAAGAGGGCATAATAATTGGGGTAATTGGATAATTGATTTATAATTCATAATTGGGGATATTCAAGTCTTAATCTTTATTTATTTGAATTCATTCGTTAAAATCTTAGTTTTAATTAGTTAATTTAGTTTTTTAATTAGAAAAAACACGATTTGAGATTGTTTAAATAAAATTAGTTTGGTTAAGAATTAGTACTTGGTGATTTTTATTAAATAATTCCTCGTGGGAACGATACTCTACTTTCACTTTATTACTTGTTGACCGTGTATACTTGCACGTATTCATTGATTGCAAAATCGATCAACAGTAATATTATTTCGTCTCGTATTCCTGATTATACCATCAGTCGGTTAAAGTATTGCTTCTATATTTCGTGAAATTAGTAGAATATCCTTGAAGTTTGCGCTTCATCTAGTATCGCTTCACAAGTATATTTTCTGCACATTCTTGTTAAATTTTAAGTTTTTCATACCGGAGTACTGTCCATGAGTACTATTCATTTATACGGTACTGATCACAAAAGTACTATTTATAGGTACTATTCACAAAGTACTATTCATAAAGTACTATTCACAAAGTACTATCCATGAGTACTATTCACAAAATACTATTCACAAAGTACTATTCCCAAAGTACTATTCATGGGGTACTATTCACTCGGGTACTATTCACCTGGAGTACTATTCATAACAAAAATTGATTTCTTTTCGGTCCAAATTATTTTTGATACATTATCATTCTTGAATTTTACTCCACAAAGCAGTATCATGTTGACAATTTGGACAATATTGAATTCTGGATAAATTAAATTATAAATCTTTCAAAATTTATCCTTGAACTTGTTTTATTGAATTCTTATATCATTGTCATCATCCTCATGTTTATATTATGTTGAAAGTCATCCGTGGCCTGTAGTGCATAGATGGACTTGGTATGATTATGACCAGGGATTATTCGGTATAATCATGACCGTAATGTTACAAATGATGTGGTAAAAGTCCTCATTAGCCCGTAGTGCATTGATGGATAGTTGTTGGCATGATCATGACCATTGATGAATACACGAATATCCTTGGCCCGTAGTGCATGGATAATTTGTGGCCGTGATACTAAAGAATATCATTGGCCGTAGTGCAGGGGCGATTCGATGATGTGGATTATATATTAAGCTGAGTCTCAGCGATAAAAGTGACGAAAAACCTTTTAAATCATATAAGATAATAGATTTTATGCTCTACTTGACTCTTCTAATGGATTGCTTGTTCCGCTGCAGTTAAACTTGATGTTTGTTATATTTTATCAGTTTAACATTATCAAGGCTAACGATAAATTATTCTACATTATCTTAGTCATAATATTTCATCGGGCTAGTTGAGCTCACCCTTTTGCTTTCATTGTTTCTTCGTGAAATGAGAACGTAGTTGGGACTAGTCGGGGAACCGGAGTGACTATGCCGGATGATAGCATTAGTAGTCCTCCTTATTCTATGAAATAGCGTGATAATAAATATACTGAGGACTCCATTTGTGTTGAATATCGCCTAAAAGATGATGATTCATATTAAAACTCTCGATTTATATTTTGTCGATTATTTACACTTACGCTTGTATCATTAAGTTGTATTTGAATTTTGTACCATGTATTTGGCGACTCAAGATGGGGGATGTATACCTATTTTGGGGGCGTCACAGCGCTGATCAAAGCGAATGACACCGTAGAAGAGTTATCTGTTATGAAACAACCCTTGATGTTAACCAGGAACAATCATCGAAGAATGCGATCCCTGACTCTTACATTAGCAGGCATGGGCTCACTCAACAGCCCACTCATAGCATCTACGCTCAAAGGACCTGTACGGATGGTCCCTCCCTTGAGCGCCTCAGTCGGAACTCCTAGCAAGGATCTAACGGCAGTCGGGGTAATATTCGCCATACATGGCACTGGCACCCCACCAAACTCCATATCGGTGATAAATCACCAATCCATCGTCGTCATCATCACCTCATAGTCTAACAAATGGAGAGACTGAGTCTGGTGAAACCAGCACTCAGACAATGCCCTGAGGTAACCCCAGGACAACGGCGGGGTAGACTAGAAAAGAATGCCCCAAAGCCCCAGTCATACAATATACCTCGGTAATCTGGATGCAGAGCCTGGTACAGGGAGTGTATGCTGAACCAGTTCCCTCGAGGTTGTGTAAAGCCGGGAACTTGCATCACATGCAAATCAATGTCAAAATCATTGCTCCTCCTCAATAGGAAAAAGGAAGATCAAATCCAGCTTTTACCTCATTTGCATGCAAGTAAACTGAGGGGTGGCGAATCAAATCACCCAGAATATCTGGAATAGCCACCTGAATGCCTGGGAAATCCCTACGGGGAATATGAGCAGCAGGAGCTAGAGCCACTACCGGTACATCCTCCTCCACGTCCTCGACATCCGGTACATCAACCCGGACATGACGTATTACCGCCTCCGCCAGACGATGAGGTTGTCTAACAGAACAGGGTCGAGGCACTTCGTAAGCCCTCCTCCGCACACATGAAGTGGTTTTGCGGGAACTACTCAGCTAATCCAGATCCATAATATTTGGACAACAAATCTCCAAATCACCTCAGAAAGGGTGTGGTATTTTCTAACCTAGAGCTTTTCAAAATGCATTTTATAACTACATGCATGCATGCATTATTTTAACATACGTCTACAGTAAAGTTAAAAATGCAGGACTACCCAATTCCTACGTTTTGGAAAAATTTTGCCATAGTTTCCTCTATAAATAGGACTATCCACATGCACATAGGCATGACTAGGTGGCCATTTAGTAGCACACCTGCCCACAGTCATATACATACTATATGCATTAAAAAGTCAAAGTCATTAATCCATAAGGGTAGCCTAATTACCAAGATTACTTTGCATTACAACCTTTGCTCATTTATCCTAAAATAGGATAAGAAATAGCAGAGAAAAGGTGCCAATTTGACTGTTTCAAAAGTCAAATTTTTTCACATCATTATGTTCAACATAGTTTTATACTAATATTTACTATGTTAAACATTTTTTTATCAAAACATATGAGCATGCATATTCACTACTATGTGTTTAGATGCATTTCATATTAAAAGTCATTTTCCAACGGACAAAAATGGAAAAGAAGATATGCATACGTTACCAGGACAGTGTAAAACACTTGTACGGTGATAGAATTTTCAGAAAGACGCCCGAACTCAGCAGATCAGAAGAAGAGATCTCAGATTTCCTGTGCGGCGCAACGTAAAATAACTTGAGAAAGCAACCTGCAGCCTTTAAAGCCATCCACTACTGGGTCGCAGTCCACATGCTCGCTATGTGTACTGCGTCTCCTCCGAGTGGGGCCTACCCTCGGCTTGGTCCATTCGAAGTTACAAAGAGTTCTCTCATGTGAAAAAGGTCAAATCGGGGATAAAATGCTACATAATTGAAAGGTGATAGCACGAAATCCTGGTTTTTCTGGGCCAAACTGTGGCTTTTATATAATGCATTGGTATTCGCCCAAATACAGGGTATACTATATTGATGATCTCAGTAGTTGTAAATCACATTCGGCAATACCTCACAAAGGTCCGATGCCGTCAGTTTTGGGTTGTAATTCTCAAGAAAACATCCCCGATGGGGGCATCACGCATTCCAAAGTACAGATCCCCGATGGGGCATCACACATTCTAAAGTTCAGATCCTCGATGGGGCATCACACATTCTCGTTCGGATTTTACGGAGCATCACGCATTCTCAAGTTCACACATCCCACGGGGTATCACGATGTTCATCTCGTCTAAATATGATTCTCGACGGGCATCACACATTTTCATATATCGAAGTACATATCCCCGGCGGGGGTATCACGCATTTGCATCCGTTGATACACATATCAACGAAGGTCAAGCAACCTTGACATCACTTTAGTCGTTGGCATGTAAATCTAACGAAGCGTCGGAAGCCATCCGATGATTTTAGCCGTTGATGCACACGTCAACGAAGATCAAGTAGATTCCTCGGTGGGGGTATCACGCATGTGCATTTGTCCAAATACAGATTCCCCAGCGGGGGTATCACACATTTGCATCCGTTGATGCACATGTCAACGAAGGTCAAATAACCTTGACATCACTTCAGTCGTTGGCAAGTAAATCCAACGAAGCGTCTGAAGCCATCTGATGATTTTATCCATTAATTCACATGTCAACGAAGGTCAAGCAACTTTGACATTACTTTAGCCGATGGCAGTTAAACCCATCGAATAGTCAGAAGCCATCCGATGATTTCATCAGTTGATGCACACGTCAACAAAGGTCAAGCAGCCTTGGCATTTATCCCCAGCAGGGATTTTATTCGTTGATGTACATTTTAGCGAGGGTCATGAAATCATGATAGCACAGACTGTTGGGAGTAACTCAAACAGAGCATCCTCATCGAGGAGGACCGATGATGGAATATGTTATACACATCCTCAACAGACCGAATGCATCCCCACATAGTCTCTTGTACATGAGAGATACATCTGATCCCGATAAAAGTCAAATGGAGCCGGCAATCATCCCACCATGTTGGATAACAATCTAACAAACCACATACATTTGCATCAAGCTGTTGTACATTGCATCATAATTATCTTGTTATATTTCAAGTGTCTAGTATTTTTTATCTTATCCATGCCATTGCATTGTATGAATATGATAAAGAGGGGCATCTGTAGACACTCAAAAATTTTCTACATGCATGTTACTAACATTGTAGGAGGGCAGAATCATCTTTCAGAGATAACCTTGGAAGACAAATTTCGCTTAAATCTAAGAGACAACCCAGGATATTCAAGATACTATCTCGTAGATAACCCCGAGATATCCAAATTTCACTTTAAATACCTCCTAAGTTTTAACCTCACTTTAAATAACACTGGGAGTTTCAATTTCAACCTCAGAGATAACCCCGAGGAATGCAGTTCAAATACCAAAAATCACACCGGAGAAGACCGTCTCATCTCGGAGATAACCCCGAGATATTAAGTCTCAGCCCTGGAAATAACACCGGGAAAGATAGTATCAACCTCGGAGACAACCCCGAGGCATACAGTTGCAGTTCCGGAGATAACCCCAGAAATGCTTGTTTCAAACCCATGCAATCAGCTTCAAACACTCGGCAAAAGCCCTGAGGCACTCATCCCCCAAGCCCGGAGATAAAATCAGGAAGTCAGGCACATCTCAGAAACAACAGTGAGGATGATCAACACCTGCAACAGTCCAATCCCAGAGATAACCCTGAGCAACGACCGCTAAAACAACTCAAACTGGAGATAACCTAGGTGAAGGGCAGGACCATTATTTTGACATCCCAATCTCTCATCGCGTCATCTCAACAACAATATACATACATTCTACATAACAATGTTCTACAAGAACCAAAGAATGCCAATCCCGAGTGACTACTACACAAGATAATACATCGGATAGAATTTGAAGCTTGAAGATATAGGGCATGGTCCTATCTTCCTGACTTCATACAACCTCTAATCCCATGTCATTGTGTAGCTCTCGACAACAGCATGCCGTAAAAGGTTATATACACCTCGATCAGATGCCCGGATTGAAGTTCTGAAAGTTCGAGCAGACAACACATTGTATGCATGCACGTACTTCGAGACGACGGGTCCCGTAGAATCCAGGGGACCCCGGGCAGCCGCAGGTGCATCTGCTGTGACGCCCCCAAATTTGGGTTACCTTACCCCCGAGTTTGGTGCTCACGATTCACAATATAATAACATCTAACTACCCATTCATTTATAAGTGGCAATACTTATAACATTAACAGATGATGTTAATACATTCGTCCCATGTTATCTAACCTTAATATTAAAAACATACCCTTTAGATATAGAAAAAGGTTTACAAACATAACATAATAATAATGTTATTCATAACTATTCCAGCATAACACCTTTGCCTTTGTTCTTCACAGCACCTCCTGCCACTTCTTCCCTAGCTAAAATGTTTTATTTAGCAAGGGTGAGCAATAAATTTGCCTCGTAAGTTAAGATATACAATGAATGTATAAGAATCAGAACAACAGAATATTTATTTGGATAGAATGACTCCAAAGTTCGAGGGACTTTGAAATAGATGAACAATTTATTCTTCTCTAACCAATCTTCTCGCAACCTATGCAACACAATAATGAAAGAATACAATGCTTTCAAAGTTTCTATGACATTCTATTGAATAACAATTTAGAAATATTCTCCAGAGTTTATACTGAATGATCTTAAATGATCTTGAAATTCTATTCTCGAGTAACTATCAAAGATTTACTTTGATATACCCAAATAACAAGATGGAAATATTTTCCAGAATTTATGCTGAGTGATCACAAAGGATCTAGAACTTCTCTTCTCGAGTAACTATCAAAGATTTACTTTGATATACCTAGGTGTATCAGATAACCATAAAGATTAAATCATACCCTTCTGCAAGTACTTAGGGCGACCAACTCCTTGTACCCTATATTATGCATAATACTCAAAATGCGCGCAATAGCCGAATATACAACAAAAAGGTTTCCTTTTATATAAAAAGGTTGTTCTTCTCAGTTTTACAAATAGAAGTTGTATTAACAACGAAATACAATGATTTTAATCACTTTCTCGATCTAGCCGAAATAATTGGCATCGATCTGTCAATAATAATTGAATTCTCTTCTCGAACTTATCCAGTTCTAAAAAATGTTCGTCTAACCAGAATAATTAGCTAAGAGATCATGAATTATATGTACTATTAATAATAGCTTCTACGAATGTAAGTATCCAACAACAATTATTGTCCAAGTATATTCTCAGAATCACTAATTCAATTTGAATTAATAAACATGCACTAACTGCGAATAATCAACAATAAATTCTTGGACGTGGTCTAATCAACAATAATTAACCACCATAGTATTTAAACAGATATTAGTCAAGGTTGAGTTAGGAAACTTGCCTTCCGCATTGATTACTGCTACACAATATACTTATCTGCGTTCACAAGACTTATAATCACAATTAGAACAATAAATCACAACATGTATCACTATAATTTATAGTCAATCTTTCTCCTAGGCATATTACCACATAGTCACATCAGTGTTTATAACCTATATAAACACTTATCAAGTCTAACTAGTTCGGTCTGGTTGGACTTCGGTGTCATCTTGGGGTTTTGGTTACCCTATCTGACAATTTAAACATTTATTGTCAATTAAACTGGGTCTCAAAGCTTCAATATTATTTTAGATAAGTCAAATATCGTTCATAATATTTTTCAGAAGCTTTGAATAATTTATAAACAATTATTATAATTTATAATAATTTTTCAAACACTGGAATCATTTTTAAATGATTTAAATATCAAATAATCTTATCATCATTAATATTTAATAATATTGAAATATTAATGACATACTTGTCAAAATATTAAAATTATTAATAACTTCAAATATTTTAAATCATCAATATTCTACTTAAATGATTTTAAAATAATTAAAATCATTTTTAAACCATCACCATTAATATTTAAATATTAATGAATTTATCATAAAAATATTGAAAGTCATTAATTATAGCTTAAAATATTTTTAAATCATTTTCTCATTTTAAATAATTTTAAATCAATAAAATCATTTTCCCATCATTTATTTAATATACTATTTAAATAAATCTAATATCATCAATATTAATTTATTAATGAGAATTCTTCAAAAATATTGAAAATTATATTTTATAATTCAAAAATATTTTAAAACACTTTATTCTTATTTAAAATGATTTTTATAATATTAAAATCATTTTCTCTAATTTATTTAATACACTAATTAAATAAATTAAATATCATTAATATTCAAATAATTATAAATATTAATAAAAAATATCCCAAATTATCAAAAGTTAATTTTCATAATTTAAAATAATTTTTATAACCATTTTTGTAATTTTTAGAATTTATGTTCTATTTCTAATCATTTTCCGGAAAATCAAAAATTAAAAATATTCAAAACCGCCGTAGTAGGCTATAGTTATGACACCCCCAAATCCGGGTTACCTGACCCCCGAGTTTGGTGCTCACGATCCACAATATAAATAACATTTAACTACCCATTTAATTATAAATAGGAACATACATTTAATTAACTGATATAGTTAATACATTATCCCAGGTTCTCTAACCTTAACATTACAAACATACCCCTTAGATATACAAAAAGGGTTTACAAACATAACATAATAATAAGTTTATTATAACACTCCAGCATTTTACCTTTGTTCTTCACAGCACCTTCTGCAACTTCGTCCCTAGCTGAAAAATTTTATTTAGCAAGGGTGAGCAACAAATTTGCCCCGCAAGTTAAGATATACAATGAATGTATAAGTATCAGAATAATAGACTATCTATTTTGATAGAATGACACCAAAGTTCGGGGAACTTTGAATTAGTTGAACAATGCGTTAATCAATAACAAGGCTTCTCCCTTTCTATGCAACACAAAAATTTGATAATGAAAGATTACAACGCTTTCAAAGTTCTACGATATTCAAATGAATAAACAAGAATCAATTCTACGCAATAACAAAGTGGAATATACATGTCGGACCTTTTCACAACTTGTTTTTTCAAACAAATCTCACCTAACATGAGAACACCAAAAGACAAGAACAGAAAGGGACAAATAATAATCCCGACGTCGACACATACTCAGCGAGAAATAGTTCTCAAAGAATAACTCCTTAAACCTTGTCCACGTTACTATTGTTGTCCCAACTCTAGCATAATTAGTTTCCCTCCAGTAATTAGCTTCACCCTTCATCAAATTGGTAGCAAAAGTTGTCTTTTGCTCCTATGATACTCTCGCAATAATAAAAGCCTTCTCCATACTGCTTTAAAATCTTTGAAATTTATTAATCTCTTGGTTGGCTGACCTCTACTCATCGCTTACAATATTATAATCTTTAATATTTCATCTCACTACCAAAAGGTACTACTGCTCATGCTTAATCCGTCTACAAACCACTCCCTTCACCTATCTTTTTCTTTAAATTTGAATTTCCTGAGTTATTATCACTGTCATTGTTCCTTTTCCTTTTATTGTTACCCATCTTCTTCTTGATTATACCTTTCGATGATCCACCACCTTCAGCCTTCATTCTTTCCACTTGTGCCTTCAGATCGTCCCATTCTTCTGTCATTTCACGCAACGCCCTCTCTGTCTTTTACAATTCCTCCAAGAGAAATACCTTACTCCTTAGTTCCTGAACTTCTGCAGATACTTGACCTTTTTCTCCTACTTCGGCCTTAATTTCTGACTCCACCTTAGCTTCTTCGAAATCTACCTCTTCATCTTCATTTAGATCCATTTCAGGATACTCATCATGATCGCTTCCCAAATTCACCATAGGTTCGTCTCTTACAACTTCTTCAACCGACTCACTCTGCGCTGGCACCTCGGCTAATGGCATTGGTGCAATAGCCGCTAACATCTCTGTAACCATTTTGTCATCTCTTGATATCCTACAATCAGTTTTAAATAACCTTGATTAGTACATCACCAGTACGAAATTCATAAACACTATATGTCCAAATATCTTACTAT
Source organism: Panax ginseng (assembly GCA_020205605.1). Taxonomy (NCBI): domain Eukaryota; kingdom Viridiplantae; phylum Streptophyta; class Magnoliopsida; order Apiales; family Araliaceae; genus Panax; species Panax ginseng. The sequence goes on from CM035140.1 coordinate 93,209,554, forward strand.
TAACGCACTTCGTCATTCACTCACTTAGAACTCTAAATGAGTTTTCTCTATCTTGCTTATGGTTATAATCCTAAGGTTTTCCCCCCACTTAAGGTTTATAACCTAAAGCTTTGATACCAACCTGTGACGCCCCCAAATCCGGGTTACCTAACCCCCGAGTTTGGTGATCACGATCCATCATATAAATAACATCTAACTACCCATTCATTTATGAATAACATCATACATACCATTAATTTTTATCATTAATACAATATCCCAGGTTTTCTAACCTTAACATAACAAACATACCCTAATATATACAAAAAGGGTTATACATAACAACATAATAATTAAAGTTCATATTAACTACTCCTGCAATTTGCCTTTGCCCTTGTCCTTCTCTGACCCTCCTGCTACTTCGTTCTTAGCTGAAATGTTATATTTAAGAAAGGGTGAGCAACGAGTTTGCTCCACGAGTTAAAATATACAATAAAAGATATAAATCTAGAATAATATACTATGGATTCGATAAAACTTTACTAAAGTTCCAAGGACTTTGAAATAGCTGAACAAATCATTTAGCAATAACATGATTTTATCGAATTACAGGCTAAACAACAATTCAATGATGAAAGAGTAAAACGCTTTTGAAGTTTCAATAATGTTCAGTCGATTATCAACAGATAATACTATGCAAAAACAAAGTGGATTATTTCCAGATTTTATGATGAGTGATCACAATAGATCTTGAACAAATCGAGTAATTAATAGTTATTTAATGCTGAAAGGTGTATCAGATAATCATAAAGATTAAATTATACCCCTCCGCAAGTACATAAAGTGATCAGCTTCATTGTACCCAATATTATGTATAATACTCAAGCTCGCGCAACGGTTGTATATCCAACCATAAAGTTCCCTTTAATATAAAGGTTGTTCATCTCAGTCTTACATCAAGAGTTCGTATCGTAATAATATAGTATGGATTTCAACATATAATATCTATCTCGATCTAGCCAAAATAATTGGCATTGATCTGTCAATAACAATTGAGTTAGAACGTATCAAGTTTCAATAAATATTCGTCTAGCCAAAACAATTAGCTAAGACATAGCTCAAAAACTGTTCAATAATAGACAGAAATCAACTGCACTATTTGCAATCAATAATAATACTTATAGATGTGAATAACCAACAATAGTTATTCACCAGTCACGCTTTTGAACTTTAAAACTTAGTTTGAATTAATGAACTTGCACTAACTACGAATAATTAATAATATATCTCAAATGTGGAATAATCAGCAATAATTACCCACTACTATATTTGAAAAGTAATAACTCGAGATTGAGTTACGGAAACTTGCATTTGTCGTTGACTACTGCTACACAATATAACTTAGATGCGTTTGAAAGACCTATAATCAATAATATCGGTCTCGCAATTAGCGTAACACTTCACAACATATAATATTGTCATTTACAGTCACTATATCACTTAGACATATAATCAGGTAGTCACAACAGTGTTTAGAACCTATAATAATACATATCAGGTCTAACTATGTCAATCTGGTTTGACCTCGGTATTAATTCGGTGTCCCGATCACCCTATCAGATAATTAACGAGTTTAATTTTCAATAAAACTCTATTTCAAAGCTTCAATATTATTTTAGATAATTAAAATATCCTTTATAATATTTTTGGGAAGCTTATAATAATTTTCAAATAATTATTATCTTTTATAATAATTTTTCAAACACCGATATCATTTTAAATGATTTAAGTAATCTTGAATAATACCATTATCATTAATATTTAAATAATATTAAAATATTAATAAAATCCTTGTCGAAATATTAAAGTTATTTATAATAACTCAAAATATTTTTAAATCACCAATATTACCCTTAAATGATTTTTAAAACATTAAAATCATTTTTAAAATATTAAAATCATTTTAAATAATTACCATTAATATTCAAATGTTAATGTATTTTTTATCAAAATATTAAAAGTCATTTATTATAACTTAAAATACTTTTAAATCATTTATATCATTTTTAAATGATTTTTAAATCATAAAAACCATTTATTTAATATAATTATTAAATAAATCTAATATCATTAATATTAAATTATTAATGAAATTTACCTCAAAATATTAAAAGTAATCTTTTATAACTTAAAATATTTTTAACACTTTATTATCACTTCAAATGATTTTTAGAATATTAAAATCATTTTTAACTAATTTATTTAATATACTAATTAAATAAATTTAATATCATTAATATTCAAATAAATAAAAATAGTAATGAAAATTATGTCAAATTATCAAAAGTTAATTTTTAAACCCCATTTTTGAAGTTTTAGGAATTATTTTCTATTTTTAATAATTTATTGGAAATTAATATAATTACTTGTAATAAAACCGTCGCTATAGGCTTTAGTGACACTAACTGTCACTATTGGTGCTCTTGAACATTCAAGAACATTCAAAGTCAGTTCTTGGGTGCCTACTTTGACCATCTTTATTTCTTTGTTCGTGATGTTTTTTGGGCTTGTAAATGTAATGGTTATGTAGTATTGATGTAATATTACATGTACCAACAATAATCCAGGTCAAACTTCATCACACAATGAAGATCGAAGAGCTCAAAATGGTTGTCAGACCTGTTCTGGGCTTTCTAGGTTACCCAAAAACCCAAACAGTGCTTGATAGCTACTTTGTGGCTTGATTAATTTGGGTTCTGATCATTGTTTAGGTGTTTTATTGTTACAATCTTGTAGTCCTCATGTCAAAGATCACATTACTTCACTTAGGTAGCTTAACTACATCCCAATCTCAAGATCTGGGTTAGTCAAACCCTGTCAGAAACCATGTTAACGAAGACAAATAGTAATTGTAATAACTGAATTTTTAGTTAATGAAGACTAATAGGTGAATTTTTAGTTAACGAAGACAAATAGATAAAGTTCTTGCATGAACATGTAGAGTATGTAATTTGTGAACCGTAGGATCTTGAACGAGACAATTCGGACTTCTAACGAAGAAGTTACAAGGCCGGGAATCTCACATAAAAAGTGAACTGTCAAATCGCGGCCGAATGCACTAGGCATGGCGCCGCAGTGCCAAGGCCGGGTTTTAGGAATTGATGACTGCATGCTCACAGTACAAGTAGAGAGAGACAGGGAAGCTGTTGTAGCAGAAGTCAGCCAAATAGCTAGAATGTAGATAGAAAAGAAAGGTTTTGAATGTAAAGTACAAGTGAAGCGTATGAAGAGTGAATTAAATTCTTAATCAACTTAATGTAACATCATTTAGGATGTATAACCTTAAGTAATACACTAGAGGTTGAAAGAAAGAATAAATTAAACGAAGAACGTGAAGGGTAATTAAGTAAACCGTGAATGGTATTTAACGTTTGTAGACACTCGAAATTTTCCGTACGCATCATCATTCATTAACATTGCGAGGAGGAGATTAAGTCTTTAAGAGAGAACCACGAAAGACAATCCAAATCCATACGGATACTACCTAGGAAGTTCAAAGATTAACCCGGATCGTAACTGGGAGTAAGCAGTTTCAACCTCGGATTTAACCCCGAGACCTGCAGATACAATACCGAACACACAGGAGAAGACCGATTAATCTCGAGAGATAACCCCGAGGTATCCGGGCCTCGGCCCCAACCATGGGAATAGCCACCAACCTTGGTGATAACCCCAAGGAATGCAGTTTCGGAGATAACCCCGGAAATGCTTGTTTCAAATGCCATCAGCTTCAATCTCGGCACTCACAACGAAATACACTGTGCCAACACGGCAATCACATCGAGAAGACAGACACACCTGAAAGATGACAATGAGGATCTTCAACAAATGCAGCAATCCAATCTCAGCGAAGTCTGAGCAACGTCTGCTTATCGGCCCAATCCGACAGTAACACCGGTGAGGGGAAATATCGCCATCTCGTCTAACACGATGCCACATCTCATCTCTACACAACAATGTCCCACAAGGCTAACCAATCCCGAGTGACTATTGTGCGGGGTAACGGATGAAAGTTGAAGCTTGAAGACCGGAGGGCATCGTCCCATCTTCAAAGACTTCGTACAAACTTTAATCCCATGCCATCGTACAACTCTCGACAAGCGCGATCAAAATAGGTCCTGAATACCTCAAAAGCGGATGCGGATTGCACTTCTCAAAATCCGAGTGGACATTACAAAGGCTCTGAGTGCACGTACTTGAGATTGACCCAACCCAATGAGAATCAAGACAATTTTCTCGCACTTTTCGCCATACAAAGATTGTATTTTTCCACTTTCAAACACACTGTGAGCTCATATATAGCCTCTTTTGTACCCACAAAAGCCGGTGTTTACCCACTCTAAAGATATAGAAGCCCTTTTTATCGCTTAGTCGTAAGCCTTCTCACACACTTTAGAGTCTTTCTCTTCATCTTGCACACACCCTTCTACACGTTGAGAGTCGTGTTGCTTGCTTTTTGCCCGGACTTGATTCAGTGGTTTCCTTCGATCTGTATATATTATATATGTATATATATATATATATATATATATATATATATATATATATTGACTAACATTATCGAGTTATGCCTCGATTGAGCCTGAACTTGATGCAGGAGCATTTATCGCTGCTATATATATATATATATATATATATATATACTTATATATATTAATTGTTTATGGGACTTTGTTCGATGAGCCTAGACTTTTGTGCAGTGCGTTTATTCGCTATATATATATATATATATATATATATATATATATATATATATATATATATATATATCAACCGTGTGTAGGACTTTGTTCGATGAGCCTGAACTTGATTGCGTCGTTTACTTCGCTTTTATATATATATATATATATATATATATATATATATATATATATATATATATATATATATATATATATATATATATATATATATATGAACTGTGGTCGAACTATGTTCGATGAGCCTGATTTTACACACAGAATGCGTTTATTGCTTTATATATATATATATATATATATATATATATATATATATATATATATATATATATATTTGTTTTGTCTCGCTTCGAGTTCCTTCGTGGAAGTTGATAGTTTTTCTGACTTTCTTTACATTTCGTCACGCTTAGAGTTTACTTTCGTGGCGATTGACGCATTTCTGACTTTATTTATATTCTACATCACTTTGGAGTTTCCTTCGTGGCGGTTGACCATATCTCTGACTTTATTTATATTTCGATCCCCATAGAGGTGCTTCGTGGTTGGTGATCATGCTGTATATATATATTTACCGCTTTTATATATATACGCTTATTGCTTTTATACAAATTGAAATATTCTCAGGCGCTTTAGGAATCATGTGATCACAGATTCATCTCATTTGATCTAGATTCGGTTCCCGTGATGGACATTTTCGGTATGGCGACTTGTAAATTATTCTGCGATGTCTGTATTTCCTCAGATGGTTTCCATACCCACGAGGAAGTCGGCATTATTTTTTTATATATATTATTTTCGTACGGATGCGTCGCATTCGTCAAATAAAATTAATCCAGCCGCTCACTTAATAAAAATGGGAGTGTAAAAGGTCTTAATTTCTATTGAGCAGCAGGGTTTGAAAAACCTCTTTTATAAAACATCATTTCCATATCTTGCTAAAAACTGAATTTTTACATAAATTCAAATCCTGTGTATATAGGTTCGAAAGAGGCCTCGCAAAACTTTCATATAACAGCACATTGACCCATACACACACACACACACACTCAGATAATAGTTTCTTGAAAAGAGGCGGTCACCGTGGTAACACGGATGTCGGGGGGTGCCTAACACCTTCCCCCCGCATAACCAAGTCCCCGGACCCTAAATGAATCTCGGTTTGGCCGGCCAGAGTATATCGATGTCACATCCTTTGGGTCAATGTGCAAACCTTTTCTCGGTTGTGTTGGTACAACTATTTAAAAACCAATGGCGACTCTTGCGGTCCCATAAATCGACATTATACATGTGGGACCTTTTTCACTTGTTTTTCAAACAAATCTCACCTAAAATGAGAACACCAAAGAACAAGTAACGGAAAGGGACATCAAAAATCCGGCGTCGACGGTGGCGACTCTCTGCTGGGACCTTCAAGTAAGAGGACTTAAGCCGCTACTACAATCTTTTCAAAAGCTGTTATCGCTTGTGTGTGGATGTTGCATTTACATTGGATGAATGTATGCGAATGCATGTCTTGTTTGAGCTTAGTGCTTCGCATCATATCTCTGCGTGTGATGTTAGTGCTTCGCACTATAAAGCGCTTATGATATTAGTGCTTCGCACATGTCATCATTTCATACGGTGAGGCGTGATGTATGTGAATGTATGTTGTGTGGTCCCTCACACAGGAGGCTATCCGTCGGTGTTTGATTCTTTGGACTCGTGAGAAGACTAATTCTCCGAGGCTCAGGAAAGGCACCACCCAAATTCGCTCCAGTTGAAAGACCGGATTAACTTCCCGTCTAGTAGATTGCGATGATTTGGGAACCTTAATGCCAAAAAGCCGCGAGAGTAACCTAAGATAGGTCAGCCTCTGATAAACCCAAAACGAAGGAAAGTCTCTTCATACCCTCATTTCAATTACTTGTAAACACAATTACTTGTAGTTTCATTCCATATCTATATCTCCATGTAATGAGAAATATGAAGCAATATGTCCACATACATGCTACGAACAGCTGACACCCGTTTTGCAGGATAAAATTCCTAAAATGGACACATCACATAGCATGTCATTATACACCTTCCCTAAGGACTAAACTATGCCAGTCTTTCGTAGGGAATCAATCGGACCTACTACCCGGTCAAAGTCCAAAAGGGCAATAGGCCTACAGTCAATCATGTCGTCATCCGACCAGACTGAACTTAATCCAGTTTCTCACAAAGAGTTCGACGGATTAAGCAAACAGATTACAGATTTGGCTATTCTATTAAAAGAATTACACCAGTCTACACAGGGTCAGAAAATACCCGTACATACTGAGCCCTCCACACAAGGAGGAATTTCGGTCATTACCATACCAGAGCCACAATTGGATACGACCAACAAAACGCAGGATGCTGCCCATTCCAATCTAGACAATGGTGACATCAAAAAGAAAGTCCTCCAAATGGAAGAGACCCTTCGCGCTATCAAAGGAATTGGAACACACGGGAGTGTTTTTATATCTTGATCTATGTATTTTTTCCGGTGTTCACTATCCGAGAAAATTTAAAACTCGACTTTGAAAAATATGACGGGTTAGGGGATCCTTATACACATTTAAAAGTCTTTATTGGAGAACTGGGATCCTGTGCAGAGGATGAAAAACTCAGAATGCAATTGTTCCAAAAGAGTTTAACTGGAGAAGCCCATTCGTGGTACACAAGATTAGACAACTCCAAAATTCACAGTTGGGAAGAGCTAGCACATGCCTTTCTCACTCAATATAGTTTTCAAACTCAGATGGCTCCCGATCGGTATCAAATTACCAAGATCAAAAAACAGTCTAATGAGTCTTTCAGAGAGTATGCCCAAGGGTGGAGACGCCTGGCTGTCGAAGTTAGTCCTGTCATGACAGAATCAGAAATGGTCATGACATTCATAGACATACAAGAAGCTCCCTTCTATGAGAGAGTTTTAGCCAGCATCGGCAAACCATTTTCTGAAATGGTTAAACACGGGGAGATGGATGAAATGGGGTTGAAGTCAGGAAAGATTCAAGACCTAGCCGCACTCAAAGCTGTTGCTGATCACATCCAATCTGGAAATTATTGGAATAACCCCCGGAGGGTCCATAAAAAGAAAGAAGAAGATGTTTCCCTGATACTACAGGGACAAAAAGGCAATCAAAGTATGCCCATTCAAAGGAGAAACTACACTCCCTTTCCAGAACAGTCTGCAAACCCTCCAGTACCAAAAGGTGGAGAAGTCAAACGCCATCGAGTGTTTACACCCTTAGGGGATACCCTCGAGAACATTCTTAATCTTCTGACAACACTAGAAGAAAATTACGCATCTTCTTCCACCAGCCAGCCCTAATGGACGGGGTTTCAATGCTGCTAGGAAATGTGCTTATCATGCCGGGGCACCTGGACATGATACTCAGGATTGTTGGGCCTTGAAACAAAAGATCCAGGACCTAATTGATATTGGAGAGATCATAGTCACCAAACCCGATCAGCCTCACGTACAAGATAACCCTCTTCCTCAACACAAAGAAGAAGAGGTCAACATGATTAATTGGAGCAGTGGACAGAGTTCCAACTTCAGCTGTGACTCCCCCTAGACCATCAAAGACGGTGATGACAGATGAGATTATGCTAAGTTCCAGTTCACAATGGAACGAAAGATGAAAGCTCTCTGCAAACAAATTCAGCAATTGGCGGAACTGGTGACTTATCAGCATCAAGTGACTCGGCAATTAAGTGGCCAATCCCGAGCTAATCAACTTTCCATGCAAAGCACAATATCCTATTGTTATCTTGCGCAAGGTTCCGTGGAATTATGGAGAAGGTGAAGGATCCACCTCATATACCACTACTACAGTGTCGAAGGAAAATCCACTGTATCTTCCCCATCGGGTGATGAATCCCACCACCAAATCAAAGGGGAAAATACCCATGGAGAAGATTGAAAAATTCCTCCTATGTTGTGGGTCATACTTGAAGCCTCGGTGGTTTTAAGCTTGAAGGAAGCTCCACCACAAATATCAATTTTGGACTTGGTCCTAACTTCCGAGAATCATAGGAAGGTCTTGTTAAAGGTTTTGGAAGAAGCCTATCTTAGACATCGGTGGATCTGAAAAATTTCAACACATGGTTGATCACATTTTCCACACTAATGTGATATCCTTCACTGATGATGACATACCACTCGAAGGGACTGGTCATTGCAAACCGTTGCACATTACGGTCTTGTCCTCCGGATAAATGGTGGCTGAAGTCTTAGTAGATGGAGGTTCCTCTCTGAATATCTGCCCATATGCCACCTTGGTGAAGATAAATATCAATCTCAACCGAATTCGGAGTAGCCATACTATCATCAAAGCTTTTGATGGAACCCGCCGTAACTCGGTTGGAGTAATTGAGCTGCCAATCGAAATTGGCCCTCATACATTCTGCGTATCCTTCCATGTGCTCAAGATAGATTCGGGATACAACCTGCTCTTGGGACGACCATGGATCCACATGGCAGGGGCAGTCCCCTCCACCCTTCACCAACAACTGAATTACATTATCAACAATAGCCTAGTCACGGTCAACGGTGAACCAGAGATTCCTCAGCATGGGGATATACCGTTCATCAATGCCAATGCAAACGTAGAACCAGTCAGTTTTCATGCTTTGGAAATAAGCAACACCCAATACCACGTTATTGGAGCACCATTGCTTGAACCCCACATTTCTGATGAGGTGATGTCAGCCACTCAAGAAATGATGTCGTTGGGTTATAAGCCAGGACAAGGGTTGGGTAAAGATGGCCAGGTATCCAGTACCCCATTCGATTAACCAAGCAAGTTGGAACAGCTGGACTAGGCTATTCTGCCAGCTCTAGTCATAGGAATCCTCATAAGCATCAGCAGATTCCTTTGGCTTCAACCATGTGGCATTTGGCTTCGCCTTCAAACTCCGAGTCCGCACAACCTCCAGTAAAGGTGCCAGCCAATGTCATGGCCATGTTATTTCCTAAGCCGAAACCGGTGGAGGAAAAGAAAATCGTTATTCCAAATCCCGCAATCGAAGAAGAGGAGCGGAGAATCAAGGAAAACGTTGTCCGAATAATGTCGGGCATGCGCATCGTCGTCCATGATGAACATACCAACAGATACACCCCAGATGATGATTGCCCTGACGTAATGGCCATCATTCGGGACAAGGAGGATGATGACAATCCCTCCATCACTACGGTCCACCCGGACTTTACCCTTACCAATTGGAACAGCATTCCTTGCTTTGGTCGATAAGGGTAAAGCGGGCAAAAATTATTTTCTGCCCTGTAGATACAATAACTGCTTACTTTTCTGTACAGTATTAGCAATTTATTTTGCCAGTATATGCTAACACTGTGTATGATCAACGTAGTTCATATATACTAAGTGAAAGCATATTTTGTTTCAGGACTCTAAATTTAGATGTGCCTGTATTTGCGGATACGATGCCTCTCCTACACAAGGATTGTACCTTTGATGTAGAGATGAATTCAGCCTTGATGGATCTCTAGGATGACATTGAGGTGCCTCCAGAAATTCAAGAATGGGTCAAAGACAAACCCAAACCCAACCTTGATCAAACCACTTTTTTCAATCTCGGAACCTTAGAAAGCCCTAAGTTAATCCAGATTGGTGCAGACCTTACCCCAAACCAACAGAATGACATGGTTACGCTATTAACACAATTCCAGGATGTGTTTGCATGGTCTCATGAAGACATGGTGGGTTTATCCACTAACATTGTCCTTCATCGCCTTCCCATTAAAAAGGGATTTAAGCCGATTAAGCAAAAACTCAGGCGATGAAACCTAAGTGGAGTTTAAAGGTGAAAGAAGAGATTGTGAAACAATTTCAAGTCGGCATCATCATGGTGTCTACATATCCTGAGTGGATATCCAACATCATGCCCGTACCTAAACCTGGAGGGAAGGTGCGAGTTTGCGTGGATTATAGGGACTTGAACAAAGCTTGCTTAAAAGATAGCTTTCCCATGCCATTTATCCACATTCTTATTGATAATCTTCGCTCAATACGACATGTACTCCTTTTTCGATTGCTTTTATGGGGTACCATCGGATCATGGTTTGCCGAGGAAGATCATGAGAAGGCGCTTTCATCACTCCTTGGGGAACTTTTTGCTATAGACGGTTGTCATTCGGCCTCATCAATGCCGGAGCTACCTATCAACGAGCTATGATGGCTCTTTTCCACGACTTAATGCATAAAGAGATTGAGATCTACGTGGATGACATCATTGTCAAGTCCCAGAAGGAGGATGACCATCTAGACCATCTCAGAAAGTTGTTCAACAGGTTGTGTAAATACAACTTGAAGTTGAATCCAGCTAAGTGCGCCTTTGGCGTCAAGTCATGCAAGTTGCTAGGATTTCTAGTCAGCCACAAAGGGATTGAGCTGGATCCTACAAAAATCCAAGCCATAACAGAAATGCCCATTCCTCAGACAGAGAAGGAAATACGTGGATTTTTTGGAAGGATCAACTTCATCAACAAGTTTATCTCCCAACTCACGGCAACCTGTGAGCCAATCTTCAAGTTATTAAGGAAGAACTCCTCCATGAAATGGAATTATGAGTGCCAGAATGCCTTCCTTACAATCAAGAAGCGACTAGTCAAAGCTCTATCTTGGTACCACCCTGTGGATGATGTTCCCCTGTTCATGTACACGTCCATAAGTGACAATGCCATGGGTCAGATATCTTTGAAAGACGAGAAAAGGCGATAGAGAACGAGTTATCTATTACCTCAAAGAAAAGGTTCAAAGAATAAAGTGAACACAAGTACACTCGATCGAGAAGGCGTGTTGTGCTTTAGCATGGGCTTCCATGAGGTTACAACATTACCTCCATGGTCACACAACCCATCTCATATCCGCGTTGATCCTCTCAAGCACGTGTTCAACAAACCCATGTTGAAGCCTTTGGTACATCTAGATGGCAGTTGATCCTACAACAATTTGACATTGTATATGTGACTCAAAAGTCCATCACAGGTCAAGGAATCGCAGATCAACTGGCCACCGCACCTTCATGGGATTTCAAACCCTTGGAAACATATTTCCCCGATGAAGGAGTAATGACAGTGCAACAACACCATCTGTACAATACACGCCAATCATGGAAGATGTATTTTGATGGAGCTGTTAACATGGAAGGTTCTGGAGCTAGAGGAATTCTAGTATCTGATACGGGGGAGCAGTATCCCGTTGCCGTCAAATTACAGTTTGTCAGCACCAACAATACGGCTGAGTATGAAGGCTGTCTCATGGGGCTAAAACTTGCCCGTTCAATGGGCATCAAGCGGTTAACTGTCCTTGGAGATTCAGAGTTGGTAATCATCCAATCCACCGGAGTCTATCAAACCAAGGAACTACATTTGCTGCCTTACCATCGGCAGGTTTTGAAGATGGCTTTGGAGTTCGAAGAAATCTCCTTTCTACACATTCCTCATAATAGGAATGATTTCGCGGACGCATTAGCAACTTTGGCCTCCTTGATTCGCATATCAGACAAGGAACACTTGCCAAGCATCACAATTTCCCTGCACAAGGCCCCATTTATATGGGAATTACGTTGGAGAAGTATCGGATGAGCTACCTCCCATCCAACCTCCTTGGTATCAGCATATTAAGGAATATCTGCGAGATGGATCGACACCCGCTTAGGCGAACCTGACTGAGAAAAGGCGGATCCATCGACTTGCTATGAAGTTCTACTTGAGTGGAGATGCGCTCTATAAAAGAGATGCAGGACTAGGTCTCCTCAGGTGTCTAGACAAAGATCAAGCCCAAAGGCTTATGGATGAAATCCATGGCGGAGTCTGTGGCCCCCACATGAGTGGCCCCCTCATTGTCAAGAAAGTCCTCAGGACGGGACATTAGTGGCTATCTCTCAAGGCTGATTGCCATGACCACGTCAAAAGATGCTATCAGTGCCAGATTCATGGGACTGCTATACACGCCCCTCCACGGGAGCTCCACAATATGAGTTCGCCTTGGCCCTTCTCAATGTGGGGAATGGACGTTATTGGGCCCATTGAGCCTAAAGCCAGTAATGGTCACCAATTTATCTTCACCATGATCGACTACTTCACCAAGTGGGTAGAAGTAGCCTCCTTCCCCAGGGTCACTAAAGAAGTCATCATTGCTTTCATCAGAAATAATGTCGTTTGTCGATATGGACAACCCAGAGGTGATTGTGTCAAGATAATGCAAAAACCTCAACAACAAAATGATGGAGGAGTTATGCAAGAAATTCCACATCAAACATCTTAACTCATCATCTATAAATCGAAGATGAGCGGTCTTTGTTGAAGCGGCTAACAAAAATATCAATAAGATTATGCAAAAGATGTCAGCCAACCACAAAGATTGGCCTAACCTGTTGCCTCTTACTCTGTTAACCTACAGAACCACAATGCGTATTTCAACTGGGGCAACCCCCTACGCTTTAACCTATGGGATGGAAGTAGTGCTCCCCATAGAAGTTGAGATGGAATCTCTCAGAGTGTTGATCGACGCTCAGCTGGATGAAAACCAATGGGTACAAGATAGGTATCACCAATTGTCTCTGATAGACGAAAGGCGAACCGCGGCTATCTTCCATGGTCACTATACCAAAGAAAGGATCGCCAGATCCTACAACAAAAAAGTAAATTCGACAATTTAAACAACATGACTTGGTTACGAAGAAGATTCTTGACAATCAAGATCGGGCCAAAGGAAAATTCGCTCCCTAAGCGGGAAGGCCTTTTATTGTCAAAGAAGTATTAACAGGAGGCGCTCTCAGATTACAAGAAATGGACGGCGATGAATTTCCACAACTCATCAACTCGGATAATCGTGAAAGCGGTATTATGTCCGAAGTAACCAAAGAAACACCACGGTGCATCATCATCAGTCACCGGTCATTCCGGTTCCTTAACCCTTTACCACCTACAACTTACTACACTTTGCCCCTCAGGGAAACATACTCTTCAAGCCAAAGACACCACGGTTTTTCCTTTGCGCTCATACAACTTAGGTCATCCCATCGGATTGAACCTCTTGCGTTAAATGAGTTTGGCTACCCATACATGGGATCAAACTTCTCACCTGCGATTTATCCTCAACCTAGGATAAAACTTTCTCCCCCCAGCTCGACACGCACATGGGATTACGCTTTTCTTCTTGCCTACGAGGGGCGAACTACGTCGACGTAATCTCCTTTTCAATAGGAGTACGTAGGCAACCATGTTACATGGACCGGTCGCAATAAAACAAAAACAACAAAAACATTTCTACCCTCTTCTCCTTACAAAAGCAAAAACAACCAAAAACATTCCTACACCATATCGGCCCATATCTGACGTTGAACCTCTTACACCGGGTTCGAACTACACGCAGACTGATCTCCTCTTCAATAAGAGTGCGTGGCGACCATTCATGTGCGGTCTCACCCCTACCAAAATACAAACCATTGTCAGTGGGTATTGGGATTCTCTTTCAATCCACTACATTTCATTCGGCTTCAGACCAAAGGGATGGAATTACCTGAACTCCTCCCAAATAGGAGATTCGACGACCATCTAAGCTGCGATCATACCTCGAAAAGCAATACTAAACCATAAGAGGTGGAATTAACTAGGCTTCTCCTAAATAGAAGTACTGGCGACCATCTGTGGTGCCGTCAATCTCAGAGAGGAAAGCCACATTCCTCTCTACATTTCCATTCAGAAATAAGTCCCAAGACACCAAAGATGGTAGGGATATACATAGATCGATGATCCATTCTGAACTATCCAAAGACAACTCAATGTCCATCCACCAAGGAAGAATTCAGAATTCATCCAGATCACAAGCCCTGAAGCAGCAAACAAAATATAAAGCAAATAGCAAGGCATATCTAAAAGGGAAGTGATCCAAAAATATATTTCCCTATCATATATAATGTTGTTTGATATATACACAATGTGAATTGTACATGACAAAATGGCTAAGCTAGTCTGTGCAGGTAAATACAAGATCATCTACGAATCAGGGTACATGCGAGCTAGCAAGACCAACATGGCATCCCTCTCAGATGAAGGAGGTAAAGCTGTAGTCTCCTGGATAAAAATATCTACACGACCCAACAGATCTGTAGCCATCTGCATGATGACCATATGCTCATCGATATAAGTGCTCATCTCTGCGATCATACCAGTGGTAAAGGACCTCGCTGCAGTACTATCTGTGACAGCCACATCCCGGGCAAATATAGCACTATCCCGCTCAACTATCACTACGTCTCTGTCTGACCTGGCCTCATCCCGCTTAACAACAGCGGCATCTATACGAGCTAATGCCTCATCTCTCTCTAATAGGGCGGCGTCCCTCACATCAAGAGCAATCGACATCATAGATCGAATCTGGTCTCTCTCAAAGGTCATCAGATGAAGACTTTGCTCTAAATATTGTGTCGAGTGCTGGATCACAAAAGTACTGGTACTAGGAGAATCCGGAAGAAATGCTGGCAACCCAATAGCACTATCCTCCTCGATGTAGGTATCAATGTCCTCTATAGGCTCTACATCGTCTAACTCAATCTCTGATCGCAAATCTGCTTTGCGATAGATAAAACCTCCGTCTCCATCCATATGGAGTACTCTGCATGAATCTTAGGGACAATGGCGGGAAAAGCGGCTAGCTCATGCTTGATCCCGAGAAGCGTATACGAGATCGGTCCTCGGTTGATAGGTATCGAGAAGTCGAAGACACCGACCGCCCCCCTCGAAAGGATGAAAATCGAAGGCCCCGGTCAAGCTGCGACATCACGACCAATGGATGATAAGTTGTCACGCCCTCAAGCCGACCTAAAGGGAGGAAATCCATGCCCGGAGCATGAGTAATGAAGCTGTATGGTGAGCAAAGCCCCGAGCACAACAATATGCTAAATGGATCTTGAATATCTGCCAAAAATGCGGACCAGGACTGAGCATCTACACACTCCGATGGTTGAAAGGAATACGACATAGCCACCTCATGGGAGAAACAATACACGTGCCGTCTAAAGGTACCAATTGGTCGCAAATGTGACATAAACCACATATACAGCATGACCGAACTCCCTGTAAAACACACACGACGGTAAGTCTACATGGCAAGATGGGACGCTGATCGCAAGGTCTCTGCCACGATCATAGGTACAATGGTACGACCCTCCCTGAGAGTTCTCACCGCCATAATAATGCCTATATCTATCTCATCCATGTACCGCGACATGTACACGTATGACATTACACATAGTATCAATACATCAACTCTGGCTGAACGCCAATGATCCTCCGACACAGTGAAATCCCCTAAATATCGTGAGTAGCTATCCTCCGCACCAAATCTGTCACACAGAAAACGCTGAGAGATCACAGGGCTAGATGTCAGCTCATCCTGCACCACTCTGCGCCTCAATCCGGTGAGAGTCATGAATCGTCTACTCATGTCTCCCAAAGCCATGTGTATGCAAGGTCGGTCTAGGGGCATACTCCTCTAGAGTAGGAGTCAACTCATGGGTGCCAAAGAAAAATACCTGCCTATCGCCTAGCTACAAATCCTCGGGAACACCGAAATGCCAAAAGGGTCATGGTATCTTTTAATATGAGATCTCTGATCACCCTATCTGGTGGTGACATCTTTATTGTACCACCACGAAAGATACCCAATACCACCATTGACGGTGGGTATGATCTATCTGACTTAATCGTCGAAGAAGACATCTGTCTTTGGCCGTGTCATAAGACCATCCGAGGATCAATCTGAGTATCTACGGACATACATACATATGCATAACATGATACATGCATATGAGATAATGGATGGCAATATGATATAGGAAATGAAAAACAATAGTGCATACATTCCTAAATATATCATCATCTAATACATCGACTCTATACAACTACCAATTACATGAAAATGGGGCACAAACGCCTACTACTAATGAGGCCTATCTAAAGATATAGCGAGAATGGGGAACAAACCACCCAATATCTAACGAGAGGCCTATTAAAAAAGATATAGTGAGAATACACATCGAGGAAGAAGACAATGGTGTCGATGTACACATCCTCAATCTGTCCACCGATGTAATTCCTCTGAGTCCTTTGGATCTCTATCAATAGGGATGTCGAGGCCTATAAAGGGAGGATCTGTGTTGGCAAAACCAAATGGGTCATCGGCGGGCGGCACCTAAATTTGGAAGGAACAAATGTCTCTGCCTTATCCCCGACGGGGGTTACAACGTGAGTCCCTGACGGAGGTTACAACGTGAGTCCCTGACGGGGGTTACAACATGAGTCCCCGACGGTGGTTACAACGTGAGTCCCCGACGGGGGTTACAACGTGAGTCCCCGACGGGGGTTACAACGTGAATCCCCAACGGGGGTAACAACGTGAGTTCCCAATGGGGGTTACAACATGTTCATACGTTGGCAATGGTGCAGTATCTTTCAGCAAAGTAGCCTATGTGGAAGGTCTTCAACACAACCTTCTAAGTATCAGCCAACTCTGTGACAAGGGTCATCAAGTGACATTCCTCAATAATCAATGTCAAGTCAGAGATTTGAAGACATCTCTTTGTAAAAGCTCTTGGGAGAAGGAAATGTCTACACAGTGGATCTTGGTCAACTAAGCTCAGATGAGACAATATGTTTTCTGGCAAAAGCATATGAAGAAATGAGCTTGTTATGGCATAGACGGTTGTCTCACTTAAACTTCAAAAGCATGTCCAAACTGGAATCAAAAGACCTAGTAGCTGGCCTACCCAAGTTCAACTTCGTGAAGTAAAGGCCATGCAATGCCTGTCAGTTTGGAAAGTAGACTAGAAGCTCATTCAAGAGCAAGACTGCCAACTCTATTGGCAAGCCACTACAGTTGCTTCACTTGGATCTCTTTGGGCCAATCCCAACAACCAGTCTTGGAGGCAAAAGATACTCTCTAGTCGTAGTCGACGACTACACCAGGTTCACACGGGTATTCTTCCTAACTTCAAAGGATGAAACGAGCTCCGAATTAATCAAGATGTTCAGACTGGTGATGAACGAGAAAGGAGAGAAAATCAAGGCCGTAAGGAGTGATCATGGCAGCGAATCGATTTCTCAGAAATGGATCAGTTCTGCACAGACAATGGGATCAGTCACAACTTCTCAGCTCCTCGAACTTCTCAACAAAATGGAGTAGCTGAAAGGAAGAACAGAACCTTGATTGAGGCTGGAAGAACTCTACTAGCTGTAGCCCATCTACCTGAATACTTCTTGGCAGAAGCTATCAACACTGCATGCTACACACAGAATAGATCACTCATACACTCTACGATCAAGAAGGCGCCTACTGTTGTGGAAAGGAAGAAATCCAAGTGTCACTATTTCCCGTGTCTTTGGGCGTGCATGCTACATTCTCAACAATGGAAAGCAGTATCTGACAAAATTCCAGCCCAAGTCAGACGAAGGGATCTTTCTTGGATATGCCATAGACAACAAGGCTTACAAGGTGTTCAACAAGAAGACACTGAATACTGAAGTCTCAATACACATCATCTTTGATGAAACTGACTTAGACAAAACAGTGCCTCAAGATACTACGACCAGATAGTGCGGACACTACGAATGAAGTCGTCGAGCTCAACACTCACGATCGTAGTGCGGATAAGCGAAATGTAGAGAGCATGAGAATGTGATCGTAGAGAGGTCCATGCAAGACAATGAGCCTCCACTCCAAGAAAAGAGATAGACCTTGAAGATTTAAGGCAGAATGCATCGGGGACGGATGTCCCAACCGTAACAGAGATGGGGAAAAAGATCACACTCAGGATCTAATCATTAGAGATCCGAGTGCCAGAGTCAAAACAAGAGCTGCTACTCAGAATGAATGTTTTTATCTAAGCTTCATGTCACAAATAGAGCCAAAAAAGATAGAGGATGCTATTGAAGACTCCAGTTGGATAGAAGCCATGCAAGAAGAACTCAACCAATTTGAACGAAGCAAAGTATGGAGATTAGTACCAAGACCAAAGAGTCATCCTGTGATAGGAACTAAGTGTGTCTTCAGAAACAAAATGGATGAAGATGGGGTCATAAATAGAAATAAGGCAAGACTAGTGGCAAAGGGCTATTCTCAAGAAGAAGGTATCGACTACGATGAAACATTTTCACCTTTTTCCAGACTCGAAGCCATCAGAATCTTTCTTGCCTTTGCTGCCCATATGAAGTTCAAAGTCTTTCAGATGGATGTCAAGAGTGCATTTCTAAATGGAGAACTCCAAGAAGAAGTCTATGTAGAATAACCTCTAGGTTTCATCAATCCATCACTTCCAATTATGTCTATAGATTAGATAAAACCTTATATGCTCTTAAACAAGCACCTAGAGCATGGTATGAAACACTGACTAACTTCTTAATTGAAAATGGGTTCACTAAAGGTAGAGTAAATACCAAACTGTTCCTTAGAAAGCATAAAGACAAAGTCTTACTAGTTCAAATCTATGTTGATGACATTATCTTTGGTTCTACTGACGAAAAGTTATGCAAGAGATTCTCTAAGCTTATGCAGAGCAAGTTTGAAATGAGCATGATGGGTGAGCTGAACTTCTTCCTTGGACTGCAAGTAAAGCAGACTGAAGAAGGAATTTTCATAAACCAAGCCAAGTACATCAAAGACTTACTAAAGAAGTATGGCATGGAATCAGCCTCTCCAATGAAAACACCAATTGCTCCTGCAACCAAGCTTGACAAGGATGAGAAAGGTAAAAGTATTGATATCACTCAATACAAAGGTATGATAGCCTCTCTTTTATACCTAACTGCCAGTAGACCAGACATAATGTTTGCAACATGCATATGTGCTAGATTTCAGGCTAACCCTAAAGAGTCACATTTGTCTGCTGTAAAGAGGATCTTCAGGTATCTCAAGGGTACACCTTACTTGGGGCTGTGGTACCCCAAGGAATCCTCATTTGAACTAATAGGATACCACAGATCTTTGATTTTGCGGGATGCAAAATAGATAGAAAGAGTACCAAAGTGGCACTTGTAAACTTCTAGGAAGCAGACTTGTGTCTGGTTTAGCAAAAAGCAAAACTCGGTGTCACCTCAACCGCAAAAAGTGAATATATTCTCAGCTTTGGCATTCTTTGTGCTAAGATCCTATGGATGAGAAATCATTTAGTGACTATGGGTTCGACTTCAAATCTATTCCCATACTGCGTGACAACACAAGTGCCATAGCAATAACTCATAATCACATCATGCATTACGGGACTAAGCATATAGAAATAAGGTATCACTTCATTAGGGATCATGTGCAAAATGGAACTATATCTTTACAATATATCCCTACTGAAAATCAACTTGCTGATGTTTTTACAAAACCACTAGATGAATCCATATTTAATAAGTTAATAAGTGAGCTAGGTATGCTAAATCTACAACCATAAAATATATGCTCTAGATTGTGCTAACCATGACAGATACAAAGGCTGAAGTCAAAATCGTAGACATGATCAAGGAAAGCTCACAATTGTAGAGCTAAAAAGAAGACTACCTCAATGATCGTAGCAAAGACTTAACTATCGTAGTGCAGACTCAACGATGACAAAAGCCCCATCCATAAAGCAAAAATGTATCCTGTGATGACAAGCTTCATAACATAGCAATCTCTCTAAGAGGTGACTCAGGAACAAACCTAACCCTTGAATCTCTCCAAGAGGTTGGCCCTTCCCGAGCTGCCTTAAAAGAATGCCTTATAAAAAACTCATCACAAGGATTCGGACAGACTCAACGATCGTAGGACAGACTCAACGACTGCCAGACAGTCTCGACGACTCAACGAACATAAGACTACCTCAACGGTCGTAGTCTTCCTAAGGACACCTCAACTCTGAAAAGGCCAAGGGCAAATCAGTACATTTCTTCACAGTCAAAATCGTAGAGCCAAGCAAAAATCAACACCTGTCCCACTAAGTGAAATAGAGAGAGGGAAGTTACAAGTACAAATTAAAATCATGTTTTTGAAATCTGAAGTTCAAAAGATTATCTCTCTCATCCTCTCTCTCTCTAAAAGCGAAACCCTAAATCAGCAGAAAGCTCAGTCGTATCTCACTTCCAACTACAGAATCAATGGCTGCTTCAAATGTGGTTTCAGGCTACAGACTCTGCTTCGACGAGTTCAAGACTGCTCCACCAAAATTTCACAAGACGCTGGCCTTACTGAAGAAGGCGGGTCTCAAAGAGGCGTTGAGCATCGATACACTCATCTATCCCAAGTTAGTGAAGGAGTTCTATAAGAATGGTGTGTTCGAACACAACACCATCACTACTCAAGTAAAGGGAGTAGAAATGAGACTAAGGGAAGAGGACTTCAATCTAGCTCTAGGTTTCAAGAATGAAGGGCACCCATTCTTAGACAGCATAAACTTCCAAGAGGGACTAAGGAAAATGCATCACAAGAAAAACCCCTCTATAAAAGGATACAAAAAGAAGGAGTTCCCACAAAGGTATGAATTTTTGGCTGACATTATTGGGAAATGCATCTGCTGTAAGAGCTCGGGTCATGACTCAGTGAATGAAGCTCAACTAAGGCTCATGACTACCATGTATTATGATATACAACTCAACTATGGAGCTGTATTGCTCGAGTGGATCGGCAAGTGGATCGTCAACTCGAAGAAATCAAAAAGCCCTCTAAAGATGTTGTATGGGCGTTTCATAAGTATCATTCTGCAATCTGCACTTGGTGACAAAATTGGGGATGAAGAGGGAGAAGCCATCAACCCAAATCGAAGAATGACCCAGCAGTTGTTTGAAAACTGGAAGAGAAACCCTGCTGAGCATGTGCGAATGATGACTGAGTCTAGTGGAAGAACTGGGGAACTAAAGGACGCAGGCTTTCGAGGGGACATGTCTGTTATCAGGGAAGTTGAAGAAGAAGGAGAAGCCGACAAGGGAGAACCCCCTGCCCTTTCCAAAAAAAGCAAGGGCAAGAGGAAGCTAAGAGCTAGACAGATAGAAGAGCCTCAAGGCTCTACAACTAATATTCCTGTAGAGTCCTCTGATATAGAGACTCTGAGATTGCTGAGAAGGAAGCAACATCAAGATGAGGATCAAGCCACCATATCACAGATCCTAAAGAAGAACAAAGTTGGACATAAGTCAAAAAGACCATCAGTCACCTCTATCGTAGAGTCTCTGCTGCTCACTGAGATAAGACCAAGTATGACAGAAAAGGAGGTAGCTACTTCAAGTATAATAGCTATTCAACAAGACAAAGATAAGACTCAAGAGAGCCCTAAAGTTGTGGCTAAACCCAGCAAATCAAGGAGAAAGATAGTCAAGAAGTACATTCTTGAAAATGAAAAGGTACTGAAAAAGGAAGCCAAGAGTGTGGTTGCAAAAGAAGAACTGTCCCAAGCAAATAAAGAGGAAAGTGCTCCAGCTGAGGGGGAGACCCCTGAAATTCTCATGATAGAGAATACACCAGCTGAGGGGGAGAAGTCTGCAGCTCAAGAAGATGTTATAGCTGAGGGGGATTTTCTGAACATACAAGAAGATAATCATGCTGAGGGGGAGCCTCATGATATCTCCATGACAGAAGAAGAGATTCCTGCCCAAGATAAAAATAAATTAGTGCCAGACCATCTAGAGCCCATTGAGATAATGGAATCCTCCAATAAAGATAAAGAAGAGGAAGAAGATGATGATGAGCTTGTAATCATTGGCGTGGGGAAAGATGGATATAGGAGCTATCTGTACACTCAAATGTTTTCCTACCTACCTATGATGGCATACCATCAAGCTCAAATCCTGAACTCATGGGATCACATGTTCTGGAGCTTTAAAGAGTATCCATCCATCTTAGTTCTGGCTCATGGATTTCCAGGAAAAGTCATCTTTGCCAAGAAGCTACTTACAAATACCTCTTCCTCAAAAGATAAACCTGAGGTACTGTTTATCCCTACCAAATTTTGAGTTAATCACTTACCAACATCTTCATTTAGCTATTTTTATGAATTCCCTCGATGGTTGGAAGTGAGTCTCAATCCAGTAAATAAATTTCCAGTTACAGAATCCCAAAATTCTCTAACTAAAGAACCAAATACAGCCAACTTCGTTTTGCTCTCACAAACCACTGTCTCTACGATCCCTGACTCTAGCCCAGTCATAGAGTCCCAGATAGATATCGTAGAGCCCCCAAGTCCAAACATTGAAACACAAGCACCTCCATTAGACATACCATCCTCTTCCTCAAATGACTACTTTAGTCTTGACCTTGCTCTTTACAACTTGCAAGATCAACCCCAGCATACAACCCCTCCAACCAACAATCCTCAAACCAATGATACTCTCCCAAGCCTGCCTACAAAGGATGACTTGAAAGAAACTTATGAGAAAATGGTCAAGTCTATAGAAGCAAGTTTGGAATCTCACTCTGATCTCATCAATATCCGGCTGAATCAAATGATCACAGCTGCAAATAATTTTCCTGGCACTATGAATACTGAGCTTACAAAGAAGTTGAGGGACATTATCCAAGAAATTCTTAAGAGCATGAAGGACAGAGATGAAATTCACTTCCAGATACTTGCCAAGCAAAGAGATGACATCAACTTAAAAGCCTCTGTCTATGACTTCCATAAATCTTATGCCAATCAGGAAAAACATAATGATATGATTCTTTCAGTTCTCCAAAACAAAGAAGCAAGATCTAAAAAACAGATCAAGGAAAATAGAAAGGACATTGCTCAGACACAAAGCCAACTGAACGAGCTTGTCCAAGGTGTTAATCGACTGTCTGCCAATATTCGAACCCTTGATGCTGATATAAAGGGGGAGAATAAAGGGAAAGGAGTTCAGGGAGGACAAGGCAGAGGCAGAGGAGGTCATGGAACTCAAGAAAGGGGAAGAGGACAATATCAAGCTCAAGCATCATGAAGCCCTCCTGCAAGACAATTCCACAGTTAGACTCAACGATCTGATCAACAGGGAATTGTAATGGCTATACCATTAAGCCATCAGGAGTCAACTCCCAGCTCACAAGATGTGTCTACTGTATGCATAAGAATGCCAATTGGAGATCCTGCATTCATGCACAGGCATGAGGAGAATCCAATACTAAGTCTAAGCGATTTGGAAGAGTTAGCGAAATGAGGAAGCTCAAAAGAAAAGAAGGGTCGAGGAGTATGCGCCAACCCACCTTCACGAAAGAGGTCAAGGAAATAGAGATAAGTTGAAACTTAAATTTCTTATTGATGTAATGCTGAATTGTAATATCTTCTGATCATCAATAAATTCATGTTTATTCTCTAGAAATTTCAGCTGCTCACTGAAATACTAAGTCGTGTTTAAATTTCCTGCAAATGCATCTAGTCACTAATAATCATGATAACAAATCTCCTTGGTTATGTCAACATCAAATAAGGGGAGATTGTTGGAAGAATGCATATTATGATTTGATGTTTTAATGTATATGTTCATGATTATTTGTAAAGTCCTTCAATGAATATATGTACAAGGACTTAGTGATAGATCAAAGTTGTTAGGTTGATCTAAGATCTTAACGTGTATCATTCTTTAATGGAATGTATAGATAGAAAAGATCAAAGCTGTTAGGATGATCTTGAGATGTAATAGATAGGGTTTGGAGAAATCGTAGTGTATCATCTGATCAACAGTGCAGAAGTCAAGGCAGAAATATAGAGCTTAACAGATCATAGTGTGTGCCTGCCTTAAAGGGACTCTCTGGTAATTGTAGAGTGGTCCCAACGTTTGCCAAGCCAACTCCACGATCGCAGTGTGCTGAAGGAAACATGAAGTTTACAAGTCAACGATCGTAGTGTGCTCTCAGGAACGTAGAGTCAACAACACGAGCAAATAAAGATCGTAGTGTGCAAGGGTTTAAGAGAAATCGTAGTGCTCTCTAAATGATAGCATCAGATCAAGCACCAAGGCAATAAGTCACTACGATCTGAATCGTAGAGAATCATGATCCAAATCGTAGAGCAACATCTGTCTCATGTCAGGAAATGTCGAGCCTCATGATTTGTGTAAAGGTAGATTTCAACATATGAGGAATGGATTCTAGACAATTGCGAAGACTCATCGCCCTTGAGTAAAGAAATATCCTTAGTATGCAACAAAGAAGCGTATTAAAGAAGCTAAGGATAGTACCATAGATAAGAGGGATAAAACACCTTTTTAGGTGGTAGGTGAGAAAGCAGTCTGCTGTGTCAGTGGGCCAGAATGCAATTTCAGAAGATGTACAGAAATGTCTCCATCACAGTACAAAAAGTTCAGACGCATTTAATGCCACAACGGATGGATACAACGGATAGTTTTCAACATCACATATATGCAGATCAGACAGATGAGAGAGAAATAAGCAAGCATTGAACAAACAATGTGAACATCTCTCTCAAGCTCAACTCTACGATCTGAGATATTGCAAACCTTGCTCAGCTACTCAGTTCTTTAGAACAAGTTCTTACACAGCGACTGAGTAGCAACCATCAAGAACACAACATTATCAACCAACTGAAGAAGAGTACCAAGTCTGCTGGACTTGAAGAGTTCGTAGTGAACTATAAGAAGCCAAGTCTGCTGGACTTGAATAGTTCAAGAGTGAACTAAGAAGTTCCTAGACTGCTGGTCTAGAAAGAATCTGTGTGATTCAGAAGTTGTAACAAACATCCTTAGTGGATATCCTACTCGTTGAGTAGAAGAGTGGACTAGGAGCTTTAAGTGCTCTGAACCACTTAAAAATGACTATGTCATTTACATTCATATCATAACTGCTATATCTGTTATAACTGCCATAACTGCCTCACCCTCATTACTCCATTACTTGGTAAAGAAGATTAAAAAAAACATTTATTCCGCTAAGTTTTAATCATTATCAAAGAACAAGTTTAAAATGAAAAGATTTTTTAAATATCTATTCAACCCCCCCCCCCTTCTAGATAACTATTGTGCGAACTAGGAACTAACACAACCCTATGCAAGAGTTCGTTAATTTATTAACGGCTGCATTTAACCAAACTGGGGGTAGAATACCGTGGGACCTAGGGTATCTAGAACGACTACCTTTAAAGAGTTTAAAACCGTAGGTCCGCTAGAGTTCAAGGGAACGACGGACCCAATAGAGGCCCAGACATGGGTAAAAGAAATAGAGAAGGCGTTTGTTATTACAAATGTAGGTGAGGCGCAAAAGACTTCTTTTACGACTTACATGATGAAAGGGGAAGCCAACCTTTGGTAGGAGATTCACTAGGGTGGAGCTAGAACAGATGCGGTAATGTGGGAAAAATTCAAGAAGGTTTTCTTCAAGAATTATTTCCCTATAAGCATGCAAGGGAGGATGGAGATTAAGTTCTTAGAACTTAAGCAAGGGGACATGACAGTTCCCCAATACGTGACCAAATTCAATGAATTGACAAGGTTTGTTCCACACCAAGTGGATGCTAAGGAGAGGAAGGCTCATAGGATTGAGAAAGGCCTAAAACCCTGGCTCTATAGCAGAATTTCGATGTTCCAGAGTGTTTCCTATGGGACCATTCTGGAAAAGGCGATTATAGCAGAAGGTGGTAATGAGGCATTGACTCAATACCATAAAGAGGGAAAGAGTGAGAGCTTGGGAAAGGGAGGAACCAACGTAGAGAATGCCAGTGGCAGTATGCCAAAAAGAAAGATTTTTAACTCCGAGAATACTGGAGTGGGACGAGGGGATCCTAAGCGTAAGATTGAAGAGTGTAAAACATGTGGAAAGACTCATCTAGGACTCTGTCTGCAAGGGATTATAAGTACCTTTAAACATTAAGGTAGAGGAAGAAGAAATAACTTTCGTTAATTATATTCATGGAAATTGTTTCGTGAATAATAAAGGTAAGCAAATATCGGTAGATAAGTATCGATAAAGTTAAAATAATTTGAAGAAATTCTCGATAGGAATGAGTTAAGTAACCGTAGAACTTTAATAAATTGTTAGAATAAAAGTATGAATATTTAGTTTTCGCAGAAAACCCAAGGTAGTATTTTACGGTAATAACTCACTGAAACATTCGTGTTGTCTAACCTTGATGCAAGTTAGGAGGATGTTAAGGAAGGGAATGAGTCGTTACGGTTGCGTATCGACTATCGTAATAGAACAAGTTAGCGGTTAAGAATAAATACCCATTGCCCAGGATCGATGATCTATTTGATCAGTTGACAAGGGGCAAAGTATTTTCTAAGATATATTTGTGTACGGGTCATCGTCGGTAGAAAATAAGGAAAAAGGTGGAAAATTGATAGGTACTCTTGCGAGATGCTATGGTTGAAAGTTTCATTAGCGTCACAGAGTGTTCGAATAATATTTGGACGAGTGTGTCATAATGATCATTGGTGATATTCTAGTCTATTTTAAGACGTCAGAAGATCACGCTGAACATTTGAAGATAGTGTGAGAAACACTACAGAGGGAGAAGTTGGATACGGAGTTCACTAAGTGTGAATTTTAGCTTAAAAGGACATATAGACAAATTTTTTATTGAGAAGTATGTTGGGAATGAGAAGTGAGAAAAAGGTTTTCAGGAACTAAAAGGAAGGTTAAGTAAGGCACTTGTATTGTCTTTATCAGATGATACGAGGAATTTTGTAGTGTATCTCGATGTTTCGCATAGATGACGAGATTGCGTGATCATGTAGCATTGCAAAGTCATTGTGTATGCATCATGCCAGTTAAAAGATTATGAGAAGGTTTATCCTACTTATAATCTATAATTGGCAGCTGTAGTTTTTGAATTAGAAATCTGAAGATAGTATTTATACGGGGAAAAAGGTGGGATATACACGGACTCTAAGAGTCAGAAATATATCTTCACACAGAAGGAGTTGAATAAGAAGTAAAGAAGTTGATTAGAATTAATAAAAGATTACGACTGTGATATCTTATATCATACAGGGAAGGTAAACGTAGAAGTCGATGTGTTAAGTAGGAAGGGTAATGAAAAGCTATCTATGTTAACGACTCAGAATGAGTTAATAATGGAGATAGTAAGAACAGAGTTAGAAGTTAAATTACGGAATGAAGCGGTAGAAATGTTATTCACAATATAGACTCAATCCATGAAAATTGAACTAGTTAAGTAAGTACAATTAAGTAACGAGGTGAATGAAGAAGAGGATGCATGATGAAGAGAAGATCAAGTATCATCTCGTTTTGAAGAAGGAATTTGAGTTTCATATAATTCTGAGTTAAAAGAAGGACTAAAAAAGGAGGATAGCATAATATGTTAATAAGTGTTTAACTTCCAAACTCAGATTATTAATAGGAAGGGACAAATTCTGTAAATTAAGATAATACCTTCGGTGAAGGTGAATGAGAGGAACCACAATGCCGAAGAAGCAACGTGGGGGCTCGAGATTAAAATAAAGGAAAAATTTTCCTCAATGGTGTATGTATTATTAGCGAGATTCTGGGGACAAAATCCTTATAAGGGGGTAAGAGTGTAACGCCCCAGAAAAATCGGATTTTATGAGGATTAATTTTTTATTTGATTATGTGGATTAAATGAATTTAATTGATTATTTATGGGAGTAAGCTAATTAAAGGTCGTTCTATGACCTAGAAACGTCAGAACGTCGAAACGTCGTAGGATTTTGGCTATGTGGTAGAATTAAAGTGTTGGAATTTCTAAGACGAAAATAAAAGCTTTCCGAGAAATTTTTTGAAAAACACTATTCACGCATTTCTGCTCGGGAATTATTTTTGAACTTTCGAGAAATACATAACGATAGAATATCGAGGTAAGATAGAATATCCGATAATAATTCAGTTATGGAAAATGCAGTTTTTCGCATGCGGAATTAAAATCTAACGATTAGGGAAAGTGATTTCTAAGAAGGAATTTAAATGCGTATAAGGAATTAAGTGATGATCGTATAATACGTACGTATTGTACGAGTTAATGAATACGAGTACGATATAAAGTATAATACGAGTATGTATGAATGATGGTATGTCGTATATGTTGAACAATGGTACGAGTTGGAATACGAGAATTATATGTATAATATACGTTATAAGGCTTTAAGACATGTGTAATGTACTTGTAGAATTGTGTAGGAAATTGTATTGTCCAATGGGAAGTGCGATAAGGCCCAAATGTGGGAATGGTTAAGTCCAATATAAATTAATGAACAAGCCCAAGTATTTGTTTAATTGCAAGCCCAATGAATAAGTTAAGATTAATTTAACTAAAGGCCCAAAGTAAGGACCAATGGGTTATGGGATAGTTTAAACCCATGGGGCAAACCATAGATGATCCAAAGTAGGGAGAAAGTATACTTAATGTCTAAGTAAGTGTGGTGACCAAGTAAACTTAATGGCCAAGTCTTGTGAGGAGCAAGTTTACTTAATGCTTAAGTAAGGATTAGTAAGGAGGTGGAGTGACTTGATGACCATTATACCCTCACTTTGAGATTTCTATAAATAGGAAGCTTACTAGCTCATTTGTTAGTTGTTAGATTTTCATCCAATAACTTATAGCTTATTGGCTTGAGAGGAAAAACTAGAAAAGATAAAAAGCTAGTCTTTCATAGTTCAAGAAGCAAGAAGAAGATTAAAGATTAACCAAGTGATATTAAAGGGTAAACAATCCTAAACCATGATTCTCTTTCTCTTCCATTGTTAGAGAAGTGAGTAGTAGTAGAACATGTATGCTAAGAAGGAGTAAGAATAATGAATCAAAGGGCTTAAGTCTTAAATAAGTTGTAATTAAGTCATGTTGTAAGATAAGCAATAAATGAAGTTATGAACCAAGGAAGAATTTGTAGGAACTTATAACATGTTTTACATTAATGAAATTGGTATGATAAGAAGAAGCAAGGATGATGGTTAGAAGTCTTGAACCATAATAAGTCATGAGAAAAGAAATCATAAGTAGTTTATACTTTTATTAGTTATAAACTCACAAAGAACAAGTAATAATCTATCATGTTTATAAGTTAATACAGTATGTATATTAAGATGTTAGTATGATGGATTGAATACATTTGAAACGAAGAACAAATCTTAAGTAACGAAGTTTTGGTGGAATTCACGAGTTTGGACGATAATCGTCGAATTCATAAAATTCTCAGATTTGAGGTCAAATTTTGATATTGAACTCGGGAACATTGGTTTTTGATGGAGACAAGTCTTATTTGGCATTTTAGAGTTGCGAACTTGAAAATGACCGGATTTCGACTTAGAAGGAAGAAACGAGCGTTGAACGTTCACGAACGTTTATCGTTTTCATTAAAAATGGACTAATAGGTGAATTTTTAGTTAACGAAGTCGAATAGATACAATTCTTACATGAACATGTAGAGTATGTAATTTGTGAACCGTAGGCTCTTGAACGAGCCAATTCGGACTTATAATGAAGAAGTTACAAGGCTGGGAATCTCACATAAAAAGTGTGTGTCAAAATTTTTACGGTCTTTGAAATCTTTGCGCCGCAGATGCGATCAAGGAAAATGTGTGGCGCCACAGTGCCAAAATGGCTGTAAACTACTGGAGTCTCATGTCGCATCGCAGCTGAATGCACTAGGCATGGTGCCGCAGCGCCAAGGTCGGGTTTTAGGAATTGATGACTTGCGCCGCAACACGTCATAAAGAGGGGAAGCTGGCGCCGCAGCGCCAGTACTAGAATGTAGATAGAAAAGAAAGGTTTTGAATGTAAATTACATGAGAAGCGTATGAAGAGTGAATTAAATTCTTAATCAACTTAATGTAACATCATTTAGGATGTATAACCTTAAGTAATACACTAGAGGTTGAAAGAAAGAATAAATTAAACGAAGAACATGAAGGGTAATTAAGTAAACCATGAATGGTATTTAACGTTGGTATTTCACCATTGATAATCGAGTTTCGATTATTAATATAAGAACGTTAGTAAGCCGTGAGGAAGGATAATTAACTCGAAACGAGTGGTATTAATGAAATAATTTCACTTAAGTGATAGAAGAGAACGAATTTGGTAAGAACGATGTAAATTATAACGGCAAGCCGGAACCAATAATAACAAATATAATATATAATTAGATTGAGAAGAAGGGTAAGATTCATTAGGAACCATGTATGTTCATTCATAACCTAATGTTGTAAGACCCCAAATAATTAATAAATGAAATTTAATTTCCTCTAATTATTATTTTGAAATAGTAAGGGTTGATGTGATTAATGTGGATAGTTATGGGTAAAATACGCAAATATTTCAAAATAAGCAAGTGGTTATAAAATATTCATTGTTGTCGGGGAATATTCGTTTGGTCGTGGAATATTAAATGCTTTGTCGGGAATATTAATGCGACGGCGCAACAATGTGTGGGGCCCATAACGTGAAAAGCGATTGGAGGAAGAAAAGCACAAATATAAGTTGTTTAAAAATAACAGGCGTAGTTATTTACCGTTTACATTGTTGGAATACCCGGTGGTTAAAACACAAGATGTCTGGCGTTGTTGCAAGATGGGGACGGTATTGCACCAATTATTGACTCTTACGTAAGAAGGCACTACTCGATAATGGTTACTGGTAATTCTTGCATTGAGTATTTTATTGGTTCGATAATTGTTAAGTTGATATTTTATATTATTGTTGTTTGATAATTGTCATTACACGAGTATTTTCATTATCGAAGCAATAATTCATATTATCTGAATAATATTATTAGATAAGATTATTGGAAATGTCTAGAAAGTTACATCTAAGGAGAGGTTTGGTCACCTAATTGCGGCGCCGATGAGGAGAAATTCTTATTGAAAGCCCCTCTTTCTCTGAGGCGCACGGTTGTCAATATTGTGATTACGTAATATTATTTGTGAATAATTAATTATTGATTCATATGATGAGAAAAATATTGATTTTATGTGGATATAGATGGAGAAAATTTTTAACGTGACAATTGTTGAAAATTGAAATTTTATCTTTTACGATAAAATAATTCATTTAAATATATATATATATATTATTATATTTTAATAATATAATAATGGTGATATTTTTACAACGAATGTGGGATATATGAGTATCTGAGGAGGAAGAGTATTTTTTGTTGCAATAAATGTTTAAAACATGTTAAACATGTAAATTGGACCCCATTTATTATTTGAAATTTGATTATAGCACGTAAAATCGCTTGGATTTATGGATTTTGGTCAATTTCTATTTGGAATTTGGAAAAACTTTCATCGCAAAGTTGTAGAGAATTGAATTTCCTATAAAATCTCATGAGATTGAATTTTTCGATAAAAGGGCTATTTATTATGAATTATTGAAGTTCCGAAGCTCCGAAATAATTTATTTTTGGAAGTTTAAAATGATTTAAATAACAAAAACGTTTTTGGAATGTTTGGGGACATCACTAACATGTGATATAAATGTGTTGAGAGCTGAAATTCAGATTTCAAATGATGCGTATAATATTTGTATAAATAATATTATTATATTAAATTTTTCTTCTTTGGTGTTCTAAGCAATTTCCTATAAATAGGGTGCTTAGGTTAGAATTGAAAATCACACCAGAAACTGAAGTTTTCTCTCTCTATATTATCGAGTGTATTCTTGTGAGTATTTTGAGTATACTTTGAGTATTGCTATACGGTGAAAGTTCAAGTTATAGCTTTATATCCGGTATTCTAGTTAAATCTTTTGTCTTTAGAGGTAAGGGATATTATTTTTTTTTCGTAATGATATTATTTCTTCAATATCATTATCTTTGAAATATTGATCTAAAGTTTTTATCAAATTTGGAACTTTTGGTGTCTGAGTTACTTATTTACGTGATATCTGACTATTCATGTATATGGTACTTATTCACGAATACGGCCTTATTCATCGAAAAATGAAAATTTTCCTTTTAAGTCCAAAATATCTATTGTGGATACTAGTTTTGATTGTATCCATGTTTTGATCATTCTTGAATTTTACACCACTATGATTATTTTTTGAGGTATTTTTGGGCGTGGATAAAACAAAGTACGAATCCTTAATCCTTAATCCTTGTCATTTTGTTTCCTTTGGATTCGTTTCTTTTTAAAAAAAATATTTTTCATCATCCTCGGTCTTAAATGATGATATTATTGAATATCTTTGGCTGTAGTGCGAAAAGATGATTGATTTCGATGAATATCTTTGGCTTTGTAGTGCAAAGATGAATGATTTCGATGAATATCTTTGGGCGTAGTGCAAAGATGAGCAGTGTTTAGATGAACATGACCAATCGTGGTGAATGTCCTTGGCCTTTGTAGTGCTGAGGATGAATATATGATTCGGATATATATTGATTGATGTTACTGAGGATAAAAATATTGATGATGGATTCTTAAATTCATAGATATTAGTAGATTTCATCCTCTACGTAACTCTTCTATGAATTAATATTTTTCATTGCAGTATTGATTTAAAACTTGTTGTCTATTGTATTCTATTAAATTTTTTCTGTTGAAGACTAACGATAATTTTTTGTATATTATCTTAGTCATAATATTCTTTCTTGGGCTAGTTGAGCTCACCCTTTTCCTTTTTGTTCCATTTTTCTTCTTAGGGGAGGCGAGAATATAGCAGATGCAGTCGGGGTATGGAATGATGGTTTTAGAGAGTTGTTTAGTAGTCCTCACAATTTTTGTAAAATAATGTATCAATAATTATGATGAGGATTTATTTGTATGTGGATATTGTTTAGATGGCAATATACGTATTTAAACTCACAGTTTCTTGTTGTAATAATAAAGTTGTAGTTGTTTACATGCAGGTGTATTGACAACTCGAGAATGGGTGATGTATACCTATTTTGGGGGTGTCACAGTTGGTATCAGAGCTTAGGGATATGATCTCTGGCGGAGATCGGGGAATAGAACAAGGAGGGGAGAGACGAGTAAATTCTTCGCTAGTGTGTCCTACCTAAGCTTATTTGATAGTTAGTCGATTATATTGGGATATTATGTGATATATTGATTTCCTTAATTAACCCTTGTTTTATGACGGTGATTTGAGAATGTCGGTGAGAATATTAACAATGGAAATGAGGCCCAGGAGAGAGCCTTTTGCCTTCAAAGAACGAGGAGAACGCATAACAGCATGTGGCAATGTTCCTCCTGTGAACAACACCACTGATCAGACGATGAACGACGCAATGTGGTATGTTATGTGGTTATATGTTGTAGAGACCGTAAAGACTCAAAAGGAAAATTAATTATATTGTAGCAGACGTTGAAGGCAAGTATTTCTTATCACTTGTCTAACCTTCGTGTTAGCCAGGTTTTTCAATGATTCATATTATGAGATGCATGAATTGTTTTACAAAAGGGTCGATGCCAGTTTTACCTCGGCTAGACTAATTTTGAAGAGTTGAATGATTTTATTACAAGTTTTTCATTATAGAATTGTTAACGCTATCATATGCCAATTGTTTGGTACGGATTCAAGGTAAGCCTGAGTATAAATAAACAAATGTATTTTTCATTGATTATTCGATGGGCACGTGAGGTTGCCACAACTTAAACGTACACACGTTTAATGAATGTAGTGTTGATCAACATAGAGTACTATAGGTTGATCACCTAGAAGTGCTCATAAGCTATGTCGGACTTACGAACTTCGTGCCGGGTTATCCTTTTCAAATAAATTATGAAATACTCATGGTCTTGGACCAGAATTGATGTTTTACTAAATATTTTCATTGTAAAACATTTTGAAAGAAAAGAAGTGTTATTTTGAATTATCGATAGTACCTCATAACTATTATCAAGTTATTGAAGATATATGATTCCTATGTTTCAAGCATGATGTTTAAAGGAAATTTTTGTACTTGTTGAGCTTGTTATGTTCACTCTTGCTTGAACCATATGAATGCAGCTAAGACCAAATGGACCGAAGGATCCGGCAAGGATAATGGGAAGGCTAAGGTAAACATGTAGATTACCTATGTAATAGTATAGGTTTGTAATGATAATATTTGATATTATGACAAGAACAAATGTAACGGTTATAAAGAACCTAGGGAATGGTAATATTATTTTGGAATATATATAAGACATATTCATTCTTTTGAGGCATTTCAATTGAATGTTTGTGTGAACTAAAGCACAGTGTAGCACCATATGTCAGGTTGGAAGATACCCGGATTTGGGGGCGTCACATTCCATGTAGTGTCCAAAGTAATAACTAACTTTTCTAAATTTGGCCACTAATATGACTATAGTTTATCTTCTGAAAAAAGCGCCTTCTTACACTGCTTCTGGCGATTAACCTGGTTTAGCTACTTACAGGTCGATTTCCATTACCAATCCAGTTTCACATAGCACAAAATAAATCCCAAATTGATAATACTACTAGTTAAACATCATATTCATTTTTCATGCATGAAGTTATTTTATTACTTAATTATATACAACTGCTTATAATGAAAATCATGCATGAAGTTATTTTATTACTCAATTATATACAACTGCTTATAATGAAAATTAAGTAATAATATAATATTAATTAATTATCCTCTTATTAAATCATTCCCCTATTAATTCACTCAATGAATTTCTTAGTCTTTCATTATGCCACACTGGGCAATCCTCATAAGCTTTAAATTAAGCTTTTCATCAATTTCACCATAACACATAATTGTCACATACTTAACTTAATTTAATTTGAATTACTATATCCCATGACACAACAATATTTATTTATTTAAATATTCAACTTTCATTAGCAAAATTATTAATATTATTCAGAAAATTCTCGAGTATTACAGGTTATATGACTTAAACGTTGACGAAAGTAGTAAAAAAGATTTGAATTATCAAGAAAGCCGTAGCGAACGGTAATAAGATTAATGAAATTCCGAGTGTGAGTCGGATATAGAATGTTAGAATGAACATAAGCGTTAAACACTTTAGCCGACGTGAGGGTCGAGTGTGTGCTAATATTAAACGGGCGGAACCTACACACCGTGTATGATTTAACCGTACGGTAGTGAAGATGAATGATTAAACCTGTGAATGGTAAAGAAACTAAATTAAAGACAATGACGTATAACGTTAAGAAGCCAAGTTAATGATTATAACTAAGAAAACGTTTCAAGTCGAGTGAACCAGGTGTTATAAGATATGAATAAGGTAATGTAAAATGTTTAATGCTATGAACGCATAGTATTAACATTGAATGATCATTCTGGGTATACAAAAGACTGTATGACTTAGACGGTAAGGAATAAATCCTGAGGTGTGTCATTCAGTTTCCAGAAAGTCATAAGGAATGGGAAATCAACTTAACGAACATTGTAGTTTTAATGGTTCGAATAAGTTAAGCTTAGGTTGTGGTATAATCATAATCTTTAATGGTTGACATATGGGAGCTGGGATAAATAATTCCTTCAGAGAGTGGAACTAGCAACCTATCTAACTCGATGTGAAAGACAGTGTAGATGAGACGAGAAACTAGATTGTTGGTTGTTTGTGGGAAACCACTCAGAGTACCATATGGAATACTAGTAGAGACTCGATATCTTCTAAGTCCTAGAAAAGTTATAAGAAGAAGATAAGAATATAAATCATCAAAGATGATGATCGTTGAGTTAAGACATCTTCATATGTCATAACGCCGTAAACCGGTAAAGAGGGATGGTTACGTGAACTTAGGTTATAAACACGAACCATAAGGAGTAAAGTTAAATTAAACCAATGCGTAAGTCAAGTAAATGACTAATTGGTGTGTGTGTTATTTCCTTATATGTTATATAGGGTTTGCAATGAACAGTTCATCCTAAACTATAAGCTATAGTTGTGCTTAAGGCAAGTTTCCTAACTTCATTCATGTTTAATATGAATGTTAGTTTCTTAAACTTTCTCAAATGTTGAACATGAGAAGTTTTATCTATGTGCAAATGTGTGATATTTGTACAAGGTGGTAGAATGTACGAGGCCTTGTGCCACAATTTTAACACTTCGGTGTTTCTATGAGATGAACTGTTCTGTGATTGAACTGTTCAATATGAAAATGTTCTGCTTATATATGAATCGATATTGTTAAGTTTGTGCTAATGATTCTATCCAGACAGAATATGTATGAAAAAGGTAGAAGAACGAAAGTATTGCAAAATGAATGTGACTAATGTTTTAAAATGGTAGGAATAAGAATTTATTCCTATTATTCAAGATGTTGCATAACCTTTATTCGGTTATTGAAGTTCTAAAGGAATGTTTAAATTATTGATGTTGTTTATTCAAATGCTATGACTTATTGAGCAATTGAATGCTTACTCTTACTTTAAATAAAAATATTTTCAACAAATGATGTTAGAAAGAACTTAAGGATCCCGTAAAGATCAAGTTGACCAGTATCCAGAAAAAGTGTCATTCAGTATATGAATGAGCGTGAAGATCAAGCCAAGACTTGTAATGTAGAATAGTTTAATTAAACTATAGAATAGTTTAATAAACTGTTATGTATCATTGGTGGCGGATGAAAGTCACTCTTGTAAGATGTAAAGAATAATGTAATTATCATTATTTATAATGAACGAGGATATAAGATAATAGAACCTGGGATTTGAGAATGTATGTCGTTATATTTAGCTATATAATGATGTATGTTTGGAATGAGTTGTATTCGTGATGTACGGAATCTGGGTGTGGAAATAGACCAGATTTCAGGGCGCTACATCCACTTGGTAGTCACGTCGTCGGCAAAGCTCTTTATGACATGAGAGCTAGCACAACTTTAAAGCAATGGTGGGCCGAGAAAGAGATGATAGAAGAAGAGCCCATTGTGTTTGACAAGCCCCAATGCCCCAATCTTATCACAGACACAACGGAGGAAAAAGAACCTAGTTATTCAACATTCTCAATTGGGCACTTATCTAAATAGAGCAAACTAGGTGACTTTAATTCAATAGCTATCACTGTGGAGAACTTACCGAAAGCTAAATTTCTCCTGATGGATGGAGGGTTCCTCAATTATCGAAGAGGAATTGGATATCATTGACAAGAAAAAGTTTTGCTAAGGGACTCTAAACTAAGCGCTCTATAGGAGGCACCCCATCCAATTCAATCCTTTCTCTCTCCTCGTTTAATTTTTATTTACAGTTTTAATAGTAAGTAGATTTTTGTAATTAGGTCCTAATAATAAGTACTTCGTTATTCATACAAGTCCGACTTAGTTGCTACTATAAGGAATGGTCAGAATAGATGAAAAAGCCAAAGCTACTGGGGTACAGGGTAGCGCGACCGCACCCAACTACAAGTCAAACACAACGCGGCCGCACCATCTCTCGGTCATAGAAAATAAACATTGCTCAATTTTTAGAATTTCTGACTCAAGTATTCAGACAGTTACAAATCCACACTCAGTTTCCAACTTTAGATTATCTCAAACTTATCCATCGCCTGATATAACATCGGATCATGAGGAGGCGAACGAAGATGACATTTCCACTGAGGGGAGTATTCTTTCACTTTTAATTATAATGAGGGCATTGTTCGTTTTAAGTTTGGGGGGGTTGTTCTTATTATTTAGGATTGCATATTTAGTATAATCATGTTGATTGCATATAGTTAGTATTATTGTTTTATTTTAGTGTTTATTGTATACGTTATCATGTTATTTAGCTTATCTTAAAAAAATATTTGTTTTAAATTGTTGCCTTTAGTGTAGATAAGTTATATTGCATGAATCCAAGTTTTCAGTTGGTTTGAAATTCTTTTGGCTTATAATGAGATTGGAATTACATGATTTTTAAATAGTTTTGATGACTAAGGCATAGTTATAATGTTATAGCATGAGGTGAATTTTAATTTGTTTAAAATTGATGTATTCAGATAGCACTTATGAGTAGCCATTATGATTTGCTTAGTTTAAATGGTCGCATAATTATCTTCTGGTGCGAAATTTGTGTTTTAATGAAAGAGATTTAGTAAACAGTTAGTAATGACTAAGATTGCGCAAAAACTTAAATTTGGGGGAACTCAATAGATATGCATGCTTACAATGGAATAAAAGAAAAAAAGAAAAAAAAATTGAATAAACACTTTGGTACTTGAGTAAGTACGCCCTAGGGGATGTCTCTACACTTAGCGCCCTAATGCCAGATGGCTTGGAAGTCGTTGGTCGAAAGCTCGTTAACGGGTATCACTGAAAAGTCTAAGAGGACTAGACATTGCACAATCAAGTGTATAAGCGGGAAAGTGTGAATTTTGCCCTCGTGAGTAAATAAAAGCATAATAAACCCATTGTTGACTCTTAACTTAGTTGATGCGTAGTCTTGGTTGGAGCTTAATTTGTTTGTTGTCTTTCTTAAGTTAAAACTGTATTTTTTCCTCTAAGAAGCATATTATGTGAGGTATTTGTATTATAGCAAGTTTAATGTGTTAGTTCCTAGAGGGCACAATAGATCTAGAAGGGGGGGGGGGTTGAATAGATCCTTTTTCTTTCAAATACTTTTCAAGTTTATTTTGTATTGCTATTAAATAAGCATATGACAAACATAAGAATCTTTTCAAGCACAACAAAATAAGTAAAAGATCCCCTTCATTGATATATTCATAATCATATATACATTGTTCGTAGAGTTAGTTTAGTTGTAAGCAGTTAAAACATACATAGCAGTTATAGCAGTTATAGTGCATAATGTAAATGACATAATGTAAAAGACACAAGGGGATTTAAGTGGTTCAGAGACTCAAGCTCCTAATCCACTCTTCTGCTTTCAACTAGCAGGATTTCCACTAAGGAAAGGCAGCACCCTGAATCACTAAGATTCCTTTAAGGCCAACAGCCTTGGGACTTCAGTACACTAAGAACTCTTCAAGGCCAGCAGCCTTGGGACTTCTCTAGTTCCCTAGGAACTCTTCAAGCCCAGCAGGCTTGGAATCTTCATTTAGTCCCTCCGAACAAGGACCCCTCAAGCCCTGGCATTGTTTAGTCCCTTCGGACAAGGACCCCTCAGGCCCTGGCTTTGTTGAGTTGTTTGTTTGTAGTTGTTGCAGTCGGTGCTGAGCTGTTAAGATGTCTTCATGCTCTGAACATCTTCTATACTTAGCAGCTTAGCGTGATCATCCTTGAAGTACAGCTGAGTGTTGCATGATGCTCAGCTTCTTTGGTTACTCAACCACTTCAGATGATCCCTTTATGAACTGCCTTGAAGATCCTTCTCCTTGGTACTTGATGGCTGCACATGATAAGCTTCTAAGATGACTGTAAGCTCTTCTGTTAGGTACTTAGAAGCTTTCTCATGCTTGACACCAAGATGGCATTTGTGATCTCCCTTCTTGCTGCTTGATGCCTTCTCATGATGGACTTGATAAGATGACTGTAGGCTCTTCTCTATTGTACTTAGAGTCTTCCAATGATGGACATCAAGATGACATAATGCTCTTCTTTCTCTCGGCAGTTCAGAACACTCTTCATGTAGTAGAACTCTCACTTCTACATAGTAGAACTCACACTTCTACTTCTTTCCTTTTCTAACTTCTGAGTATTCTTGGTGGATCGTAGAGTGAGCCTTCGGACTCACTATCTCACATGGTTTAGATCAGTCCACCTTCTCTCCAAACTCGGCAACTCCAGCAACCCTCGATCTTTGAAGCTCTTCTAGATTTATACTCCTTCCCAATCCTTCAGTTGGAAAGTAGCCATTGAAAGCTATTCAAATATCTTCATAGATCTCGAGTTAACAGAGGTAGACTGCTGATGTGACATGTCATACTTTATCTGACATTGCAGTCTACTGTTTCACCTACTCGTTAGAGTTTCCACTTTAATGTCTTGGGCAGGTTGAAGACTTTGTTATCTCCTTCTGATTTCTTGATAAGAGGTTGTCCTTTTGCATCGATGCTCTCAATAAGCTTTTGTTCGAATACCATCCTTCAGATTGAACCGTTGCCAATGTTTTGATCTTCGGTGTTCGAACTCTCACGATCTCGATGCACGCGTCTTGAGGACCTTATCATAGTGTCTTGTTGAGTGTTGCTCATTGAGTGGTAGAGTTAACACTACGATCTTGAAGAGTGTTGATTGGATCTCCAATGTAGTACACCTCTTCCTTCTTTTGTCTGCGATGCTTCAATACTTACATTTGATTCATTTGTTCTCGGAATCTTGATGGCCTAACTCCTTGTTCTGGTTCCCTCTGAATAGCAAGACACTTCATATTTATGGCGCGTCCAGCTCACTTTCTCCTTGTGATCTCCCGTTCAATTATCATCAATGGACTGACCTTACACTTAATCACTTCAGCCTTGTTCTTTAGAGGCTACCCAGTATCTCGATTCACTTTCCATCAGTTCTTTCTTTGTTTGGAAAACACTACGATCTCGGTTGCTTCCAATATCGTTGTCTTACATTCACTTAATGACTCATCGCTCTTGGCGACTTTCCTTAGTCGATTCTTGAAGTCTTCTTATGATTATCTTGTGGAAGACTTCATCTCGAA
Organism: Panax ginseng; assembly: GCA_020205605.1. Taxonomy (NCBI): domain Eukaryota; kingdom Viridiplantae; phylum Streptophyta; class Magnoliopsida; order Apiales; family Araliaceae; genus Panax; species Panax ginseng. Next base: position 93,250,768 of record CM035140.1, read on the forward strand.
TGGCTTCATAACTCAATCTTGATGCTGATTGGGTTGGTGCTTAGATCTTCTTTTAGCTTGCATGCCATTCGTTGAGTGCTCTCTGGTTCCCTTCAGGTAGGATGTATCTTTGCAGTGCCAACCAGAGGCTTTGTTCCTTTGGATATTCTGGGAGTGCTCATTTGTTGAGAACCATATATACTCTACGATTCAACCTTGGCATTGTGAGCACTTCTATTGAGGTCGTAGTTCTGCACTCTACGATTCAGCTTCGGCTTGTACAGACACTACGATCTCGAGATCAGATCTTGACACTCTATGATTTCTCCTTGTTCTTGTTGTCTTCATCTGATCTTGCTTGACTACAATCTCTGCATGTAGTCAATAGGCTCTACGAACTCAAAGTGTGATCTACGATCCTTGACTTGGCTTCGACATCAGTAGACTCTAGGACTCTGAGTGTAGTCTATGTTTTTGTCTTGGCTTCGGCAGATGATCGGTCTTCTCGTAGGCAGGCTGTCTCTACGATTCTGAACATAACTTCCTCAGGACACTACGATCCTGAGAAAGCTCTACTCGACACACTACGATCCTTCTTTGTTTCCCCTGGAAGCCTACGAACTACAAGATCTACTATCTTTCATACTCCTATTCTGCCTCGATAGCTATCGAGTTAACCTTGACTCTCCTAGCAGACTACGACTTCTGGTGTAGTGCTCGACTATCAGATAAGCCTATCTATTACATCATAAGATCAACCTAACAAGCTTGATCTTTCTATATTTATAGTCCTTGTACATCATTTCTTCTTAAGGACTTTACAAAGCTGTTTTGCTTATGTAGGATCAACCTAACATATTTGATCAATTCATTCTAAGTCCTTGTACATATATTTCTATTGTCTATCAAAGGACTTTACAACTTTTCTTAATGCAAGCATACTTGCATATTCATTCATATATATATCATAATCAAATCATATATTAAATAAGAATATCATTCACATGTTTATTCCTGACATAATGGTTGTTAAGCACACACAAACTACATTCGTGATGACAAGTTTTTATTTGCAGAATAATATGCATTATGGCCTTAATCTTGGTTGGATTCTCTGTTTGAAGATTCTGTAGTTTCTCTGAGGTGAGTTTTGTGAATTTCAATATGGCTGATATTTGGATTCATTAGCATGTTAAATTAGATGGCATTTTGTGTCGTTATTGCATTGCATTATTTTTTTTTTGCTTGGGGACAAGCAACGGTTTAAGTTTGGGGGTATTTGATAAGTAGTTTTATACTTACTAATCTGGTATCTATTTCTTGAATTAGTTGCTTAAACCTATATTTTTGTAGTTACTTTTCATGCATTTTGTAGTTCTTATGCTTGGGAACTGTGTGAACAATGATTGGCATGGTAAAGCAAGCTTTCCGGAACATCTTGAATCATCCTAATCAGAGTTCGGATGCGAGAGTTATGACCTTTGGTCAAACGGATGTCGAACCTCAATATTGTGGGTTACCATTTGCACATTAGTCACTTCATGGCAATTTTTGACCTTTCTCCATCAATTATTTCTCAATTCTCAAAGAATGAAAGTTGTATAGCTCGTCGAGATTTTCGATTTGACAGGTGACAGGCCCCGTAACTCCACACGGATCAAAAGTTATAGTCGTTTTATTGAATGACGTTGTAGCAGAACAGGAATACGATATCTATAGACTAGCACGGCCTCCCTCAACTGCTGTGACCTCTTAGAATTAAACTTGTGGGTAAGCCACGCCATGATCCTGACCGCTGACTTTGACTTTCACTTAAATGACCAATTGGATTGAAGCTTGAGCAAGGGGTCGAGATTTAGCCTATATATAGGCATATTTACAGTTTTTAATAGAGGGAGAGCTATATCTAAGACTAAATAAGTCCCTCTTTGGGATAGATCTCTTTTATATTCCATCTTTAATTTCTTTCTTAGATTAGTTTATATTAGAACCCTAAATTAGATTAGATCTGAAGATTGAATCTCTTTAAGATCATTGGGGACTCATATTGGAAGCAAGGGAATTCAGATTTGCTTACCTCAAACCCTAAATTCTTTTCTTATCTCTTTGTATCTTTCAATGTTTATTCAATTGTGGATTATGAATTTCACTTTAATCATGAATTAAACTCCATTTTGAGATTATAATGGATCTTATCGAGTAGTTTATTTTGATATGCTTCCTTGTTAGTCTTGTTAATCATTATTGGTTTGTCTATTATGGTTTGTATGAAATTACTTAATTGCCTAGCTAACAATTACCGTGATAATCCATATGAAATTAAGAGACGGATTATGAGTTTAGATATGATCATAGTAGTATTTGTTTGTGACTTCTACATGGCGGTGGAATTCATGATTCGTGTCTAGGATATAGATATACCTATGCACCGCATGTAGTCTATTGAGAACTTGAGTTTCAACCCTCTTTAATTGTAATTCACATAGAGATATAGTGAGTTAGTTAATTAGGGTGTTCAACTTAATTCTATCATCTGTGGATTTGATTTGATATAGGTATGGTACATCGAGAGATAGTCATATTTTGCTTTCGTGTTCTCGACTAACAATCCGATATAATTAATTTGGCTTAACAGGAAGTGTCGATTTAAATGAATCAATAGGTGAAATTGTAATCTCAAGTCTTCAGTATCTAGTCTCATTCTAGGAATTATTAGTATTAGCTTAATAACATACTTTTCAATATAAAATATCAAATAAATCATTTAAATAATATTAAGTTGGTTACGGGTTAATGTTTGGTGATTTTTATTAGATAATTCTTCGTGGGAACAATACTCTACTTACTCTTTATTACTTATTGACCGTGTATACTTGCACGCACATATTGATCGTGATAGCGACCAACCTTTGGCCCAGGTTCTATCTTAGATTTCCCCCCCCCCCTCATTCTGACTATTTTTATCCTTGTGGAACTTAATGAGGTTTTCATTCTCATTCTCGGCTATAATAGCCTTCTCGAGAATTTCAGTAAAGGTCTTAACTTGAAATACAGATAATTTACTACAAATCTGGGGTTTTAAACCCTCCTGGTACCTTCGGGTTATCCTAGTCTTTGTATCAATCTGAAGCAAAGCAAACCTTGCAGTTCATTAAACTTATTTGTATATTGGGATACAGTAAGCTCTCCTTGTTTTAACTCCAGGAATCGCACCTCTATACGATCCTTTAATGACTGGGGGAAATAGTTTTCAAAGAACAGTTCTTTGAATCTATCCCACGAGACTATTTCAGTTCCTGCACGATCTTTAGTAGACTCCCACCAATAGTTTGCCTCCCCTTTTAGGAAAAAGGTTGCAAAGACTATTTTCTGGTTCTCACTAACATTGGCCACTAGAAAGAATTTCTCTATTTCAGTGATCCAAATTTGGGCATTAACGGGCTCTGTTGTACCCTTAAACTCATGTGGACCTACTAATTTAAAGTCTCTAAACGTTGTGTTCTGATAGGTCGGTCTACCTTGTACAGCTCCTAACATATGTCTACTAATTGTTGGGTAGGGTTATTATGAAAGTAGTATGCATACAAGCCAATCATGTATGATGATAAAGCATATACTTTGTAATCAATCTTATTTATTTATTAATAAAAGTATTAATTTACTAAAGTCATTTAATTTATCTACATGGTGTTGTTTTAATAATATGTGATAAACCCATAGTTTTAAGCAATGCTTTTAGAATCATGATGAGATCATGCTAATGAGATCTAAATTCTTAGACAGTTTAAAACTAAAATGTTCCCAATCAATGGATTACTAAAAAGGGGATTAGTGAATCCGGATAGATTGGTACATACGTTGTTTTCTCATTGGATGATGATGATTGATCGCATGATCATTTGTGTGGAGACACTAAAGCAAGTATGTAGGTGCTTATTGGAGAATAAGTTCACTGAACGTGACTCACTAAGTAATACCTAATGGAGTTTTTGTGACACCCCCAAATTCGGGTACTTCAATTCCCACGAGATTTAGTGTTCATTGTCCAAACATCATGTATCTATCTACCCATAATAAATGAAAACTTATAAATAGATAGAAATAAATCCTCTCCTTATGGAGTTACAACATCTGAATGTAAATACATCAATCCCCAGTCATACTAACCTTAAATCTCAAATACAGAAGCATAACAAATAATAAGTCTTACACAACATTAACATAAGTATGAAACATAATATCTCAAATAAACAACAAGTCTTCATCACTTGTTAACTTTGCCCTTGCCTTTGCTAGAAGAAGGCTCGTCAGACCTTTCATTCTTAACTGCAATGTTATTATTACACAAGAGTGAGCACGATTTCCCACAAGTATAATAATATAACAATAAAATAATAACATTAAAGTGAATCAAAGACTTCTGAAATAAGAAACTCGACTTTTGAATCAAGAATGAATAATAAGAATCAAAAGAACTTCTGAAGGTCATAAGACCTTGAACTACGTCCTAGGTTGTCAAGTGTTTATACTTGAAATCTGTAACAGTCATACGACTATGGACTCTTCTTCTCGTACTTAGGGGGATCAGCCCTTAGTACCATACTGTGCATAATATCTTAACGCTAAAGCATAAGCAATCCCCTATAACAGGGTTGTTCACCTCAGTTTCACATTAGAGTCCTCGTCAAAGGAAGTTTGGTTTGGATAAGCTTAACAATGATTCTGAATTTTTGAACGTTCATCAACTCTGGACTAGTTGAGTCAATAAGGTTTCGCTAGTCTTATAAGGTTCAACAATAATTGATATTTAAGTTGAATAATAAAACTCAAGAGGTATACAATCAAATAAGTATTGTATAATAGGAATCATGCTTTTAAAGAATGATAACATCTAATGTGAAATCTTGAACTTGAACAATAATAAACAAGATACAATAAAGAACTTGCTTTATATAAAGAAACAAGGTTTAGAAACTTGCCTCGTGCGCAAGCTAAACGATTACTACTCCCATTCACTACAAGTCCTACACACATACCATATGTATTCATGACATTCATTAGTTACATTAATACTGACCTTATAGGTTTATTTCCCTCTTTTAATACAACTTGTTAACTTGGTTTAAATTCTGCTCATTACCATCATTCACATATACAGGACTGAAATCTCAAATCTTAAGTTTAAAAAACATCATATCATCTCATGGACATCATTTTTTTTAACGTTTTTAACCAGTTACAAAACATAGCAGTTATAAGGTCACAAGACCTTTTCTAATTTATTTTTTATAATTCTCTTATTATATTGTCTATTAGTCACACTTTCACTTAATTATTTAATATAAACTCCACTTTATTTAACAAATCATTGCCCTTCTAATTTAATTACTTAATTAAATTAGAATATTGTCATTCCTTTCACTATTATTACACTCGAATAAATTATTCCATAATAATTTCTATCGAATATTTATTTTATTCCATAAATATTTCAACTAAAATATTTATTTTATTTGATAAAAATTTTAATAATAATTTCCATCGAATATTTATTTTATTCCATAAATATTTCAACTAAAATATTTATTTTGTTTCAAAAATATTTTATTAATAATTTTCATCGAATATTTATTTTATTCCATAAATATTTTAACTAAAATATTCATTTTATTTTATAAATATTTTAATAATAATTTCCATTGAATTTTATTTTATTCCATAAATATTTCAACTAAAATATTCATTTTATTTTATAAATATTTTATTTATTTATTTATTTATTTATTTATTATTTTATTTATTTATTTTATTTTTTTTCTAGGTGGAAAGTGAGTTACCTGATTCGGTTTACGTAGTTCATGAAGAACACATAACAAGGCCAATTTAGGCTAAAATCTCACACAAACAACGAATACAGTTTCAACCATATGTTCTAAACTTGCAGTTCGTGAAGAACATAGATCATGTCCAATTTTGGCCAAAACTTCACATACACAACGAAAACAATTTCACCCATATGTTCTAAACTTAACAGAAACATTCAATGATATTCTTAGCACACATGTAACATCTTGAGTCACAAAAACAACAAGATTTAAAGCCATAATTTTTATTTTCTTTCTATTTTTCAAAGTTTCGTCAAATTTCATGACATCACAAATCACAAATTCGTTATAACACCAAATAAGTCCATTTAAGTTTCGTTCTTTTCGTTTTTACATGTATAAACATGATCAATAACAAGATTGGTAGATGCTCAAGACAGACAAAAGAAGTATGTTGATCAACACAGACAAGATCGTGCATTCGACGTAGGAAATTATGTATTCCTAAAAGTTTCTCCTTGGAAGGGAAAAATTCGGTTTGATAAAAAGGGAAAACTAAGCCCGAGGTTTATTGGACCCTTCAAAGTGTTGCGAAGAGTTGGAGAGGTGGCTTACGAGGTAGCTCTACCTCCAGAATTGTAAAACGTTCATAATGTTTTTCACGTTTTGGTGTTACGACGGTATAAACCCGATTACAAGCACGTGATCGAGTACGAACCATTGCAGTTTGATAAAGACTTGTCCTATGAAGAGGTTCATATCCAGATAGTCGACAGGAAAGAACAGGTGCTCGGGAATAAAGTAATACCTTCTGTGAAGGTGATATGGAGGAACCACAATGCTGAAGAAGCTACGTGGGAACTGTAGACACTCGAAATTTTCTTCTACTATTACTAACATTGCAGGAGGACAGATTCATCTTTTAAGAGGGAACCCTAAAAGAAAATCCAAATCCATACCAGATACTACCGGAAGTTCATCATCAAACCTCGGATCGCAATCTGGGAGTAACCAAATCCAACCTCAGAGATAACCACGAGGCTGCGAGATACAATCTTAGAACAACACATCGAGAAAGGCAGATTAATCTCGGAGATGACCAGAAGGTATCGATCTCGATCCCAACCACGGGAATAGGTCAAAAGCCAACCTCGGAGATGACCACGAGGATAGTTAAAGTCAACAACAAGCCAACCTCGAGAGATAACCACGAGAAAAACATGACTCTAATCTTGGCGGAGATAACCGGGAGGCAAAATGGTCATTTGCCAACTCAACTTCAACTCACATCAAATCAACTCATCTCAACCTAAATTACTTCAAAGGAAGAACCACAAGAACCATATCTTAACTTTCAAATGCAAAAACTCATAAAAGCGGCTCGGCCAATTTTGGCGGAAACCAGGGAATGCCATTTTGGTCATGGACCCATCTACCTGGAATCAAAAAAGGTCAAATCATATATCATTGTGTAGCTCTCGGAAAGAGATTTCCGGAATGGTATGGCACGCTTCCGTCGGACTCCCGGATTGAAAGTTATGAGGGATGAAGTGAACAGCAGCGTCGTCTTGCCGACACGGCGGGACCCACACCTTGCCCAGGTACCCCGGGCGACCATAAATACACTATTTACTAGGTGCCACAGGTAGACCTATGGCTCCCACCTCTATAAATATGGGGCTTGGGGTGCTGATTTTTTAAGAGAAAAAGACGGGGAAACCCTGCACAATTCGCTCTGCACTCACCCCTATAGTGTATTTTCCCACTTTTAAACACATGTGAGCTCATATATAGCCTCTTTTATACCCACAAAAGCCAGTGTTTACCCACTCTAAAGATATAGAAGCCTTTTTTATCAGTCAGCTGTAAGCCTTCTCACACACTTTAGAGTCTTTCTCTTCATCTTTGCACACACCCTTCTACACATTGAGAGTCTTGTTGCTTGCTTTTGCCCGGACTTCGGTCTGTGGTTTCATTCCAGTCTGTATATATATATATATATATATATATTGACTAACATTAACGAGTAATGCCTCGATTGAGCCTAGACTTCGGTCTGGAGCGTTTACTGCTTTAATATATATATATACATATATATATTAACTGTCTGTCGGACTTTGTTCGATGTGCCTAGACTTCGGTCTGGTGCGTTTACCCTCTTTTTATATATATATATATATATATATATAAAAGCAATAAACGCACCGGATGTAAAATCCAGTGTATATATATATATATATATACATATTTTGTCCCACTTGGAGTTTACTTCGTGGCAGTTGACTGTATTTATAGCTTTATTTACATTTCGTTCTGCCTGGAGTTTCCTCCGCGGTGGTTGATAGCTTTTAACAGCTTTATTTACATTTTTGATCCCCCATGGAGGTGCTTTGTGGTTGGTTATCCTGTCTGTATATATATTTACAGCTTTTATATATATACCTGCTTATTGCTTTCATATAAACTGCAGTATTTTGTGAGCCTAGGAATCATATGATCACAGATTCATCCCATTGAATCTAGATTCGGTTCCCGTGATGGACATTTTCAGCTGTAAGCAGCTTGTAAATTATTCTGCGATGTCTGAATTTCCTCAGATGGTTTCCATACCCACGAGGAGGTCGGTATTATTTTTTTATATTATTTTCATACGGATGCTTCGCATTCGTCAAATAAAATCAATCCAGCCGATCACTTAATAAAAAATGGGAGTGTAAAAGGTCTCAATTCCTATTAAGCATCAGGGTTTGAAAAATCTCTATTATAAAACATCATTTCCATATCTTGCTAAAAACTGAATTTTTACATAAATTCAAACCATGTGTATATATAGGTTCGAACGAGGCCTCGCACAACTTTCATATAACAGCACATTGACCCACACACACACACACGGATAATAGTTTCTTGAAAAGAGGCGGTCCAGTGGTAACACGGATGTCGGAAGTGCCTAACACCTTCCCCGCATAACCAAGTCCCAGACCTTAATGAATCTCGGTTTCCTTAGGACCCGTTTAGCGATGTCACATCATTTGGTCAATGTGCAAACCTTTTCTCGGTTGTGTTGGTACAACCATTTAAAAAACCAATGGCGACTCTTAACGGTCCATCGTCGACATTATACATATGGAGACCTTTTTCACTTGTTTTTCAAAAAATCTCACCTAAAATGAGAACACCAAAGAACAAGTAGCGAGAAAGGGACATTCAAAAAATCCCGCGTCGACGGTGGCGACTCTGCTTTGGGGACTCTAGTAAGAGGACTTAAGCCGCATTATTACAATCTTTTCAAAAGCTGTTATCTCGCTTGTGTGTGGATGTTGCATTTACATTGGATGAATGTATACGAATGCATTTCCTTATTGCATTTAGTGCTTCGCACCATAAGCGCTTGTGATGCTAGTGCTTACTTCGCACCATAAGCGCCTTGTGATATTAGTGCTTCGCACCATATCTGCTTGTGATATTAGTAAGCCATACGTGTCATCATTTTCATACGGTGAGACGCGATGTATGTGAATGTATGTTGTGTGGTCCCTCCACCGGGAGGCTATCTCGTCGGTGTTTGATTCTTTGGACTCGTGAGAAGACTAATTCTCAGAGGCTCGGGAAAGGCACCACCCAAATTCGCTCCGGTTGAAAAAGACCGGATTAACTTCCGTCAAGTAGATTGCGATGATTTGGGAACCTTCATGCCAAAAAAGCGAGAGTAACCTAAGATAGGTCGACCTCGATAAACCCAAAAGCGAAGGAAAGTCTCTTCATGCTCTCATTTTAATTACTTGTAAAGACAATTACTTGTAATTACATTCCATATATATCTCCATGTAATGAGAAATATGAAGAAATGTGTACACATACATATTTAGCATGATACAAACAGCTGACATCCATTTTGCAGGATAAAAATCCTAAAATGGACACATCACATAGCATGTTATTATACACATTCCCTAAAGACTAAACTATACAAGTCTTTCGCAGGGAAGCAATCAGTCCCGTTACTTGTTTAAAGTCCAAGAAGGAACTGATCCCACCATTAAGCATGGCTACACCGGGCCAGCCTGATCCTACTCCTGTTTCCCAAGAGGAGTTTGAAGGATTAAGGAATCAGATAGCAGAATTGGTTGTCTTTCTAAAAGAACAAAGTAAAAATCACGCAGGGCGGACAATGCCTACTCGACCGAGTCCACGCACACTAGAGGCGATCGGGGCATTAGTAAAAGATGGAAACCCGGATACCTAAACCTCATTCCAATAAAGAAATCACACATCTAAGGGATGATCGGCGGGGATATAAGAAAGAAAGTCCAACAAATGGAGGATACCATCCAAATTCGATTAAAGGGATGGAAATTATGGGAGTGTCACCTATTCAGATCTCTATATATTCCGGGGCTCAATATCCTACAAAATTCAAAGTCGAGTTTGAAAAATACAATGGGGCAAGGCGATCCTATCACGCACCTAAAAGTGTACATTGGCGAACTGGGGTCTTATGCTAAAAATGAAAGCCTCAAAATGCAACTTTTTCAAAAGAGTCTCAAGAGAAGCTAAAGCTTTGGTATGCCGACTTGACAATGCCAAAATCCCTGGCCCTGGGAAGAATTGGCCCACGCCTTTCTAAATCAAGTATAGTTTTCGATCACAAATGGCACGGATCGATATCAAGTGACTAAAGTGAAAAAGCAAAATCTTGAATCTTTCAGAGAATATGCCCAAAGGTGGAGACATCTATGGTATAAGTCATTCCATCAATGATAAAGCGAGATGGTAATGACATTTATTGATATCAAGAGGCTCCTTACTATGAGAGGATCCTAGTAGGCATAGGAAAGCCATTTACGGAAATGATCAAACACGGTGAAATGGCAGAGATGGGCCTGAAGGCAAGCAAGATTAAAGACTTCACTACCTTGGAAGCAGTCGCCAAACATATACAAACTGGCAAGTATGCGAGCGATCCCAAGGGGGTATCCGATAAAGGAAATGAGGAGGTATCCCTTGTTGTACAGGGGCAAGATAGGAGGCCAAACTACAGTCCCCCCATTTGGAAAATGCAAGATAATATGCCATCTCAACAACAGACTGCATTCAACCAATACCCAGACAGGAAAAGGAAATTTGAAAGAACGGAAAATCGGGTATTCACTCCACTCGGCGATTCCCTTGAACATGTATTGGCGATATTAATGGATCACATGAAAATTACTGAACTAGCTCCACCTCTGGAACCAAAGAGCAAAAGATACAATCCAAGCCAGAGATGCGCTTACCACTCAGGGTCTCCAGGACACGATACACAGGATTGTTGGTCCTTAAAACATAAGATTCAAAATCGATCGAAAGTAAGCGATTGTGGTGAACAACAACTGACCAACAAAATATCAACACCAACCTTCCGTTGCGACATGATCTGAAGAAGTAAACATGATCGAATTAGAAATAAATGAAATGTATCAATTCGTAAGTACATACGAAGGATAGAGGAATACCCCAAAAGCACACATAACAAATGTCCTAAAAGTGGGAAAACTCGGAGGAGGGTATGCCGATGTAATGCAAAAATTGGAAGCGATCGAGAATCAAGTGAACTGCTAGCTAAGGCGATAGTGCGCCAACATCGGGAAACAAGGCAATTTTCACTCAACTATCGGAAAGCCAAGAGAAAAGGACTCCATGATGAGCCCATTAAATGAAGAAGATCAAAGCGGTGAAAATACAAGAAAATGGGGATGATAAAATTGCTAAAAGATCTCGCCAACGGAAGAACCAATCGAGGGAATGCGAATTCTCAAAGATGAAAGATCAAACAACCTCCAAAAGAGTCCGAAAATTCACCCCTCTGAGCAAATCCAAAGAAGAAATCCTACACTTTCTGATAAGCAAATGAAGGATTACTGAATTGCTACCTCCTATAAAACCTAAGATAAAGAGTTATGACTCCACCAAGATATGTCTCTACCATTCTAACTCACTTGGGCATACGACTGAAGAATGCTGGTCTTTGCGACATAAAATCAACGATCTCATTGAAAATGGAGAGCTGGATATAGAATTTCCCATGACCAAAAAAGGCAAAAAGGAAATAAAAAGCTTAAGATGTCCATTCGAGACAGGAAATTTAAATGAGGTGAAGACTATGAGCGACAATTACGCGAGAATACAAGGTGGGTGATCTAATGCAAGAAATGAGCGGAAGAGACAAAGGCATCCCCAAAGGAGATTCCCCATGAACATCAAACGTCCTATGGTTCTAAGATATCAACCACATTCCTGATTTTATCACCTTGGATGATGCGGAGGAAATACTAATCCTTTCCAAGGAAGAAAAAGCCAAAAAGGAAAGTTCTTTGCAAGAAATGCCACAACCGTTCGAGGGAGATTTCATGGTTGAATCCTTTGAAACTCATGAAGAAGGTGAAGGAATAGATGAAGGAAAAGGTGGTGAGATTGTCGGGGAATCCAACCCATTAGAGAATCCACAGTTCATCCCTTTTTGCGATGCGTCCATTGCAAACATCCCTGAGGAATGTACTGAATTAGGAAGCAATCAAGATATGGCCACAAACGAAGACATTCAGAATCAAGGGGTAACCTCTATCACGAGCCCCGAAGGCAACATAACCACTGACAACTAGACTATCAGGCCTCAACTAGCTAAGAAGATGTAGATCCAGGGGATAAAGTTGTGAGTTCCAGAAAATGTTGGAACGATATCACTTTCTTCGTAGTATGCCTTTTATTTTCCATGCATGTAAATACATAAAAAAACAAACAAACAAACAAACAAAAACAAAATAAAACAAAAAAAACATCTCTACACTCTTTTCACCACTTACCCCTTTGAACCTTTTCAAACCAAAGCCTGAACTACGAAAGACCTGATCTCCTCTTCAATAGGAGTACGTAGGCAACCATCAATGGTGCGGTTAAACCAAACAAAAACCCAAACAAACCCTTCTCAAACAGATATACCCCAGACGATGATTGCCCAGACGTAATGGTCATCATTCGGGAAAAGGAGGTTTATGATAGCCCCTCCATCACTGCAGTCCACCAAAACTTTGCCCTCGACAATTGAAGCAGCACTCCTTGCATTTGCCGACGAGGGTAAAAAGGGAAGAAACTCTCTCTGCCTTGTAGATAGGAATAAATGCTTACTTTTTCTGTACAATATTAGCAGTTACTTTTGTTATGACATGCTAACACTTTGTGTGATTAAACAGCTTCATATATACTAAGTGAAAGCATATTTTGTTTCAGGACTCTGAATTTAGATGTGCTTGTACTTGCTGATGAGGTGCCTATTCTCCACAAGGACTGTAACTTTGATGTGAAGTTGGACTCAAACTTGATGAAAATACAAGAGGACATTGAGGTGCCTCCGGATATCAAAGAATGGGTTAAAGACAAACCGAAGACAGATCTTGATCAAACCACCTCTTTTAACCTCGAAACCTTAAAAAACTCCAAACAAATCCAGATTGGTACGGACCTCACTCCTAACCAAAGGAATGACATGGTTACTCTATTGACCCTATTCCAGGATGTGTTTGCATGGTCTCACGAAGACATGGTCAGTTTATACACAGACATTATCATTCATCGCCTTCCCATCAAAGGGGGATTCAAGCCATTCAGGTAGAAGCTCAGGCGATTGAAACCTGAGTGGAAGTTAAAAGTTAAAGTAGAAATTGTGAAACAATTTCAAGCCAGCATCATCATGATGTCAACATACCCTAAATGGCTATCCAACATAGTCCCCGTGCCAAAACCGAGAAGGGAGGTGCAAGTTTGTGTGGATTGCAGAGATTTGAATAAAGCTTGCCTCAAAGATAGCTTTCACGTGCCGTTCATCCACATACTCATTGACAATATAGCTCGTCGACATGTACTCCTTTCTTTGATTGCTCATGAAGTACCATCAAATCATGGTTCTTTGAAGATTATCATGAGAAAACTTCATTCATCACGCCTTGGGGAGCCCTTTGCTGAGCGCGATTATCATTGAGCCTCATCAATGCCGGAGCTACCTATCAGTGAGCCATATGGCTCTTTTCCACGATCTAATAGAAAAAATAAAAAGAAAAAAGAAAAATCCTTCCTCCACATTCCTCAGAATAGGAATGATTTTGCAGTTGCTCTAGCAACTTGGGACTCCTTGATCAACGTACATGACAAGGAAGACATGCTAACCGTCATATTTTCCCAACAAAAGGCTCCAGCCTATGGGAATTACATTGGAGAAGTATCGGATGAGCTACCTCCCATCCAATATTGTTGATATCAATATATCAATGAGCACTCACAAGATAGATCTACACCCGCTGAGGCGAGCCTAACAAAGAAAAGGCGGATCCATCGACTTGCTATGAAATTCTACCTGATCGGAGATGCAATATACAAAAAAGATGCAGGATTAGGTCTCCTCAGATGTCTGGACCAAGACCAAGCTCATAGACTCATGGATGAGATCCATGGTGTAGTATGTGGCCCAGACATGAGCGGTCCTCTACTTGTAAAGAAGATCCTACAATAGAGAAGTTCAACTATGGCAATTCAAACAAAATGACTTGGTTTTGAAGAAGATCATTGACAACCAAGCTCAGTCTAAAGGAAAATTCGCTCCAAATTGGGAAGGGCCATTTATTGTCAAGGAGGTATTGATTGGGGAGGCGCTTTGATTCTGAGAAATGGACGGCGATGAATTTCCACAGCTTATCATGTTAGACACCATGAAACGGTACTATGTCTAAGGTTACCATCAAGCGAACATCCTAGTTTTGGATCATCAGATCACCAGTCATTCCGGTTCTTTAACCCTTTACCACATACAACTCCTTTCCACGCTTTTCCCCTCAGGGAAACATCCTTTCAAGCCATCAGCCTGGCTTCACTACGATCATACCACTTAGGTCATCTCACCGCGAATTGAACCTCTTACGTTTGCAGTTTGGCTGCCCATACATGGGATCAAACTTTTCACACCTTTAGGTTATCCTCAACCTAGGATCAAACTTTCTTTTCCCCACAGTCTGACCTACTCATGGGATCACGCTTTTTAACTCGCCCTGAGGGGTGAACTACGTCGACCTGATCTCCCCAATACCCGGGAGTACGTAGACAGCTATGTTATATGGTCCGGTCTCACCACAGAAAAACAAAAACAAACATACTCCTATCCATAACCACATACAAAAACAAGTACCAAGACACCAAAGATGGTAGGAAATACACGCAGATCGAAGATCCATTCTGAAAATCCTGAGACATCTCACTGTCCATCCATTAAGGAGGAGTTCAGAATACATCCAGATCACAAAGTCCTGGAGAAATAAGCGAATATCAAGCAAGTAGCAAGGCACAACTAAAAGGGAAGTGAATCAACGTATATTTCCCTGCCATATATAATGCTGTTTGATATATACAATGTGTACTGTACATGACAAAATGGCTAAGCTAGTCTGTGCAGGAAAATACAAGCCCATCTACAAATCAGTGTGTATGCGGGCTATCATGTCCAACATGGATTCCCTCTCAGAAGAAGGAGGTAACACTGTGATCTCCTACCCAAGGGTTTCTACACGAGCTAACATATCCACTGCCAACTATATGCGATATCTCGGATGGATATAACGTCATCCCGCTCAGCAACAACGATATCCCTATGAGTTAGAACATCATCTCTCTAACAAAGCGACATCTTTACTAGAAAGAGCTGTCAACATCAAAGCCCACATCCACTACGTGTTCACCAGATGGTACAGATGTAAAAGCCTCTTGCGATCTCGGCGTCTTATCAGCTCATAGATCGCGTCTTATCAGCTCATCTATCAAATCAACTATCCCAGACAACAAGCGAGGCTGGGGCAATTTCAAAATTGGCGACAACCGGATAGTGGATCCCTTACAACAAGATTGGGGGTAATCTCGAAAGCAGCAACGACTCAACACTGGGGAATTTATCAATCATCCTAAAATGGAAAATGCACCAGTTAGCGCCATCATCATGGTCCATCAGCATCTCAATGGCGATTCAGATATTATTCACTCGCGACTTCATCAACAAAGAGAGTTTATCATATGAACCCTCGGCATCAACATGCAAAAGGACTGGGGCATTTGTCCAATTCCAAGAAATGGAATGATCTTAAGGCGGGATCAAGTCTCTCAGTAAAAGTAGGAGCCCAATAACAAAAAGTCTAGCGAATGAAATCCTCATCATCAAATTTGTCAACCGGCGCCAAATTCTCACAAATCGAGACCTCTACACTGACGTTCAAATCTAGGCAGTGAAGGAACGAGTTGCACCCTCTAGGGATGTCAGCGGCATTCAAGTCATCAGTTCTGCCAGGGTTGCGAATTAAATTCTTAAAGAAATGGGGCACAAGTACCCAACAGCGAAATGAAACTCCAAATCACTTCAAGAAGGGTGAGACATCGGGTGGTTGTCATCAATCTAATGTAACATCAGGCGAAGTCTAGTGAAGTAATCCGTGGAATATTACTTCGGCGAAGGTATCGGAAGATCGGTATCCTTAACCATTGCCATCAATACTGTAGCGATATCAACACGGTTCAATTGATGAAAGCTTCAGATACCACCGATTCGAGTGGGGGATTTGGAAAAGTTTAGCGATCGGTGAAGATAGTCACCATTGCAACTACCGGTGAATACATCGGGAGAATGCGGTGATTTCGAGCGTTATCCCCATCAGAGATGTGGAAAACATATCAACTTATCTTCATCAAACAAGCATCGGCGATTAAATGCCAAACCATTGGAGTTAACACCAGCATCTGCAGCAGCAATGATCGGTAAAAGGTAAAGCGATTTGCGAATATATTTTAACATTTATCATAATATTCATTACATTGCGATTTGCGATATGCGATATGCGGTTTGCGATATGCGATTTGTGATGCGATATGTGAAATACGATATGCGAAATGCGATGTGCGAGTTACGAAGTGCGATTTGGCCAAATGCGAAAAGCGATGTGCGATGTGCGAAATGCGATGTGTGATTTACGAACTGCGATTTGCGAAAACATTGTCACATTCATCATAAACATTTACTACATTGCGATTTACATCATTAAAAATACCTTGTCATGTTTCAAGTGTCTACTAATCTTTATCATGTCCATTCCATTGCATTGCATGAACATGATAAAGAGTGGCATCTATCAGAGACACTCGAAATTTTCTTTCTCTGATTTATTAACATTGCGGGGAGGACAGATTCGTCTTTTAAGAGGGAACCCTGAAAGAAAATCCAAATCTATACCAGATACTACAGGAAGTTCATCATCAAACCTCAGATCGCAATCTGGGAGTAACCAAATCCAACCTCAGAGATAACCCTGAGGCCCGCAGATACAATATCGGACCACACACCGGAGAAGACCGATTAATCTCGGAGATGACCCCGAGGTATCCAGTCTCAGTCCCAACCACGGGAATAGGTTAAACCAACCTCAGAGATGACCCTGAGGATAGTCAAAGTGAACAGCAAGACAACCTCAGAGATAACCCTGAGAAAAGACTGCTACAAATGCGCGAAAAACCGGAGATAACCCCGGGAGGGGCAAAATGGTCATTTTGCCAACTCAACTTCAACTCACATCAAATCAACTCATCTCAACCTAAATTACTTCAAAGGAAGTCCCACAAGAACCATATCTTAACTTTCGAACGCAAACTACACAAAACGGCTCAACGGACTGCCTGATGGAAACCCGGGAATGCCATTCTGGTCATGGACCCATCTACCTGGAATCAAAAAAGTTCAAATCATATATCATTGTGTAGCTCTCGGAAAGAGCTTTCCGGAATGGTATATGCACGCTTAAGTCGGACTCCGGATTGAAAGTTATGAGCGGTCGAGTGAGCAGTAGCAGACGTGATTTCGACACGGTGGGACCCACACTGCCCGGGGCACCCCGGGCAACCGCAGGTAGACCTACGACTCCCACCTCTATAAATATGGGGCTTGGGGTGCTGATTTTCTAAGAGAAAAAGACGGAGAAACCACGCACTGATTTGCTTTTCTGCACTCACCCTGATTGTATTTTCCCACTTTTAAACACCTGTGAGCTCATATATAACCTCTTTTGTACCCACAAAGTCAGTGTTTACCCACTCTAAAGATATAGAAGCTTTTTTTATCAGTCAGCTGTAAGCCTTCTCACACACTTTAGAGTCTTTCTCTTCATCTTTGCACACACCCTTCTACACGTTGAGAGTCGTGTTGCTTGCTTTTCAGGACTTGATCAGTGGTTTCATTCCATTCTCATATATATATTTATATATATATATATATATATATATATATATTGACTAACATTATCGAGTTATGCCTCGATTGAGCCTGAACTTGATGCCGGAGCGTTTATTGCTTTAATATATATATATATATATATATATATATACTTATATATATTAAGCTGTCTCATTGGACTTTGTTCGATGAGCCTAAACTTCGGTCTGGTGCGTTTACCCGCTTTTATATATTTATATATATATATATATATATATATATGAAGGCGTGGTCGGACTACATTCGATGAGCCTGGATTTTATATCAGTGCGTTTATTCGCTTTTATATATATATATATATATATATATATATATATATATATACATATTTTGTCCCACACGAGTTTACTTCATGGTGGTTGATCGCTTTTACCGCTTTCTTTACATTTCGTCCTGCCTGGAGTTTACTTCGTGGCAGTTAACCATATTTACAGCTTTATTTACATTTCGTCATGCCTGGATTTTCCTTCGTGGTGGTTGATAGCTTTTAACAGCTTTATTTACATTTCTGATCCCCCATGGAGGTGCTTCGTGGTTGGTGATCCTGTCAGTATATATATATTTACAGCTTTTATATATATACCTGCTTATTGCTTTCATATAAACTGCAGTATTTTGTGAGCCTAGGAATCATATGATCACAGATTCAACCCATTGAATCTAGATTCGGTTCCCGTGATGGACATTTTCAGCTATAAGCAGCTTGTAAATTATTCTGCGATGTCTGAATTTCCTTAGATGGTTTCCATACCCACGAGGAGGTCGGCATTATTTTTGTATATTATTTTCATACGGATGCTTCACATTCGTCAAATAAAATCAATCCAGCCGATCACTTAATAAAAAATGGGAGTGTAAAATGTCTCAATTCCTATTGAGCATCAGGGTTTAAAAAACCTCTTTTATAAAACATCATTGCCATATCTTGCTAAAAACTGAATTTTTACATAAATTCAAACCCTGTGTATATAGGTTCGAACGAGGCCTCGCAAAACTTTCATATAACAGCACATTGACCCACACACACACACACTTAGATAATAGTTTCTTAAAAAGATGCGGTCACCATGGTAACACTGATGTCGGGGGGTGCCTAACACCTTCCCCCCGCATAACCAAGTCCCAGAACCTTAATGAATCTCGGTTTCACCGACCCATTTAGCAGTGTCACATCACTGGGTCAATGTGCAAACTTTTTCTCGGTTGTGTTGGTACAACCATTTAAAAACCAATGGCGACTCTTAACGGTCCATTATCGACATTATACATGTAGGACCTTTTTCACTTGTTTTTTCAAACAAATCTCACCTAAAATGAGAACACGAAAAGAACAAGTAAGCGGAAAGGACACCAAAAAATCGACGTCATTGGAACTCCAAGATAAAATGATGAAAGATTACCACGAGTTATTTGTTTTAGTACATGTCTTCGATTAAGGAAAGAATCTTTATAAGTAGGGAAGAATGTAACGAATGATTTGTTTGAGTTGTGATTCTGGGGACAGAATCCTTATAAGGAGGAAAGGATGTAACAATCCAGAATTTTAAATTATAATTTTAAATATTTATTATATAATATAAATATTTAATGGATGTGGTTAGTGTTGAATAAATATTTAATTTGATTTGACTTAATTGGTTAATTATTTGTTAAGTATTTAATTAAGGAGTTAAGAAAATTAATTTTTATGAGATAATATACTAATTTAATTTAATAATTAAATTAGAGAGTTTATAATGATTAAATGAATTATTATATTTTAATGTGAATTTATAATTAAAATGATGTGTTAGTTGATTAAATAAAATTATAATTATAAAAAGAAAATTATAATTATGTGGCATTGATTTATGTGTAAAGTAATTTAATAAATTGTTATTAGAATTAATTAAATTGGTTATTGAAAATTTAATTAAATAAAAGTGTGACAAATAACCTTACTATAAAAGAGTTATTAATATAAATTAAAGGAGTTTAATTTGGTTTTGCCAAATAAGGCTTAATGCATATTAAGTCTTTAATCTAATTGTGTTTTACCAAACAAGGTATAAGGATTAATCAATTATTTTAATTATGTTTACTAAACAAGGTGTAAGATTTAATGGGTTATTTTTAATTAGCTAGCCAAACAAGCCTTATGGCTTTTGATTTTAAAAAAATTTGATAACTGATATCAGTTATACCTAAATTTATATTATATTTAATATATATTATTATCTATACGTTTTATTCTAGTACGTATGTTAGAATAGAGAAGAAAGACTCAAAAGAAGAAAAAGAAGAAAAAAAAATTGAGAGAGAAGTTGAGAGAATTCTAGAGAGTTTTAAGAGAAGAATTGGGGAAAAGAAAGTTTGTTGATCAAAGGGAAGGTTGTCATCTTCTCAAACAAAGGTATCATCTTAATTCTTTTATTTTTAAAGTTTTAGTTTTTCTCTTCTAAAAATTCTCTGTAAAATCTTTGTGAAGGATAAATTATTTGTTGTATATGTCTTTATATGATAAATTATTTGTTATAAAATTGTGTTCATAAGTTTATAGATTAATTAATTCATGTATGTATGTAATTTGTGAAGAAAACCATATTACAGTGAGTTTATATGAATATGGCTTAGTTTAAAGTAAAATTAAGGTTTAATTAGTTGTTTAATATATATATATATATATATATATATATATATATATATATATATATTGACTATGATTTGAAAGTAGATGAATAAACTAAAACAAAGTAGTTTGAATTAATTGTTTTGGTTGAAAAACAAAACTACAGTGATGATTTTTACTAAAAATGTTAAAAATTGAAGTTTTATCAAAAACAGTGAAATTGGATGTTTTAAATTCGATGTTTATGTTGTTTTATGTGTAGAATCATGTTAAGAGTCTTTGAATTATGTTTATATGAAGTCTCTATATGAATTACATGTTAATTAGGTTGTTAGAAAGTAGCTTGTAGGCCAAATTGGCTTTTGTTCATCTTCATTACTGCAGGGTTTGGTGTAGAAATCACGTAGTTCATTGTGCGCATGATGCGGCTAATGATGTAATTGTCATGCCATGACACAGTATGCCAGCCATGTATGTAATAATCGTTAATCTGCGTCTCGCCTTGGCCAAGAATGAGCCAGTGTATTTGTAATATGAGTTAAGTAGAATAATCGAGAACAGTGTGATTTATTTACACAAAGTCGAAAAAGTTGTTATGTGTTAATAGTAGAATTTGTTAAATTATGATTTTGGTATTTCTATACCAAGAATGAACATGTTATTAACGATTAACTAGTTTTATTACTAATGTAATTTGATTATGTGATTAAAAATCAAATCTTACATGATGAATGTACTTAGTTATGTATATAATGTGGTAGTGACTAATTATGTCATGATGACATATATATATATAGGATATTGTGATTCGAGTTGTTACGGTTTAGCCTACAAGCAATGAAATTTCTCTAAATCTATTGTTTCATTGAGCAAATTATTGTTTCTAATTCGATTACATTACACAAGTTTTCTAACTCTACACTTTTGTTGCGCTAGTTGTTTATTATTGAGCAAGTTCTTGTATCTAGTTTGTTTGGGATGATACAAGTTTTCTAATTCTAAACTTTCATTGAATTAGTGTTATTATTACATTGTGCAAGTTTACTTATCCTATTTCAATTATATTGAGCAAGTTATTCTTGTTTTTAACTTGTTTCGTTAAGTAAATTTATCGTTCAAATTACTATTTAGTATGCATGCTCAATGCTCAATTCTAAATAAGATCTTATCCTTAGCTTAACGTTGTTCAAGCAAGGTAGGTTATATTATTCAATATGTATGCTATTAGATTATTCCTAAAGCATGACCTTAATTTACAATGTCGATTCAGTTATGATTATTCTATAGCATAACGTTATTAATTTTATTCAACTAATCCTTAGTTGGTGTTCATTGAATTCCAAATTACCTTGAAATGTATCCAAACCAAACTTACTTTGGTGTGGACTTGTACTCTAAATACTGAGATGAACAACCCTAATATTAGGAGATAATTTACGCTTAGCGTTGAAATGTTTGTGCACAATACATTGTACGAAGGGCTGATCCCCCTAAGTACGAGGAGTAATTATAGTCTTATGACTGTTAAAGTTTAAGTTGAAATATTACTTATAACTATGGACATAGTTCGTGGTCTTAGGACCATCGGTTATATATTTCAGAATGTTAATAGAACATATTGTTCATTTCTATTGAGTCTCTTATTTGGCAGTTGTTGTAAAGATTTTTATTCATTATTGTTTCAAGTGAGCTTTGTTTGCTCACTCTTGCTTATATAACTATTACAACTAAGGATGAGAAGGTCGATGTACCTAGCACTAGTAAGGGAAAGGGAATGATGAACAAGTATTGAAGACTTGTAACATGTTGATATTTTATTATCAGACTTTATTTTAATGATTGTAATGAACTTATTGAAATTCCTCATTTGAATGATTGTATTTAAAGGTTAGACAACCTGGGAGAATTTTAATTAATGTAATCCTTTAATGGGAAGGTTTTATTATTCAATTTTATTATGATTGGGTAGTTAGATATGAATGATTTTATCAAGTGAACACCAAATCTTGTGGGAATGGGGGGTGTCACATAAAACGTTTTGATGTATTGCGAAAATAATTTAAAGATGTATTCGACGTCAATTGATTTGACTAAGACGAATGTTTCAAGTTGATATCCAATTTATTGGTATGGTCTAAGATACGTGATTTGGCTAGACAAATGATATGTCATGTTTAAAAGAAAATTGAGCTTTCTTTGAAGAGTTGTGCCAAACCAAATTATTTTGGTGCGGAATCTAATGATTAAGTCTGAGGTGAACATACCCCAAAATGGGGTTATACAATGGGTTAATCGCCTACGTATGAAAGAAGTAGTTTACCTTCTTGGTGATTGTAAACTGACCGTGGAAGAAAGGTTACGGCGTCATGCTGTTAAACCTAGTAATAGTTTGTGGTCAATTTGACCCCTCAGCAAAAATATGAAATGTTTTAAAGGAATTCTTATATTCCTCGTTATTCAGTCTACTTCATAATTCTTGTTAAGTTATGAAGGTTAGGGAAGGTTTGAAAGATAAGAATTTGTTTGCAGAGAAGTTGAGAAAAAAGGTAAGCTAGAATTTCGAGGGTGAAATTCTGTGAAGAAGGGGTGACTATGATGACCCGGTATGGGTGTGGTTTTAAGAGATTCCGAGGACGGAATTTTTATAAGGGGGAAGGATGTGACATCCCAGAAATTCGGATTGTCCAGAATTTAAGTTTAAAGAATTAGTTATTAATAAAATGAATGTTTATTAATACTATTTTGTGCTGTGTTTATTAATCATTTTATAACATAGGATGATTATAAATTGGGAGGATTCTGGTGACGAATTAGATTGATCGAGTAAGAATTTTCAAGACGAAAATAAAAAAAAATCCGGGAACAAAAATATTTTGGGGGAAAAAGACGAAATAGGCATTATTCATCTGACGAAACCCTAAGGGTTAGGGTTTGAATAACCTAAGCCTTTTCGAGAGTTCGGTATGTCGAAATGACATTCCGTCGAAAGATGTGACGATAATATATCGTGAAAAGTTAAGTAAGCTGATTAAAGTTTTTCTCGAAAAAACGTGCAGAAATTGGACGAAATAAAAATGACAAAAAGTATTGATATGTACTTTTCACTCGTTTAACTACGTTAGAGGAAAACGTGAAGGAAAACGTTAAACGTCGAAAAGTGTTTTTCAATTTTTCGGAGTTCCGAAGAATGCATAAAAGTTAGACTGTAGAGGAAAGATGAAATATCCAAAAATATTTAGATTTCGAGAATCACAGTTTTAAAACTGTCGGACGAAACCCGAAAGACGGAACCACGAAACTTCCAAGGGAAGTTTTGTGAATAGTAAGGAGGTGGCAATAGTATGGAGGTGTGAATAGTAAGTCAGTTTGGTCAAATGACCAAAATGCCCCTAGCCTTGGAAATTCTATAAAAGGAATCCTTATGTTCATTTGAGTGGGATTTTGAAAATCGTACACTTTGAGAGAGAAAGAGAGACAGTTTAAGAGCTTGGACAAGAAGAAGAAGGAAGAGATTGAGCATGAATGATCGGATCGAAGGGTTCGTATAATAGAAAAGCTAGCGAATCGCCGGCTTTGTCTAAAGGAAGAAAAATAAAGAGGAAATGTATTAAAATTTAACTCCTGAGTTAGTTTTTCTTTAAGTTTTTATGTTCAAAAACATAACTTAATGAAAATAAGAAGTAGATGATGTTAGGAATAATTTCATATGGTTGAAATCATGAGAAATAAAAGGAAATAAGAATTTGAAGTTTATGTTAAAAATTTCTTAAGGAAGTATAAGATTCGTAATGAATTTGAACGATCCGAGTGGATTAAATGAATGAGTAGGTGAAATAAGTAAGGAATGGTGTTCTATAAAATCAAATTCCAAGAAAAAGTGAAAATTATAATCCAAAATATCGATTAAAAATGAAGAACGAACGAAGAACACGAAGAACACGCGAAGAACACGAAGAACGTTGTTGATGGACAAATTTAAAACCATCGTAGTGTAATTGTTGTTGATGGATGGACAAGTTTAAAACCATCACGTATAAGTTAGATGCTTATTTCTTGGTTAGGAACGGTAGAAACGTTCATGAAGAACGGATTAAAACTTAGCTATAACGAAGTTATGGTGAAAATTTCGTAAAAGACGAACGAGAATTAGAAAGTTAGTAAATGAACCCGAACATGTACGGTTTCATTAGAAAGTAAGAGAATGTAAAAAACATGAGTCGTGAACTCAAGAACGAATGAGTTCCGAGTTCCGATGATCGAATGACGGACGAACGAACGAATAGCGTTAAAAACGTAAAACGAACGATGGGTGAAGATTAAGCCAATCGAATGGCATGTTAACAGATTCAGAATGAAGTTCTGTTTGAGGGCAATTGAAGTAAGTAAGATAAGGAGGAGAATTTCTTTGGAACGACCTCATTCCGAGTTATAACAAATAAGTTACAAAATTTTGAAGTAAGTGATTCAAGCTTGTAAAAGACTTAGAAATTTTTCTAGGTTTCTTCTTAGGCACAGCCATTTCAATTTGAACTCGAGGAGGCGGCACCACTGGCGCACCACACCAGTTGCCATGCACTATTAACAGACATCGCAATGCGAGAGTTAGTGAAGGACTCGACGCCGCAACGCCAAAGTTAGGGACGAAGTTCTTTGAAGACTCATGTTGCAACATGAGAGGAAGGAAGGAACCAACACGGCAGGTGCAGGGGCAAGGCCAGAATGAGCTTTTAAGTGATCAATTATTGGGGGATGTTTAAGAAAGAAGTATGAACATATAGTTCACCTAAAATAACACTTAAGCAAGTGAGTTAAACCTTTGGTAAAGGTTGAACGGAAAGATTAAACGAGATTAAAAGATAAAGAATGTAAATGCGGGTTACGGAATCGATATCCAAGGACCGTAGTCGCGATAAACGAATGAGGAGGATTGCTATGGTTGTGATTCCTTAGACGTTGAGTGACGAGGGTAATGAATAACATTTCGATGTTATGTCTTGGTAATGAGAGATAAGTGTAAAGCGTATAGACGCTGTGAATGCAACACTGTTGCGATGAACGATCGGTATTGGCATACAACGAACAGTGTGGCTTTGACATTAAGAAAGAATAATGAACATGGGGTTCATGGGATGGATAACGATTGAAAGCGATTAAAACTTTGAGTAAAGGTTGAATGAGAGATTAAGAGACGAGCAACGTGAACGTTGAATACGTAAACGATCCTCGTGAATCGTATTCGCGTCGGACGAATGTTCTAAGTATACCCTGGTTGTATGACTTAGACGTTGATGAAAGTAGTAAGTAAGATATGAATTATCGAGAAAGCTGTAACAAACGGTAAAAAGATTAAGGAAAGTCTGAATGGGAGTCGGAAAAAGAATGAATCCTGAGGTATGGCATTTAGTTACCAGAAAGCCAAAAGGAATAAGAAATTGACTTAACAAACGTTATAGTTTAATGATTCGGATAAGTTAAGATAAGTTTAGGTTGGGGTACAATCGTAACCTTTTATGGTTAACATATGGGAGCTGGGCTAAATAATTCCTTCAAAGAGTGAAGGTATATACGAAGCATGCAACCGATCTAACTCACTATGATGGCAATGTAGATGAGACGGGAACTTGTTTGTTGGTTGTTTGGGGGAAACCACTCAGAGTACCATATGGACTACTAGCAGAGAAGCAATGTGTGCTGAGTCCTAGGGAAGTTATAAGAAGAAGATAAAATGAGTAGGACATCTTCGTATGTCATGAAGCCATAAATCGATAATGAAAGTTGGTCGCGTAAACTTAGGTAGAAAGAATGTAAACCCTAAGAAATAAAGTTAAGTAAACCAATGCGTAAGTCAAGTATATGACTAATTGGTGTACGTGTTTTTCCTTATGTGTTTTATAGGGATTGGAATGAGCAGTTCATCGTAAGTTGTAGCTGTGCGTAAGGCAAGTTTCCTAACTTCATTCATATTCTAAATGAATGCTAGTTTCTTAAACTTCTCAGATGTTGAACTTGAGAAGTTTTGTCTACGTGCGAATGTGTGATATTTGTACAAGGTGGTAGAACGTATAAGGCTTTGTTCCACAATGTGAACACTTCGGTGTTTCTATGAGATGAATTGTTCTATGATTAAACTGTTCAATAAGAGAATGCTTTGTTTATACATGATCCATTATTGTTAAGTCTGTGCTAATGATTCTAGCCAGACAGAATGTGTATGAAAAAGGTAAAAGAATGTAAGTATTTCAAGGTGAAAGTGAATGTTGTTTTAAAATGATAGGAATTAAGATTATTCCTATTATTCAAGCTACTTCATAACCTTTGTTCGGTTATCAAAGTTCTAAAGGAATGTTTGAATTCTTGAAGTTGTTTGTTCACTTGTTATGACTTGCTGGGCAATTGAATGCTCATACTTGCTTTAAATGAAAACCATTTTTCTGCGAACAATGTTAGAAGAACTTAAGGATCCCGTAAAGATCAAGCTGACGGTATCCAGATGAAGTGCCATTCAGAATGTGAATGAGCGAGAAGATCAAGTGAAGACTTATAATGTAGAAAGATGAAATTGAACTACAGACTAGTTTAATGAACTGTTATGTATCCTTGGTGGCGGATAAAAGTCACTCTTGTAAGATGAAATGAATAATGTAATTATCATTATTTGTAATGAAAGAGGTTATAAGGTTTTTAGAACCTAGGATTTGAGAATGTATGTTGTTATATTTAAGTATATAATGATGTATGTTGGATGAATGATGTACTCGTGATGTATGTAATCCGGGTGTGAAGATAGACCGGATTTTGGGGCGTTACAGTTAATATAATTCCCCCAAATCTATACACCTATGGTATCTGATTCGGTGCTCATATCTAACTGATTAACTATAAATATATGACCAGATATAATTCCTATTTATCTAAGGTTCACATTATCCCATAACAGATAATAATTCTCGTCAGAACTATTGTTGTGTTTAGATACCCTCACTTGGATGTATAGACTATATCTTATGAATAATATCTATCTATCTAAAATCTAGAGTATCAGCAATAACATGATCAGTCCATATTACCAATACTCTCATTCAGATATATAGTCTATATCGCGTGAGTATCTCTTTTATATTGATTATACCTATCTATCTGAAATCCAGAGTATCAGCAATAACATGATCAATCCATATTGCCAATACCTAGTGTCGACATCGGGAAAAATTTCCTTTTTTTGGAATTCCTCTTTTAGTCTTTTTACCCTTTATGTTTTCTATGTGTTGAATTTCATTTGAAAGGGAGAGTTTAAAAAGAGTTCGACACAAAATGTCGACGATTTGAAAATTCAAAGTCACCAGTTGTAGTAGTGAAATGGTTGTACTAACTCAACCGAATTTGAAAATTTTTGCAAAAGGCCTAATTATTAGACATTGTTTAACATGCCTTGGAAACATAGATTCATAAATTTCAGGGGCTTGATTATGTGGGGGGGAAGGTGTAGGCACCCCACCCCCCACCCCACCCCCGATTTCCGTAAAAACACGGTTACTGCATCTTTTCAATTTCCTAATTTATTTGAAATGTGTGTGTGTGTGTACAGTTAATTGGGCCTAAGTGCATTATTTGGAAGTAATGTTATGCCTCGTTTGCACTTATATACAAAGGGTTTGACTTGTATAAAAGTTCAATTTTAATATAAGGCATATAAGATGATGTTTCGAAAAGAGGTTTTCAAACCTTTATGCTCACATAGTAATTGAGGCCTTTGATACTTCCATTTTATTCTGTATTCGGTTTGATTTGATTTTATTCTCGAGATGCAAAGTATCTTTGACAAAATAATATACATATAAGTGTCAGGCTCCTTATGGGCATAAAATCCATTGAAGGATGTCCAAGCACCATAACTATGATTTACAAGCTAACTGTACAACTGAAAAGGTATATCATGGGAACCAGATCTAGATCTGTCAGCTGGATCTTAGATCTCGTGGCTCCTAGGCTCACATAATATCATATGAATAGCTTACATAATGAGGATACTAAAATAAAACAAACATTTAATCTAAACAACGCAAAAAAAAAAGGATTCATCAGTCAAATCCCTTCCTGCGCGTAGCCAAGCTTCCCGTTCCCTCTAGATACAGATCTAGGGTCACGTGGTTGCTTAAAATTTACAAAAAAACTAGAAAGAAAACTATATTTAAATAAATCTTTTGCCATTCTAGCTTAACGGTTCTAGTTTTACAACTTTTGAACCAGTTAAAAGTTAGATATGGCTGGATTTAGATAAATCTAGTCCACAAACATTAATATCGCATCTTTACATTGAATAAACAGTTAAAATGATATTTTAATACAGTAAATAGTTAATATATATATATATATGCTTATATATATATATTTACATTCAATAGTCATGTCTGGATTCAATATCATATATATATTTAGAATCCAGGCATGACTATTCATGTGTGTGTGTGTGTGTGTATATATATATATATATATATATATATATATATATATATATATATATATAAGCAAGAAAAAGCCACGGATCGATGATCCATGCACAACTAATTATCGATGGAAATATATATATATATATATATATATATATATATATATATATATATATATATATATATATATATATATATGTATATATTAAAGCAAGAAAAGCTTTAAATCTAAAAAAATCTTACAGTGTGCTACAAAGAAGGCTTCAGACTATTTTTGGAGCTTGAAAACTCAGTTTTCACTGGTTAAAATTTTATATGTCGTAGTATATATGTATACAAGTGTTTAGAAATAAGAATATTAAAGTTTGGAACACTATAGGAGGGGTTAAGAGCTAAAATGGACAGAGATTTCTCTCTTTTTCTCTTTTTTTTATTGGCTGATGGGGGGGTCTATTTATAGACCAAAGTAGTCGTGGGTCTACCTGCGGCTACCCAGGTGAACTGGCCCGTGGGTCTGTTGTCTCAAGAAATGCACTAGCTAACGCATACGCTTTTGCTCGAACCTTCATACCCAAAATTCATACAATTTAATTCTCGACTTGATTCGTTAATAATACATTCAACCTCTAATTTTACATCATTAAGCGATAATACAACCATTGAAATTTTGGAATAATTAAAATTTTCTATTACAAACTATCCTCGTTCCCAAAACCTTGACCTTTACATCTAAATATCTCGAGAATCATTTAATACTACAATAGTTTACATTCAGCAAAACAATATTACAATTCAACATTAATACATTATTGAAACATTAGACATGGTTTACAAGAATAACAACTTAGCTAGGATATTAAATCTTCATATATCACTTTTGATCCATAACAATCAAGTAGCACATAGCGTTACCTTCAATTCTTGAATGCTGCAAAAATGGTTATTTGCAAGAATGAGCTAAACATTTCGGCCAAAATCTAATGATTTTCATGCATCACGTAGCACATAATAACATACTCAACATACAAGAATAATCATAAACAAACATAGCATACATGTTATAGTTCACATAACAACTATAAAGATTGAGTTCCTTACTCGATCAACATTCATAATTCAATCATCATAGTCATAGATTGACTTTCACATTTCATACTTTTGACATATATAATACATCATACACTAAAATTTTAAAGCGAGATCATCATCAAGTTCACATAGCAAAAAAGGCTGAAAGACTTGCCTTCTAGGCGTTTTACCAACACGCTAATACTTGGCGTCCTTGCACAACCTACCTTTGTATGTGAGATTGATAATAAATAAAATCAATACTCGATCTCATGGTCAAATTTATTCTAAGACCTTACTTTATCTTATTATCCTTTATAATGTCTTTATAGACATCTAACTATTTTATATGCAACTCGGTTTTATTTTCATTTTCATCACCACACATGCTAGACTATCGCACTTGTAGTTTAATGTGCGTATATCACACCATTTTATTATACCACTTTGGTTTCAAAAATGCATATTCAACACATTGTTTACAAGTTTAATTTTCCTTCAAAAATCAAAAATCGCCCTTTTCAATTTCTTTCCATTATTATTCTTGTATTATCATCTTTTCATACTCAGATGCACATAACATCCAATATTAGTCATTAGATAGACACTTTGTATACCAAAGTTTAGAAACACTATTACTCTTGGGCATTTTTTATCGAGCACGTTATGTGCACACATTAACTTATCTCAACTCTTGATCTTAAATGGTTAATTATGCATAGAATATGATAACACATATCTATACTCATTACATATGTCAAAACATATTTTTAATCATCAAAATATACCATCACCCAAAATCTTAATTCAAACAGAATTATAAAACTCATCTTCACAATTTCTTTAACAAAGCGTTGTTTTGTTTTTAACATAACTCCTTACGTTACATGTCCGTTTTTGTTCCTTCTTATATAGAATTAACCCTTACTCGGTGTACTACAACCTCATCTAGGCCTTAAAAGTCAGACCCTTATCCATCTAAACCAGATTACATAATTCATCAACTAGTCTAGAAAATTTCATTTTTGGACATCCTTACTAAACAATTTATTTTGGACATGATCCGGTCCATAAAATGGCTCAATCTCATGAGTGCGGCTAGTAAACTTCCATATCTACAACTTTGCGGTTTTAAAGTTTCTTCAAATTCAAAACACACAATTTATATGAATTGTTCAAAGTCGAGAAAGCTAGTAATAGATTTTGATTTTACGGGGATGATTATTTTCCCTTCGGACCAGCCTTACTAAAATAGACATTGCAAGAAATCTACAAAGAGTTTTCATGTGATTCCACTTTTAGAATATAGCTTACTTCCATATATCTTGATTTGATATAAGGCTCACTTTCTAACTCATTTATACCCGAAAAGAGGTATGAATTTTACAAGATTTGTCCACAATTACTCAAAACCTACAATTTTGTTCTTCAAATTCTCTTTCCATTTCATTTTCTTTCTTGAATCCTCTTGTTTGATTCTTGATAATCCAAGATTAAACCTATACAAACAAGATTAAGCATGATCTACTACCCTAGAACATAAATCTACCCAAAAAAAATCAAAGATTAAATAAGAGTTTAGAAGTTACCTTCTTACAGCTTTTTCTTCTTCTTCTTCTTCTTCTAGCTCATCTCAATTCCTCTATTTTTCTCTCTATCTCTCTCAATTTCTCCTACATTATGAAGAACATAAAAAATATAATTAAAACAAGGAATTTAGATTATAACCTTATTAGTATGAATTTAAGAGAGAGATGGAGATAATGATGATGGGGCTTGTTTTGTCTTCTCAAAGCTTTCCCTTCTTCTTCTTTTTTTTCTTCCTCTTCTTCTTCTCCTACAACTCTCTCTAACTCTCTTCTTCTTTCTTTGGTTTATTTTCTAAAACTAACGTACTAACTTGTAGTATATACATATAATATACAATACTAGTAATATATAATATATGTAACTCCTAGTAATTATTATATATACTAATTACTAGTTAATACATAGGTTACACCAACTTGAACTTGAAAAGCCTAAGACCATGTTTGGCAAATACTAATTATTTTAATTAATCAATGGTTTAACATCAATCAATCTCATCAAATTGTCACATAATTATATTTACTTGTTAATTATAATTTAGGTGTAACAATCATCACATAACTCATCTAATTTAATTATCTCAATTAAATTAGAACTATAACTATAAAATTATTATATTAATTAAATTAAATACTAAATATTCATTTAATTAATCTACTACACTTAATTACATTACTCTATAATCAAAACCAAATTTATTTATTTAACTCGATAAATAATTCAATTAAATATTTATATATATTAAAATTAATATATAACATTCTCTTCACATCAATTCACATATTCTCTGATATAAGACATACACATACTCACACTTTGACATATCTCATAAATAATACTTTTATTTATAAAATTCTCATTTATAAATTCTAAAAATTTGGGATGTCACATCCTTCCCTCCTTATAAAGGATTTAGTCCTCGGAAATCTTTGAAACCCTACCTTACTCAGAGGTTTTCCTCAAATCTATTCATTGAATAACTTCAACACATTACCTTAATATAGGTTTTATATTTTCTACTCTCACCATTCTTGATAATAAATTCTTATAAGTTTTATTTCATAACATTTACTTAGACTCAATTATATTTGAGTATTACATATTCTTTGACCCGTTCATTATCTTTCTCTAAGGATCATTATCATATACTATATGATCAAACTCTCGGGACATTACATTCACCCCTTCTTCTAAGAATTTCGTCCTCAAAATTTTTGACTTACTAATTTTCATTCATTCCCTTTATCAAAAATAGATTTTATGTTACTATCTATTTATTCATTAGGTTCTGCAACCCAATTCTTTCTCTAAAGATCTTTCTAAGACCATCATATTCCTCACCTCATCCTCTTCTAAGAGTTTCACATTTCTCTTCTTTCTGGAAATTATTATGTTTTGCTTAATTTTTCTCATCCTTTCCACTTTCACCTTTTAGAATAATAAGAATCTTCCACAATTGCTCAATAATTGGGAAGCGATATGAATAATGAGGAATTCAAAAGATTCCAAATCATCTTTGAGGGTCCTGCAAGACCAGTGAACTCTATTCTTGGTTTACTAGTGCTTGACTCGATCCTTCACCACTGCAAAGCGAGTGTTTATCAATCCTGGTGAAAACACCCTCCTCGCGTACACTAGGTGGCGACCTATTGTACCACTCGTTTAGGCATAGCGTAGTGTTTTTTATAACGATTATATGCGTTACGCTTTCGGAACCATTGTCCCGAAAACATGTCCCCTTATAGGGTTGTTCACCTCGACTTTTCAACATACGAATCCGCACCAAAACAATTTGGTTTGGCATAACTTTTCAATGAGCGTTTGAATTTCATGAACATCTTTCAATAATCGTCTAAATTTGAATCAAATAGCATAGACTTCTACAACAATTAGGACATCAAGGACATCAATCAAAATATATATATATATATATATATATATATATATATATATTCTCATATCTTAAAGAAACCTCAAAAATCTTTTTATGGCGTAATGATACTTGCTTTGTATTTCTGGTCAGGTTTGAGATTCCGTCATTTTGTGACTTTGTCATACTACATCATACCATAGTGGTTTGATCCTTAGATCACATCAACACTAAGAAATTCTGCATTGATAACTCCATCATTTTTATCATCTTTGCACGGGTTCCATGATGCATTAATGATATAAAATACATTTTGATATTTTCAAATCATTTTTTCGTCTAAGCAAAACAATTAGCATAGACTATTCTTTAAATAGTTCAAAAATCTTTGAAAATCGGTTTTAGTGATATCATATCTCAGCGAAGTAACGATGTGTCGGTGTCAAAGTCCACACATACACATTTGTCACCATGCGTTGAGAGTAAAAATTCATTTTAAAAAGGCACATAGTGCGAATTTAGCTTGATGTCAAAAATTTGAAGTCTAGCATAGCTAGAAGATTTGGAAAAATTTATGTCTCCACTTTCTATACTGATCCATTGCTTAATAATTCTATCTATTCCCATAATCCTCAATTCTTCATTCATAACTTAATTATACCCCGGTTCATCAAACTTTACAGCACATTGGAAGTTCGGGACTTGCCACGATAATATGAGTTTAAGAACTTATCCTAGTCGGACCATAGGCGTCCATTTATTTGAGGGGTTCAAAACATACCATATTATTATGAGTCACGAACTTACCATATGCATTAGTTTAAGAAGCTGCGCCTAATCTAATAATAATATATGTCTAATCTTAATAGTTTCTAACTATCAAAACATCTACATGAGAAAAGAATCACTTTTTCGTCACATATACATTGATAAGCGCGACACCAACATTCCAATGATTATCAATATGATAAGCGAGTGCAAGCACAAAACCCTCGCCCCATACAAAGATTTGTACAACTCGACCATCACATGAGTCCTCAATTGAAATCCCACCTAACTCTATCTTACTCTTAACTTGCTCTTTGCTCGTCTGAATTCCTCGTATCACATCATCTATAACTCCTCGTGAGTTATCTCGTACTATTCATAGTACTCCATCTTCATAGCATTAAGCTATAATTATTCAAACATTCTGAGACCATCTTTCTTTTATAACTTAAGCGATCACGTCGTGATCTTATTCTATAATCATCTCTCTTAAAATTCTTTTGTTAACTTGTGATCGTTTTGTTTTACGATCCCTTTCTTTCCTTTCATTTACGACATTATTAGTTATCTTGGCTATTGGAGTTAGGTAACTCCCATTTCTTATCTATCTCTCTTCAAGATTCTTCTTTGAATCTTCTTGTTTATATAACAATTCTTGCTTTAAAATTTCCAACTTCATTTACATTGTTCAACATTTCAATCGAGTTCCACATTTTCATCATACGTATCCATTTTCTAAACTTGGTACACATCGAGTCTCTAATAGTTTCAATATAGTGCATTTGGTGGTTTCCCACAAACAACCAACAAACTAGGTTCACGAGTTGCTGGTTACAGTATATACCTCTCAGCTCTATGAAGGAATCGTTTAGCCGGATACCATACATCAACTATTAAAAAGTACAATTATACCATACTTAAATATAACTTTTTATTCTTAACTTCTTTATCATTCTCTTCTTATAGACCTTTATCTATTTATTATCACCTTACATCCATATTATTGGGTTGGGTAACCCCATAACTTTCTGCGAGATTCTTCTTTGAATCCTCTCGCATGTTTTAATCCCTTCTCTATCGTTTCTTAAATTACTTCTTATTGTTCAAACTCTATTTGAGCTTATGCTTTCATTATATTCACCTTCCTTCTCTAAGGTTATAGCTAAAAGGTACTCCTACCTAAGGTTTATAACCTCTGACTTTGATACCAATTATAATGACCCCAAAATTCATACAATTTAATTCTCGACTTCGGTCGTTAATAATACATTCAACCTCTAATTTTACATCATTAAACGATAATACAACCATTGAAATTTGCGGAATAATTAAAATTTTCTATTACAAACTATCCTCGTTCCCAAAACCTTCAACCTTTACATCTAAATATCTCAGAATCATTTTAATACTACAATAGTTTACATTCGCAAAACAATATTACAATTCAACATTAATACATTATTCGAAACATTAGACATGGTTTACAAGAATAACAACTTAGCTAGGATATTAAATCTTCATATATCACTTTTGATCCATAACAATCAAGTAGCACATAGCGTTACCTTCAATTCTTGAATCTGCAAAAATGGTTATTTGCAAGAATGAGCTCGACAGCTCAGCAAAATCTAACAGTTTTCATGCATCACGTAGCACATAATAACATACTCAACATACAAGAATAATCATAAACAAACATAGCATACATGTTATAGTTCACATAACAACTATAAAGATTGAGTTCCTTACTCAATCAACATTCATAATTCAATCATCATAGTCATAGATTGACTTTCACATTTCATACTTTTGACATATATAATACATCATACACTAAAATTTTAAAGCGAGATCATCATCAAGTTCACATAGCAAAAAGGCGAAAGACTTGCCTTTCTAGGCGTTTTACCAACACGCTAATACTTGGCGTCCTTGCACAACCTACCTTTGTATGTGAGATTGATAATAAATAAAATCAATACTCGATCTCATGGTCAAATTTATTCTAAGACCTTACTTTATCTTATTATCCTTTATAATGTCTTTATAGACATCTAACTATTTTATATACAACTTCGGTTTTATTTTCATTTTCATCACCACATGCTAGACTATCGCACTTGTAGTTTAATAATGCGTATATCACACCATTTTATTTATACCACTTTGGTTTCAAAAATGCATATTCAACACATTGTTTACAAGTTTAATTTTCCTTCAAAAATCAAAAATCGCCCTTTTCAATTTCTTTCCATTATTATTCTTGTATTATCATCTTTTCATACTCGGATGCACATAACATCAATATTAGTCATTAGATAGACACTTTGTATACCAAAGTTTAGAAAACACTATTACTCTTAGGCATTTTATCGAGCACGTGTGCACACATTAACTTATCTCAACTCTTGATCTTAAATGGTTAATTATGCATAGAATATGATAACACATATCTATACTCATTACATATGTCAAAACATATTTTAATCATCAAAATATACCATCACCCAAAATCTTAATTCAAAGCGAGAATTATAAAACTCATCTTCACAATTTCTTTAACAAAGCGTTGTTTTTGTTTTTTAACATAACTCCTTCGTTACATATCCGTTTTTGTTCCTTCTTATATAGAATTAACCCTTACTCGGTGTACTACAACCTCATCTAGGCCTTAAAAGTGGGACCCTTATCCATCTAAACCAGATTACGTAATTCATCAACTAGTCTAGAAAATTTCATTTTACGGACATCCTTACTAAACAATTTATTTTGGACATGATCCGGTCCATAAAATGGCTCAATCTTGCATGATGCAGCTAGTAAACTTCCATATCTACAACTTTGCGGTTTAAAGTTTCTTCAAATTCAAAACACACAATTTATATGAATTGTTCAAAGTCGAGAAAGCCGTAACAGATTTTGATTTTTAGGGTGATTATTTTCCCTTCGGACCGACCTTACTAAAGCAGACATTGCAAGAAATCTACAAAGAGTTTTCATGTGATTCCACTTTTGAATATAGCTTACTTCCATATCTTTGATTTGATATAAGGCTCACTTTCTAACTCATTATACCCGAAGAGAGGTATGAATTTTACAAGATTTGTCCACAATTACTCAAAACCTACGAATTTTGTTCTTCAAATTCTCTTTCCATTTCATTTTCTTTCTTGAATCCTCTTGTTTGATTCTTGATAATCCAAGATTAAACCTATACAAACAAGATTAAGCATGATCTCTACCCTAGAACATAAATCTACCCAAAAAAATCAAAGATTAAATAAGAGTTTAGAAGTTACCTTCTTCTAGCTTTTTTCTTCTTCTTCTTCTTCTAGCTCATCTCAATTCCTCTATTTCTCTCTCTCTCTCTCTCAATTTCTCCTACATTATGAAGAACATAAAAATATAATTAAAACAAGGAATTTAGATTATAACCTTATTAGTATGAATTTAAGAGAGATGGAGATAATGATGATGGGGCTTGTTTTGTCTTCTCAAAGCTTTCCCTTCTTCTTTTCTTCCTCTTCTTCTTCTCTCTACAACTCTCTCTAACTCTCTTCTTCTTTCTTTGGTTTGTTTTCTAAAACTAACATCTACTAACTTGTAGTATATACATATAATATACAATACTAGTAATATATAATATATGTAACTCCTAGTAATTATTATATATACTAATTACTAGTTAATACATAGGTTACACCAACTTGAACTTGAAAAGCCTAAGACCATGTTTGGCAAATACTCATTATTTTAATTAATCAATAGTTTAACATCAATCAATCTCATCAAATTGTCACATAATTATATTTACTTGTTAATTATAATTTTAGGTGTAACAATCATCACATAACTCATCTAATTTAATTATCTCAATTAAATTAGAACTATATTTATAAAATTATTATATTAATTAAATTAAATACTAAATATTCATTTAATTAATCTACTACACTTAATTACATTACTCTATAATCAAAACCAAATTTATTTATTTAACTTTCGATAAATAATTCAATTAAATATTTATATATATTAAAATTAATATATAACATTCTCTTCACATCAATTCACATATTCTACAATATAAGACATACACATACTCACACTTTGACATATCTCATAAATAATACTTTTATTTATAAAATTCTCATTTATAAATTCTAAAAATGCGGGATGTTTGACTTGATCTCCTGGGGTTGTCACCGGGGTTGGATTTGATCTCCCGAGGTTGTCTCCGGGGTTTGAATTGATCTCCCGGGGTTGCCTCCAAGGTTTGGATTTGATCTCCCGGGGTTTGACATGTTCTCCCGAGGTTGTCACCGGGGTTGGATTTCATCTTGACTTCCAGGGTTATCTCTGGAAGACAAAAGACAATTTTTCCCTCCTGCATGGTTAGTAACAGGAACACAAAATTTCGAGTGTCTACACCTAGATATTGAAAATGAATGCTAACTTATAACATTTAAAGGTTTTAAAGCCATAATGAATGTTAAATAAACAAATGTTATTAGTTTAACCATTCGGTTAAGCTATACAAGAAGGAGAAGATAGTTTAAATAATGGTATGATATATGATTATATCATGTAGAACCTATAAAGACCAAAAGAAAAGTGAATTAACGCTAGAAGACGCTTGAGATAAGTTTTCTAAACCCTTGTCTATACTCTATGTTAGACAAGCTTTGTGATTCATGTATGATATACATGAATTATTTAAAGAAAGAGTCGATGCCATTTTCTTCAGCTAGACAAGACTTAAAGTATTTTGTTGATTTCTTTACAATCTTTCAAAATATTATTGATATTGTTATCTTATGCCAATTGCTTTAGTATGGATTCAAAAATAAGCCTGAGTATGAATAAATAAAGATAAGCCGTAAATCGATTAGCATTGAGTTTGTCGAAACCTAAACGTAAATACGTTTAATGGAGTAGTGTTGTACAACATAGAGTACTATAGGCTGATATCCTAGACGTGCTCGTAAGAAATATCGGACTTACGGACTTATTGTCGGGTTGTCCTTTTTAAAGAAAGAAATAATGGAATATTCAAGGTCTTTGACCAAACTCAGAATTTAACTAGTGTTTATCATCGTTAAATGTTTTAAACAAAAGAAAAGTGTTATTTTGATTTATTTATAGTACTTCATAAGTATTTGTTCATATATAAAAGATAAATTATATGATTCTTGATTTTGTGTTTGCAACATAACTTTTAAACTTGCTGAGCTTGTTATGCTCATTTTTTCTTGAATTATATGATTGCAGCTAAAAATGAACAGATTGAAGGATTTAGTAAGGACAAAGGAAAGGCCAGGACGGATAAGTAGATTTCCTATAATATAATAGTATTACTTTAGTAATGATGCAATACTATGACAAATGAACGAATGTAATGGTTAACAAATAACTTGGGAAGGAATTTATTATTATGTAATATTAGCAAACATGTGCATGTCAATGACGTCTTTTAATTGAATGTTTGTGTAGTTAGTAGCACCGTGTAGCACCATCTATCGGGTTGGAAGATACCCAGATTTGAGGGCATCACAGAGCTTGGTTAAACCTTCTTCTTCTTATTGATTTTACAGAATTTTTCTCTCAATTCTCTTTATTCTTTGTGTTTTGCAAATATGAGCATATGGGAGGAAATAAAACTGAAGAATGTGTTTAGGTACCGTTAAACTGGGTTATCAGTTACCATAGACTAAGAGTCTCAACAGTTAAAATATACCAAAGGTCATAAGGCCTAGTTTGGCTTAGCTTTATTAAACTTCTTCTAATTTATTTTAATAATCTTCTTATTATATGCTACACCAAATGTCACACTTTATTTGTTTTAATCATTTAACCCAAAAAAAAATATAATTTAATTAACAAATCATTAGCCCTCTAATTTAATACTTAATTAAATTAGGATATTTCCATTACACCATATTGTAATTATTAACAACTCACTAATCCTTCAATTTAATTATTTAATTAAATTAGGACATTACCAACATATTAGCGTAATAAAATACGCACAAATTATAAAATTATTTAACACTAATTTAATTAATATTGTCACACTTAATTAAATTATTCCATAATAATTTACATTAAATGTTTATTTTTTTTCAATAAATAAACCAACTAAAATATTTATTTAATTCGATAAATATTTTATATTATTACAAAAATCACAATCGTTATAGGCAGCGCCAGCCTTTGTACGACGCCCAGCGCAGCAGCGCCATCCA
Source organism: Panax ginseng (assembly GCA_020205605.1). Lineage (NCBI taxonomy): Eukaryota > Viridiplantae > Streptophyta > Magnoliopsida > Apiales > Araliaceae > Panax > Panax ginseng. Next base: position 93,291,493 of record CM035140.1, read on the forward strand.
TCTAGAAAATCCATGTATGCCTGGCGTGGCAGCGCCAATTATTGCATTAACTTTAACGCAGTAGCGTCGGTCCACCAGAATTGCTCCTTCGTGGTTTTAAGCCATAAACTCGATCCTTAGTCTATCGTTTATTTCCTCCACCAAGCTTGAACCTTTGTATGAACCCAATAAATGAACTTAAAATCATATCCAATGATGAATGCTTTGACATGAAGCTCGAATCTCTTTCCTTCGTTCCATCCAATACATGATGAATTGGCTTACATTGATTTGGTCTCACTAAATAGATAGTATCTAGCAATCCCAAATCATAGAATTGTTCCTCCTCTCGCGGCCCACTTGAATTGATCCTCAATTTAAACATCCTTGAGTAGATTTTAGCCCAATCACTTACGATCATTGGAATTGTCCCTGGAACTCGAGTTGAGTCATCAATTCTTGATGCGAGCCTGGTCCGTATCTCATCACTCTCTTCCTCTTGAAAAGGATTTGTACTCAAATCTAACATCCTCTGTAACAACCCAGATTTTCGGAAAATCATTAAAATAAGAATTTAATAAATAAAATTCTTATTATAGGATGTTTTGAGTTTAAATAAATATATATTTGCTATATATTTTGAAATATATGATTTGGTGTGAATGTAGAATATATATATATATATATATATAATATAATTTGATTATTATTGTGACGATGGAAATTATTATGAATTAAGTTTCATAAATAATGTGAGTAATTCACTTAACTAAAATAGTGAATTAATGCTAATATATTTGTTTTAATAAAATCATAGATTAATATACATATTATATATAAATGTAATATGTTAATGTGGTAAGATTGTGAGTTTCAGTAAATAGTTAAAAATATTATGGGATTGAATAAATATTTTATTTGGGATATTTATGGAATTGAATAAATATTCGATGGAAATTATTATGGAAATATTCTGATTTAATTAAATAATTAAATTGGAGAATTAATGACCTGTTAAGTAAATGATAATTATTTTTGTAAGACCCCAACTTTTTGAATAAAGATGAATTTTCTATAATTATCATTTTTGAATATTATGGAATGAATTTAATATAATGTTATAGTTGTGGGTAATATTTATAAATTTTGCAAAGTATGCAAGTTGTCATATTATATTCGATTGGCCTGGGAATATTCGTTTTAAAGCAGGAATATTAAAGACGATGGCACAATCATTGGTGGACCTAACGAAATTATTGCCTGATTGAGAAAACGACAAAAATACTTTATGAAAATAACGGTATGAAGTTTACTGTTAATCGTTGAAACACCGGTGTTAAAAAGTACAAGAATACACGTAGTTGCACAAGATAATATTACCAGTATTGATTATTGATGCTTACGTGGGAAGTCACTCGCTTTGCTAATTTTATAGACACCCATTTACTGTTTCAAAATAATCGGTGAAGATTATACAACATATATATATATTATACGTGTGTGAAGTGATGTGTGTGTTTGTAATATTAGTGGAGGAATAATAGGTGGGGCACATATTTGAAATTGGTGGAGGAAATTTGAATGCATGTTCGGGTGGTTTAAGTTTTCAACCAACATGTGGCTATTTGAATGCATCACTTCACACACGTATAATATATATATGTTGTATAATCTTCTACCGATTATTTTGAAATTGGTGGAGGAAATTTGAATGCATGTTCGGGTGGTTTAAGTTTTCAACCAACATGTATTATATATATATATATATATATATATATATATATATAGGTTGATTTTGGATTTTGGTGGAAGAGTACGACATGTATTATATATATATATATATATAAGTTAAGTTTGAAAAATTGGCGTGGAGGATAAGATGAACTCATGTGGTTTCACTCGTGATTTCTTTTTCTCTCACATGTTATATATATATATATATATATATATATATATATATATATATATATATATATATAATATAATATATTATATTTTATTTAAAAGATTTTGCTTTAAATATGGATCAATCGATTAAAGTAAATCAATCTCTAATGATTCATGAGTTAGTTCTTATGCGGTCCATTTTTCTATAACTAGAAGCTCATTCCTTCATTATTTCTTACTTAATTCACTTCGAAACTCTATAGAGAGAAATTATAAAGAAGCTATAGAAAAGTATTTTGCTCCTTCCCTACTCTTATATTAGGTTTCTTTTACTTGTAGGGGTGTTATTTCTTTTGTATTCATGAAGAGAACTTACTCGTTATTCCATTTTATATTATTCTGCTAGAATAACCAATATACGCGGACTACCCTATACTTGGTGACATTTTTCTAATATTCCATCTTTATTAATATTCTATTGGAATATCATATTCATGCATTTACGCCTGGGACCTAGTTAAAATCTTTATTATTATTCTCGTTAGAACATCATGTATGCATGCGTGCTTGGCACCGGACCGATTCCGCTTTTTATTATTCTGTTGGAACATCCCATGTTCATCCAATTTCCCCGACACGTTTACATTATTTATTAATTTGTTGGAATAACTGTTTCATGCAAAGTACCACATGCATGGTGATTTCTTTTGTTATTCCATTCGTTATTATACTCAGTTGGATAAAGTTTTAACTTCTATACTCCATGAAATTAGTGGAATATCCTTGATATTTGCGCTTCATCCAGTATCTTTTCATAGAAATATTCTTCTGAGCATTCTTGAATTTTACTCTACAAAGCAGTATCATGTTGACAATTTGGACATTATCAGTTCCTTGATAAATTAATTCTTGAACTTGTTTTATTGAATTCTTATATCATTGTCATCATCCTCATGTTTATATTATGTTGAAAGTCATTTGTGGCCTGTAATGCATAGATGGATTTGGTATGATTATGACCAGGGATTATTCGGTGTAATCATGACCGTAATGTTACAAATGATGTGGTAAAAGTCTTCATTGGCCTGTAGTGCATTGATGGACAGTTGTTGGCATGATTATGACCATTAATGAACACACAAATGTCCTTGGCTGTAGTGCATGGATAATTTGTGGTCGTGATACTAAAGAGTATCCTTGGTCGTAGTGCAGGGGTGATTCGATGATGTGGATTATTTATTAAGCTGAGTTTCAGCGATTAAAGTCATGAAAAACCTTTTAAACCATAGAAGATAGTAGATTTTATTCTCTACTTGACTCTTCTAATGGATTGCTTGTTCCGCTGCAGTTAAACTTGATGGTTGTTATATTTTATCAGTTTAACACTGTTGAAGGCTAATGATAATTTATTTTACATTATCTTAGTCATAATATTTCTTACTGGGTTAGTTGAGCTCACCCTTTATTTCACTGTTCTCTTTAGGAAATGAGAATATAGCTGGGACGAGTCGGGGAACGGAGTGATGGACCAGATGATAGTATTAGTAGTCCTCACTATTCTGTTAAATAGTGTGACAATAATTGTAATGAGGACTTCTTTTGAGTTTGTATACTCTATAGTAGACAATATTTGTATTCAAACTCACAGTTTATTTTTTGTCGTATTTTACACGACAGTTGTATTATTAAGTTGTATTTGAATTCTGTACCATGTATCTGGCGACTCAAGATGGCTAATGTATACCTAATTTTGGGGGCGTCACAATTTTGGTTAAGTGATTAAATAAAATGAAGTGTGACATTTGGTGTGGCATATGATAATAAGATTATTAAAATAAATAGAAAATGAGCTTTATTTGGGTAAGACAAACAAGGTCTTATGACTTTTATAACTGTTAAGACACATGTTCATTTTAACTGATGTACGTGATGTTATATCCCATCAGTTTATTTTACATGTTATTTGGCTAAGCTTAAGAAATAAGAACAAACACAAAAAGAATAAGAGAAATAAAGAGAGTTCAGAGAGAAAAAGAAAAAATTCTCTGTAAATTGAGAAGGTTTTGAGAATCAAAGAAAGAAGAAGAAGAAGAAGATTCATATTATCTATTCTAGGTTTAAAGAAGAATCAAAGGTAATATTCTAGCTTTAAACTTTAGTTTGTATTTTTTTTCAAAGTTTTCTCTATAATGGTTTGGATGAGTGATTGTTGCAAGACCCGAAATTATTAATAAATGAAATTTAATTTCCTCTATTTATCAATTTGAAATAGTAAGGGTTGATTTGATTAATGTGGTTAGTTATGGGTAAAATGCGCAAATATTTTAAATAAGCAAGTGGTTATAAAATATTCATTTTTATCGGAGAATATTCATTTGGTCGTGGAATATTCTTGTTGTCGGGGAATATTCGTACGACGGCACAGCCTTGTGTGGGCCCCATAATGTAAAGCGATTGGATGAAGAAAACGACAAGTATAAGTTGTTTATAAATAATGCATGAAGTTGTTACTCGTTATCATTGTTGGAATACCCGGTGGTTAAAACACAAGAATACTGGCGTTGTTGCAGAAAGCATTACCTGTATTGCACCAATTATTGATTCTTACATAAGAAGGCACTACGCAATAATTGTTACAAAGAATTACTGCTCAAGATTTTATTTTATTGATTCAATAATTGCTACGTTGATATTTTATATTATCGTTGTTTCAATAATTGTCACTACACAGTATTTTCTATTATCGGAGCAATAATTCATATTATCTGAATAATATTATTAGATAACATTATTGGCAATGTCCATAAAGTTATGTCTAAGGAGAGGTTTGGTCACCTAATCATGCCGCCAAGAAGGAGAAATCCTTATTGAAAGCCCCTCTTCTCCGGAACCACTGTGGTGGTCAAGATTGTGGATTCTGTAATATTATTTGTGAATAATTAATTATTGATTTATATGATGATGAAAATATTCATTTTATGTGGATATAGATGGAGAAAATTTTTAAAGTGACAATTGTTGAAAATCGATATTTTATCTTTTTTGATAAAATAATATTTTATTATATTATTATAATATAATAATGATGATATTTTTACAATGAATGTGGGATATATGAGTATATGAGGAGGAAGAGTATTTTTGTTGCAAAAGTTGTTTAAAATATGTTAAACATGTCTGTGGGCCCATTTCTTGACTGAAATTTGTTATAGCCTATAGAATCGCCCGTTTGTGGATTTCGGTCAATTTCTGTTTGGAATTTGGAAAACCTTTCTTCTGTAAAGTTGTAGATAATGGAATTTCCTATGGAAAAGACATGTCTTTTGAATTTTTTTGATAAAAGAGCTATTTATTATGAATTTTGAAGTTCTGAAGTTCCAAAATAATTAATTTTTTTAAGTTCAAAATGTTTTTTGTGATGTAAGCTACTTGAATGGCTGATCTTTGACTAAAAAAAGTGGGAGGAAATTAATATATATATATATATATATATATATATATATATATATATTTTATTAAATTTTCATTGGGTGTTCTAAGCAATTTCCTATAAATAGGGTGCTTAGGTTAGAATTGAAAATCACACCGTAAACTCAAGTTTTTTCTCTTCTCGATATATATCGAGCGTATTCTTGTGAGTATTTTAATACTTTGAGTGTTGCTATATCTATTGCAAGTTCAAGTCATAGCCTATATCCTGTTTTAACTAGAAGTAATGTCTTTACAAGGTAAGGGATGTTATTTTCTTATTAAATGATATTATTTTCTTCAATATCATTATGTCGAAATACCTTGGTTTGAACTTTTATCAAATTTGGAACTTTTGTGCTGTGGTTACTATTCACGATACTTAAGACTATTCATTTATCATTTACACTATTCAATTTAAAAATGAAATTTTCTTCTTTTTGTCCAAAATATCTCTTATGGATACTAGCTTTGATTGTATCCATGTTTTGATCATTCTTGAATTTTACTCCACTATGATTATTTATGAGGTATTTTTGGACATGGAATAGCTGAAATACGAATCCTTAATATTTATTCTTTTGTTTCACTAGATTCGTTTTCTTTAAAATATTTTTCATCATCCTCAGTCCTAAATGATGATATTACGGAATATCTTTGGCATGTAGTTCAAAGATGAATGATTTTCTGATGAATATCTTTGGCCCGTAGTGCAAAGATGAACAGGTGTTTAGATGAACATGACCAACTGATGAATATCTTTAGCCTGTAGTGCAAAGAAGAATATTTAATTCCAGATATATATTGATTGATGTTACAGGGATAAAATATCGACGATGAACTTTTAAATTCATATATAGAAGATAGTAGTTTACATTTTCTACTTAACTCTTCTAATGAATTATTATTCCCATTGCGAAGATTGTTTTAAAACTGGTTGTCTATTGTATTCTATTAGATCTTTCCCTGTTGAAGACTAACGATTATTTGTTCTATGTTATCTTAGTCATAATATTCTTTACTAGGCTAGTTGAGCTCACCCTTTTCCTGTTTGTTCCATTTTTCTTCTCAGGAGGCGAGAATGTAGCGAGTACTAGTCGGGGTATGGAATGAAGGTTCTAGAAAGTCGTTTTAGTAGTCCTCACCATTTTTGTAAAATAATGTATCAATAATTGTAATGAGGACTTATATGAGTGTGGATATTGGCTAGATGACAATATTTGTATTTAAACTCACAGTTTTTATGTTGTATTAATAATGTTGTAGTTGTTTCTGTACCATGTTTTTTGACGACTCAGAATGGGTGTTGTATACCTATTTTGGGGGCGTCACAGTTGGTATCAAAGCTTAGGGATATGATCTCTGGCGGAGATCGGGGAATAGAACTAGGAGGGGAGAGACGAGTAAATCCTTCGCTAGTGTGTCCTACCTAAGCTTATTTGTTGGTCGGTCATAATATAGGGATATTATGTGATATATTAATTTGTTAAATTAACCCTTGTTTTCTGGCAGTATTTGAGAATGTCGACTGAGAATGTTAACAATGGAGTAAATGAGACCGTGGAGACACCTTTGCTCACCAACGAGGAGAACGTGCAACATGCTGGCAATGTTCCTCCTGTGAACAACACCACTGAGCAGATGATGAACGATGGGATGTTTAGAAGCTTTTTGTAGTTCATGCAAAATCAGACGAGGGAGACTTTTGTTGAAAATACATGAGGAAATGATAGCAATTCACGGTTTGTCACAGCCAAGCAGTTCAAAGAGTTGGGACCACCAGAATTTATTGGAAAGTCAGATCCGATCAAGGCAGAGACGTGGGTTAAAAAAATTACCAAGATATCCGATGTCTTGGGATGCACGGAGGAACAGAAGGTTCCATTCGCCACCTTTATATTTCATGGCGAGGCAGACTACTGGTGGGAGTCTGTGAAGCATACCCATCCAGCCACACTCAGCATGTCTTGGGAGACATTTCAGAAACTATTCAATGACAAGTACTTTCCTGAAAGTATTCGTCATATAAAGGAGGTAGAGTTTATTAGACTGGAGCAGAATAACATAACGATGTCTTAGTACGAGGCGAAGTTTGCAGAGTTGTCCAGGTTTGCACCTCATTTGGTGGAGAATGAGGAACGTATGACGCGGATGTTTCTGAGAGGTTTGAAACCCGGCATACGTCAATATCTCATTTCTCATAAATTTTCTCTCTATTCAGATGTTGTCAACAGGGCTCAATTATTAGAGCGAGATAACGAGTACGGTCAACCGAGGGACCACAACCAGGATCATACCGGTGACAGCAGTCATCAGAACAACGATAACCAGCGGAGAAAGAAAAATACGGACAAGAGCGGCAACCACTCTGGTGGTAATCGTGGCCATGAAAATAGAAGAAGCGAGTTGGGGGGAGATTTTAAAAAGAGGAGATTCAACAATGACACTGTGAAGACGTCAGCACCAGCAGCAACTGGTTTTAAGGGAGGAGAACGACCACCGGTCGTATGCTATAAATGTGGAAAAGAGGGACATATCAGCCCAAACTGTCCACAACAGTTCAAAGTATGCTATAATTATGGAAAGGAAGGACATATCGCTCGAGATTGTACTGTAGCGAAACCAAGTCCAGTGGGGATGGTGACTCAAAAGGTCATTCCAGTAAAATCAAAAAGGTTCTGGAAGAGCGTTTGTCGTGACTGGTCAACATGCGAGGAACCCAAACGAGGTGATCACGGGTAAGTTAATCATAAATTCATGCGAAGTTTATACCTTACTAGATACCGGTGCTACCCATTCATTTATTTCTCTTGCTTATGCTCAATGTTTAAACTTGACTCTGGAAAAATTAGACTTTGATTTATCTGTGGAGACTCTGTTAGGAGAAACTTTCATCACATCCACTATTTATAAATCTTGTTTGATCCAAGTTGGCACCATCACATTACCTGTTGACCTTATCACTTTAAAGATACTTGCTTTTGATGTAATTTTAGGGATTGATTGGTTAACTACTCATCATGCCAAAATTGATTATTTTTGTAAGGTTGTTAGTTTTCATATTCCTAACCAACCTGTTGTATGAATTCAAGCAACTAAGCCATTAAAATCAATCACTGTTATATCAAGCCATAAAGCGATTCGTTTATTAAAAAACGGATGTCAGGCTTTCTTAGCCCATGTTATGGATTTGAATAATATTCCTGTTGTTATTGACTTTCCTGACGTATTTCCTGAAGAACTTTCCGGTCTACCCCCAGAACGTGAAGTTGAATTCTTTATTGATCTTGAACCTAGTACAAAGCCCATTTCTAAAACCCTATATCGAATGGCTCCTATTGAACTTCAGGAGTTAAAGGTCCAACTACAGGAGTTGTTGGACATCGGTTTCATTCGTCCTAGTACATCTCCTTGGGGTGCTCCTGTTTTATTTTTAAAGAAGAAAGACGGGAGTATGCGACTTTGTATCGATTACCGGGAATTAAACCATGTCACTATCAAGAATAGGTATCCGCTACCTTGTATTGATGACCTGTTTGACCGGTTACAAGGAGCACAATTCTTTTCAAAGATCGATCTTCGTTCTGGATATCATCAGCTGAAGGTTAAAACTGAGGATATTCTGAAGACTGCCTTCAGAACTTGGTACGGGCATTATGAATTTCTAGTCATGTCTTTTGGATTGACTAATGCTCCTGCGGCTTTTATGGGTATGATGAATCGAGTATTCAAGGATTATTTGGATCAGTTCGTTGTTGTCTTTATTGATGACATCCTCATATATTCCAAAAGACGTAAAGATCATGAGCACCATTTGAAGATGGTACTCCAAAGGCTGCGTAAAAATGAGCTATATGTTAAGTTGAAGAAATGCGAGTTCTGGCTTGAGGAAGTAGCATTCCTAGGGCACTTGGTGTCAAAACATGGAGTATCTGTTGACCCGGCGAAGATTGAAGAAATACAAAGTTGGGAGCAACCAAAGACTGTGACCAAAGTACGTAGCTTTCTGGGCTTAGCTAGTTATTATCGGAGATTCGTGGAAGGATTTTCTCGAATCGCTACCCCGTTAACTCAGCTGACTTGGAAGGATATCAAATTCGTATGGAGCGAGGAATGCGAGAAGAGTTTCCAAGAGCTTAAGAGGAGACTCATTTTGGCACCTGGTTTGACCATACCATCTGGTTTGGATGGATTTGTTATCTACAGCGATGCTTCAGGCAAAGGGCTAGGATGTGTTCTCATACAACATGGGAAAGTAATAACCTATGCCTCGCGACAACTTAAAGAATATGAGAGGAATCTAGAGTTGGCAGCAGTCATTTTTGCGCTAAAGATCTGGAGGCACTATCTATATGGGGAGAAAGTGGAGATATATTCAGACCATAAAAGCCTCAAATATTTCTTCACTCAAAAAGAACTCAACATGCGGCAACGACATTGGCTCGAGCTATTGAAAGATTACGACCACACTATTCAATACCATCCTCGAAAAGTAAACGTGGTAGCTGACGCATTGAGTAGAAGATCATATGCAGGAACGAGTGCGATGATGTCAAGTATATGCATAGAACCAACTTTAATCGATAAAGTTAAAGTTGCTCAAGCCACAGACCCGGAGCTGATGCGTATGAAGAAGAAAGTGCAAGAAGGTGCTATTCTAGAAGCAAGAATCGATGAAGAAGGAATACTTCGAGTCCACTCCAGACTTTATGTTCCTAACGATTCTGATTTGAAGTACAAGATCATGATGGAGGCACACAATACACCATTTGCAATCCATCCTGGAAGTACCAAAATGTATCGTGATCTTCGACATACATTTTGGTGGAACAATATGAAGAGAGAGATTGCAAAGTTTATCTCGAGGTGTTTAACTTATCAATGTGTAAAGGCGGAGCATCAAGTGCCAAAGGGTCCATTGCAACCACTTGAGATTCCAAAATGGAAGTGGGAACACATTACCATGGATTTCGTTACGGGTCTTCCCACGGTTTCTCAAGGTATAAATGCTATTTGGGTTATTGTTGATAGATTAACCAAGTCTGTTCATTTCTTGCCGATACGGGAGACTTATTCCCTTGAACGTCTTGCTAGTATGTACGTGAATGAGATTGTGAGGTTGCATGGCATGCCAGTATCCATAGTTTTGGATTGTGACCCAAGATTCACTTCAAGATTTTGGTTTAGCTTGCAAAAAGCTATGGGCACAGATTTCTGATTCAAGACGCAAGATACCATCCTCAAACGGACGGGTAATCAGAGAGGACTATTCAAACTCTTGAAGATCTATTAAGACTTTGTGTCCTAGATTTCAAAGGAGTTGGGATAAGTACCTACCATTGGTGGAATTCTCCTACAACAACAGTTATCAGGCAAGTATAGGTGTGACTCCATTTGAAGCATTGTATGGACGAAAGTGTCGCTCTCCAGTATGTTAGGATGAGGTGGGAGAAGCAACATTGTTGGGACCAGAGTTGGTACGAATGACTACAGAGAATATCCAAATGATTCGACAACGTATACAAACAGCACAGGATCGACAAAAAAGTTATGCGGATCTTCATCGAAAGGACGTGGAATTTGACATTGGGGATCATGTATTGTTGCGTTTGGCTCCATGGAAAGGAGTTACAAGATTTGGGAAGAGAGGAAAGCTCAATCCATGATTTATTGGTCCATTTCAGATTCTTGACCGAGTAGAAAATGTGGCCTATAGACTCGCATTACCTCCAAGTTTGTCTCGTGTTCATAATGTTTTTCATATATCTGTGCTACGTAAATATGTGAAAGACTCAAAACACATTATTAAGTTAGAACCAGACGAGATAGCCGAAGACTTAACGTACGAAGAGGAACCTGTTAAGATCTTTGATAGGAAGGAGCATGTCCAACGCACGAAGGTCATACCACAAGTTAAAGTTTTGTGGAGAAACCATGTTATTGAGGAAATGATCTGGGAGTTGGAAATGGAATGAAAGCGAGGTATCCTCATCTTTTCGAAACACCAGGTACGTACGTCAATTTCGAGGATGAAATTTCATGAGGGGAGGTTGTAAGACCCCAAATTATTAATAAATGAAATTTAATTTCCTCTATTTATCATTTTGAAATAGTAAGGGTTGATTTGATTAATGTGGTTGGTTATGGGTAAAATGCGCAAATATTTTAAATAAGCAAATGGTTATAAAATATTCATTTTTATCGGAGAATATTCGTTTGGTCGTGGAATATTCTCTTTGCATGGGGAATATTGGTACGACGGCAGTGCGACCTTGTGTGGGCCTCATAACGTAGCGATTGGATGAAGAAACGACAAGTATAAGTTGTTTATAAATAACGGCGTAGTTATTACTGAATTAATACTATTAGAATACCAGTGGTTAAAACACGTGAATGTCGCGTTGTTGTTGCATAGTAGCACACCGGTATTGCACCAATTATTGATTCTTACGTAAGAAGGCACTACTCAATAATTGTTACAGAAATTACTGTTTAGTATTTTATTTTATTGATTCAATAATTGCTACGTTGATATTTTATATTACTGTTGTTTCAATAATTGTCACTACACAGTATTTTCTATTATCGGAGCAATAATTCATATTATCTGAATAATATTATTAGATAACATTATTGGTAATGTCCATAAAGTTATGTCTAAGGAGAGGTTTGGTCACCTAATTGCGCGCCAGTAAGGAGAAATCCTTATTGGAAAGCCCCCTCTTTCCTAGGAACTGCCTGGTGGTCAGTATTGTGATTATGTAATATTATTTGTGAATAATTAATTATTGATTTATATGATGATGAAAATATTCATTTTATGTGGATATAGATGGAGAAAATTTTAAAAGTGACAATTGTTGAAAATCGATATTTTATCTTTTCTGATAAAATAATATTTTATTATATTATTATAATGAGTATATATGAGTATATGAGGAGGAAGAGTATTTTTGTTGCAAAAGTTGTTTAAAGCATGTTAAACATGTCTGTGGGCCCATTTCTTGGTTGAAATTTGATTATAAATGTAGAATCGCTTGATTTGTGGATTTCTGGCCAATTTTCATTTGGAATTTGGAAAACCTTTCTTTTGTAAAGTAGTAGATAATGGAATTTCCTATGGAAAAGACATGTGTTTTGAATTTTTTTTTGATAAAAGAGCTATTTATTATGAATTATTGAAGTTCTGAAGTTCCAAAATAATTAATTTTTTTAAGTTCAAAATGTTTTTTGTGATGTAAGCTACTTGAATGGCTGATCTTTGACTAAAAAAAGTAGGCGGAGGAAATTAATATATATATTTATATTTTATTAAATTTTCTGTTTGGGTGTTCTAAGCAATTTCCTATAAATAGGGTGCTTAGGTTAGAATTGAAAATCACACCAGAAACTGAAGTTTTCTCTCTCTTTCTCTCTCGATATATTGAGCGTATTCTTGTGAGTATTTTAATACTTTGAGTGTTGCTATACGGTGCAAGTTCAAGTCATAGCCTATATCCAGTGTTTCAACTAGAAGTAATGTCTTTACAAGGTAAGGGATGTTATTTTCTTCTTAAATGATATTATTTTCTTCAATATCATTATGCCGAAATACTGGTTTGAACTTTTTATCAAATTTAGAACTTTTTGTGTCAGGGTTACTTTTCACGATATCTGACTTTATTCACGATATCTGACTATTCACGAATATGACACTATTCACCGAAAAATGAAATTTTCTTCTTTTTGTCCAAAATATCTATTATGGATACTAGCTTTGATTGTATCCATGTTTTGATCATTCTTGAATTTTACTCCACTATGATTATTTATGAGGTATTTTTGGACATGGAATAGCTGAAATACGAATCCTTAATATTTATTCTTTTGTTTCACTAGATTCGTTTTCTTTAAAATATTTTTCATCATTCTCAGTCCTAAATGATGATATTACTAAATATCTTTGGCATATAGTGCAAAGATGAATGATTTTCTGATGAATATCTTTGGCCCGTAGTGCAAAGATGAATAGGTGTTTAGATGAACATGACCAACTGATGAATATCTTTGGCCTGTAGTGAAAAGATGAATATTTAATTCCAGATATATATTGATTGATGTTACAGGGATAAAATATCGACGATGAACTTTTAAATTCATATATAGAAGATAGTAGTTTGCATTTTCTACTTAACTCATCTAATGAATTATTATTTCCGCTGCGAAGATTGATTTAAAACTGGTTGTCTATTGTATTCTATTAGATTTTTCCCTGTTGAAGACTAACCATAATTTGTTCTATGTTATCTTAGTCATAATATTCTTTCTTTGGGCTAGTTGAGCTCACCCTTTTTCTGTTTGTTCCATTTTCTTCTCGGGGAGGCGAGAATGTAGCAGTACTAGTCGGGGGGTATGAAATGAAGGTTCTAGAAAGTCGTTTTAGTAGTCCTCACCATTTTTGTAAAATAATGTATCAATAATTGTAATGAGGACTTATTTGAGTGTGGATATTGTCTAGATGACAATATTTGTATTTAAACTCACAGTTTTTATGTTGTATTAATAATGTTGTAGTTGTTTCTGTACCATGTTTTTTGACGACTCAGAATGGGTGTTGTATACCTATTTTGGGGGTGTCACAGTTGGTATCAGAGCTTAGGGATATGATCTCTGGCTGAGATCGGGGAATAGAACTAAGAGGGGAGAGACGAGTAAATCCTTCGCTAGTGTGTCCTACCTAAGCTTATTTGTTGGTCGGTCATAATATAGGGATATTATGTGATATGTTAATTTGTTAAATTAACCCTTGTTTTATGGAAGTATTTGAGAATATCGACTAAGAATGTTAACAGTGGAGTAAATGAGACCGTGGAGACACCTTTGCTCACCACTGAGGAGAACGTGCAACAGGCTGGCAATGTTCCTCCTATGAACAACACCACTGAGCAGATGATGAACGATGGGATGTTTAGAAGCTTTTTGCAGTTCATGCAAAATCAGATGAGGGAGACTCGTGTTCAAAATACATGAGGAAATGATAGCAATTCACCGTTTGTCACAGCCAAGCAGTTCAAAGAGTTGGGACCACCAGAATTTATTGGAAAGCCAGATCTGATCAAGGCATAGACGTGGGTTAAACAAATTACCAAGATATTTGATGTCTTGGGATGCACGGAGGAACAGAAGATTCCATTCGCCACCTCTATGTTTCGTGGCGAGGCAGGCTACTGGTGGGAGTCTGTGAAGCGTACCCATCCAGCCGCACTCAACATGTCTTGGGAGACATTTCAGAAACTATTCAATGACAAGTACTTTCCTGAAAGTATTCATCATATAAAGGAGGTAGAGTTTATTAGACTGGAGCAGAATAACATAACGATGTCTCAGTACGAGGCGAAGTTTGCAGAGTTGTCCAAGTTTGCACCTCATTTGGTAGAGAATGAGGAACGTATGACGCGGATGTTTCTGAGAGGTTTGAACTCAATCTTTATTTGATATGTGATGTACAACATGTATGATATGTTGGTTAGATGATTATGATGTAAAAGATGAGCATGTTATTTATGTGTTATGTGATGCATGAAAACTATTAGATTTTGCTGAGCTGTCGAGCTCATTCTTGCAAATAATCATTTTTGTAGGTTAAGGATTCAAGGTAACGTGATTTGCTACTTGAATGGCATGAATAAGAAGTAATTCATGAAGATTAAATGTTTTAGCTTAAATTAATGTTTTCAACCCATGATTAAGGTTTTGGATGATGTATTTGATAATGTATGATGTTTAACAGATGTTTAGTTGTAAAATTAATTTTATCCGATGTATAAAGGGTATTAAACCTAGATGTAAGTTTTATTTATTAACTCTGAGGAAGTGAATCAAAAAATAGAGTTGATTCAAATATATATAAAGGATAAAGGTTATGATTCGGGAAAGTAAATAAATAAGACATAAAAGTTTAAGTTATTCTGCAAAATTTTAATGATTTTATTATCAATTAATGTTGTAAATTAAAAGGTTGATGTATTGTTAACGACTGAAGTAGAGGGTTGAATTGTATGAATTTTGGGGTCGTTACATTCCCTCCTCTTAAAAAGGATTTACCTATAAACCTTATCCTACATACAACCAAACCAAGTTAGTAGCATCAAACAATTAATAATCCCAAATCTCAGCTTACAAATGAAATATATAATCAAAATCAACAACGCAAGTAAGAATATGAAAAGAATCATCAAAAACTCCAACTCCTGCAAGGAACATAGCAACATCTGGCTTTATGTGTTTATGTGTTAAATTATGTGCTCACTAGTATGACTTAGTAACTGAAACTTAAAACTGTGTTGTCAGGATATCTGATGTTGGACGAACTAGTCAAGCTGGGGAGGAGGAACCCCGAGTACCTACAGAGGAGGAACCCCGAGTACCTACAGAGGAGGAGCTCCGAGACATTCATGTCGTTAGGGAGCAGTTGGTACGGAGAGAGCCATCTCCATTGATCACTGTTGTTGGTCAGGAGCATGAGCCTGAGACTGATCAAGAGGAGGAAGAGGAAGAAGAGGAGTTCCCACCGAACTCCATTGATGCTGAGATGTACAATGAGTTATATGACCGTAACGTAGAGTTACGTGACACTGTTCAGGATCTGACTGAGCGGGTGATTATTCAGCAGATTACCATCAAGCAGAAGGATAAGGAGGTTGTGACTCTTCACACACGTCTAGGAAATGTGGAGTGGGATTTGGTTCACGAGATGGGTCAAACCGAGGAGAAGTCCGAAGAAATAGATAAGTTGAAGAAGGAATTGAAAGAGAGCTCAGAAAGACTGATCATAGCATAGGAGGGTTGGGTAAGAGAGTCACGTCGTGCTGATCTTGCAGAAGAGGATTTTCGTGTGAAGAAGGCTAAGCTTTGGGAGACGTACTCTACACTTCAAAATGCAATGGATGAGGCCCAAGATCGAGTTATGAGGTACCTAATCAAGTTCGAAGGACTACTATCGTATATGCTAGATCGCTGGACGATGTCCCGCGTCATAGAAGACGAACATAGCAAGGCTATTCAGCGCCTTAACATGCAATGATATGATTTGTTTAATTATGTGAAAAACTTATCTGGTGTTAGATGTAAATTTCGATGTGTTTGTAAACAAAGGAATATTTTAATGTTTTAAATCTTGTAGATTATTTATCTCAGGATAGTTGATGTAAATAGCAGTGATGCTATTGTTTGGCGTTAAAAGTTTTGATTTGAATAATTATATCAAGTTGTTTGAGATAATGTGTTAAGTGATTATGTTAAATTGTTGAGTTAAGCCTTAACTATTTTGAGAATTTAATAAAGATCTAATAAGTATAAATTTTAACATAAATATGCCGCCAAGAAGAAGACAAAACCATCAAGCAGCTCAAGAAGAATCGACGAATAACAACAACAACACCAATGTTAACCCCGTTCAACAATTGGTGAACTTACTATCCGGAGTGATGAATAATCAACCTCAAGCTCCACCTAATACGAAGTTCAAAGATTTCAAGGCGGTGGGACCGCCAGAGTTTAAGGGCTCCATGAACCTGATCGAGGCTCAAACGTGGGTTATGGAGATGGAAAAGGTTTTTGATGTCGCAAGAGTCAGAGAGGATCAAAAAATTGCTTTTGCAACATTCATGCTGAAATCCGAATCCAGTTATTGGTGGCAAGCGAACAAGGTCCATGGAGGAGAAGGTGTGATTACCTAGGAAAGGTTCAAAGAGATGTTTTTTGAGATATATTTCCCGGCCAGCTCGTAGAACCAAATAGAGGTTCAGTTTCTGGAGTTGAAATAGAGGAATATGTCCATACCAGACGATGCGGCAAGATTCAATGAGTTGGCTAGGTTTGCCATATATTAAGTACACACGGATGAGAGAAAAGCAAGAAGGTTCGAACAAGGACTGAAGCCCTGGTTGTATAGTAAAGTGTCGATGTTTTAGTTGAAGACATTCACTGGGGTACTGGAGAAAGTCATACTCGCTGAAGGTGGAAGCGATGCGGTTACCAAATATAATCAAGATCAGAAGAAGAAGAAGAAGAAGAAGAAGAAGAAGAAGAAGAAGAAGAAGAAGAAGAAGAAGAAGAAGAAGAAGAAGAAGAAGAAGAAGAGTGAAAATGAAGGAATTAACAAGGCTAGTGGAAGCAACACATGAGGTGGTAATAATAATCAGAAGAGAAGATGGTCTGACAACTCATCAACTGGAAATCAGCAAGGAGGTCAGAAGAAGAGGATCGAAGCATGCCCGACCTGCTGGAAAGCTCATTTGAGAGTGTGTATGAAGGGTAAATGAATGTACTACAATTGTGGTTAGGAAGGCCACATAGCACATAACTGTCCTAACCCAAAGAAGGGTGCCTGCTTCACTTGTGGCTCAAAGGATCATCTGGAAAGAGACTGTCTTAAGAAGGGATCTGGAGGGGTAGGGTCAGGAGGATATAGAGGAAACAGCGGTGGAAGTGCTCTGAATATCATAGGACCAACCGTAACCAACCGACCAACCGCCAGGACATTCAACATGACGGTGCAAGATGCAGTGCAGTCTCGTGATGTGGTGTCAGGTATCATTCCGATCAATAAAGTTAATGCCTATGTATTATTTGATTCGGGTGCTACTTTTTCATTTATATCCGATGACTTTGCTAAGAACTTAGAGTTGCCTAAGGATGAGTTAGAATACCCCATGAACATAGAAATTGCGAATAGAGAAATAATTCACAGTAAAATGCATTACATAAGAACTATAGAGTGGATATTAAGGGTAATATCATGAACGTAGATCTTATCCCTATTCGACTTGGAGAATTTGACATTATATTGGGAATGGACTGGTTATTCAATTACAGGGTTGTAATTGATTGTCAGAAGAAGTGTATTAACCTTATGACTCCGTCAAAGGTTGTATTTTATGGTAGCAAGTCGCCTAGACAAGCGAGTTGTCTGACGATGATGCAGGTCAGGAAGTTGTTAAGACAAGGCTGTGTAGGATATTTAGCTTACATAGTCGACAGTCGTAAAGAGAATCCGAAAGTATATGAGATACCAGTAGTGAGGGACTTCGCAGACGTATTTCCGGATGATTTGCCAGGACTTCTGCCTGATAGAGAGGATGATTTCGTGATCGATTTGGCGCCAGAAATTGCTCCAATATCGAAAGCCCCGTACCGAATGGCACCGGTAGAGATGAAAGAATTGATGGTACAACTACAAGAATTACTGGACAAAAAGTATATTCAACCGAGCATATCGCCGTGTGGAGCGCCGATGTTGTTTGTGAAGAAGAAGGACGGAACGAGGCTTTGCATCGATTATAGAGAACTGAATAAGGTCACGATTAAGAATAGATATCCATTACCGAGGATCAACGACCTATTCGATCAATTGAAAGGAGCGAAATACTTTTCAAAGATAGACTTGAGGAGTGGTTATCATCAACTGAAGGTGAGGCCGAGGACGCATCAAGACAAGCGTTCGTTCGACAGCGATACTGGTCACTACAAATTTTTTGTTATGTCATTCGGTCTAACGAATGCTCCTGTAGCATTTATGGGCTTAATGAATGGAGTGTTCAAGCCATTTTTGGACAAATTTGTAGTGGTATTTATAGATGATATTTTGGTATATTCAAAAACCAAGGAAGAACATGAAGAGCATTTGAAGGTAACGTTAGACGTGTTGAGAAGGGAGAAGTTATATGCCAAGTTTTCAAAATGTGAATTTTAGATTGAGCGGGTACAATTTCTAGGACACGTGATCAATAAAGACAGAATTTCGGTGGATCCATCCAAAGTCGAAGTCGTGATAAACTGGGATCAGCCGAGAACACCGTCGGAAATACGAAGTTTTCTTGGATTGGCAGGATATTACAAAAGATTCATTCAAGACTTTTCCAAGATCGCAACTCCGTTAACAAATTTGACTCGAGGTATCTTGTTTTAAATTTTACTTATTATTTAGATTTCCACTTACTCATTTTTCAAAATAATCGGTAGGAAGTTATTTAAATATTATAAAAGTGGGCTCACATGTGGGGCCCATATGTGGAAAATTGTATTGCTAGGAGGTTATTTTTCAAATGGGTTGTCGGGAAGGGGTGGGAGAAAAAGGTCAGGAGGGAGTTATCATTATTAGTATTATATATATATATATATATATATATATATATATATATATATATATATATATATGTTTATATATTATATGATATATAATATATGTATATAACTTTGTTAACAATTGGGGCAGGAAGGAAAAACGGATCACGGGACTGTATCCCGTGAAATTTTTAGCACATGCTATATATATATATATATATTTAATATATATATATATATATATAATATTTTATTTAAAAGATTTTGCTTTAAATTTGCACCGTCCGTTTAAAAGATAATCAATCTGGACCGTTCATGAATTAGTTACTATGCAGTCCATTCTTCTATAAATAGAAGCTCATTCCTTCATTATTTCTTACGAATTCACTGAAACTCTAGAGAGAGAAACTATAGAGAGAAATAAGAAAAGTGTTCTGCTACTTCACTACTTCTATATCCAGTACTCTTCTTTCTAAAGTAAGGGATATTATTTGTTGTACTCGTAAGGGGTATTATTTCTTTCTCATTCATGAAGAGAACTTCTGTTATTCCATTCTTTATTATTCTGTTGGAATAACCTGTATACGCGGGCTACCCTATACTTGGTAAAATTCTTCTGTTATTCCATTTTTATTATTCTATTAGAACATCACATAAATGCTTACGCATGACTCGGTTCCATTATTTATTATTCATTGGAATATCACGCTTCAATGCGTTTACGCATGACTGGTTCTATTATTTATTATTATATTGGAATATCCTGTCGGTGCGTTTACGCATGACCTGGTTCCATTATTTATTATTCTGTTGGAATAACCTCTCTGTGCGATCTATCGCATGCTTGGTGATTTCTTTTGTTATTCCTTTCTTTATTATACTTAGTTGGTTAAAGTTTTGGCTTCTATACTCCATGAAATTAGTGGAATATCCTTGATATTTGCGCTTCATCCAGTATCTTTTCATGGAAATATTCTTCTGAGCATTCTTGAATTTTACTCCACAAAGAAGTATCATGTTGACAATTTGGACGTTATTGGTTCTTGGACAAATTAATTCTTGAACTTGTTTTATTGAATTCTTATATCATTGTTATCATCCTCATGTTTATATTATGTTGAAAGTCATCTGTGGCATGTAGTGCATAGATGGACTTGGTATGATTATGACCAGGGATTATTCGGTGTAATCATGACCATAATGTTACAAATGATATGGAAAAAGTCATCATGGCCCGTAGTGCATTGATGGGATGATGTTGTTGGCATGATCATGACCATTGATGAATACACGAATATCCTTGGGTCGTGATGCATGGATAATTTGTGGTTGTGATACTAATGAATATCCTTGGTCAGAAAGTGTGTGGATGATGTGGATTCTTTATTAAGCTAAGTCTCAATGATAAAAGTCATGAAAAACCTTTTAAATCATAGAAGATAGTAGATTTTATTCTCTACTTGACTCTTCTAATGGATTGCTTGTTCCGCTGCAGTTAAACTTGATGTTTGTTATATTTTATTAGTTTAACACTGTTGAAGGCTAATGATAATTTATTCTGCATTATCTTAGTCATAATATTTCTTACTGGGCTAGTTGAGCTCACCCTTTTGCTTTCATTGTTCTCTTCAGGAAATGAGAACGTAACAGGGACTAGTCGGGGAACAGAGTGATGGTCCAGATAATAGCATTAGTAGTCCTCACTATTCTATGAAATAGTGTGATAATAAATGTAATGAGGACCCCATTAAGTTTGTATATTGTCTAGATGACAATATTTGTATTAAAACTCACAGCATATGTTTAGTCGTATTTTACACGACTGTTGTATAATTAAGTTGTATTTGAATTTTGTACCATGTATTTTACCCGATTTTGGGGGCGTCACATTTTATACCATCCGGGTAAGGCAAACGTGGTTGCCGACGCCTTAAATAGAAAGGGTCAGGAGAAATTGATGATGTTGACTGCTTAGAAGGAGTTAATTTCAGCCATGGAGAAGTTAGAATTGGAATTGAAGTATCCTATAGAAATTGATGATAAGCTGTTTCAGATGCAATCTGGTACAACCTTACTGGATAAAGTTAAGGAGGCTCAACTTCAGGATGAAGAATGTAAAAAGGTTAAAAAGAAGATATCCGAAGGAACTGAACCGAGATTCAAGATGGATAAAGAAGGAATACTTATATTCGAGAGCTGAATTTGGGTACCGCCAGTAACAGAGATTAAGGAAGACATTTTGAGCAAGGCTCATAGATCAAGATATTCGATTCACCTTGGTAGTACTAAGGTGTACCAAGACCTTCGACAAAATTTTTGGTGGCCAAATCTGAAACGAGATGTTGCAGAGTGTGTTGCCAAGTGTCTGACTTGTCAGAAAGTGAAAGCGGAACATAAGAGGCCGAGTGGGTTGCTACAACCGTTGGAGATCCCAGAATAGAAATGGGAACATATTACAATGGACTTCGTGGTTGGCCTTCCGACAACTCAGAAAGGCTATGACGCATTATGGGTTATCATTGACTGATTGACGAAATCCGCACACTTCCTTCCGATCAAAATCAGATTCAACTTAGATCAATTGGAAAGGTTATATGTGAAAGAGATTTTTATGAGGTGCGGAGTTCTGGTGTCAATTGTTTCCGATAGAGATCCGCGCTTTACATCGAACTTCTGGAAACGTCTACAGGAATGCATGGGTACGCAATTACAAATGAGTACGGCATATCACCCACAGACTGATGGGCAGAGTGAAAGAACGATTCAGATATTGGAAGATATGTTAAGAGCTTGTGTAATGGACTTTAAAGGAAATTGGGATGATCATCTACCGCTCGTAGAGTTCGGCTACAACAACAGTTACCACGCTAGTATTGGCATGCCACCTTATGAAGCATTATACGCCGAAAATGTGCGAACTCGCTATATCTTTGGGATGAAGTTGGCGAAAGACAATTACTAGGCCCAGAATTAGTACAACAAACAGCAGAAATAGTCAAAGTGATTCGAACAAGACTGGTAGCAGCTCAAGATAGGCAGAAGAAATACGCCTATCCAAACCGTAAAAATTTTGAGTTTAAATCGGATAGTTATGTGTTCTTGAAGGTCTCTCCCTGGAAGAGAAAGATCAGGTTCGGAAAGAAAGGGAAATTAAGCCCAAGATTCATTGGTCCCTTTGAGGTACTGCAAAAAATTAGAGAAGTTACGTATGAGGTAGCCTTACCTCCAACACTCGAGAATGTCCACAACGTCTTCCATGTTTCAGTTTTATGACCCTACAAACCCGATTACAAACATGTAATTGAATACAAACCCCTACATTTTGAAAAAGACTTATCTTACAAAGAAATCCCTGTTCAAATCGTCGATAGAAAAGAACAAGTTCTAAGAAATAAAGTAATACCTTCTATTAAGATAATTTGGAGGAATCACAACGCTGAAGAAGCAACGTGGGAACTCGAAGAGCATATGATGGAGAATTATCCTCATTTATTTACTTAAATTAAGTGTAAGCGATTCTGGGGATAGAATCTTTGTAAGTGGGGGAGAATGTAACGGGTCGAATTGATTGAGTCGTGATTCTAGGGACAGAATCCTTTTAAAGGGGGAAAGATGTGACGAACGAGATTGTTGTGATTTAATTTTAATATTTATTGAATTAAATAAATATTATCGATGATTTAATTATTGTTATTCTCGATGATTTAATTATTGGATTAAATAATTAATTGATGCAATTGTGATAGATTAATTTAATTATATGTGTTATATTTATTAAATTAATGTGGAGAATTTTTATTATTCAAATTATGTAATTATGTGAGCTTCTTGAATTAAATAAAATATTTAATAAGCATAATGTTATTTTAATTAATTTAATAATTAATTAGAGATTTAATAATTTGACATAATTAATAAATGAGAAAATTAATTATGTGACTATGTGAATTAATGAGAAATTATCATATTTTAATTGAATTAAAGTAAATGAGATATTTGATTTATTTTATAAAGGGGTGTGACACTATTAAACTATAGTATAAAAGATCTATTAAATTAAATGGTTATAATTCTTTTAAGGTTAGCCAAACAAGGCATTAGGGGAGGTTGGGGCAGTTAACCCATGATTGGTTAACTGACCACAACTGCGTCAGTTTCAAAATATTATATATGTCTTCTATTATTGTTAAGTCTTTTAGTTTTGTTAAGTCTGGAAAAGGAGAATCAAAGAGAATTTCAGATAATTAGATAGAAACAGTGTGAGTTATTGTGATATTGTAGAAGAGCGTAAAAGTTAGAAGAATTGTTTAAGGGTAATCTCTTCAACCCAATTTCTATATTTACGATTGTTAAAGTTTTTATGAAAATGGCTTTATGTTTTGTTAAGACTTCTGTAATTGGAAAAAGGTAGTGATTATGTGTTATATATGTGGTAAGATGTTATTATAACATGTGTTACTGTATATTGTATATTTCCATATCATCAGTTTCATAAAAATTATGTCGTACGTTGTTCTTCAAAATTATAGAGTATGAAAATATGGCCATATGGCCTTACATACCAAATTTAACACGATAATCATAAGTTGTATCATAAATTTATATATGTATGTGTTAATATGTTAACATAGTATGTTTTTACTATGTTGTATGAACCATAACATCAATTTCATAAAAATATATGTCGTAGATTATTTCTTCAAAAATTACAGAGTATGAAAATATGGTCATATGGCCTTACATACCAAATTTAACACGATAATCTTAAGTGGTATCATAAATTTACACTTGTATATAATTATGCAAGTTAAAACAAAGAAAACAAACTTCAAATGAACAGATTCGGTGTTATAATGAACCCGTAGTGTTGATTTTCATGTTTTGTATTCAAAACTTTCAAAAACATCAAGAACAATAAATTATATGTTTTGATTCTGCAAATTACGTGTTATAACATGTTAAAAGCATGCTAGAAGGGTTGAGTAGTAAGTATATGTATATTACAGTGTTTGGGTATATCTAATTTTGTTTAAGAATAAATTAATTGGAGTGTTATTATGTGTTCGCAATTTTCAAGAATTGCAGAAGCTGCATTCTAAACACACATGCATGCCAAGCCATAAACGCTAAGAACAAGCATAAAAAGTAATTGCAGTCAGCTACTCTGCAGAATGTCCAGAAATAAATTTTTTAAAGTGTTCAAGTCTATAAATGTGATAGTAACCAAATCTACTGTGCATAAAAATATGTTAAACGTATAATGAGATGTTAAAATATATTCTTAACATGTCAATAACGTATTTAAGTATGTATTGAATTATTGAACGCATATTTAGCTTATTGTTCATGTAGGGTAATATTATGTGACAATAAGTGTGATAATTTGACTAAGTATAGTCATAACCAAATTTTTAGACAAAAGAATGAACTTGTGATGACTAGTTACGTTATAATTGACTGGTATTGTGAATGAAAATGATATGTAGGATTAATTCAAGGAACGTGTATAAATAACGTGTAATCTACGCACGAGGCAAGTTTCCTAACCCTACTTGTTATCATTATTCAAGTTTATAATTTACGTCGAGTAAATTCTCATTATTGTTAACCAAGTTCAATTTGGTATATTAAAGATTATTTATCTTTTCAAAGTATGATTTTGTTATACAATACTTGTTCTATTGTATACCTCTTGAGATTGTTATTCAATTTAAATATCATTTATTGTTGAACCTTGTTAGAATAGTGAACCCTTATTGATTCGACTAGTCCATAGTTGATGAACGTTCTAAATTTCAGAACCCTTATTGATTTATCCAAACAAAACTTCCTTTGTTGCGGACTCTAATGTCAAACTGAGATGAACAACCATGTATAGGGATTTCTTATGCGTTAGCGTTAAGATATTGTGCACAATATGGTACTAAGGGCTGATCCCCCCAAGTATGAGTAGAAGAGTCCATAGTCTTATGATTGTTAAAGGTGTCAAGTATAACCCTTGATAACCTAGGACATAGTTCAAGGTCTTATGACCCTCAGAAATCTTTTGATTCTTGTTATTTATTCTTGATTCAAAAGTTGAGCTTTTATTCCTGAAGTCTTTGATTCACTCGCATGTTATTATATTGTTATTTCATTATTATATTTTTGGGCAATCGTGCTCACTCTTGCGTAATAATAACATTGCAGTTAAGAACGAAAGGTCTGACGAGCCTTCTACTATCAAAGGCAAGGGCAAGATTAACAAGTGATGAAGACTTGTTGTTTTATGTGATGATGTATTTCTGTTTTAGACTTATGTTAATGATGTATAAGATGATTAATTGTTTGTGTTTCCCCAATTAAGATTTAAGGTTAGTCTGACCTGGAATTTATGTATTTTTACGATGTAACTCTTTCAGGAGAGGATTTATTTCTATCTATTAATGCTTTCATTTATTATGGGTAGGTAGACATATGATGTTGTATAGTGAACACCAAATCATGTGGGAATTTAAGTACCCGAATTTGGGGGTGTCACAAATAACTTTTAATCCATGCATGATTTGGTCCTGATTCAAACTTCAGAACACAGATCTCATGACATACTACAACTTTAAACCTTTAAACAACAAAAATCATTAACGATCACTGTAAGACCCCAAATTATTAATAAATGAAATTTATTTTCCTCTATTTATTATTTTGAAATAGTAAGGGTTGATTTGATTAATGTGGTTAGTTATGGGTAAATTGCGCAAATATTTTAAATAAGCAGGTGGTTATAAAATATTCATTGTTGTATTGGGAATATTCGTTTGGTCGTTGAATATTCTTCTTTGTTGGGGAATATTAAATGCAATGACGTAGTCTTTTTATGGACCCCATAACGGAAAAAGCGGTTGGATGAAGAAAACGACAAGTATAAGTTGTTTATAAATAACTTGTTACTTGATTGTTACCAAGTTAATACTATTGGAATACCCGGTGGTTAAAAAACACGATGTCTGGCGTTGTTGCACGATGGCATGCAGTATTGCACCAATTATTGATTCTTACGTAAGAAGACACTACTCAATAATTGTTACGGTGAATTCTTATTAAGTATTTTATTTTATTGATTCAATAATTGTTGCGTTGATATTTTATATTCTTGTTGTTTCAATAATTGTCACTATACGTATTTTCCATTATCGAAGCAATAATTCATATTATCTGAATAATATTATTAGAAAACATTATTGGCAATGTCTAGAAAGTTCATGCTAAGGAGAGGTTTGGTCACCTAATTGCTGGCGTCGAGAAGGAGAAATCCTTATTGAAAAGCCCCTCTTTCCTCGGGAGCGGCACAGTTGCTAATCTTTGTGATTACGTAATATTATTTGTGAATAATTAATTATTGATTTATATGATGAGGAAAATTTTGATTTTATATGGTTATAGATAGAAAAATTTTAAAGTGACAATTGTTAAGAATTGATATTTTATCTTTTCCGATAAAATAATATTTTATTATATTATATAATAATGATGATATTTTTTTACAATGAATGTGGGATATATGAGTATATGAGGAGGAAGAGTATTTTTTGTTGCAAAAGTTGTTTAAAACATATTAAACATGTCGTGGGCCCATTTCTTGGATCGAAATTTGATTATAGCTTGTAAAATCGCTTCGCTTATGGATTTCGGTCTATTTTACATTTTGGAATTTGGAAAAACTTTCTTCCGTAAAGTTGTAGAGAATTGAATTTCCTATAAAAATTGCGAGATTGAATTTTCCGATAAAAGGGCTATTTATTATGAATTATTGAAGTTCTGAAGTTCAAATAATTAAATTTTGGAAGTTTTAAATATTTTGTTTAGAAAAACGTTTTTGTCATTATGGTGGACTATTTTGGTGGCTGAAATCAGATTCAAAGGTGTGCGTATGAATAAGTTTTGAAAATATTATTAATTTATTAAATTTTCTGCTTTGGTGTTCTAAGCATTTTCCTATAAATAGGGTGCCTTAGGTTAGAATTGAAAATCACACCAGAAACTACAGATTTCTCTCTCTTTCTCTCTCGATATATTGAGCGTATTCTTGTGAGTATTTTAGTACTTTGATTATTGTTATCTATTGCAAGTCCTTTCAAAGACTATATCCAATTATACCGATCAAAGTACTATCCTTTTTAGGTAAGGGATGTTATTTTCTTCTTAAATGATATTATTTCTTCAATATCATTATGCCGAAATATTGGTTGTAACTTTTTATCAAATTTGGAACTATTTCATGTCGGGGTTACTATTCATGAGTTACTATTCATGAGTTACTATTCACGAGTACTATTCACAAAGCATGATGATCTTTTTTGTGAAATTTCTATCTTTAAGTGTCGGAGTCACTATTCATGTATACGGCACTATTCACGTATACGGCACTATTCACAGAAAGATTAAATTTTTCGTTTTTCATCCAAAATATCTATCATGGATACTAGCTTTGATTGTATCCATGTTTTGATCATTCTTGAATTTTACTTCACTCTGGTTATTTATGAAGTATTTTTGAACTTGGATTATTTAAAGTATGAATCCTTAATAATTGTTCTTTTGTTTCACTTGATTCGTTTTCTTTAAAATATTTTTCATCATCCTCAGTCCTAAATGATGATATAACTAAATATCTTTGGCCCGTAGTAAAAAGATGAATGATTTTATGATGAATATCTTTGGCTCAGTAGTGCAGAAGATGAATGTGTGTTTAGATGAACATGACCGGTGATGAATATCTTTGGCTGTGTAGTGCAAAAGATGAATATTTGATTCAGATATATATTGGTGATGTTACAGGGGATAAAAGATGAGCGATGAACTTTTATATTCATATATAGAAGATAGTAGATTTCATTCTCTACTTAACTCTTCTAATGAATTATTATTTCAGCTGCAAATATTGATTAAAACTTGTTGTCTATTGTATTCTATTAGATTTTCCTGTTGAAGACTAACGATAATTTGTTACAGATTATCTTAGTCATAATGTTCTTCTCTTTGGGCTAGTTGAGCTCACCCTTTTCCTTTTTTGTTCCATTTTTCTTCTCGTGAGGCGAGAATGTAGCGAGTACTAGTCGGGGTATGGAATGATGGTTCTAGAAGTTATTTTAGTAGTCCTCGCCATTTTTGTAAAATAATGTATCAATAATTGAAATGAGGACTTAGTTGAGCGTGGATATTGTCTAGATGACAATATTTGTATTTAAACTCACAATTTTTATGTTGTATTAATAAAGTTGTAGTTATTTCTGTACCATGTATTTTGACAACTCAGAATGGGTGTTGTATACCTGTTTTAGGGGCGTCACAATCACTGAGATATAAGGTCTGACATTCGTTGTCAGAGAAAAAAAAAATATTTTCCAGATTTTGAAAAACTTCAAATCCGAGCCTATAGATGTTATGGATCTAACATCTATTAACCCAGATCATCTATATGGACTATAAACAACATGTTTAAACATTAAAACATAGCATTTAACATAGGATCAAGGGTCAAATTTTTGTTTAGGGTGTATACCTTTATATGAACAAATCTTGAGTCTAGGCTACTGATCTGTTAATGAAAGTCGTGGGGCTTGATTTTGGGACTGATATGCTAAGAGAATTCGTAGAGGGACTTGGTTGAGTATAAGTGCACAAATGAACTAAATGAGGAGCTTTCTCTTTCTTGATCTTATATATTACTTGGATGCAATGTATTTGGATGGTGAAATGGCTGAGTTACTGAGATTTGTAGCATAAGACATTATCTAGAGTTTGTGACTTGTCAATATATGGCCAGATGTGCAAGCAACAAATCTAAGAATGTGACAAAAAGGGCATTTTGGTCATTAACCTTGACATTTTAATGGCAAGCTTGTCATTTGTCCCAACCCTTAGGGTTTTACCCTTATGGTTTAACCCTTAGGGTTTACAAAAAAATATAACTTTTCTAAGATTTTGAAATTATGTTTAAAAATGAAAATTTAGTTTCTTAATTTCCAAATTAGGATTCCTTAATTAACTTAGGTTTTCTAATTATCTAAAGAATGATAATTAGGTTTAACTATTCACTAATTAACATTAGGGCTTACAATTAGCCATTAGGGTTACTAATTTAGAAATTAGGGTTACTAATTTAGAAATTAGGGTTTCTAACTAACTATTAGGGTTTTCTATAATTAGGGTTTTCCTAATTAAAATTAATATCTATAATAATTGACATTAATCACATAACATAATTTTTGACCGATCTTAAACTCTGGTTTGAGTTTCAAATTAGGGTTTCTTACAATAATACAAGATTTTATTATGATACACCATAATTGACCAACCATTATCTGTCTATACATATAGTACATATTTATAGCACTGAAATATTTTTAATATAATATTATTATTCTCATTCCTTATTCCAAATCAAGAATTAGGGTTTGGATTCCATATCTGATATATCTTTCAAATATGTACCATAATTAATTAAATTAAAATAATTAACTTAACTAATTTGAATAAATTCATATAATAAAATATTTATTATAATATTTCTAATAATCATTTCATATATTATTTAAATAATATAATAATCATATTTTTCTCGGAAAATAAATAATAAAATATTTCTCTACTATAAAATTAATTACTATAAGAATATAATTTATAATGATTAATAATTCTTAAAAAAATTATTTATAATTATTCAGGTAATAAATATATTTTCATTTATTATAAATATATATACACATTACTTGGCACATATTCCCACCTTTAAAATAAAATTAAAAAAAATTATATGCAAAATTTCTTATTTATTTATATAGAAAATATCGGGTTATTACATTCACCCTCCCTTATAAAGATTTCGTCCCCGGAATCACCGTTTTAAAACTTATACCTATTAGGGTACATAGCATACACAGTCATTTCAAGTAGATCTCGATCAAATTCGATCGAACTGATCATTAACTATTCAACATAAAGTTTGTCTATCTAATTAAACGGAAGTTTAATTTCTAAAAGAACTCAAATTCCTCCTTCAAAATTTCTTTATAAAATAATTTGTTATATATAGGAAAATCATATATATACGAAAATAAAAGTTATTCGAATAATACATGGAGTTCCATTCCCAACTGCCACAGTATCCTGGACCGTCATGTTGAAGACACTCGCAGTTGATTTTGTTGGTTTGTTGGTTGAAGTTGGTCTTGTGATCGCCAGAGTCCTAATTCCTTTCGTCGTGGTTACACTCCCTGCCTCCATTCTCCTTTTCGGACAATCCTTCACCTTATGCTCCATAAACCCACACAGAAAACACCTACTGTTCATCATTAGGTTGGGGCAGTTGGGAGAGATATGGCCCTCTCCACCTTGACTTGTAAACATACAAACTTACCCTTTGACACTCACCGAGTGATTCTTCCCACAGGCCCCACAATCAACTACACGCTTCTTTACACCTTCCTATTTCACCTGAATATTCCTAATATTGTTCCCCTTTCTTTTCTCACCCCTACTTCCACTATTAGTTTCCACCTTCACAGCTCCTTCGACCTTGCCCTTATTCCTTTTCTCCTTGTTGTAGAGGTTCGTGACTTGACCCCCTTCTTCGGCTATGATAGCCTTTTCCATGAGTTCTACAAAAGTGCTTATCTGCAACACTGCCACATTGTTGTAGAGCTAGGGTTTTAGTCCCAGCTCAAACCTTCTTACCTTCCTAGCCTCCGTATCCACCTGGTGTAGAGCGAACCTAGCCAATTCATTGAATTTTGCAGCATACTCCTCAACAGTCATGTTATCCTACTTTAACTCCAAAAATTTTACCTCCATCCTCGCCTGCATACTAGCTGAGAGATAGGTTTTGAAAAACAATGTCTTAAACCTAGCCCATGTAACTACACCTTCTCCTGCCCTAGCTTGATTTGCCTCCCACCAAAAGTTAGCCTCCCCTTTCATCATATAGGTGGCAAAAGCTATCTTTTTCCCCTCATCTACCCTAGCAATTACGAACGCCTTTTCTATCTCTTTAACCCATGTCTAGGCTTCTATAGGGTCAGTTGTTCCCCTAAATTCTGGCGGTCCGACCGCTTTGAAGTCCTTGAAGTTCACCGAGCGATTGTCTGGCTGGTTCCATACGCCTTATTCCTCATCGCATAGCTTCGAGCTACCATGTTGAAAAGTTTCAGATCGAATCAAGTTGTTGTCCTCTCAGCGTTGTTGATGATTCTTCCGCCTTTGATTTTGAGTTCGACGTCTTGGCGGCATTATCTGATTAAATAAAATTATAAATTTAACTTACATTCTAAACCTTATTATATAAGTTTAATATATCAAAGTTATTTCATAACTCAAACATAAATTCATATTCATTCAGTTAATTCATAGTACTTTTCATAACATAGCACATACTGTTATCCCTTAGTGATAACAAAAGTCGGGATTTACCGTTACAACTTATACAGATGTGACAACCCGAGAATATTGAATATTTTTAAAATTTTAATTAATTGATTTAAGGTTCAAAATTAGAACATAGACAGAAAATTAGTGCATGCTTTTGATATTTTTAAGAAGGAATTTTGAGGATTTCAAAATTCTGTGAAGGATTTAGGTGAATTATTCAGGATTAAGGAAATACGTAAATATGTTCTATCCATATGAGTGTATATGTGTTCAGAATGTGGTTAAGGGTCAAGGGTTGACCAGATAAACGATATCTGTAACAAACCCTAAGTATATATTAAGAACGTCAACGTTCGGTTAGAAAACCCTAGCGATTAACAAGAAACCCTAGAAACCGGTTCTGGAAACCCTAATTTCAGTTCCGGGAATCCAAAACCCTAATTCAGGAGTTGAAACCCTAATCTGGGAACTTAAATGATTATTATATTGCTTAAGTGTAAATAATTATAATATTAATTAGGGTAAAGCTTAATTAATTAGCAAACCCTAATTTCAAATTTAGAAAACCCTAATTTCGGAAAATGAAACCCTAATTTTTTTAATTAGGGAAAACCTAAGTGTTAATTTAATAATTGTCATGTTAATTAGGAAACCCTAATCCTAATTTCAAGTTAAGTAATTAGAAAACCTTAATCTAGTTACAAAAATTTAATTTCTAAATTAAAAAATTATTTTTTCAATTAGAAACCCTAATTAGTTGTTTATAAACCCTAATGATCATTTTGACCCTAATTGCTTAATCAGCGATTGTAATTAGGAAATGCTAATCCTAATTAGCAAGATTTAAGTAATGATTAAGAAATTTTAATTTAATTAGAAAATTCTAATTATAATTTAGAAATATTAATTTTCTAATTTTAAAACCTAAATTGGAAATTTTAGAAAATTAAATTGCAAACCCTAAGAGCTTCAAACCCTAAATCCTAAGGTTTTCCAAACCCTAAACCCTAACCCAAACCCTAAACCCTAAGGGTTTGGCTAATGTCCAAAATACCCTTATTGCATAATTGAAGGTTTCTTGTAGTGACCAACTATATATCAATCATGTGGTCTAAATCTACAGTCAACCGGTCGAAATCAGCAGCCATAACATTGCATACAAGTTATTTAAATAGATTAAGATAGAGAAAAGGGTTACTTACATTTTCATTTTTCACCAAGCCACTCTCTCTCTATATTTCGGGTTTAAGAGTGAGAGGAGGGTGATAAACAAAACCAAGTTTAGTTTATAGCTTTCCAATAACAGATCAAAGATCAGAAATCAAAAATCAAAGCATAAGAAGGTAAGAACCCTAATTTTTAAAATC
The DNA here is from genome assembly GCA_020205605.1 of Panax ginseng. NCBI lineage: Eukaryota > Viridiplantae > Streptophyta > Magnoliopsida > Apiales > Araliaceae > Panax > Panax ginseng. Next base: position 93,324,702 of record CM035140.1, read on the forward strand.
TTACGATTTGATGTTACATGTTGTTAATGATTGGTTAAAGATGTGTAATAAGGTGTATTTTAGTGATCTGGGTTGTTAAATCCCAGATCCATAATATCAAAATGCTCGGATTTGATGATTTTTGAAATCTGGGAAAAGTTGGAAATATGGCCTGACAAGCTAATGTCAGGGCCTATAAATCCTTCTCTGTTTTTTTGTTTGAGTTGTTTTAAGTTATAGATCGGTAGTATGTCATGTGTACTTGGATCTGAAACTGGATATAGGGTCGGATCAATCCTAGATCACCTGATATGAATGGTCAAAACCCATTGACTGATCACGGAAAACGTTTCTGGGTAACCCAGAATTTTCCCATATTTTCTGACAAGATGTTTGAGGCCTCTGATCTTACTTATTTGTATTAGTTTTGGCCATGTTGTTATTTTTATGTTGTAGACAAGTATAAGGACTTCACAATCATGCCTTTAGATCACTAAACTACGTAACAGAATCATAGAAATTGTGGGTCAAACATGCGTTGACCATCACGCCGGATGAAGATTCTGGGTAACCCAGATCTTCATCAGTCGAGTTCCTGACAAGTAGTTTGACCAGACTAAATCTTCATGTAATGTTGTTGTTAGACTGATCTAATGATATCTAGTTGTTCACTGACATCTCCACTACATATTTGAACCTTTATATCATACAAAGAAATTTTAAATATGCATGCTATAAGGATCCAAAGGAGGTAGTAGCAACTGTTCTTCATTTCTAGAAAACCCAGAAATGAAGAAGCGACTTTATCGAACTTTTAGAAGTCTAGATCTTGCTTGTGTGAGGCATTCTAACCCTGATGATGGTTAGATCATGTAGTGTTGCATCCATACTACAGGACATGACCATTAGAAAGCCCAGAAATCGACCGGAACCCAGATTCATTTGTGGTCAAACATACCAACTCGGTGACTGACATGTTTTCTGGGCAAGGCTCAAGAACACGCGAAGAACACCATTAGCGACGGACACGTCACCTAAGGCCCCTACAGCGACGCTTAATTTCAGAAAATGAATTAATTAATTAAATAAATCGAATTAAATAGTTTTTAATTATTAAAAATACATAATAAATTATGAAAAATTATTTTAAAGTCTGAAAAATAGTTTTTAATTATTTAGAGTATATTTCATAAATATTTAATAATTTTGGAATATAAATGGTATTTAATTTATTTATATATAATATTAAATAAATTATTTAAAAATAATTTTAATACATGAAAAATAATATTATGGTATAAGAAAATATTTAAAGTTATTTTCGGTGACTTTTAATATTTTGTGATGAATTTCATTAATTAATTAATATTAATGATAATTAGTTTATTTAATAACTATAATAAATAAATTATGGAAAATAGAATTAATGCTTTATAAATCATATAAAAATGATTTAAGGATTATAAAAATATTTTAAGTTATAAAATATAACTTTTGATATTTTGTCATGAAAATATTAATATTTTAATATTAAAAGCGATTATCGGATAATGGATTTAAATGATTAAAAATCATATAAATATGATTTTAAGGTATTAAAAATACTTTGATATATTATAAATATATTATAATATTATGTGATGATTTTCATTAATATTTGATAATAAATAAATATTAATGATAAAAGAATTATGTGGTATTTAATTCATTTTAATACGATATTAATGATTGAAAATTCAAGATAAATAGTAATAATTATTTAAAAATTATTACGAGCTTACGAAAAATATTTTGACTGTTATTAAAATTATCTGAGATAATTGTTAAGTGTTAGGCAGAGTTTAATTGAACTTAAACTCGAAATTTTGTCCAAATTAGGCACTAGTCGAGACGTTAGAACTTTTTGTAGAACTCAAGTCGATTGAAATAGTTTGACACGATCATCGAGTCTTATGTGTGTTATAGACTGATAGGGTTATGTGTTATGTGTTTAGGTTATTCTATGTTTATATATATAGTAGTAGTATATTGTGATGATATTATTCTAATATTAGAGATCTATATTACTAATATTAGGTCTTCGGATAAAGCGTTATAAATTACGTTACAGTAATCAATCGGTTCGAGCAAGTTTATTTTTACTTAACTCTACTAAGAGTTATTTCATTCGGATAAGCTTATGGTTAATCATTCTTTGGTTGCCATGAATTTTACTCGTATATATTGCATGTATAAGTCAGGTATGAAAGGTTGATCACCTTCATTATCAGTTGGTTCAGATATATTTGTTCATGTATAATACTTGTTCAGTCATACATTTGTTCCTGCTAGTTCACAATTATATTGTTGAATTATAGCCAGCGTATTATTCTGACTCTTTCAATCATGATATATCGTTATATTATTGAACTTAAACTTGTTGGGCAACTTTTATGCTCACCCTTGCTGTATCATGATAAAACATTGCAGATTAAGGCGAATAGGTCGGATACAAGGAAAGGTTAAAGACAGCTCCAGCTTTAGTTTACGTATGCGATTAGATTTGTAATAGTAATGTATGATGAAAAAGTTATGTGTTAAATAAGTTATGTATTGTGTATTAAGTTAAGGTTACTCGACCTTGGGGAAAAGTGTGTAAGTTATTGTATAAACAATTTATGTTTATATCTTCCGCAAAAATAGTAATAGTTGTAAGAATGATCGAACCGGATCCGCGGTGATTCGGGACCTCGGATTCAGGGCCCTCACAACAGAAGTTGAGAATATTACATTACACAGACATACTTATAATAGAAAACGCATTGAACACGCATAATCTAACAGTACTTATACTACTAGTTCACTACGCCTTTTTCTGGATCATGGACAACCTTTCGCCTGATGACCTTTTATCCCACAGATAAAACATACACTTTGCTTTGGATTGCGACAATGAGGAGAGAAATGTCCCTCATGTCCGCAATTGTAGCAAACATTTTCCCCTTCCCTACATAAGCATTCATGTTTCTTATCACAGTTTGTACATTTTTCTATTCTGTTAAGGTTCCCCTGTTTGTTATCGAAATTTCCTAAGTCACGGTCTTTCATCTTTCTTTTCCCCTTCTTGCTCGGAGCTGCACATGATTTGTTGTTTTTAGCTCCCATCTGATCAATTTGGATTTTAAGCTTATTCTGTTCTTCCATTGTTTCGATTAATGCTTTTCACAATTGACTATTTAGTAGCTTTTCTATTTCTCACAACTTTTCCAGAGAAGAAACCCTGTTTTTCAGATTCTGCACCTCCATTGATGCTTGATCAGCTTCAATTTTAGCGTCTGAATCACCCTCTGTCAGTTCTATTATTCTTGGATCTGGTACTACGTTTTCCAATATTACCACCTCATCAAGGTTGCTTTCACTATGAGCCTCTATTTCAGCTATTGGCTTTGACATTGGCTCCTTCTTTACGATTTGAGGGTATCCTTGTGACGCCCCCAAAATAGGTATACATCACCCATTCTGAGTCGCCAAATACATGGTACAGAATACAAATACAAACTTATATATATAACATGAACTGTGAGTTTTAATACAAATATTGTCTTTTAGACAGTATTCAAACTCAAAATAAGTCCTCAATACATTTATTATCACACTATTTCACAGAATAGTGAGGACTACTAATGCAAACATCTAGACCGTCACTCCGTTCCCCGACTAGTCCTAGCTATATTCTCATTTCCTGAAGAGAACAATGAAAGAAAAGGGTGAGCTCAACTAGCCAAGTAAGAAATATTATGACTAAGATAATGCAAAATAAATTATCATTAGCCTTCAATAGTGTTAAACTGATAAAATACAATTAACATCAAGTTTAACTGCAGCTGAACAAGCAATCCATTAGAAGAGTCAAGTAAAGTATAAAATCTACTATCTTCTATGATTTAAAAGGTTTTTCATCACTTTTATCGCTGAGACTCAACTTAATAAATAATCCACATCATCGAATCATCCCTGCACTACGGCCAAAGATATTCATTAGTATCATGCCAACAACTGTCCATCAATGCACTACGGGCCAATGAGGACTTTTACCACATCATTTGTGACATTACGGTCATGATTATACCGAATAATCCCTGGTCATAATCATACCAAGTCCATCTATGCACTACGGCCACAGATGACTTTCAACATAATATAAGCATGAGGATGATGATTGAGGGTAAGATCTTCACGATCCTAGTTCTCTTTGACCGGATTTGATGCTTTCAAAAAGGCTTTCGACTATCTATGTGAAAAGAGAAAGTCCAAGCTTTCGACAGTAGGCTTCACCTTGGAAACCCGCTATTTAGTTGGTGGCAAGATGACTCTTTAGACCAATTACTAGAGGTAGCCCGTGCTTTCTACTCATGACGTGTTCGTAGTGCGGAATATAATTCCGTAGAAAGAAAGAAGAAAAGGGGACCTTGCAAATTAGAGGAGAATATGAAAAAGAAAGGGAATAGAGGGCACCTCCTCATGTATCTTTGTCTTGCACCCTATAATAGTCTTTATCAAATATAGGTGGGATTACTCGCCAAAAGCGAAGCCTTGAATCTCGTACTTTGACTCAGGGTCTGAGTTGAAGGGTTATACTTCTTCAAAGGGGGTTTCTGCGTCAACTGAAACCTTGGCCGGTGAATCAGACCTATTCACTTTTATAAAAGAAGCCTTGGGCCCGATCAGAATTCAATTAAAAGAAAGTAAATGATAAATTTTTAAAGATTTATAATTTAATTTATCCAGAATTCAATAATGTCCAAATTGTCAACATGATACTGCTTTGTGGAGTAAAATTCAAGAATAATATTGTATCAAAAATGATTTGGATAAAAAAAAAATTATTTTTTGTCATGAATAGTACCCCGGGTGAATAGTAAATAAGTGAATAGTACCCCATAAATAGTAACTTTGGGAATTGTAACCCCGTGAATAGTACCCCGGCATAAAAAAGTTAAAACTTATCAAGAATGCTCAGAATAATATTTCCATGAAAAGATACTGGATGAAGCGCAAATATCAAGGATATTCCACTAATTTCATGGAGTATAGAAGCCAAAACTTTAACCAAATGAGTATAGAATTCGAAATTTGAAACGAAATAATATTACTTATATACTACAGAGTATGGAAGAAAATATTAATTCAAACGAATATTGAACAAAAATAACATCCCTTACCAAGAAAAGAAGAGTATTCCAACTGGTATAGCAGGGATATTCTTGAAGAAAAATTTCACTATTTTCTACGCTCTAAGCTTTCTAAAACTCGAAAGAAATACGTTCAATATTATAGAAGAAGAATTCTCTAATTCTGGTGTGATTTTCAATTCTAACTAAGCATCCTATTTATAGGAGAATGGAAGGATACTATTTAGAAAAGTTTTTCACGGACTGCAAGTAATATTTTCGGATGAACGCATCACGGGCAGAGAAAAAAATTTTAGGACGTCCGTTTTTCAAATTATAATTATAATATTCAATAAAAGATAATATATTCTATTTTTCATAAAAAACAAAACTTATTATATATATAATATATATACTAACACATGTTTTTTTTTCTTTTGAAAAACAACTCTCGTGACAAATTATTCAGCTTTCCCCCTCCGAAAAGTCTTCCACCCGTGGGCCCCACCATGTGTCATCATCACATGTGATCCCCAGCTTTTTTTAATATATAAATATATACACTGAACAACCTTCTACCGATTATTTTGAAAAATAGGTAAATTGGGGTCTAAATAATAAACAAAATTTACAACAAATATTTCATAAAATCCCTTCAATTTATTCATCATTATTATAATTCACAATATTTAACAATCAGGTCGTTCCCAGGAAATAGGGGGCTTTCCAATAAGGATTTCTCCCTATTGGCGCGCAATTAGGTGACCAAACCTCTCCTTGATGAACTTCTAGACATCGTCAATATTGCAAATAATAATATTAATACTTTTGTCGTCTCAATTATTGATTTAATAATATAAAATATTATGCGATGATATCTTTGTGACAATAATCGAATCAATAATATGAGAGATATGATCGAATTCATTGTAGCAATAATTGAGTGTAACTGAGTGACTTCTCACGTAAGCATCAATAATCAATACTGTGTGCTACTATGCAACCACGCATATTACTGTACTTTTAACACCGATTATTTCAATAGTTAACGGTAAAACTTCCGCCGTTATTTTCATAAAAAGTTATTTCTATCATTTTCTCATTCCGATAATAATTACGTTGTGGGGTCCACCAATTATTGTGCCATCGTACGAATATTCCCTGTTAAAATGACTATTCTCCGACCAATCGAATATTATATAACAACTTGCTTACTTTGCAAAATTCATAAATATTACCCATAACTATAACATTATAACAAATTCAAACCTTAATATTCAAAAATGATATTTATAGAAAAATTCATCTTTATTCATAAAAGTTGGGGTCTGACAACCTCCCCTTCTTATGAAATTTCTCCCTCGAAATTAGGGTACATACCTGGTATGACGAATAGGTGAGGATACCTTGATTTCATTTCAGATTCTAACTCCCAGGTCATTTCCTCAACATCGTGGGTTCTCCACAAAACTTTGACTTGAGGTATAACCTTAGAGCGTAGAATATGATCCTTCTTGTCCAAGATTAAAATAGGTACCTCTTCATACGTTAAATCTTTCGCTATCTCGTCTGGTTCTAATTCAATAATGTGGTTTGGGTCTTTCACATATTTACGTAACATAGATATGTGAAAAATGTTATGAACATGAGACATACATGGCGGTAAGGCAAGTCTATAGGCCACAGTTCCTACTTGGTTGAGGATTAAAAATGGGCCAAGGAATCGAGGATTGAGCTTTTCTCTCTTTCCAAATCTCGTAACTCCTTTCCATGGAGCAACACGTAACAACACATGATCTCCAATATCGAATTTCATGTCCTTTCGATGAAGATCAGCATAACTCTTTTGTCGATCTTGTGAGGTTTTTATATGTTGTAGGATCGTTTGAATCTTTTCCGTAGTCATACGCACCAACTTCGGTCCTAAAAATGTTTCTTCACCCACCTCATCCCAGCATACTGGAGAACGACACTTTCTTCCATATAACTGATGAGTGAGTTTTATACCCATGAATTGGATACATTCGGGCTTAATTTATTGTTGTTCTTAAGTCTTTTAGGATGTTTTTATGTGTTTGTGTCTATTCATGCATGTTTTATTTTATTTTATAGGAATTGGGACAAAAGTTACATGGATCGATGTTTGGGGTGGCTAGATTAGCGTTTTGACTTGCCATTTACACAAGAGCCACTTGAGCCAATTTGACTATAGCTCTGACATTATTTCGACAAACTTTAAGAATGAAAGTTGTAGATCTACTTCTCCTCTTCCGGAACATCTTGAATCATCGAAATCGAGTTCGGACGAAGACGTTATGACCATTTTCCCAAAGGACGCTTGAGTAGAAAATGTCGATTTTGGGTCAATGACAGGCGCTATTCTTAGTGCATTTTCCAGTATTTTGGGCGCTATAAAGAACTCAATACGCCATGCCCATTTTGGTATTTGAGGAGGAAAGGGCTTAGTGATGGCTTTCGGACGCGTTTTGGTAATTTTAACACCTTTTGACTCCAAATTGGATTGGGTTTGTTCTAAACTAAAAATTGGACTTGTAACCTATAAATACATGATGTAAGGCATAAAATAAAAGGAGATTATATAGGTTAGCCTAGATTAAACACTCCTTTAGATTAGAAAATAACCCTAGTTCTTATTAGTTTTGGAGATTGAAGCAACTTGGAGACCATTGAAGATCGAGAGAGCAAGAGCAAAGAGGGGAGCATCGATTTCGCGACAACAGATTCTATTCTCTTCTCTCATCTTACTTTTATCTTTTGATGTCTATTGGGTTGTGGATTCTTGGTTTTAATTCATTAATTATGAACTAACTATTTTTGAGATTTCAATTGAACTTTTTATGGCTATGAATTAGTTATTCATTATATTCTAATTATTTATGTTAAAGTGAGTTGTTTATCTTGTCTTGTGCTTATTGCTTAATTATTTGATCAAGTAATTACTTTTGTTACTCTAGAAGGAATTGGAAGAGGAATTCTAGGGTTAGAATCGGGCATGATATCATGTGACTTAGTTATTTACAATTGAATAATTAGGTTTGTGAATAGAATGGAAATATCTTTTACGCGCATGTAACATATAAGGAATTGGGATTGGAGCGAGTTTAATTCAATTGTTTTGCATAGGAATATAGCAAGATTAATCTGGATTAAATAGAAGTCAATTGATCACTTGGAAGAGGGCTTTTTGGCATTTGAGAATTCCTGTTAACAATCCAAAGAGACATAATAATTGGGATGATTAGATAACCTGATTTATAGTTCATAATTGGGGATATTGAAGTCTTAATATTTACCTATCCTAAGTCATTCACTCAAGTATTATCTTAGTTATTCGCTTATCTTAGTATAGTACCTTTAAGTGTTTTATTTTGAGTTAATAATTCAGGAAATCACAATTTATCATTGTTTGAATAAAATTGAATTGATATAGTATTAGTAGTTGGGATTTATTAATTAGAATTCCCTGTGGGAACGATACTCAACTTATCACTTTATTACTTGTTGACCGCGTATACTTGCGTGTTGTGTGTAACTAGATTTTACTCAACAAGTTTTTGGCGCCGCTGCCGGGGAATTAATTTAATAATTAGTTTCCAATATTAATTTTAATCAAATTAGTCTTAATTTAAACATTTTTATTTATAATTCTCTTTCTATATTTCTCTCTTTTCAGGTACCATGGATGGCTTTGTGTATCAATGGCCAAACACGAACATGACTCAACCAAAGGGAGCGGAGATTGAAAGACTCGAGAAACTTCTTCTGCATTGTCGACTACATTGAGACACTTTCGAGGATGTTTGAAGCTTTTGAAGCTCGGTGTCGTCAAAGTATAAGTAAGTTATTTGTGATTATTGTCTTTGGAAATCATCTGAGTCATCAATCGCCATCGATTTAATGAGATGCAATTATAGTGGTGATTACCCCAATAATTATGTCTATCCCAACAACTATCATCGAGTTCGGGGGGTATCACCCGGATTTTTCATGGAGTAACAATCAAGTGCGGCATTTCAACCACCTAGACAACAAAACACCTCCGGATTTCAAAATCCGACTCAACAACCAGAGAGGATATCAAGTTTGGAGGAAGCCTTGGAAAAATTTATTAAAGCTTCTGAAAAAAGGAATGAGGAACAATGTAAGACCCCGAAATTTTTTTAAATAAAAAGGAATTTCCTTTATTTATTATTTTGAAATAGTAAGGGTGGATTTGATTAATGTGGTTAGTTATGGGTAAAATGCGCAAATATTTTATTATTGTCGGAGAATATTCGTTTGGTCGTGGAATATTAAATCATTGTAGAGAAGATATTAAATTTACCTGACGCAACCATGTGTGGGCCCCATAAATGAAAGCGATTGGAGGAAGAAAAGCACAAGAATAAGTTGTTTTAAAAATAAGCAGGCGTAGTTGTTTCCGTTTACCTTTGTTGGAATACCCGGTGGTTAAAAACACGATGTCTGGCGTTATTACTTGATAAAAGAAGACTGCGGTATTGCACCGATTATTGATTCTTACGTGAAGGCACTACTCAATAATGGTTACGATAATTCTTTATTCGATATTTTATTTTATTGATTCAATAATTCTTTGCGTTGATATTTTATATTATTCATTGTTTTCAATAATTGTCATTACAAGTATTTTTCATTATCAACCAATAATTCATATTATCTGAATAATATTATTAGATAACATTATTGGCAATGTCTAGAAAGTTACATCAAGGAGAGGTTTGGTCACCTAATTGCGCCATGATAAGGAGAAATTTTATTGGAAAGCCCTCTTTCACAGGAACCGCTTGGTTGTCAATATTGTGATTACGTAATATTATTTGTGAATAATTAATTATTAATTTATATGATGAGGAAAATATTGATTTTATGTGGATATAGATGGAGAAAATTTTTATAGTGACAATTGTTGAAAATTAATATTTTATTATTTTTTTTTTGATAAAATAATTCATTTAAATATATTATTTTAATAATATATTAACGATGATATTTTTACGATGAATGTGGGATATATGAGTATATGTGGAGGAGGAGTATTTTTGTTACCAAAAATGTTTAAAACATGTTAAACATGTCGGTGGACCACATTTATTGACTGAAATTTGATTATAGCCTGTAAAATCGCCCATTTGTGGATTTCGATCAATTTTTGTTTAGAATTTAGAAACACTTTCTTCTGTAAAGTTGTAGAGAATTGAATTTCCTATAAAAACTCACATGAGATTTGAATTTTCCGGCAAAAGGGCTATTTATTGTGAATTATTGAAGTTAGAAGCTCAAAATAATTGATTTTTGGAAGTTTAAAATAATTTAAATATGAAAAACGTTTTTGTGGGTCTATCATGTGATTTGAATGTGTTGAATCTGATTTTGATTCAAGAAGGTGCGAGAGAATTTTAATATATATATTATTATTTTAATAAATTTTACGCTTTGGTGTTCTAAGCAATTTCTTATAAATAGGTCTTGGGTTAGAATTGAAAATCACACCAGAAACTGAAGTTTTCTCTCTTTATATTATCGAGCGTATTCTTGTGAGTATTTTGAGTATACTTTGAGTATTGCTATACGATGCAAGTTCAAGTCATAGCCTATATCCGGTGTTTCAACTAGAAGTACTGTCTTTCGAGGTAAGGGATGTTATTTTCTTCTCAAATGATATTATTTCTTCAATATCATTATGCTGAAATATTGGTTGGAACTTTTTATCAAATTTGGAACTTTTTCATATCGGGGTTACTATTCATGAGTTACTATTCACGAGTTACTATTCACGAGTACTATTCACGAAGCGTGAAGATGTTTTTTGTGAAATTTCTATCTTTTGGTGTCGAAAGTTACTATTCACGTATACGGCACTATTCACCGAAAAATGAAATTTCTTCTTTTTGTCCAAAATATCTATTGTGGATACTAGCTTTGATTGTATCCATGTTTTGATCATTCTTGAATTTTACACCACTATGATTATTTTTGAGGTATTTTTGGACGTGGATAAAACAAAGTACGAATCCTTAATCCTTAATCCTTGTCATTTTGTTTCACTAGATTCGCGTTTTTTTAAAAAAAATATTTTCATCATCCTCGGTCTTAAATGATGATATTATTGAATATCTTTGGCCTGTAGTGCAAAAGATGAATGATTTATGATGAATATCTTTGGCCTGTAGTGCAAAGATGAATGATTTCGATGAATATCTTTGGCCCGTAGTGCAAAGATGAATGATTTTTGATGAATATCTTTGGCGCGTAGTGCAAAGATGAACAAGTGTTTACATGAACATGACCAAGTGGTGAATGTCCTTGGCACAGTAGTGCAAGGATGAATATTTGATCCCGGATATATATTGATTGATGTTACGAGGGGATAAAAATAGGCGATGAACTTTAAAATTCATACATAGAAGATAGTAGTTTGCATTCTCTACTTAACTCTTCTAATGAATTATTATTTCTGCTACGAATATTGATTTAAAACTTGTTGTCTATTGTATTCTATTATATTTTTCCTGTTGAAGACTAACGATAATTTTGTTGTATATTATCTTAGTCATAATATTCTTCTTGGGCTAGTCGAGCTCACCCTTTTCCTTTTGTTCCATTTTTCTTCTCGGAGGCGAGAATATAGTGAGTGCGAGTCGGGTATGGAATGAAAGTTCTAGGGAGAGTTGTTTAGTAGTCCTCACCATTGTTGTAAAATAATGTATCAATAATTACGATGGGGATTTATTTGGGTATGTATATTGTCTAGAAGACAATAATTGTTTTTAAACTCACAGTTTTACTATTGTAATAATAAAGTTGTAGTTGTTTCTGTACCATGTATTTGGCGACTCAGAATGGGTTGGATGGAATGGACCTATTTTGGGGGCGTCACAAACAAGACAAAAAAATGAATCAAGTAGAGATGAATTTGCAAAGCCAAGGGGCGTTGATCAAGAATTTGGAAAATCAAGTGGAACAGATAGCACATCGTTGAACAACGAATCCTCAATACACTGGCCCTATGACATGGATTCCGAGGCAGATGGTGAGCAGAGCCAAATCTACAATTTGGATGAGCCACGAGATGAAAAGAGGAGACAAGTGGGGATAATGACAACAAGGTCGGTGAAGAACTAATGTGAGAACCAATGATGATGAGCCAATGTTATTTATGCCTCAAGTGCCTTCTCCTCCACAGTTCAAGAGTCCGGTTAGATTTGCAAAACCTTATTCGATTGGTAGTCATGTAATTGGCAATACTCTACGTGATGTAAAAGCAAGTACACCTTGAAACCATGGAATGCGATGAGCTAGAAGATAGAAGAAGAAATTGTTGTTGTGTCGACAAGCCTCTATGCCGTAATATATTCAGAACACAATGGAGAAACCACCTAGATCTTTGGGCGTTCTTGAATGTGATCTTATCTCAAGAAAGCATTCTAGGTGACTTTAATACTAATGGCTATTACAAATGGGAACCTACCAAAGCTATATTATTTAGATGGATGGAGGGTTCCTCAACTTTAAGTAGGGAATTGGATAAAGAATTGAAGAAGTCGAAGTTTGAGACTATAAAACAAGCGCTTATTGGGAGGCAAACCCAAGTTTAATTTTTATTTTAGTTTTATTAAGTTTTATATTAGTAGTTTTGAATTTGCATTTATTTAGGATTTAATAAAATTGCTTCTATCATGGTTTCTGAGTGTTATTCAAGTCAAATTCAAGTGTGGTGCCCAATTTGTTCCATGTGTCTTGCTTTATTCTCCAAACTTAATGAAGCAAGGAGGAAGATTGCTATATTTTTCAGGAAGGAAGTCCTCTGCTTTAATTTTTTCTATTTCGGTCATTGAGGACAATGTCTAGTTTAAGTTTGGGGCATTTTAGTGTCGTATTGCATATAGTTAGTTATTTACATTGTAGTTCGTTATGTTTTGGGTTATTTACATTTAGTTGTTGCATTCGTTTTTTTTTTTTTTGTTTAAAAAAAAAATTTTAAAAATCATAAAAATAGTAGTTAGTTTACTATGTTTGTTGCAGATTAGTTTATATTTGCATGATTCAATTTGTTAGATAGTAAAAAGTCTATTTTGGCCAATGATGAGGCTGGAGTTAAGTAGATGAGTATAGTATTGAATATTAGAGCTTTGATGTGATTTCTTGTTATGAATTGAATCTTTTCTGTTTTGAAAGCGGTATAATCAAGGTTAGCACGTTAATATGACTATGTTAATAATCGATTAAGTTTAAATTGATACATAATGGATTTCTTAAGTATAATACTAGTGTGAAGGAATGAAAGACATGAATAGGCGGAGATGGCTAAATTTTGATAAAAACTTAAGTTTGGGGGGAAATTTTGGGGAATATAAGCTTTAAAAAAAACATGTTGAGTCTTGTGGTGGGTTAAGGAGAAACACTCCCCATAAACACAAGCGTGAGATGGAGCATAAAACGCACTCACCAACCATCTATAAAAAAAAGATAAAAAAAAAAAAAAAATTACAGTAGCTAGTTTTGTTTGGGGCCTTTGTTACTTGAGTAAAACGCTAGAAGGGTATATCTTAAAACCTAAGCGCCTAAGGTCTTATATAATGTCAGGAGTCGTTGGTGAAAGCTCGCTTCTGACGGGTGACTTTGTTAGCCTAATGGAATGAGACATTGCACTGAGTTATGGTTAAAAAAAAAAACAATAAAACAGGAAAAGAGCAAAAAGCCCCGTAATAAAAAGTAAAGCATAAGTATCCCATTGGACTCTTGAACTTGGTGGATGTTTGACTTTAGTTGGATATAGCTTGTTTCGTGAATTTTGTGAATTTGCCTTTGTATGATGCCTTCAAAGATATCTATTATGTCTTAAATTTGATTTTATATCGGTTAACATTGTTGTGGAGCACACACGCACTATATCGATGATAATGATCTAAGATTTGATGATTGATTGAGAAATTCTTGATTTGTTTTAATATGATGTATTATCATGTTTACTTGATTTCTCTAAGTAGGTTGAATAGACTTGTTTACATCTTTCTTTGTTGGATTCGTGAGGCATATAGATTAGTTTCATTACATTACATTGCATTGCATAACATTTTTGTGTTTTTGCGAGGACAAGCAAAGATTTAAGTTTGGGGGTATTTGATGAGTGAGTTTTATACCCATGAATTGGATACATTCGGGCTTAATTTATTGTTGTTCTTAAGTCTTTTAGGATGTTTTTATGTGTTTGTGTCTATTCATGCATGTTTTATGTTATTTTATAGGAATTGGGACAAAAGTTACATGGATCGATGTTTGGGGTGGCTAGATTCGCGTTTCGACTTTGCCATTTACAAAGCAGCCACTTTGAGCCAATTTGACTATATCTCCTGACATTATTTCGACAAACTTCAAGAATGAAAGTTGTAGATCTACTTCTCCTCTTTTCGGAACATCTTAAATCATCGAAATTAGAGTTCGGACGAAGAAGTTATGGTCATTTTCTCAAAGGACGTCGAAGCGAAAATGTCGATTTTTGGGCCGGGCGCTATTCTTAGTGCATTTTCCATATGGCGCTATATAAATGAACTCGGTAAGCTGCAGCCCAGTATTTGAAGAAATGACCGGAGAAGGGCTTAGTGATGGCTTGGACGCGTTTTGGGCTAATTTTAACACCTTTTGACTCCAAATTGGATTGGGTTTGTTCTAAACTAAAATTGGACTTGTAACCTATAAATACATGATGTAAGGCATAAAATAAAAGGAGATTATATATGTTAGCCTAGATTAAACACTCCTTTAGATTAGAAAATAACCCTAGTTCTTATTAGTTTTGGAGATTGAAGCAACTTGGAGACCATTGAAGATCAAGAGCAAGAAGCAAGAGGGAGCATCAGATTTTATCGACAATGATTCTATTCTCTTCTCTCATCTTACTTTTATCTTTTGATGTCTATTGAGTTGTGGATTCTTGGTTTTAATTCATTAATTATGAACTAACTATTTTTGAGATTTCAATTGAACTTTTATGGCTATGAATTAGTTATTCATTATATTCTAATTATTTATGTTAAAGTGAGTTGTTTATCTTGTCTTGTGCTTATTGCTTAATTATTTGATCAAGAATTACTTTGTTACTCTAGAAGGAATTGGAAGAGGAATTCTAGGTTAGAATCTGGGCATGATATCATGTGACTTAGTTATTTGCACACTTTGAATAATTAGGTTTGTGAATAGAATGGAAATATCTTTTTCGCCACATGTAACATATAAGGAATTGGGATTGGAAGCAGGTTTAATTCAACTGCTTTTGCATAGGAATATAGCAAGATTAATCTGGATTAAATAGAAGTCAATTGATCACTTGGAAGAGGGCTTTTGGCATTTGAGAATTCTCATTAACAATCCGAGAGACATAATAATTGGGATGATTAGATGGCGATTTATAGTTCATAATTGAGGATATTGAAGTCTTAATATTTACCTATCTAAGTCATTCACTCAAGTATTATCTTAGTTATTCGCTTATCTTAGTATAGTACCTTTAAGTGTTTTATTTTGAGTTAATAATTCAGGAAATCACAATTTATCATTGTTTGAATAAAATTGAATTGATATAGTATTAGTAGTTGGGATTTATTAATTAGAATTCCCTGTGGGAACGATACTCAACTTATCACTTTATTACTTGTTGACCGCGTATACTTGCGTGTTGTGTGTAACTAGATTTTACTCAACAATAACGCCTCAAATGGAGCCATGCCAATACTTGCTTGATAATTGTTGTTGTAGGAAAACTCAACCAATGGTAAGAACTTGTCCCAACTTCCCCTGAAGTCAAAGTCACAGAGTCTTAATAGATCCTCCAGAGTTTGAATAGTCCTCTCCGACTGCCCGTCCGTTTAAGGAAGATATGCCGAACTAAATTGCAAATCTGTGACCATAGCTTTTTGCAAACTAACCCAAAATCTTGAAGTGAATCTTGGGTCTCAATCAGAAACTATGGATACTGGCACACCATGCAATCTTATAATCTCGTTTATGTACATATGAGCAAGATGTTCAAGTGTATAAGTTTCTCGTATCGGTAAGAAATGAGCAGACTTGGTCAATCTATCAACAATGACCCAAATCGCATCTATGCCTTGAGAAACCTTGGGAAGACCAGTAACGAAATCCATGGTAATGTGCTCCCACTTCTATTCTGGAATTTTAAGTGGTTGCAACGGACCTTTTGATACTTAATGCTCCGCTTTGACACGTTGACAACTTAAACACCTTGAGATAAACTCCGCGATCTCTCTCTTCATATTGCTCCACCAAAATGTATGTCGAAGATCATGATACATTTTGGTACTCCCAGGATGGATTGCAAACGGTGTGTTCTGCGCTTCCATCATGATTTTATACTTTAAATCAGGGTCATTAGGAACACAAAGTCTAGAGTTGACTCGTAGTATTCCTTCTTCATCGATTCTTGCTTCCAAGATAGCACCTTCTTGCACTTTCTTCCTCATACACATCAGTTCCAGTTCTTTAACTTAAGCAGCTTTAACTTTATCGATTAAAGTTGGTTCTACTCGTATGTTTGCCATCATCACGTGGGTCCCTAGAGTCTTTAACTCTATCTCAATCCTTTACAAGTCATACAAAATGGGCCGTTGTGTTAACAATAACGCACTCGTACCTGCATATGATCTTCTACTCAATGCGTCAGCTACTACGTTCGCTTTTCCAGGATGGTATTTAATAGTATGATCATAATCTTTCAACAGTTCGAGCCAACGTCGTTGCCGAATGATGAGTTCCTTTTGAGTGAAGAAATATTTGAGGCTTTTATGATCCGTATAGATCTCCACTTTCTCCCCATATAGGTAATGCCTCAAAATTTTAAGTGTGAAGACAACAGCTGCCAACTCTAGATCATGAGTAGGATAATTCCTTTCATATTCTTTGAGTTGTCGAGAGGCATAGGCTATGACTTTCGCATGATGCATGAGAATACATCCTAACCCCTTGTCCGAAGCATCACTGTAGATGACAAATCCCTCCGAGCCAGATGGTATTGTCAGAACAGGAGCTGAAATGAGTCTTCTCTTGACTTCTTGAAAACTCTTCTCACATTCCTCGCTCCAACTGAATTTTGTATATTTTTGAGTCAGCTGAGTTAATGGAGTAGCGATTCGAGAAAATCCTTCCACGAATCTCCGATAATAACCAGCTAAACCGAGAGAGCTACGCACTTCGGTCACTGACTAAGGTTGTTCCCAACTTTAAATTGCTTCAATCTTTACCAGGTCAACAGATATTCCGTGATTTGATATCACGTGCCCAAGGAATACTACTTCCTCAAGCCAGAACTCGCATTTCTTCAACTTGGCATATAACTTGTTCTCACGAAGCTTTTGGAGTATCAGCCTCAAGTATTGCTCATGATCTTCACGACTTTTGGAGTAAATGAGGATGTCATCAATAAAGACAACCACAAAATGATCAAAATATTCCTTGAATACTCGGTTCATCATATCCATGAAGGCAGCAGAAGCATTAGTCAATCCAAAAGACTTGACTAGAAATTCATAATGCTTGTATCGAGTTCTGAAAGCAGTCTTTGGAATGTCATCAGTTTTAATCTTCAATTGGTGATATCTGGAACGAAGATCAATCTTTGAAAAGAATTTGGCACCTTGTAACTGGTCAAACAGGTCATCAATGTGAGGCACTAGCGTATATCTTTTTTGATGATGACATGGTTCAACTCCCGATAATCAATACAAAGTCGCATACTCCCATCTTTCTTCTTCACGAATAGAACAGGAGCACCCCAAGGACGAATAAAACTGATGTCTAACAATTCCTGCAGTTGGGTCTTTAACTCTTGAAGTTCAATTGGAGCCATTCGATATGGGGCTTTGGAAATGGGTTTTGTACTGGGTTCAAGGTCAATACAAAATTCAATTTCACGCTCTGGGGTAGGCCAAGAAGTTCTTCAGGGAATACGTCAGGAAATTTATTAACAACAAAAATATCATTCAAAATTGACGTATTTTTGGTTAAATCCGTGACATGAGCTAAGAAAGCTTGACATCCATTTTTCAATAAACGAATAGCTTTATGGCTTGAGATGACAGTGATTGATTTTAATGGTTTGGTTGCTTGAATTCGCATAATAGGTTGGTTAAGAATATGAAAGCTAAAAACCTTACGAAAACAATCAATTTTTGCATGATGAGTAGTTAACCAATCAATCCCTAGAATTATGTCAAACGCAAGTATTTTTAAGGAAATAAGATCAACATGTAATGTGAGGGTACCGATTTGAACCAAACAAGACTTATAAACAGTGGATGTAATGAAGGTTTATCCCAATGGAGTTTCAACAGATAAGTCAAAGTCTAATTTCTCCGGAGTCAAATTTAAACGTTGAGCGTAAGTAGGAGAAATAAAAGAATGGGTAGAACCGGTATCAAATAAGGTATATACCATTAGAGTTTATGATAAACTTACCCGTGATGACCTCGTTGGGTTCCTTGCTTTCTCAGGAGGTCACAACAAAGCGCTCTCCTTGAACTCTTGGTTTTGACTTATGCGGGATGACATTTGGTGTCAATGTTCCAACTGGACTTGGCTTCCTGTCACGACAAAATTTAGCTAGGTGACCTTCTCTTCCATAATTGTAACACGTTTTGGACTGCTACGCACAGTTTGGACTGATGTGTCCCTCCACTACGCATTTGAAACATATGATAGGTGGTCGTTCTCATTCCTTAACAACGGGTGTTGGTGCTGATGTCTTTCCATCATTGTTGAATCTCATCTTCTTGAAATGTCCATTTTTATTATCTTGTCCATGATTACCACTGAAGTGGTTACCATTTCTGGCATGTGGATTCCCTCCACATTTGTTGTCACCGCTTCCATGACTGCTACCACTGGTATTATCATTTTGTCGGCTGCTTTCTCTTGGTTGGGTTGACTCGTTATCGCGCTCCAATAATTGAGCCATATTTACAACATCTGAATACAAACACAGTTTGTGAGAAATTAGATATTGACATATCTCGGGTTTCAAACTTCTTAGAAACATCCGTGTCATTCTCTCCTCATTATCAACCAAATGGGATGCAAACTGGGACAACTCGGCAAACTTAGCTTCGTACTACGACACGGTCATATTGTTCTGCTCCAGCTTGATAAACTCTACCTCCTTCATGTGACGAATACTTTTGGGAAAGTACTTATCGTTGAACAGTTCTTAGAACTTCCCCCAAGACAGCTTCAGTGCAGCAGGTTGAGTACGCTTTACCAATTCCCACCAGTAATTTGCCTCTCCTCGCAACATAAAGGTGGAAAAGGGAACCTTTTGCTCCTCAGAGCATCCCAAGACATCAAATATCTTTGTGATCTACTTTATTCACGTCTCCGCCTTAAGTGGTTTTGGCTCTCCAATAAACTCTGGTGGTCCCAGCTCCTTGAACTGCTTAACGGTGACTGTCTGAGAGTTTTCAGTGTTTTCACCTGCATGAATTGCATAAAGCCTCTGAACATTCCATCGTTCATCATTTGATCAGTGTTGTTGTTTACCTGAGGATTATTGCCTTCCTGATGCACATTATCCTGGGTGTTGATCTGTGGTGACTCAACGGTCTCCTGTGCTCCATTGCTATTCTCAACATTCTCCGATGTCATTTTCAAACACTGCCACAAAACAAGGGTTAATTGACATATCACATATTATCCCTATATTCTGACCGACCATTTAAATAACAAATAAACTTAGGTAGGTCATACTAGCGAAGGAATTACCCGTCTCTCCCCTCCTAGTTCTAGTCTCACATCTCGGATGAGGATCATATCCTAAGCTTTGATACCAACTATGACGCCCCCAAAATAGGTATACATCACCCATTTTGAGTCGTCAAATACATGGTACAGAATACAAATACAAACTTAAATATACAACAAGAACTGTGAGTTTTAATACAAATATTGTCTTCTAGACAGTATTCAAACTCAAAATAAGTCATCAATACATTTATTATCACACTATTTCACAGAATAGTGAGGACTACTAATATAAACATCTGGACCGTTACTCCGTTCCCCGACTAGTCCCAGCTATATTCTCATTTCTTGAAGAGAACAATGAAAGAAAATGGTGAGCTCAACTAGCCCAGTAAGAAATATTATGACTAAGATAATGCAGAATAAATTATCGTTAGTCTTCAACAGTGTTAAACTGATAAAACACAATTAACATCAAGTTTAACTGCAGCAGAACAAGCAATCCATTAGAAGAGTCAAGTAGAGTATAAAATCTACTATCTTCTATGATTTAAAAGATTTTTCATCATTTTTATCGCTGAGACTCAACTTAATAAATAATCCACATCATCTAATCATCCCTGCACTACGGCCAAGGATATTCATTAGTATCACGACCACAAATTATCCGTGCACTACGAGCCAAGGATATTCGTGTTTTCATCAATGGTCATGATCATGCCAACAACTGTCCATCAATGCACTATGGGCCAATGAGGACTTTTACCACATCATTTGTAACATTACGGTCATGATTATACCAAATAATCCCTGGTCATAATCATACCAAGTCCATCTATGCACTACGGCCACAGATGACTTTCAACATAATATAAGCATGAGGATGATGACAATGATATAAGAATTCAATTAAAAGAATGCAAATGATAAATTTTTAAAAATTTATAATTTAATTTATCCAGAATTCAATAATGTCCAAATTGTCAACATGATACTGCTTTGTGGAGTAAAATTCAAGAATAATATTGTATCAAAAATGATTTGGACAGAAAAAAAATTAATTTTTGTCCTGAATAGTACCCCGGGTGAATAGTAAACGAGGGAATAGTATCTCATGAATAGTAACTTCGGGAATTGTAACCCCGTGAATAGTACCCCAGCATAAAAAAGTTAAAAATTATCAAGAATGCTCAAAATAATATTTCTATGAAAAGATACTGGATGAAGCGCAAATATCAAGGATATTCTACTAATTTCATGGAGTATAGAAGCCGAAACGTTAACCAAATGAGTGTAGAATTCAAAATCTGAAACGAAATAATATTACTTAAATACTACAGAGTATGAAAGAAAATATTATTTCAAACGAATATTGAACAAAAATAACATCCCTTACCTTGAAAAGAAGAGTATTCCAACTGGTATAGCGGGGATATTCTTGAAGAAATTTTTTACTATTTTCTACACTCAAAGCTTTCTAAAACTCGAAAGAAATACGATCAATATTATAGATGAAGAATTCTCTGATTCTGGTATGATTTTCAATTCTAACTAAGCATCCTATTTATAGGAGAATGGAAGGATACTGTTTAGAAAAGTTTTCACAATTTTGCATGGTAATATTTTCGGAAGAGAACGCATCATTAATGAGAGAAAAACATTTTAGGACGTCAGTTTTTCAAATTATAATTATAATATTCAATAAAATATAATATATTCTATTTTTCATTAAAAAAACAAAACTTATTATATAATATATATATATATATACTAACACATGTTTTTTTTCTTTTGAAAAACAACTCCCGTGACAAATTATTCAGCTTCCCCCTCCCAAAAGTCTTCCACCCATGGGCCCCACCATGTGTCATCATCACATGTGGGCCCCACCTTCTTTTTAATATATAAATATATACACTGAACAATCTTCTACCGATTATTTTGAAAAATAGGTAAATGAGGGTCTAAATAATAAACAAAACTTACAACAAATATTTCATAAAATCCCTTCAATTTATTCATCATTATTATAATTCACAATATTTAACAACCAGGTCGTTCTCAGGAAAGAGGGGGCTTTCCAATAAGGATTTCTCCCTATTGGCGCTCAATTAGGTGACCAAACCTCTCCTTGATAGAACTTCTAGACATCGTCAATATTGCAAATAATAATATTAATAACTTTGTTGTCTCAATTATTGATTTAATAATATAAAATATTATGCAGATGATACTGTGACAATAATCGAATCAATAATATGATAGATATGATGCAGCAATTACTGTAGCAATAATTGAGTATAACTGAGTGACTTCTCACGTAAGCATCAATAATCAATACCGTGTGCTACTATGCAACCACACGCCGTATTCATCGCATTACTTTTAACATCGGTTATTTCAACAGTTAATGGTAAAACTTTCGCCGTTATTTTCATAAAAAGATATTTTTGTCGTTTTCTCATTCTGACAATAATTACGTTGTGGGGTCCACCAATGATTGTGTCGTCGTACGAATATTCCCTGTTAAAATGAATATTTCCCAACCAATCGAATATTATATAACAACTTGCTTACTTTGCAAAATTCATAAATATTACCCACAATTATAACATTATAACAAATTTAAACCTTAATATTCAAAAATGATATTTATAGAAAAATTCATCTTTATTCATAAAAGTTGGGGTCTTACAATCCTAATCCCTTTCCACCTAACATCTACACAAATAAATTATCCTGATTATCATATAGTATATAAACACAGCAAATAATAGTTTTATATAAGTTATCTTTTATTTTGTTTAACAATGAATTTATTCAATTCATCTCCTTTTAAACTCTACATGAGTTATTTGTATTTTCAACGTTTCCTTCTGTCCTAAAGGTTATAGCCTAAGGTCTATCCCACCTAAGGTTTCTAACCCTAAGCTTTGATATCAACCTGTGGCGCCCCCCAAATTCAGGTACTTAAAACTCGAACTCGGTGCTTCACGATACCATTTCTATGAGCAAAATAATACTAATAATAATAACAATAATATAAATACCAAACTTAATTTACATATTAGAGTCTAAATCCCCAAGTTTCCAACCTTTAATTCATTACATTACATGATAATAATAAATATCATAGTCTTACTAAAATCTAATTATTACATAAGATAGTATAGAACTTATTCTGCAACCTTTCCTTTTCCTTTGTTCCTGGCAGAGCTTTCTGGTTGAACACACTTAGCTGAAAACATTTAAATTAAGCAAGAATGAGTATTTGATTGCCTAGCAAGTAATAGCAATAATAATTATTAGCTGAAGGAAGTAAATGTTTTCTTTGAATAACACTTCTACAACGAATCAATAGTTGTGAAGTAAGCTGAACCAATAATAACAACATATCAAATCTTATATCAATTTTTTTTTAAAACTACGTACTGACTATAAATGGAGAGCAGTCGACAGACTATGAACTTTGTTTTAAATTTTTGATAAGGTTTAAAAGAACTTCATCGGCAAACCGTCATAACTTACAGGCATGGGGGGTGATCAGCCCGTTATGCCCTGTATTGATCAATACTACATGCAAGAACGATATTATCGTTCATCTTATCCGCCTTTGGCGCACAAAAGTTTTCCCAGGTATGGGATATTCATACTTAGTTGGGAATCTGAACCAAAAAAATCTAGTTGGATAAAATATAGTTCTATCTTGTTCAACAATATTTTTAAGTTTGTGTCTAGCCGAATCAAATAGCCTAAACAACTTTTAAGTCAACATATACATACTGGAAACCAATAAGTATGTATCAACATGTGATTAAATACAATGATTATCCAAGTGAGGACACGTGTCTAACCATATTTAGAAATTAACGAACAGAATAAATATCTAGATTATACAATAATATTGTGTTTATAAACAATGATCGAATAATTTAAGAACTTGTATGAATACAAATGTTTGGATACATGATCAATAACAATAGAGTTAATAATCTGGCATAATGATAGTATAATTCTGAAACTTTTTTACTCATGTACATTGCATAAAGTAAATGCAAAGTTAGAATACTTGCCTGAGCTACTGCTTACAATTACGCAACTTAGTTTTATCTTTTATACTGAGACCTATCATTAATAAGATCATTCGTTCGATTAGAATAACATATCATAACATATAGTACTGCTATTTGCAGTCAGAACATAACTTAATCACATTGTCACTTAAGTTTAGCAGTCATTGGATCACAAACAAACACGTATCTAGTCAAACAATCTAAGTCCAGATCAATTTCTGAAATATTTCGGTGTACCAACGGTTTTATCGGGTAAATATCGAGTTTAAAACTCTATTCTGTAGTTCAATATTCATTTAGATAATTTAAATATCAGTCATATTATTTTTTATAGCCTTATAATAATTTTTAATTAAATATTAAAATTTATCATGATTTTTCAAACACTGGAGTCATTTTTAAATGAATTAAGTATTAAATAATTCTATTATCATTAATATTCAAATAATATTAAACTATTAATGAAACTATTGCCAAAATATTAAAGTTATTTTTAATAACTCAAAATATTTTTAAAACATTTTTATTACCCTTAAATGATTTTTAAAACAATTAACTCATTTTAAATAATTACCATTAATATTTAATTATTAATGTATTATTTATCAAATTATTAAAAGTCCTTAATTATAACTTAAAATATTTTTAAAGTATTAATATTACCATTAAATGATTTTTAAAATAATTAAAAATCATTTTTAAATAATTACCATTAATATTTATTTCTTAATGTATTATTTATTAAAATATTAAAAGTCTTTAATTATAAATTAAAATATTTTTAAAACATTTATATCCTTTTTAAATTATTTCTAATTCAATAAAACTATTTTTAATCTATTTATTTAATATAATTATTAAATAAATTAATATTAAATTATCAATGAAATTTACCTTTAAATATTGAAAGTTGTATTTTATAACTTAAAATATTTTTAAACTATTTATTTTCCTTTAAAATGATTTTTTAATATTAAAATCATTTTTAAACTAATTTATTTAATATAATTATTAATTATAATTATTATAATTAATATTAAATAATTAATAAAATTTGCTTTAAAATATTAAAAGTTATATTTTATAACTTAAAATATTATTAAATATCTTATTATCATTTAAAATGATTTTAATATAGTAAAATCATTTTTAATTAATTTATTTAATGCATTTATTTAATAAATTAAATATCAATATTATTTAAATAAATACTAATATTTATGGAAAATATGTCAAATTATTAAAAGTTAATTTTTATAACTTTAAATAATTTTTAAAATAATTTTTGTAATTTTCATAAATTAATTTCTATTTTTAAATGATTTTTGAAAACAAATTAAATAAAATTAAAAAGTTTATCGATATAGCCTTTAGCGACATAAACCGTCGCCTATTGTGTTCTTGAGAAACCCAGATCTTCAAAGTCAGTAGACAAAGGGTACTACTTTGACCAAGCGTTAAACCTAGATCTTGATGTTTCTAGACATGATTTTTGGTCAGATCTTGTAATACTAATGCAACACTACAAGATCCAACAACAAACATGACCAAACAGCATCACACTAAGGATATCGAAGCATGCAAAGTGGCTGTCAGAGTTGTTCTTCATTTCTAGGTTACCCTAATTGACTATTTAGAAAACCCTAATTCTTGCGTTATAAACCCGAATGCCCATTTTGGGGGAAACCCTAATTATTATTTAAAATTTTTAAGTAGGAAATATTAATCCTAATTAGCAAGCTTGAATTATGATTGGAAAATTTTAATATAATTAGAGAGTCCTAATTATAATTTAGAAATATTAATTTTTCATTTTTAAAACCCTAATTGGAAATCTTAGAAATTTTAATTTGCAAAAACTTAAGGGTTAAACCCTAAACCTTAAGGGTTAAACCCTAAGGGTTTGGGCAATTGTCAAATATGCCATTAAAATTAAAATCCAAATGACCATTATGCTCTTTTATATTTTTTATTAGTTGTAGTGTGAATCTTGCCATGATCTTGAGTTGGTGACCAACTCTACCTACCCCATGTGTCTTATATCTTCCAAGATCAGATTATATTGCCACCTTGCAAACATTAGATACATGAATCATAATAAAAGATCTAAAGTAAGTAAAGTTACTTTTCTAAGCAACCCAACCAAGACCTTCTCCCTCTTAATATTTCGAAATCTAGAGAGAGAGAGAAACAAAGCTAAGAACACTTCATGGCTTGCCAAGATCAGATTCAATGATCAGAAATCAAAGATCAAAGTTTTAAAGGTATAAAACCCTAAACATAGAAATCTATGTGATTCATGTTAATCTTTGTGTCTAGATGTTTAAAGTTGTGTAATATGATGTCATTTAATGATCTGGGTTGTTAAATCAAGGATCCATAACATTAAAGTGCTCGAAAATCAAGTTTTTAAGAATCTGGAAAAGTTTAAAAATATGGCCTGACAGCCATATGATAGACCTCATAGATCTTTACCTGTTTATAGTTTTGGTTGTTTAAATGTTTGAACTTGTAGTATGTTGTAAAGGCTTTGATCTGGAACTTGAATCAAGTCCAGATCATGTGTAGATTGAAAGTAATAAGCAGTCAAACTTCGTTGACCGGCCACGATTGACTGTTTCTGGGTAACGCAGATTACCCAGAAAAGTCTGCCAGTGATGTTAATGACCCTAGATCTTGCTGTGTTTAAAGAGTTTGGCGAAGTTATTGTTTTGTTCTCGTAGCCTGACATGAGAACTACACATCTACACTTTTATATTACTCAGATCATGACCAGGATGAAAATTAATCGTGGTCAAACAACCGTTGACCAACTTGCCAGATGAAGTTTCTGGGTAACCCAGAATCTTCAAGAACCATCTAATATTTATAATATTTATCTAATATTTATATTCTAAAAATATTAAATATTTATGAAATATACTCTAAATAATTAAAAACTATTTTTCGGACTTTAAAATAATTTTTATTAATTTATTATGTATTTTTAATAATTAAAAACCATTTTTATCAATTTATTAGTTAAAATAATTATTTTTCTAAGAAACTGTCGCTAAAGGGTGCCTATAGCGATATAACTGTCGCTATACGTGTTCTTGGTGTTCTTGAGTCCCAACCCAAAAACTCATAATAGTTTGCAAGGTAGGTGGTTTAACCACCCATAAATTCATGCTCGATAATTTTTCTGCTTTGTCTAAAGTGTTAGTATCGTAGTATTTATGTAATACTACAATTCAAATCAAATTTCATGGCCAAAATATAAAAAATCAAAGAGATCTTGACCCTCAAAAACCTTGTCAGAGGCAGTTCTTCATTTTTGGGTTTTCCATAAATGAAGAACAGACCAAGTGACTAAATTTCAATCCTTGTAACATGCATCCTGAGCTTGATATGTGTGATATGAATGTTCAAATTTGTAGTAGAGATGTCAGTAAACAACTCTATAGCATCAGATCAGTTTAACAACATCATCAAAGGAAGATTTAGGCCGGTCAAAGTGCAGGCCAGGAACTGTTCTTGAACATTTCTGGGTTTTCCAGAAATGTTCTTGAGCAGTTTGGTCAACGGTTGTTTGACCACGAATTTCTAAGATTTTGTACACGATCTGCTTGTTTTAAGAGCTTGTATATGTATCTTACACAACAGGCTACAAAGATCAAACAAGAACATGGACTAAACACTAACATACTGCAAGATCTGAGGCTCAGAAAAAGTTATCAGGAAGTTCTTGGAAATCTGGGTTGCCTAGAATTTAATTTTTGTGAACGGTCAATGATGTTTGACTGATCATAACATGAAATCTAGACATGATCCAACCCTGATTCAAGTTACAGAAGAAAGACCACATGGCATACTACAGATCCATAACATAAAACACACATAACACTTAACACCAACTGATCTAGAGGCCCTGACATTTGCTTGTCAGACCAAAATTTTCAATTTTTCCAGATTTCTTAAAATGATATTTCGAGCACTTTGATGTTATGGATCTAAGTTATAACAACCCAGATCACTCAAAGACACTTTAATACACAACTTTAAACAACCAATTACAACTTTCAAATAAGATCACATGATTTTCTAAAAATTTAGGATTTTATACCTTTTTGAGCCTTGATCTAGAATCTGATCATTGATGTTTGTTCTTAGAGAGCTAACACATGATCTTAGCTTAACATTTTACACACTCTCACTCTACATTCCAGAAATTTTAGAGAGAGAAGGCTTTGGTAAAAATGAGAAGTCAAGTGAGACTTTTCTCTTTCTTTAATCTATATAAGATTTGATTCAATATATTTTGGCTGATATGTTGGCTGATATAATTGATATAAGTCACATGCTAGAACTAGGTTTGGTGAACAACTCACCTTAGGTCTAGATCTACAAGCAACATAATAAATAATGCACAAAGGGCATTTTGATCTTTTTGTCCAGCATTTTAATGGAAAATTGGTCTTTGATCCAACCCTTAGGGTTTAACTCTTAGGGTTTGACCCTAAGGGTTTAACCCTTAGGGTTAAAACCTAAGGTTTCAAAATTTTAAATTTCAAATTTAGGTTTTCAAAATAGAAAAATTAAAATTTCTAAATTATAATTAGGATTCTATAATTATATTAAGATTTCCTAATCATGAAATTCAATCTTGCTAATTAGGATTATTATTTCCTAATTAAAATTGTTAATTTAGCAATTAGGGTCAAAATTGTACATTAGGGTTTATAACCCAAAAATTAGGGTTTTAAATAGAAAAATAATCTTTCTAATTTAGAAATTAGGTTTCCTAATTATATTAGGCTTTTCTAATTATTTATAACTTGAAAATTAGGATTAATGTTTCCTAATTAACATTTAAATTATTAAATTAACAATTAGGGTTTCTAATCTAGAAATTAGGGTTTTCTAAATCAATTAAGTTATTATTAATAATGTTTAAACCTTATACTAGTATTTGTATTCCCAAACTAGGGTTTCAACTTCCGAATTAGGGTTTTGAATTCCCGAAACTAAAATTAGGGTTTCCAGAACCGGTTTTAGGGTTTCTTGCAAATCGTAAGAATTTTCTAACTGAACGTTGACGTTCTTAATATAATATTAGGGTTTGCCACTAATATAGATTATCTGGTCAACCCTTGACCCTTAACCACATATTGTACACATATATAACCATATACACATAACATATTCACGTATATCCTTAATCCTGAATAATTCACCACAAAAATTTAAAATTTCACAAAATTCCTTCTCGGAAATCTCAAATCCATTCACTTATTTTATGTTTAGGTTTATTATTTACCCTTAATTCAATATTTTACAATTTTATAAATATTCAAATTCTCGGGTTGTCACATTCTCCCATTCTTCTAAAAATTTTGTCCCCGAAATTTACCTTACACCATACAACATTCATACACAGCATCACATGCTACCTAATACATTCCTCACAAGAGTATAAAAAAAAATTAATTGTGTTGAGGGGTTGTATAGACTATTGTCTGTCATTTTCGCAAAGGTTTTATGGAAATTCATCCGCAAGATGAGCAAAACAGAAGAAGATCAGCTGCACCAAAGAAGATGTCTTCCAGACTCGAAGCAGAATGTAAAGAGGACCACACCAAGCTGCTAAGTACAAAATATGATCAAGCTAAAAGACATCTTAGCAGCTCAACACCAACAACAACAAGAAGAAGAAGAAGAAGCCAGGGCCTGAGGGGTCCTTGTCCGGAGGGACTAAATGAAGTTCCAAGCCTACTGGGCTTGAAGAGTTCCTAAAGAACTAGGGAAGTTCCAAGGCTGTTGGCCTTGAAGAGTTCTTCGTGAACTGAAGTCCCAAGGCTGCTGGCCTTGAAGGAATCTTAGTGATTCAGGGTGCTGCCCTTCCTTAGTGGAAATCTTGCTAGTTGAAAGTAGAAGAGTGGATTAGGAGCTTGAGTCTCTGAACCACTTAAAACCCCTTGTGTCTTTTACTTTATGTCATTTATATTATGTACATTAACTGCTTTAACTGCTATGTATGGTTTAACTGCTTACAACCGAACTAACTCTACGAACAATGTATGAATGATTATGAATATATCAATGAAGGGGATCTTTTACTTATTCCGCTGTGCTTGAAAAGATTCTTATGTTTGTCATATGCTAAATTATTAGCAATACAAAATAAACCAGAAAAGTATTTGAAACGAAAAAGGATCTACTCAACCCCCCCCCCCCCCCTTTTAGATCTATTGTGCCTACTAGGAACTAACAATTGGTATAAAAGCAGGTTCTCATGCTAATCGCTTTGAGTCTGATCCTAGGCAAAAACATTGTTCTAAACTTAGTTTAGTAGTAAGTCGATTGTTATATGCAGATGAGCTCACACGTTGGAAATATTGTGAACAGGTAAATGTGTATATACACCTGAAGCTTCTCAGATTGGTCCATGTTCTTGATTGCCATATCAACAAGACCAACCCCTGCCCACAGTCAATCTTTTAGTCTGAAGACCAGGCTAAAAAGCTCAAAAGACATCAACAGAAAAGAGTGAAACATCCTCCAGCCTAAAAAGATGAAAAGGCCATACATGCTAAGAAATGATTATTCAAAGAAGAAATAAGAACTTCTCAAACATGTATCTGACCAACCAGTAGCTGGATGTAAACCCTGTGAACTCAAGGATGTCAAAGAACAACAGATGCTGAGATTTTCTTAGCTTGCATCTTCAAGACCATGGCTGATTGATTGAAGGTCAAGAGGAGCAACAAGCTTTCAGGAGCAAATGAGAAACTATGCACATCAATGCCTAACTTCAGTATGTCTAAGTTAAATGACTGTTAAGAAACTGACAGTAGAAAGGTACGATTCCTCACTAATATAAATGTATACATCATGTTACACCTCCTTATGCACTATAACAGTATCCTGTCAAGAAATCATAATCTACCTAAAAAGGTGAAGAGAGAAAGTACACTGAGGTTGGAAACTCAAATGATTACAAACTTTCTCTCCAAGTTTTAGGTTGAAGATGACATCTTGAAAGAAATCTGAAATAGGTCATAAGCATATCAAAGGTTAAATCAATTTTATATGGAGTAATCTTTGTTGATGGGTTAGTATGTATGTACAAATCTATGTTCTAAGTGTTTGATAACATTCAAAATATGATCAGTTCTACAAGAGTATCTTGAGGATTCGCAAAAACTGATCACCTCTATGAATCAACCAGATACGCATAAGTAATAGTGTTGACTTTCACTCTGTGAACATTTAAACTCTGTGAACATAACCAAGAAAATGATGAAACCATCAAATGAAAAGAGTGTTTTATTAAAATGGCAAATCTTACACACTCATCATCATGCATCTCAAAATGTAATATCCAAATTAGCTGCATGCATGAATTTGATTGTTGGTGATCAATATGATGTTAATTCTAATATATGAGGAATAAGGTTTTTGAAACTAACCTGGCAAGACCCATTTAACTATGGGTACCAAAATAGAAATATATCTAACCTATAGGTACTTGGTCTATCTGACCACACTAAGGAATGATGAAGCAAAAGACTTCAGTTAAAGAAAGATTCAACCAGCAGAAGGCTTAAGACTGTTCAGAAATGATTCTGATAAAATTCCTATATGTCAAAGCCTGCCCTTGAAGACCGGCTGAGCTAATCCAAATGAAACTCACTTGGCTGTTGATACTTATATGGAAGCAGGACATTCAACCAAAGATGGAAAGGGTCTTATATGCTCAATCATGCAAAGCATGTCATATGAAGAGAATCCTCAAGAAAGTTCATGACAGAGGATCATCGAGCATCAATCATGAGGAACTCATTATGGAAGCAAAACTCAGCAAGCACAAGTTGTCAAAGAAGACTACGTTCGTAAGGTTTTCAAATGATCGTAGAGTGATCAGTCCTGAAAATATCCATGCATACGATACAAGGAGATTTAAGTGATAATGGTGATTCCAGTTCAGAAGGAAATATGCAAGGCTGCCTTCTAATGCACCTGAAGAAAAGGAGATCACACTCATCGAAAAGACAAAGATCAACCATGGGGAGCGGTGATGATCATTAAGGAACAACAAAGACCGAGATATTCTATGAAAAAATATACCATTTCTGAGAGTCCCAAAACTTTGTGGTTGATGAACCAAATGAAGATCCATAGTCAGTAGGAACGTCTTAAAACATACTATTGATAACCTATCAGCCACCCAACTCAAAATCGTGGAGTGCCTACAATCAAACATCTGATCGTAGTGTAAGGGTAAGAGGACACCACGATTATAGCAAATGCGATTATCTAAAGTTGGTATAAGACCTCCCCACCAGAAAAGGTCAAATGAGATATCAGTGAAAATCACTTCTAAAGTATTTCATCTGGAAAGCGCCTCAGGGACAAACCTGACCCTAAGCTCACTCTAAGAGGTTGGCCCTTCCTGAGCTACCTTAACCCAGAAGGATTGCTTGATCAAGTTCATCTCAAGGACCAAGACAGTCAACGATCGTAAAGTAGAGTTTGAAGAGAACTCAACGATCATGATGCAAACTCAACGATCGTAGTGCAACCTCAGCGATCGTAGAAGCAGACTCGATGATTGTAGTCTTACCAAAGGATACTCTAGCTCATGAAGAGCTTGAAAGAACGGAACAATTGCTAAACCATTCATATTAAGAGGAGATAAGTTCGAATACAGTTTGGAAAGATATCATGCAAACGCACCTTAGAACTTAAGTGTCCGAACTGGTATGGGATACAACAGTGGTCAAGCTATATAGTTTCAAGATGAGGATTAATGTCAAAACCATCCACTACAACATCTCTCTAAAGATGATCGTTGAGTCAACAAAGTAGATCGTAGAGTTCATATCCGCTTCACCGAGCTACTCTACAAACCAAAGAGGTCAACGGTCAATCCACGTCAATTAAACGTCTACTCTCCTAAAATAAATATCTACTGAAAAGTTTATGGGAAGTTACAACTCATTACTGGGCATCGTGTAACCAATGGTTGGTTGACACATAACTGCTTGTGCAGAGCCAGAGGAAACTGCCATAAAGATAAATTCAAAATCTGCAAACAGTTATCAGAAACTATCAAAACTCTCTCCCTCCCATTTTTAAACCCTAGAATCCTCCTCGAAGCCAAAACCCATTAACCCTCCAGAGCCTTGACCAAATCACATTCAACTATCCCTCTTAAGACTCCCTAAATCACATACACATATACCTTGAACTCTTCAAATGGCAAAATGGCGAGTTATAACCGGAATCCAACTCGGCTTCAAAAAGTTCAAAAGATCAGAAACGAAGTTCAAGGACATCCTTGAGCTCGTAAAGAAGGCTGGGTTCTCTGAGTGCTTGGAGGCCGACACTCCAGTCTATACAGAGCTAGTGAAGCAGTTCTACTCAAATGCTTCAATAGATTAAGGGCTTCTAACCACGAAGGTGAAAGGATTATGTCTGAAAATAAGAGCATCAGACATCAATCAATGTCTAGGGCTTCCCAACCAAGGTCTGATAAACCTGGATGAAGTCGACATTGTAGAAGGCAAAAGGCTAATGCGATACCAAAGAAACCCTAGTCTGAAGGACATGAAGAAAAAGGAGTTTCCAGAGGAATTTGAGTTCATTGCTGAGATATTGGGCAAATGTATACTATGCAAGGATACTGCACATGACATTGTGCTTGATCAGCAATTGAAAATCATGTCTGCTATAGTTCTAAAGAAGAGAATCAACCTTGGAGTTATCCTGTTTGATCAGATCTCCAAATGGGTAGAAAAGGCTGAGTTGAAGGAGTCTACAGAAAACCCCTGACAAAGGTGTTTCATGGAAGATTGTTGAGTATAGTGTTAAAGAAGAAACTGGGAAGCAAAATCAAGAAGGATGAAGGAGAGCCTTTAAATGTTCACAAAGTAATGTCTCCACAACTGTTTGTGAACTGAAAGAAGAACCCAAAGGAAAACAGGAGGTTAACAATAACAGGGAGTAGCAGAAAGAACTCTGCGAAAAAAGAGGAAGGCAAAAGAGGTGGAAAGCTCT
Source organism: Panax ginseng (assembly GCA_020205605.1). Lineage (NCBI taxonomy): Eukaryota > Viridiplantae > Streptophyta > Magnoliopsida > Apiales > Araliaceae > Panax > Panax ginseng. The sequence goes on from CM035140.1 coordinate 93,358,732, forward strand.
GAGTCTAGTGACTCTGCACCAGAAGCAACAATACCAACAAGGAAGAAATCCAAGGGCATGAAGAAAACTGAGTCCTTGACAAGAAGTCTCTCCACAGAAGACAAGGATGAAGATGAAAAGGTCTCAACTGCAGAGACCACAAAGAGGAGAAGTAACAGATTACTTCAAGGGCCATCCAGAAAGAAAGCTAAGGTGGTATATAGACCAGTCCCAGTTTCCCAAGAAAGTACATCTGATAGAGAAGAGGGCGTAGAGTCAGAAGAAGAAAAAGGAACGGATGATGTCAACACTGAGTCCCCAAAGAACAAATCCAGCGATGAAGGTGGAACCAGATTCATGGAAGATAATGAAGATTCTAATGATGAAGAAGAATGCATAAGTCCTGTGGCTAACTCTCAGAGTATTCACTCTAAAAATAAAGAAAGGCTGCAAGATGACAAAGTTGCATCTCCCACTGTAACTACTCCTGCAAGCCCACATGATGGCTCAAAAGATGATGAGTCCGAAGAAGAAGGACCTGCCCCTGACAAGACTGAACCTCATGAAAGTTCATCTGATCCAAAGGCCTCAGAGTCTGAAGAGGAAGAAGAGTCTGACTCTCCCATAGCTAAACCCCCAAGGAGAAGGAAGAGCTACAGATTAATTGCTCAATTTGCCTCCAAGAAGAGAAGTGATCACTCCACTGCAGTCATTGAAGTAAGTGATGATGAATCCAAGGAAGACATTGTTGAAGAAGAGTCTGGTAATGAAGATCAACAAGAAGGATTTAATGATGAATCTGATCAGAATGCTTCAGGCTCCGAAAGAGAAAAAATGGAGAAAGATTCTGATTCTGCACATCAGGAATCAGAGGAACCAGAAGACTATCTTGTCCTCTCTCCAATAAGAATCAGTAGAAGAATAGTGGTAGAAGTTTTTGATGAACCAGAAGAACTCCTAGCAGAAAGATGGGTAAAATATGGCAATGAACAGCTCAAGGTTGTAAGGATGACTGCACATGATGTGTTCAAAAACTGGAACAACATGGAGCTAGACTGCACGACTATCCTCTATAATCCTGATGATCTGCTGATGAGATGGTTCTTCCAATGGATGCCTTGGCTAAAGGAACATACTGAAAGAGATGGAAGTTACTTCACCTAGTGCTACTCTCAGTTTCCAAACATGGAGCTGATGGCACAGAACTTCCCAAGGGTGAAGAGATTTGCAACAATGATGATCAAAGACCAGCCCCACTACAAAGTCTACAGACATGTTGGCAACCACTATATTCCATTTGATCATAGAGTGGACTCTGTAGGCAGAAGGATTATGGCCAAGGAGATAATCGTAGAGTTTGTTCACTCTACCACTGATGGCATTCAAATCCAAAATGTGAAGCCTCCATCTGCTCAAACACTGTTGACCGACGTTCCTTCATCCTCCAATGGAGATTGGTACTCAACGATTGTTCAAATTCTTAAAGGTTTAGAAAATCTGTCCAATGATGAAAATCGTAGAGTTCAATCTGATGCTCAACAAGAGGCTGCCCAACCAGATGACCAAATTCCTATGGAGCAGGAGCTGTTGAAGAATTCTGATGAGTTGATCAAGAAGATATCTCTAATCAATGAAGAGTCAAAGATGGTGATGACAGCAGCAGGAGATAATCCAGTTCAGAACAGACTTCAAGCTATTATGGCTGATGTATCTCTCAAAATCAAAGAGAGAGATCACATGATTGAGCAACTCCAAGTCCTCTCTGACAAGATTGACAACATGAATTAGTCTTTCTCAGTGCAACTCGAGCTAAGCCAACAAGAACTCAAGTTTGAAGTCGTTAACTCCTCTTACCTGATGGAGCAGCTTATGTCCAACATGGAGCAGCTCTCCCAAGTGATTAATGACAAAAAGGGGGAGAAAAGAGGCATGGAAAGAGGCAAAGTAAGAGGCACTCAAGAAAGGGCAAGGAGGGCAGAATGAAACAAGAGAAGAAGAAAAAGAAGAAGACAAAGAAGATAGAAGAAGAAGAAGAAGCCGGGTCATCATCTGAAGGGGAGCCAAAGGATGATGAGCCTGTATTTGTAAAGGCTGGGGGGAGCCAAAAGAAGAAGAAATGAAGTCCACATCCTAGGGGGAGCAAGAGCAAAGAAATCAAATAGATGAATAGCTGATCAACAGACATCTTGGAAGCATACATGAAACCAAAGAGGTACATATCGAACTAATTAGGTATGTTCTGGATCCAGGATGTAAAATGTCATAGTGTAATAAATTCCATATTCTTATAAATGACATTCATGATTATCTATTTTAGAAATACAGTTGCTCAGTATATATAAGATTCATTCATAACATGCATATGCACTTATTGTTTTTGTCATAATCAAATAGGAGGAGATTGTCAAGAATAAGCATTTGAATGATATTCCTATTTACATATGATTTGATTATTATATATATATATATGAATGAATATGAAAGTATGCTTGCATTAAGAAAAGTTGTAAAGTCTTTTGATAGATAATAGAAACATATGTACAAGGACTTAGAATGAATTGATCATATGTGTTAGGTTGATCCTACATAAGCAAAACAGCTTTGAAAAGTCCTTAAAAAGAAATGATGTACAAGGACTATAAATATAGAAATATCAAGCATGTTAGGTTAATCTTATGATGTAATAGATAGGCTTGTCTGATCGTCGAGCATTGTACCAGAAATCGTAGTCTGCTAGGAGAGTCAAGGAAAACTCGAGAGCTATTGAGGCAGAATCGTAGGCTGCAAGATAGTAGATCTCGGAGTTCATAGACTGCCAGGAGAGACGAGGAAGGATCATAGTGTGTCGAGGAGAACTTCCTCAGGGTCGTAGTCTACTGAGGAAGTCATGTTCAGAATCGTAGAGACAGCCTGCCTACGAGCCGACCGAGCATCTACCAAAGCCAAGTCAAGAATCGTTGACTATACTCAGAGTCGTAGAGTCTACTGATTACATGCAGAGATCGTAGTCGAGCAAGATCAGATGAAGACAACGAGCACAAAGTCAGAAATCGTAAAGTGTCAAGATCTGATCTCGGAGTCGTAGTGTCTGCACAGCCGAAGCTGAATCATAAAGTGCATAACTAAGACATCAACAAATGTGCTCACAACGCCAAGGCTGAATCATAGAGCAAACACGATTCTCAGCAAATGAGCACTCCCAAAATATCCAAAGGAATGAAGCCTCTGGTTGGCACTGCAAAGATACATCCCACCTGAAGGAAACCAGAAAGCACTCAACGAATGGCATGCAAGCCAACAGAAGATCTAAGCATCAACCCAATTGTTGGGTAAAATCTATATACGCACAACACGCAAGTATACGTGGTCAACAAGTAATAAAGTGATGGGTAGAGTATCGTTCCCACAGAGAATTATTTAACAAAAATCACTAAGTACTAACCCGTAACCAACTCAATCTTATTTAAACGAATGAATTTCAAATTATATAAATTAAACTACTATTAAATTCCACTAGTTAAATTAAGATAACGGAGATTCAAGATCACAACTTCACTTATTGCTTCATTTAAGTTAACACACTTCTCATCAATTATTCTTTATCCTGAATTGTTAATCAAGAACACTAAAGCAGATAAAACCACCTCTCGATACATAATACCCATATTAACGTCAATCCACAATTAAGATAGAAATCCGTTAAACACCTTAATCAACTAACCCACTATATCTCTATGTGAATTACAATTGAAGAAGGTTGAAGAATAAGTTCTCTATCCGATTACATGCGATGTTAAGCATATCTCTACCTTAACAATAATCAAAAATTTGCTATTGACAAAATTCATGACACATGCTATCATGATAAGATATAAATCAATACTTCATCTCTCGAGTTCATATAGATTATCACGGTAATTGATGGCCAATCAATTAAATAATTAAGTCCAAATCACAATAGACAATCCTCACAATAAAACATAATAATTGATAGCGAAGCATATTAAAATAAACTACACAATAAGATCCATTGTAATCTCAAACAAAGAATTAGTTCATTGAATTAAAACTAAGAATCCACACTTGAAATAACATTAAAAGATAAAAATAAGAGTAGAGTAAAGAATAAATATGTTGTCAGCAAATCTCCATCTTCCTCAAGCTCCTGCTCTTGATCTTCAATGGTCTTCAAGTTGCTTCAATCTCCAAATCTAATTAGAACTAGTGTTTTGATCTAATTTACACTAATCTAATCTAATTGAATCATCTATCTAGTCTCTAATCTCCCCTAATCCTTGTGATTCTACTCCTTTTATAAGTCTCTTCATATGTCTTTAAGTCCTCTTGAAAGTTCTCTTGGAAGTCCTTGTGTCAATCGGATTGAAACAATCCTTTCCGGACTCAAATTGGACCAAAATTCGCATTTTTCGCGCATTTTCTAGGCTACCCCACTTCGACGAAGGGGTCTATGCTTGTTTTAGTTCACCTTTGCCGTGGCTAGAACTGTAATCTTGTGACTTGCATGCCCACCCCGGCGGCGGTTTTATGAAGGAAAATGTTCTACTCTGACGCCGTTTGGGAAATTGGCCATAACTTTTGATCCGGGTAGAGTTACGAGGCCTGCCACCTATTAAATCTAAGATATCGACGATCTCTACAACTTTCATTCTTTGAGAATTGAGAAATAATGAACGGATGAAGGTCGAAATTGGGCTGGAAGTTACTTCTATGCAAATAGTCACCCAAAACAACGACGTTCGACGTCCGTTGGTACAAAGATTATAACTCTTGCATCCGAACTCCGATTGAAATGATTCAAGATGTTCTGGAAAGCTAAGAAGAAGTTATACAATGTAATCCAAGTTCTAAGCCAAGAACATGAAATTCCAAATGATGTCCAGATTTGCTTTTCTTTGCGATTTCATACCAATTCTTTGCGATTTCATCTCCTAAGCATATAATCTACAAAACAAACACAAAATGCATGAAAAGTAACTAAGAAACATGAGATTAAGCAACTAATTCAAGTAACAAATACTGAATAAGTAGGTATAAAACCTACTTATCAAATACCCCCAAACTTAAACCTTTGCTTGTCCTCAAGCAAAAACACAAAACAATAATGCAATGCAACTAATCTACATGCCTACGAATCTAGCAGTAATGACAGAAACAAGTCTATTCAACCAGCCTTAGAGAAATCAAGTAAACATGATAATACATCATATCAAAACAAATCAATAATTTCCTAGTCAATCATCACATCTTAAACTATTATTACTAATATAGTGTGTGTGTGTGTGTGTGTGTGCTCCACAACAATGTTAATTGATATAAAATCAAATTTAACACATAACAAGTCTCTCCGAAGGCATCATACGGTGTAAACTCAATAAATCCAAAAACAAGCTAGAACCAACTAAAATCAAACAATTACCAATATCGAGGGTCAACATGGGATACTTATGCTTTATTTTTCATCTACGGGGGCTTTTTGCTCTTATTTTCCGTTTTATTCATATATTTTTTTGGTTGATGGATAGTGAGTGCGTTTTACGCTCCATCTCACGCCTGTGTTTATGAGGAGTGACGCTTCTTCTCAACCCACCACACGACTCAATTTATTCAACTCAATATCTTTTTTTCTTTTTCTTTTTCTTTTTTCTTTTTTTTTTTAGCTTATATACCCCAAATATTCCCCCAAACTTAGGTTCTTGTGTAACTTTAGCCATCACTATTTGTTCTTGTCATTCAAACTAGCATTATCCTTTAGAGTACCATTAATTATGTATCAATTTAAACTCAATCAATCAACAAGTTGTTCTTACTGTGATATCCTTATTATACTAGTTTCAAACAGAAAAAGACTCAATTCATAACAAGAAATTACATCAAAGCTCAAATGGTCAGTACTATACTTGTCTACCCAATTCCAATCTCATCATTGGCCAAAACAAACTGTAAACTATCTAACAACTGGATTCATGCAAATGAACATAGCAACTAACTAATAATTTTTTTTGAATTTTTGATTTTTTTTTAAGTTATAAATACAAACTATTATGCAACTACTCTACTATGCAAACTATTATGCAATTACACTACATGAATGCAAACATAAATAAACCTAAATTATTTAACTCCCCCAAACTTAACAATTACAATGTCCTCATTGTAAAATAAAGCATGAAGTGGACGAGGACTTCCCTGTAATCATTTAAGCTTGTGATGATGGTGGCGACGATCATTTTCCTATCCATTGAACCTCCAATACCTGCAATGAAGAGAGAGACAACATAGATTAGAATAACACTTAGATTCCTATCTACTAAATAAATTAGGAAAGCATATAAATAAATAAATAAAAAAAATTCCTGGGTTGCCTCCCAGTTAGCGCTTGAATTATAGTCTTTTAGCCTTACTTTGTCTGGTCAACGCTATCCAATTCCTCTTCGGTAATTGAGGAACCCTCCATCCATCGGAAATAATGTAGCTTTTGGTAGGTTCCCAATTGTGATAGCCATCGCTAACAAGTCACCTAGCATGCTCTGATTTGGTATGATCTCAATCAAGAACGTCCCACAGCTAGGTGTTTTCTCCATTATGTATGTGATCACTTTTGGGCATGGAAGTTTGTCACACACAATGGGCTCTTCGTCTATCTTCTCTTTCTCATCCCACCATGGATTCAAAATTGTACTCGCTCTTATGTCATCAAGAGCTTCGTCGACGACATGACTACCAAGTGGGCATGATTTTGCAAATCTGACTGACTCTTTGATCGTTGGTGAAGACCCATTTAGATCTTTGTGGACCTCTATTTTATTATCCCCAATTGTCTCCACACTTTCGATATCTTGTGGCTCATCCAGTTGTAGATTTGGCTCGTGCACTTCATCAATCTTGGAATTCTCATCATAACACCAATTGTTTCGAGGAAGGTTGCTTACGGCTTTGGCCAATTGATTTATCTTATTTTGAAGATTTTGAATTGACCTCGCTTGATTACTCCTCTTCTCCTCATTTGCTGCTACGAACTTGGAAAACAATTCCTCCATCCTTGAATTATCTGTCTCTTGTGACACTGGAGGTGGAAATAAAAATTCTGGTGTGTATGATGGATTTAGAGTGTAATGTTGGTCATCATAATTATAGCTCCATAAAAAATTCGGGTGATACCCCCAATCTTGGTGATAGTTAGGATCAACATAGTTATTGAAGTAGTCACCACTATATTGTACCGGTTCAAAACTGGCGGTGCATTGATGACTTTGATGGTTGCCAGCACAATAGTCACACATAACTGCCATCATTCGCCTCTGTTGGGCTGCGATAACCTCAAACGTCTTCGAAGTTGCCTCAATTTGTATTGGCTCTATAGAAGATGTATTAAGTCCATCAATCCCTATTTCCCTTGGTTGAGTCATGTTCGTGTATGGCCATTGATATGCAAAGTCATCCATGGTATATGAAAAGAAAGAAAAATAGGAAGAGAATTAAATAAAAAGTTAAAAAAAATATTTAAATTAAGACTAATTTGATTGAAGCTAATATTGGCAAAAATATATTAACTAATTCCCGGCAACGGCGCCAAAAACTTGTTGGGTAAAATCTATATACGCACAACACGCAAGTATACGTGGTCAACAAGTAATAAAGTGATGAGTAGAGTATCGTTCCCACAGAGAATTATTTAACAAAAATCACCAAGTACTAACCCGTAACCAACTCAATCTTATTTAAACGAATGAATTTCAAATTATATAAATTAAACTACTATTAAATTCCACTAGTTAAATTAAGATAACGGAGATTCAAGATCACAACTTCACTTATTGCTTCAGTTAAGTTAACACACTTCTCATCAATTATTCTCTATCCTGAATTGTTAATCAAGAATACTAAAGCAGATAAAACCACCTCTCGATACATAATACCCATATTAACGTCAATCCACAATTAAGATAGAAATCCGTTAAACACCTTAATCAACTAACCCACTATATCTCTATGTGAATTACAATTGAAGAAGGTTGAAGAATAAGTTCTCTATCCGATTACATGTGATGTTAAGCATATCTCTACCTTAACAATAATCAAAAATCTGTTATTGACAAAATTCATGACACATGCTATCATGATAAGATCTAAATCAATACTTCATCTCTCGAGTTCATATAGATTATCACGGTAATTGATGGCCAATCAATTAAACAATTAAGTCCAAATCACAATAGACAATCCTCACAATAAAACATAATAATTGATAGCGAAGCATATTAAAATAAACTACACAATAAGATCCATTGTAATCTCAAACAAAGAATTAGTTCATTGAATTAAAACTAAGAATCCACACTTGAAATAACATTAAAAGATAAAAATAAGAGTAGAGTAAAGAATAAATATGTTGTCAGCAAATCTCCATCTTCCTCAAGCTCCTGGTCTTGATCTTCAATGGTCTTCAAGTTGCTTCAATCTCCAAATCTAATTAGAACTAGTGTTTTGATCTAATTTACTCTAATCTAATCTAATTGAATCCTCTATCTAGTCTCTAATCTCCCCTAATCCTTGTGATTCTCCTCCTTTTATAAGTCTCCTCATATGTCTTTAAGTCCTCTTGGAAGTCCTTGTGTCAATCGGATTGAAACAATCCTTTCCGAACTCATATTGGACCAAAATTCGCATTTTTCGCGCATTTTCTGGGCTACCCCCGCCCCGGCGGGCTAGGGGCCTGTCTTGTGACTTCCATGCCCACCCCGGCGGCGGTTTTGTGAAGGAAAATTTTCTGCTCTGACGTTCTTTGGGAAAACGGCCATAACTTTTGATCCGAGAAGAGTTACGAGGCCTGCCACCTATCAAATCGAAGATATCGACGAGCTCTACAACTTTTATTCTTTGAGAATTGAGAAATAACGAACGGATTAAGGTCGAAATTGGGCTGGAAGTGACTGCTATGCAAATAGTCACCCAAAACAGCGACGTTCGACGTCCGTTGGTACAAAGATCATAACTCTTGCATCCGAACTCCGATTGAAATTATTCAAGATGTTCTGGAAAGCTAAGAAGAAGCTCTACAATGTAATCCAAGTTCTAAGCCAAGAACATGAAATCCCAAACGATGTCTGGATTTGCTTTTCTTTGCAATTTCATACCAATTCTTTGCGATTTCATCTCCTAAGCATATAATCTACAAAACGAACACAAAATGCATGAAAAGTAACTAAGAAACATGAGATTAAGCAACTAATTCAAGTAACAGATACCGAATAAGTAGGTATAAAACCTACTTATCACTAATCAGTATCCAGATTGAGTTGTGAAGCCATTTGAGATGAAGTCTTCCACAAGATGATCATAAGAAGACTTTAGTAGCTGACTAAGGAAAGTCAGCATGTGCAGTAGCTGTCATAAGATGACAACGATCTTGTAAGTATCCAGGATCGTAGTGTTTGCCAAACAAACAAAGAACTGATGGAGTGTACATAGAGATACTGGTTAGCTTCTGAAGAACAAGGCTAAAGTGATTAATCATTGGGTCAGTCCATTGATGATAAGTGAACGGGAGATCACAAGGAGAAAGTGAGATGGACAGGCCACAAATATGAAGTGTCTTGCAATTCTGAAGGGACCAGAACAAGGAGTCAACCCATCAGTATCTAAGAACAATCGAGGCAAATAGAAGTGTTGAAGCACTGCACAGCAAGAAGGAAGAGATGTTCTACATTGAAGATCTAATGAACACTCTTCAGGATCGTAGTGTTTACTCTACCAGTCAATGGGAAACACTCAACCAGACACTACGATCAGGTCCAAGAAGATATGCATCAGAATCGTAGAGTTCGAATAGCTGAAGATTGATGCATTGGCAATGGTTCAATCTGAAGGTTGATATTCGGACAAGAGCTTATTGAGAGCATCGATGCAAAAGGACAACCTCTGATCGAGAAATCGGGAGGAAATAAATTCGTCGACCTGCCTAAGACATAAAAGTAACATATCTGATGGGGTAGGTGAAACAATAGACTGCAGTGTCAGAAAGTTAGAAAAGGAGATGTCATGTCACATCTGCAGTCTACACCAAATAACTCGAGATCTGCAAAGAAATTCAAAGAGCTTGTAACGGCTACTTCTCAATGGGAAGATTGGGAAGGAGTATAAATAATCCAGAGCTTCAACGATCAAAAAAAATGCTGATGATTGCGATGTTGCATAATTGTTGAGTTGGTAGAATGCTAATGTTGACTCTACGAGTTCCACCTGAGCTTAAATAGAACAAGTCTCAGTGACAGTGAGACTACGAAGGTGGAAGTGAATCAACTTTGAAGAAGGACTTGAACAAACCAAAGCTTCACTCAACAAGATGAGAATGCCACTTGAATTGGCATCCAAGCTAAGAGCCGAGAAGGACAAGGAGATAGCATTCAGAAGAGTGGCAAAGCACAAGGCAGATCCTGAGAGCCACTCTACGATCAACAATGAACCTAAAGCTGAATCAGAGCAAGTTCAGAACAATGTCTGCCAACATGTTTAGAAGGGTTCAGGAAATGGTGATGGTGCACAGCTGACACTACATGAAGATGAGCAAAATAGAAGAAGATCAGCTGCACCAAAGAAGATGTGGTCCAAACTCGAAGCAGAATGCAAAGAAGACCACACCAAGCTGCAAAGTACAAAAGATGATCAAGCTAAAAGACATCTTAGCAGCTCAGCACCAACAATAACAACAAACAACAAGAAGAAGAAGCCAGGGCCTGAGGGGTCCTTGTCCGGAGGGACTAAATGAAGTTCCAAGCATATTGGGCTTGAAGAGTTCCTAGGGAATTAGAGAAGTTCCAAGGCTGCTAGCCTTGAAGAGTTCTTAGTGAACTGAAGTCCCAAGGCTGCTGGCCTTGAAGGAATTTTAGTGATTCAGGGTGCTGCCCTTCCTTATTGGAAATCCTGCTAGTTGAAAGTAGAAGAGTGGATTAGGAGCTTGAGTCTCTGAACCACTTAAAACCCCTTGTGTCTTTTACTTAATGTCATTTACATTATGTACATTAACTGTTATAACTGTTATAACTGTTATGTATGGTTTAACTGCTTACAACTGAACTAACTCTACGAACAATGTAAGAATGATTATGAATATATCAATGAAGGGGATATTTTACTTATTCTGATGTGCTTGAAAAGATTCTTATGTTTGTCATATGCTAAATTATTAGCAATACAAAATAAACCAGAAAAGTATTTGAAACGAAAAAGGATCTATTCAACCCCCCCCCCCCCCTTCTAGATCTATTGTGCCTACTCGGAACTAACATAATTGATATTGGAAATAAAAATAAATAGTAGAATTATTCCCCGACAACGGCGCCAAAAACTTATTTTTCTAAAACACTACTAGCAATTACACGCAAGTATACATGATCACTTATCCGATATAGTGGCAAATAGAGTATCGGTCCCACCACGAATAATCTAATAATTAATTAATTAATCCAATTACCAACCTTTGATTACTCTAATTCTATTTAAACAAATGAATTTAACGGTTCAAATTAGCAAAATTAATTACCGAAGTTAATTACGCATAATAACTATTAAAACGAAATATTAAGATTACAATTTTCCCCGATGATGCACCCAACTCTTTCACTCCCTACTTAACTAGTCAATTGTTGCAAATTGTTAACCAATAATTCATAAATATTTACCTAACTTATTCCAAGATTAGACAAGTGTCCTCATTCCTAATTAATTCACTATATTCCTATGTGAACAATTAACATTGAAGCAATAATTACCAACTCTTATACAAGTTCATGCGACAATTAGGTATAGTACTATCTATCTTGCAAATTGGATATTCACTCCTAAGAAGAATAAATCCAACACATATATCATATTCCACACCCAATCTAGAATCAACATTCACGTATCATCTAGATTGACAGATTAATTGTTGGCCACACAATTATTACGTGAAACACAAAATATGATAAATAATCTTGCAATCAAGTGATCATAATTAAATAGGAAATGAATAAATTAAATCCAATAATCGGGTTCCATTGCAATCTTGAATAGAAAATTAGCAGGGTCGTTCCTGAGATTTTGGTGGCCTAGAGCGAAAGATGAAAACGAGACCCTTTTCGAAACATTGTCTTCACCCCAAAAAAAGGTAAAAATATATAAATAAAAAGTATATATTATATTAAAAAGTACATTTTCGGAACTTAAAACATCATAGTTTGACTACAACAAAATATATAAAAACTTGGACTACAACAAAGTATATGAGAAGTTCGACTACAACAAAATATATGGGAATAGATTCATTGAAAGATACTTATTCTAGTATTCCAAGAGGTAAAATTTTCAATCAAATGTTCAAAATTCTCTATATATATATACTATATATAAAAAATTGGGGCCTCTCTGATCATCATAAATTAAGTACAAAGATATAAGAATAAAAGTAAAGAATATGTAAACAGTTTCCCTCCTAGAGCTCTAATCTTAATTTTGTCTTCTTCTTCTTTCTAGAAAAAGTCTCTCCAAATGGAATCATGATTCTCCTCCTCTGATAATGATAAGAGGTATCTGTTTTTAGCCTTCTATATGACTTCTTAATGTCTCAGGACTTCTCTCTTTACGTGTTTTCATTAAACTAAGACTTAGGTGGTGTTTGATAAAATTGAATAATTAAGATCTGAATGATTGTGACATCTTAATAAATTAGATCATCTGAATGAAATTGCATATGAACTTATAAAGCTGTTTGGTAATTGAAATTGCTAAAACATCTGAATAATAGTAATTTACGATTTTAACCTTGTAATATACGCAATCAAATTATTAGATTTACTCAAAAATTTTAATTATATAATTAAATATTAAATCTAATTTTAAAAATCTATATTTGAATGAACTTCACACAAAAAATATTAATAAATAATTATATTTACATATATGAAATAAATTATATTTTCAAAATTATCTGATTTTAACAATACAATTCATAATATAACTCAATTAAGTACATAATTTTACTTCATTTTACATAAATAATTATAATTATGTAAGTAGAGAAAGAGAAAGGGGGGTTGCGGACTTCGGCTATACAGAGGAAGGAGAGACCTCTATGGAATATATATCGATCCTGAGAGAAACAAAGCTTCGATGTTCGGCCGACAACTTCTCCAAAATCCGACGAGCTATGGAGCCGATATTTCCACCCACGACGCTGAATTCCGCTAGAACCGTCGTTCTCCTCACCACCACGGCATACAAGATCGTGATGGACATAATTTATTCCGACGGTGGTTCTGTGGAGAGGGTTTTGTAGATAGAGAAAGAGGGGGTTATTGTCACCAGGAAGTCCACGGCCAGATCTTTCATCAGAACAGAAGAGAGAAGAAGAAAAAACAAAGAACTTGTGAGGGTACTCTTGTAAAAACGAGTTCAGATGTTCCTCTCTCTGATCCAGACTTGGTTCCATCTCTCAACGAAATAGACGCTTGCAGAGGCAACCAATTTTTTACCAAACAAGTATTTGGGTCTATGCGAAACAGAGGGAGTGGTTTTCAGAGACATTCAGAGGTAATCAAACACTAACTTAATAGCTGGAAAGGTCTCCTCCTTGCCACATACACGCGCTCCACGCGCCTGAATAAGTGAACCAGTGTCGCGACTCGGCTTCCCCAAGCACTGCGGCTCCATAATTCTTGTATTCTTTTTTTGCTCTTTCTTCCTCGCACGTCCAATTAAGCCTTTCATTCCTTGTTAAATCCTAGTACTCATTGCTTAACATCTTTAGCTTCATAGTAAAACTAAATAAACATCATTTATTGTTCTTTCTCCAATTAAGATCACATCTTCTATTCTTGCATAAAAACATTAAAATGCATCAAACTAAATTAAAAACACTTAAGAACTAACAAAATAATTAAGTTAAAAATACATGATTCATGGATATAAAATTCACTCATCATATCTACCATAATGAGGAATCATATTCCAATTCGGGAAGGGGCGTTGAAAGATGTTTGATCACTATAAATACAAGGCTATACCCTATTTTACAAGTATCTCATTACTTTTCAGCACTAGAGCAATAAGTCTCCATTGTTAATTTATTTTTAGCCTGTACTTATTTTGGCACTGGAGCTATCTCCCGACGGACTAGACCGTCAAATTTCTCCGTGTGACTTCGTTTCTGTACAAAATTGGACGCGCTATTGGTGATTAGGTGCGTGGACGAATTTTTCAGAGCCTAAAAATAGTGTGAATCTGTATTATTAAGAACAGATTTTAGTCACAAACACCATCTATTTTATATGAATAAGGCTTATTCTCCGAGTGATCCTTAAGAAATTGTTATAAAGTTGCCAGTGATCCCATTGCAGCCAATTACAAGTTCCTACTGATCCTTCAAAAAGAAAAAGACGTGGTAAATGATTTTCAGTTCTCTTCAAAATTGCTGAAAGATTATAGTACTCCTAGAATACCATCCAACCTGTTAAGGCACTTGTAAAGTATTTAATGATTTTTTTATTTTATTTTATTTTTTTCTTTTTATGTCACACACAATCAGTACAGTGTGGATCACTACAAACATTACTGAGTTGTTACTTTAGTCTGAGCTGAACTTACACCATCTACAATCTTATCTAACTGCCCATAATTCAACTCAAAAATAACAAAAAATCTATGAATGTGCTGACCAAAGCAATAACGGAACAGAGAATTTACCTTCTTCTAGCAGTACATCACAGCATATTATATTACAGCATTGTTTTGTGCAGAAGTGAAAGGGTATACCATGGAGAAAGAAGTAACATTTATAGGTGAAATCAATTTTCAGAAATTTAAGACTACTAGTTCTACTAGCAGCGCACTTTTATTAGCCGGCAGAAGGATATAACCCTTTGAACAATATCCACAATATATTTACATGTTCTGTACAGTAATGTGTGTACATCATCAGGGTAAGCACGTTGCAAGGTTAAGCATAACCCAGGACTAAATTAGAACAAATTTTAACTTCACAAGGATTCTGCAATTGCGAAGCATAAGTTGGCATATCAACATATATAAATCTAGGAACTTGTTATCATAAGTTGGCATATCAACATATATAAATCTAGGCACTTGTTATCTTCAGACAGTTGGAAATGTAGTAGGGCAGGGCAGGGCAGGGCAGGGCAGGGCAGGGCAGGGCAGGGCAATTCTGATCCCCATTTTAAAATAGCGGAGATAATGATGGTGAAGTCAGTCGGTCAACTGTATCAGAATTAAAATGCTTTGCAAAGATTGTTAGAAGTCAAGTTAGAGGAACACTGCTCCTGTATTGGGCTGGAAGGACCACACAACCTGCTCCTCTTTGGTTCGGAAATCGTCACATGGGAGATTGCAATGGCAAGTGCATCAACCAAACCACATTCATCCTGCTCTTCCGACTCCTGGCTTAAACTTCTACATGACGAAATTCGACTTGTATTCTCATTGGGAAAACTACTTTCCACTCTATTCTTGTTTGACTCTATTATAGATGTACTGACTGGTAGCTGGGCAGATCCTGATTGATTCTTCGCTTTTGACTTGATAGACAGTGTCCTTAAGGTACGCTCTGTGTAAAACAGAATCCAAGGATGCGCTGAAACAAAATCCATTTTAAAACTAATTAGTTATTGGAATTAGCACAAGCAAAACAAACAAATCCAAATTTAGGTGCTAGCCAGATATTGTACCGAGAAAGTAGCCAATAACCCACATAAACGTGCTCAAAAATTAAAATCTCAGAATTTTTTGTTTTATTTAAAAAAAAAAAGTAAATATCAAAAGATTTTATGTTTATTATTATTATTATTATTATTATTTTTAATATTATTTTGTTGATGAATCAAATTTAATAATCTTTCAAGGAATTTGAAAAGCCACAGAAAGCTTACTTAGTACTTCGTCTGCTGTAATTCTTGCAGTAGCATCCCTAGTAAGTATTCGCTCAAGCAGATCTCGTGCAGGTTTGGATACGGACTCCCATACTCTTGCTTGGAAATCAAGCTTCACAGCCTTGATTGCCTTAAAAACATCTTCTAATGACAATCCTTGAAATGGAAGAACACCAGCCAATAAAGCATATAAGAGGACACCAGCACTCCAGACATCCACTTTCTCAGAGTAATTTCCTAACAAAACTTCTGGGGCAACATAAGCCGGACTTCCAGCCAAGCCATTTAAACTCTGACCTGTTGCAAAAATTGCATGGCTTAATGACCAAATGGGTAAAAGCAATCAAAAAGTCCAAAATTATGAGCATAAGAAAAACAACTGCAGGCTCCCAAACATGGATAGCATATACTTTCAATTAAGATTTGCAGACTACATAAATAAATTCAATGAGGCAACCTTTTGTTCTTTAAATTTAATAAGAATCAGACTTTGCAACATTATTGCTAAAGGACAAAAGAAAAAAGATGAAAAGATTATAACCAAAAGAAATGGGACATGGAAAATATATTGCAAAACACAAAGCAGTAACCTTGGCCATAGGCACTCAAAATACAATCCTTCTTTAGTAATTAATTACCCATTTTCTAAAACAAGGCAGGAAGGGAGTGAGTTAGTGGCAGGGAATAAGGGAGAGAGTGAAATTTCATGCAAATTGATCCACATACTCTAGATCATGATTACAAACTTACACTCGTACAATATGCAGCTATGCCCCAATTTTATTTCCAAGAGTTTATTCATGATAGCCAGTAGCTAATGTAATTTGGAAGACACCTCTTCTCTGTCTTTAAGTTTGTAAACTCTGCATCTTACCTTAACTTATTCTGAAGAAAAAGAATGTTATCCAGAAGCTAAGATATAGAAGACAAGGTCTTCTCTACCTTTAAGCCTACAACACTCAATAAAGATGACCTTCTTGACACTGAAACTCCTTTAGATATTTTCCAGCCTATTTACATAGACATATTTTCTTTCTAATAAATCCTATCAATGCACAATGAGACAACTTTCCCTTTGAAAATTAACTGGATTAACTTTAGTTTCTATACTGTTCGGACCTTCAACTCTAAATTTCAACACAAAATCCATCATGCATTTCTTGAATAAAAACAAAATCCGCGATCTTCACGGATGGGACAAAATAGATTGCAGGATTAAAGCGGGGGAGGGTGGGTCAAGGGGTGGAGGAGAAGACTCGACACAAATGGTAAACTTAATCTATATCTTAATAGAGTGAATAGTAATGTGCATTATACTTTTGGAAAAAGTATGTTTATGCATGACAAAAGAGAGGAATGCATGAGTTGCTGCGACCTTCATCTTCCAAATGCCCTTGTCCCTAAAAGGTATTATTAATCTTACTTTAGGAAACAAAGGAAAATTTTCTTGATGGAATGAAAAACAATGTAAGATAGCCAGAGCTTATTTGCAAGTCCGCGTGCAGTTATATATACATCTCTATCACATGTCATAATGGATAATTGGCCATCATGTCATCGATATGCAATGAGAATCAAATCATGCAACAAGAGCTAAAATCACACTTAAAATTTGACGATAGAGAGAGAGAATAAAAAACATATGCTAAAAATATAGCAAGTTAAATTTATCACTCTTAAAATCTTCAATAGGGTACATAGTATATGGCGGAACTACTACTAAATGAAAAGCATGATATACACATTTCCTTGAAAAAATAATAATACAGATATAGTCATGGCATATGATCAGATGTCTATAGTCATTCCAAATGCAATCTTCTCAAGGGATATGGCCCATCATGTGATGGATTTTCATTGGGGAATCAACAATATGAATTGTCACCCAAAAATTTCATAATAAACCAACAAGGCAAAAAAATTATAATGACAGATAAAACATGTGGCAACAATCACTAAATGAGGATGAACTTCATCATGGTTTGAGATCTTTGATGGGACTATTGCATTTGTGTATCAATCTTGCTTTAGAAAATGAGAGTGAGAATCCTCTGGGAAGTAACTAACATATCCCCCTAGAATCCACTTTCACACAGACAGACAAAGTCATTGTTGAGTGTTAAGTGATTACTATTTGATGTAGAACAATATCTGGAGATAGATCATTGTTGAAAATAAGTGATAAAACAAGGGAATCATGCACTTCTAGACATTTCTTTCAATTCCTAGTTTTCTATGCACTGGCAACTTAAATCCTTAGGTTTCACATGAACTCATGTACAGTTAGATAGTTGACCAACTAAATACAATGACGTTCATTTGGTAACAAATTTTGGCAAAATATTAATTTACACTGAATATATAAAACAAAATTAGATACTCTGAAGTCAGGTAACCATCTTATTTTACTTTTCTATAGAGAAGTCGAGTTTCCATCTTTAGAACGAACATCACATGATTCAGAGTTCCATATTACTGCAACATGCATAAGAAACTTGGGGATATATGAAAGTGCATCAAGCTTAAAATTGAGAAACAAGCAGCCAAATCATTAAAACTGAGTAAAGTGATTATTTATTAATCTTTAGTGATGTGATCTGAAGCAGCATACCAATATGGACATGGACATAAATTCGTAAAGGCAGAGTAAAATCTTACCATTTGTGATCCTCATGGCTAGTCCAAAATCTGCAAGCTTTATCTTCCCAGAAGTTGTGAGAAGAATATTCTCAGGCTTTATATCCCTATGTACAACTCCCATATCATGGCAATACTTTATCACTAACATCAATTCCTTGAAGATATTAGCAGCACGATGCTCAGAATACCTTCCCTGCTTAGCCATCTGATCAATCAACCTCCCACCCGAACACAACTCCATCACAAGATGAAAGCATTCGGAATCCTCATACACTGCCTCCAATGTCACAACACCTGGATGCCCCGATAGATGCTGCATTATCTCCACCTCACGGTGAACCGTCTCCTCCCCTTTAGTCAGTGTTTTACAAGCAAAGTCCACTCCAGCAACCTTACTCCTACACAACCAAACTGACCCAAATTTACCTTTTCCAATTGTGGCACCCGAAACATAATCATCTTCAATCTTATTCTTCCTACCCATTTGTGTCGCCGCATCAATACACCCTATCTTCCTCTTAATCCCTCTTCCTGATAGACCGGATGACGATGTTGCACATGGTGGAGCTGTTGCGGCAATCCCAGCAAGCCTAACTCTACATGACCCAACAGTATCATCCCCTCCCACATCTTCTTTACACCTCTTCTTCAGCCTAGCATAATCTTCCAATGAATAATGGGACCGTAAATTCGATCTCACTGATCCCAAATTACAAGTCGATTCCAAAGCATCTTTTTGATTTGAGCACAACAATTCACTTCCTTTTCTCTTCTTCCTCATCAGTCACTCTTCCCAAATTATCCAGTTTACCCAAAAATTAAACCCACACAAAACAAAACCCCAGAAATACAACACCTCTAATCCTCCATTACACCACTAATTCTTTGCTCCTGAAACCCAACTAAAAAAAGGAAAAAGGCAATCGAATTAACAAAAACAACCCATACATACATAACTAATTTATATACCGTATCATAAAATCAAGAGGCCAGCCCATGATATAAACTAATCTGCATATAATCTGAAATCGAAAAAGTAAAATCAACGAAAATTAGGGTAAAATTACGAACATTTACGCAGAGACGATGCTGCTGGTGCTTCCGATATAAGAACAAAATCCAGAGATAGACGAATCGGCGTTTGTAAATAGAGAAATCGAAGATCAAACCAGACCCTAGAAATTTCCCATCGGGGATGAATTGAATAAAATAATGAATAGTATCTCTCGTCTTTCTCTCCCTGTAAAAGGTCTTCAGGGACTTCTTTTGGGGTTTAGTGTCCTACTTTTAACGGAGGGAATTATAAAATCTCCATGCGGCATTGAGGCTCAAGAAAGTTTGATGTAACTGTATCAAACATTTTTTAACTCGATGCCTCTATTTTAGATTTATTATTACCTTTTTTAATATTTATCTCTTTGAAATTTTATAAATTTTATTTCACATAATTTACACATATAACGTGTATAGACAAAAACTTTAGATATATTATTATTTTATCTTTTTAATAATAAAGTCTTTTAAATTTTATAAATTTTATATTTTATCTCAAATAATTTATACAAACAACGCCACATGCATGACACTAATATTCATAATTTTATCAATCAATCATTTCGATAAGAGAATTTAATTCTATTTCTAATTGTATTTGGAAATTATAAAACAAATATTAAACTTTTAAAATTAATTCAAAATATTTTTAATTTTCAAATTTACATGACTTATTTAATTTAAAAATAATAAATTTTATAATAAATAATAATTTTTCGATGATTTATGATGTTCATAATTGCACTGACATAAATTAAATATGTAAGACCCCAATTTTTATGAATAAAGATTAATTTTCTCTAAATATTATTTTGATTAATAAGGTGTGGATTTGATATAATGTTATAGTTGTGGGTAATATTTATAAATTTTGCAAAGTAAGCAAGTTGTCATAAAATATTTATTTGGTCAGGCAATATTCGTTTTATCAGAAAATATTCGTGCTGACTGGTACAATCATTTGGTGGACCTTTACTACTTGAAATTCTTTGTCGGAGTTAGAAAAGCGACATAAATAACTTTTATAATAATAAAGACAAAAAAGTTTCTAGATTAAGCTGTTGAAATACTAGGTGATAAAAAATCTGATGTCTGGCGTAGTTGCATAGTAGCACACGGTATTATACAATATCTTTGATTATTGATGCTTACGTAAGAAGTCACTCAGTTATACTCAATTATTGTCACAGTAATTGCTGCATAGTATCTCACGTTATTGATTCAATTATTGTCACAATATTTTATATTATTAAATCAATAATTGAGACGACAAAGTTATTCATATTATTATTTGCATTATTGACAATGTCTAGAAAGTTCCGTCGAGGAAAAGAGTTTGGTCACCTAATTGTGCGCCAATACGGAGAAGTCCTTATCGGAAAGCCCCATCTTTCCTGGGAATGATCTGGTTGTTAATATTGTGAGTTATAATATTAATGATGAATAAATATTATTAAAAATGTGTTTAGTGAAGCCAAGTGAGTTGAGATAAATAGAGGGTTTTTTATGAAGTATTTGTTTTTTTATATAAAATAGAATATATTTTATTTTATTTGTTGCATAGTACTGCATAGTGTTGCATAGTACTGCATAGTGTTTGCATAGTGCTGCATAGTGCAGCATATTAAAATCAAATTTTTATCGGAAAGCCCTCTCTTTCCTGAGAATGATCTAATTGTTAATATTGTGAGTTTATAATATTAATGATGAATAAATGTTATTAAAAATGTGTTTAGTGAAGCCAAGTGAGTTGAGATAAATAGAATGGTTTTTTATGAAGTATTTATTTTTTTATATAAAATAGAATATATTATATTTTATTTGTTGCATAGTACTGCATAGTGTTACATAGTACTGCATAGTGTTTGCATAGTGCTGCATATTAAAATCAATTTTTTTTAAAAAGTTTCAGCCGAAGAAGCGCTCGTGAATATTTCCTGTTCACCCGTGATTTTCTAATTTAAATAGTACCCTGCCATTCTCCTATAAATAGGATGCTTAGTTTAGAAATGAAAATCACACCAGAATCAGAGAATTCTTCTTCTATAATATTGAGCGTATTTATTTAGAATTTAAGGAAGTTTTGAGTGTAGAAAATAATACAAGTTTTCTTCAAGAATATCTCCGCCCTACTAGTCAGAAATACTGTCTTTTTAAGATAAGAGATATTATTTTTGTTCAATAATCGTATAAAATAATATTTTCTTCCATACTCTGTAGTATATAAGTAATATTATTTCGTTTCGTATTTCTAATTCTACACTCATGTTGATAAGTATTGCTTCTATACTCCTTGAAATTAGTTGAATATCCTTGAAATTTGCGCTTCATCTAGTATCGTTTCACAAGAATATTTTTTTGAACATTCTTGTTAAATTTTAATCTTTTCATGCCGGGATACTTGTGACACACCCAAATTCGGGTACTTCATTCCTACAAGATTTGGTGTTCACTTGATATAAACATTCATTTCTAACTACCCAAATATAATAAACTTTAACAATAAACCTTCCCTTTTAAAGGATTACATCAATAAGTTCAATAAAATCTCCCAGGTTATCTAACCTTTAAATACAAACATCAAATGCGGAAAAATTAAATAATTACATCTCAACAATTAAAACAAAGTCTGACAATATAGAAATCAACAGATTTACAAGTCTTCAACACTTGTTCATCTTTCCTTTTCCTTTACTGGTGGTAGGTTCATCGACCTTCTCAACTTTAGCTGTAATAGTTATATAAACAAGAGTGAGCAAACAAATGCTCACTTGAAGTGATAATGAATAATAATATCATAACAATTGCCAAACAAATAGGCTCAATAGAATTGAATAGTATTCTTTATCAATGATAATCAGGAACAAAAATTGAAATATATATGTGAGGGTCACAAGACCACGAACTATGTCCAAAGTTATAAGTATTCTTTCAACTTAAACATAAACAATCAAAAGACTGTAGGGACTTCTCGTACTTAGGGAGATCAGCCCTTCGTACAATGTATTGTGCACAAACATCTAAATGCTTTGCGTAAATTATCCCATGTAATAGAGTTGTTCATCTCAGTATTTAGAATACAAGTCCGTACCAAAGTAAGTTTGTTTTGGATAAGTTTCAAGGTAATTTAGAGTTTAACGAACATCAACTAAGGATTAGTTGAATAAGAATGTAATAACAATATGCTATGGAATAAGTCATAAATGAATCAACATTGTATATTAAGGTCATGCTTTAGAAATGAACTAAAAGCATAAGCATTGAATAACATAACATATCTTGCTTGGACAATATTAAGCTAAGGCTAGAATTTTGTTTAGTAACAGAATTTAGTTATTGAACATGCATAAACAATAACAAGTTGAACGATAAAACTTTCTCAACATAAGTGTATCAGAATTTAGAAACTCGCATACTAAGAAACAAGTTAAAAGTAGGAAACATTCTGTAACGCCCGAGAATTTTGAATTATCAATGAATTAAATTTTTATTTGATTATGTGGATTAAATGAAATTTTATTGAGTTATTATATGAGTAAGATGTTCGAAGGTCGTTGTATGACTTAGAATGTGTAGATGTGGTTAGTATTCTGGCTTTGTGCTAGAATTAATTGTTGTGAATTATCAAGACGAGAACGAAGGTTTTCCGAGATTGTTTTGCGTAAAAACACTATTCATCGATGACGTTCGGAGCTAGGGTTTGAGATTACGAGAAGCAGCGTAATGTTAGAATATGGCGATATTATGGAATATCCAATAATATTTCCGTTATGGCAAACAAAGTTTTTACTGCGGACTTAAAATAGAAGGGTTTGTGAAAGAGGTTTCGAAAGGGAAATGTAATGCGTATAGTCGTTTGATTATTATCACGTAAAGGAATATGAGTATTATACTAGTATGTATACGACAGTATGATATGAAGAATAGTCTGACGTATAATCTGAATATTATATGAATATTATCTGAAGAGAATACGTGAAATAATACGCATAGAATACGAATCGTATTATTAGAATATGAGTTAAGGATTTTATACAATCCAATTGGACTTGGATTAATAACAAGCTCAATGAATTAAGTATACAAGCCCAAGTCAAGGCCCAATATTAGATTGGTTAAAGCCCGATGTTTATTAATGTCAAGCTCAATCCAAAAAGTAAACCGCGGGTCGAACCGGTGGGTCAAGGGATGGGTAAAACCCATGGGGCAACCCATGGAGATGACCCATAGGCAAGGTGGGCCGGCCACTTGATGGCCAAGCAAAGTGTCACTTGGTCACCAAGTATTTTGCTTGGTGACAAAGTTGTAAATAAGTGAGGAGGTGGTGAATTGGACAATTTTGTCCCTCATTTGGTTTTCTATAAATAGAAAGCTAAGAGTTGGATTTTTGTTGTTTTACAAAGTTTGTCCAACATATTTGAGAGAGAGAAAAGAGCTAGAATCCTATAATCTTTCTACTTCCATGCAAACCAAAAGACGTTTATCAAGAACGTTAACTACTTCAAATGTAAATTCCTATAAACCATAATCTTCATCCTTTTCGATTTCTTTCTCATAGAAGAATCGTAGATGAGTGGATAATGTTTATAGAGAAGATATAAGAATGCCTTTTAATGACCAAATCATCGATAGGTCATGCCCAAATAGAAATCGTAAGTGTTTACGTGAGTTAAAACCATAGAAAGTCTTGAAAGTTAACTTTGTTATAATTGAACATTTTGGAAACCGTTGTAGCTAAGATATGTGCATCTTGATTGGTTAGGATGTAGATATGAAGTCCATGGAGTATTCCATGTGATTTGGCTTAGAGAACATTTAGCTTGAAGTTATAGGCGGATTTACGAAAATAGACGTTAAACGTCGAAAACGCATAAAGTCCGGATTAAAGGTCAAAAGTTGCCGTGTGACTTGAAAACGTCAGTTTCCAATGTCACCACGTGAGATAAGGTAATTAAGAGTTGTTGGCGAAGGAATCGTCGCATTCTGACTTATAACGAAGAAAACGAGTATTGAACGGGCGAAAACGTTAAATGAACTCTTAAAAACGAACTTAAAGGTGAATTACGAGTTAACGGATTCGAAAATATGAAATTCTTATATGAACACGTAAAGGATGTAATTCCTGACTTGTAGGAATTCGAATGGGTCAATTCGGATGTAAAACGAACAAATTAGGAAGCCGAGAGTTTCGTTAAGAAACCAAATTTGTTTTGGCTAATGGTGCTTGCAGACTCGTGTATGCATACCAAAACCGATACAAAGTGGTGGTGGCATGTATGCACTAAACATGGTCGAAAGTACATTGCTAACTTTCATGGCATGGCTACCACTAATATATATTAAAGGATCTTGTGCAGCCGCATGATGCGGCGATGGGAAAAAAGTTGACCAAGTTAGGTTTAGTTCCTTTTGAATGTAGACCTAAAGTAAGATGTTAAAGGTACTTAAAGTACATAATGAGACTTACTTTAAAACACTTATAAGATGTTAATGTAAGAAGAATGGGTAAGGTTTAATGGAAATTAAACAAAGAGCATAAATATGTAATGAGTGAACTAGTGAAGCGGCGTTCAACATGGGTAATTAACCATTAATGATCGAATGTCGGCTAAGGGCGTAAGAAACGTTAATAAAACGTAACGAAGTATAGAAAGTCGAATCGACTTTAATAATGGAGTTAAAACAAGTAAGACATAGAAGAGAAAGAAGTTGGTTAGAGCAAGTAAAGTGAGTTTGTTTGATAACTAATTACGATTGTCTTTATGTGAATGTATCAT
Source organism: Panax ginseng (assembly GCA_020205605.1). Lineage (NCBI taxonomy): Eukaryota > Viridiplantae > Streptophyta > Magnoliopsida > Apiales > Araliaceae > Panax > Panax ginseng. The sequence goes on from CM035140.1 coordinate 93,384,119, forward strand.
GTAGATCTGTAAAGACTAAGAATTGTTGGAATATATATTTGAAGGCGCTTGAAGACAAGTCTTTCTTAACTCTTGCCCGACCTTCGTGTTAGCCAAGTTTTTTACGTAATGCATGATATCTGATGCATGAATGGTAAATAGAAAAGAGTCGATGCCTATTTTATCCCAAGCTGAGACAAGTATTGAAGGATAGATTGAATTGATTACAAGTCTGTTGACATAGAAGCATTAACGCTATCCTATGCCAAGTATTTGAATACGGATGAGAAGGTAAGTTTGTCTATGAACAAACAAAAGTATTTTCATCGATTATTCGATGGGCACATGAGGTTGCTAAATGTTAAGCGTAAATCGTTTAACGTAAGAGTGTTGATCAACATAGAGTACAATAAGGTGATCACCTAGAAGTGCTCGTAAGTAAAGGCAGGTGGATGGCCTTAGTGTTGGGATATCCTTTTCAAGTATGAAAACGAAAAAGAGTATGTTCATGGTCTATTGACCGGTTCATCATTCCTAAGCTATTATATATACTCTGGAATTGTTGTAGTAGAAGTATTAGTCAAATGATTCAGGATGCTTAGTAAATAATTGTTCTTATATTGATATAAAGCATGTACTTACTGATGTGATATTCATATGTTTCGTTGTTAAGACTTGCTGAGCTAGTTGTGCTCATTCTTGCTTGAACCATACGTTTGCAGCTAAAGACGAACAAACTGAGAGTTCTATGAGAGATAAAGGCAAGGCTAAGATGGACAATTAATAGACTAGTATATTTGTATGTAATATACTTATGAAGAACAACGAATGTATTCGGTTATGAACCTGGGAAAGGATTTATTACAAATGTAATACAAAAATAGTTAATACACTCATTTTGTTGTTATTTCAATGGAATGATTGTATGAAATGTAGTATCATGGAGCACCATCATCGGGTTGGAAATATACCGGATTTGGGAAGCGTCCGCAAGGTCGGTATCAAAGTATTAGGTTATAAAACTTAGGGGGGAAGAACCTTAGGCTAATAACCTCGTAGGAAAGGAAGAGTCAGAAGAAAGCCTTTCGAGTCAAATGAGTTAATAAGGTATTGAGAAAACTCAAGACCAAAAGATTTAAAAGATGGAAAGTAACCTAAATGGATTAAATGTGATTTGTGCTTATATTATTGTGTAATATGTACTAATCAATTTGTTATGTGTTATGTAGAATCTTGGGTTGATAGCTTGATGTATAGGGATATACATGTGATGTTGAGGAGTCAAGTGAACCAAAGTCGAGATAGTACATGTGCCTATAGCGGATATACATGTAGTGATTCTAGAGAGTTGAGGCAGGAATATTACTCGAGGAGGAGGATTATTAGGAGGAGACCATGGGGATAACATCATATTTGAATATGATGATTGATGTGGAGGATGATATGAGGTAACATCGATTAATACGGTGATGCACCCCAGAGAGTCTACACCTACCGAGACTATGAGGGCAATGTACCTCTCGGTGACACCAGTAACGCAATTGCACAATATGGTGCAAAGACTGGAAGGAAGAGATCGTTGATCTCTCTGGTGAAAAGAATCTGCAGAGTCGGACTATGAGATAGAGCATGATGAGAAAGTGCTCATGGTGACAAGGCCCAAGACTATAAGAACGAGGTCATAGAACTTATGAAACGATTGAAAAAGACCAGGAAGATATACGTAATGTCATATATAAATGACAGTGCGCACAAGGATTTCAAGCTTAAGATAACTTGTTATTCTATTGAGTCGGGACAGACTCGACATACTATAAGTCGAGATATTGTGTCAATTTTGGCAAACCAGAAGCATGAGAATGCTGTTAAGCAATACTAGGAGTAGTATGATAAATACTTTTGTGTACTGGCGTAAAACCCTCTTTTGTATAATTAAAGGGTAGTCTTTTTGTAAATTCTAATTTTTGTAGAAGTCAATCGCGGGATGTATATGTAATAGCTTTTGGGCTATGTAAAGCAACTTGTAAATAGTTTTGAACTATGAAGAAGCAGTTTAATATAAGAAAGTTTTTATTTTGAATTGCTTTATTGAGTATGAGTTATTGTTTAATTGATTGACGACTAATAACGAAGTAAGTAAATGAGTAATAACGGAACTTTATTTATTTAATCAGAAATGCCTCCAAGAAGAAGACAATGTAACCAAGAGGCGGAATCGCATAATGATAATGAGGGGGGCCCAAATAACCCAATGCAGGAGTTCGTTAATTTATTACTTGGTGCATTTAACCAAGTCGAGGTAGAGCACCCTTGGACTCACCTAAATGCTTGAATGACTACTTTTAAGGAATTTAAAAGTGTAGGTCCACTCGAATTTAAGGGAACAACGGACCCAATGGAGGCCCAGACATGGGTCACGGAAATAGAGAAGGCGTTTGTTATTACAAACATATATCGAAAGCATAAAAGATCTTTTTGCGACCTATATGATGAAGGGGAAGCCAACCTCTTGGTGGGAGGCTCACTAGGGTGGGGCTGGAGCGGAAGCTGTTACATGGGAACAGTTTAAGAAAGTATTCTTCGAGAACTATTTCCCTACTAGAATCAAGGAGAATGGAGATTAAGTTCTTAGAACTTAAGCGGGGACATATTTGTTCCCCAATCGCGCCAAATTCAATGAATTGGCAAGGTTCGCTCCACACCAAGTGGACACGGAGAAGAGGAAGGCTCGTAGGTTTGAGCGGGGCTTAAAACCACGGCTCTATAGTAGGATATCGATTTTTGAGTGCTTCTATGGGACCATTGCGGAAAAGCGATAATAATGCGGAGGTGGTAGCGAGGCGTTGAATAATACCACAAAGATAGGAAGAATAAGAGTAAGGGAGAGGGAGGAAATAAGCGAGAGGTTGCGGTGGAAGTGGCAATATGCCTAAGAGGAAAAATTTTAACCACAGGAATACTGGGGCAAAACAAGGGGATCCTAAGCGGAGGATGGAGGCATATAAGACATGCAGTAAGACTCATTTGGGAGTCTGCACTGAAAGGAAAATGGTTATTATAAGCTGTAAGGGGAGGGTCATATATCTCCCAACTGTCCTAATCTTAAGAAAAAGTGGGGATGTTTTGTTTGTGGGTCGGTGAGACCACATGGCAAGAAATTGCCAGAAGAAGAAATTTGAGGGTAATAAGGGTTACAGTAGTGGTACTTTGGCCATTCTTGGACCAACACCATCGATGGGTAAACCCTCGGCCCGAACGTTTAATATGATGTGATCCAAGATGCGATTGCATCAACGGATGTAAGTAGCAGTATCATTCCGGTCAGCCGAAATAAATGCTTACGTGTTATTTGACTCGGGTCTTTACTTGTTCTTTTATAGCATGTGGATTTGCTCAACGATTGGGATTAAATCCTGAAAATTTAGAAATACCTTTAGACGTTAAGGTAGCAAACGAGGATATAGTTCCCATTGAACATATTCATAGGAATTGTTTCGTAGATATCAAGGGTAATAGATTATCGGTAGATCTTTTACCGATAAGGTTAAGGGAATTCGATGTGATTCTCGGTATAGATTGGTTAATTAACCATAAAGCAATAATAGATTGTCATAAGAAGAGTGTGAACCTAAGGCTTTCTAAGGAACTTGAGGTGGTGTTTTATGGAAATAAATCACCGGGACGTTCTTGTTGTTTAACCATGACACAAGCTAGGAAGAATTTGTAATTGATTTGTTGCCGGGAATGGCACCAGTTTCAAAGGCACCATATAGAATGGCGCCAGTTGAGATGAAGAAGTTAATGGTTCAGTTGCAGGAACTATTAGATAGAAAGTACATTCAACCAAGTGTGTCACCGTGGGGAGCACCGGTGTTGTTTGTAAAGAAAAAGGACGGATCGTTAAGACTTTGTATCGACTATCGGGAGTTGAACAAGTTAACGATTAAGAATAAATACCCGTTACCCAGGATCGATGATCTATTTGATCAGTTGAAAGGGGCAAAGTATTTTTCTAAGATAGATTTGCGCACGGGGTATCATCAACTAAAGGTGAGGAAGGAAGATATACCTAAGACGGCGTTCAGAACTCGTTATGGGCATTACGAGTTTTTGGTTATGTCATTTGGGTTGACGAATGAACCAGCTGAATTCATGGATATGATGAACAGAGTGTTCAAACAGTATTTGGACCAGTTCGTCGTAGTGTTCATTGATGATATTCTAGTCTATTCTAAGACGCCAGAAGATCATGTTGAACATCTAAGAATAGTGTTGGAAACCCTATGGAGGGAGAAGTTGTATGCAAAATTCACTAAGTGTGAATTTTGGCTCGAAAAAGTGTAGTTTCTAGGACATTTTATAGACAAAGATGGCATATCCGTAGATCCAGCGAAGGTAGAAGCGGTGAATGAGTGGGAGCAACCGAAAATGCCAACCGAGGTTAGGAGTTTTCTGGGGTTAGCGGGATACTATAGAAGGTTCATTCAGGACTTTTCTAAATTAGCTACTCCGCTGACAAATCTGACAAGGAAGTCGGTGAAGTATGAGTGGACAGAAAAGTGTGAGCATAGTTTTCGAGAACTAAAAAGGAGGTTGAGTGAGGCACTAGTATATCCTTACCAGATGATACGGGGAATTTTGTAGTTTATAGCGATGCTTCGCATAGAGGACTAGGTTGCGTGCTTATGTAGCATGGCAAGGTCATTGCGTATGCATCACGTCAGTTAAAAGATTATGAGAAGGTCTATCCTACTCATGACCTAGAACTGGCAGCAGTGGTGTTTGCTTTAAAAATATGGAGATATTACTTATACGGGGAGAAGTGTGAGATATACATGGACCATAAAAGTCTAAAATATATCTTCACACAGAAGGAGTTGAACATGAGACAGAGAAGGTGGTTAGAATTAATAAAAGATTATGATTGTGATATCTTATATCATCCGAGGAAGGCGAATGTAGTAGCAGACGCATTGAGTCGGAAGGGTAGAGAGAAACTATCAATGTTAACGACTCAGAATGAGTTAATCACAGAGATGGCGAGGATGGAATTAGAAGTTAATTTACCAAGGGAAACGAGGGAGATGTAATTTGCAATGGAAACTCAACGATGATAGTGGAACGGAGTTAAGGAAATCTGATTGAGTCTTTGAAGAATGCGAGCGGATGAAGAAGATAATGAAGGATGGCGTGAAGACTAAGTGTAACCTTGATAAAGAAGGTTTACTTTGTTTTGAGGAAGAATTTGGGTTCCAAATAATTACGAGTTGAAGGAAGAGATTATGTGTGAGGCCCACGGTTTAAAGTACTTTCGATACATCTGGTAGTACTAAGATGTATCAAGATCTTCGTCGAGAACTTTTGGTAGCCGAACATGAAGAGGAGATTGCGAGAATATGTTAGTAAGTGCTTAACTTGTCGGAAAGTTAAGGTTGAACACCAAAGACCAAAGTGGTGATACAACCTTTGGAGATTCCAGGAGTGGAAATGGGAGCATATCACCATGGACTTTGTGGTGGGACTTCAACGACAAAGAAAGGGATACGATGCTATTTGGGTAATAGTGGATCGGTTAACTAAATCTGCTCATTTTCTACCAATAGGAGTTAGGTAAAATTTAGAGCAGTTAGCTAAGCTTTATGTCAAAGAAATCATTTCTAGACATGGAGTACCTATTTTGATTGTGTCCGATCGTGATCCACGATTCACGTCGAACTTTTGGAGGAGTTTGCAAGAGCAAATGGGAACACAGCTAAGATTAAGTACGGCGTATCATCCACCGATGGATGGGCAAAGCGAACGGATAATTCAAACGCTAGAAGATATGTTAAGATCTTGCATTATGGATTTCAAAGGGAGTTGGGACGAACATCTACCGTTGGTAGAATTAAACACAATAATAGTTTTTCACGCTAGTATAGGCATGCCGCCTTACGAAGCGTTGTGGATGAATGAAGTGTAGAACACCACTTTGTTGGGACGAAGTAGGTGAGCGTCGAATGTTGGGACACGAGATGGTACAACAAATGGCGGAATATGGTAAAAGGCGATAAGAGCTCGATTAGTAGCGGCTCAAGATGAATAATGTAGTATGCAGATCCTCATCGAGAGAGAAGAGGAGTTTGAAGTAGGGTCTTATGTCTTTCTAAAAGTATATCGCCTTGGAAAGGAAGATCGTTTTGGAAAGAAATGGAAGTTAAGTCCGAGGTTTGTAGGACCTTTTGAGATTTTAAGAAGGATAGGGGAGGTAGCTTATGAAGTAGCCTTACCTCCGAAATGGAAAGAATACACTGATGTGTTTCACGTATGCATGTTGTGTCCTTATAAACCGGACTATAAACATATAATAGAGTATGAGTCTATTCAAGTAGAAAAAGACTTAACGTATGAAGAACTTCCGATTCAGATTATTGATAGGAAGGAACAAGTCTTGAGAAATAAAGTAATACCTTCAGTAAAGGTAATTTGGAGTAACCACGATCTTTGAAGAAGCAATGTGGGAGCTCGAAAATAAAATGAAGGAAAAGTTTCCTCATTTGTTTATGTAAGAATAAGCGAGATTACGGGGATGAGAATCCTTATAAGGAGGGAATAATGTAACGCCCGAGAATTTCGAATTATCAATGAATTAAATTTTTATTTGATTATGTGGATTAAATGAAATTTTATTGAGTTATTATATGAGTGAAGGTCGTTATATGACCTAGAATGTGTAGATGTGGTTAGTATTCTGGCTTTGTGCTAGAATTAATTGTTGTGAATTATCGAAGGCGAGAGCGAAGGTTTTACGAGATTGTTTGCGTAAAAACACTATTCATCAGATGGCGTTCGGAGCTAGGGTTTGAGATTACGAGAAGAAATGTAATGTTAGAATATGGCGATATTATGGAATATCAATAATATTTTCATTATGGCAAGCGAAGTTTTCGCTCATGACTTAAAACCGAAGGGTTTGTGAAGAGAGGTTTCTAAAGGGAAATGTAATGCGTATAGTCGTTTCGATTATTATCGTAAGGAATATGAGTATTATACTAGTATGTATCTGAGTATGATATGAAGAATAGTATGACATATATAATCTGAATATTATATGAATATTATCTGAAGAGAATCGTGAATAATATGCGTAGAATACGAATCGTATTATTAGAATATGAGTTAAGGATTTTATACAATCCAATTAGACTTGGATTAATAACAAGCTTAATGAATTAAGTATACAAGCCCAAGTCAAGACCCAATATTAGATTGGTTAAAGCCCAATGTTTATTAATGTCAAGCCCGATCCAAAAAGTAAACCGCATGAATTGAGCCACCGGTGGGTCGAGGGATGGGTAAAACCCATGGGGCAACCCATGGGGATGACCCATGGGCAAGGTGGGTCGGCCACTTAATGGCAAAGCAAAGTGTCACTTGGTCACCAAGTATTTTGCTTGGTGACAAAGTTGTAAATAAGTGAGGAGGTGGTGAATTGGACAATTTTGCCCCTCATTTGGTTTTCTATAAATAGAAAGCTAAGAGTTGGATTTTTGTTGTTTTACAAAGTTTGTCCAACATATTTGAGAGAGAGAAAAGAGCTAGAATCCTATAATCTTTCTACTTCCAAGCAAACCAAAAGACGTTTATCAAGAATGTTAACTACTTCAAAGGTAAATTCCTATAAACCGTAATCATCATCCTTTTCGATTTCTTTCTCATAGAAGAATCGTAGATGAGTGGAGAATGTTTATAGAGAAGATATAAGAATGCCTTTTAATGACCAAATCATCGATAGGTCATGCCCAAATAGAAATCGTAAGTGTTTACGTGAGTTAAAACCATAGAAAATCTTGAAAGTTAACTTCGTTATAATTGAACGTTTTGGAAACCGTTGTAGCTAAGATATGTGCATCTTGATTGGTTAGGATGTAGATATGAAGTCCATGGAGTATTCTATGTGATTTAGCTTAGAGAACATTAATGTGAAGTTATGGCGAATTTTCTTGAAAATAGATGTTAAGCGTCGAAAACACATAAAGTCCGGATTAAAGGTCAAAAGTTGTCGTGTGACTTGAAAGCGTTGGTTTCAATGTCAACACGTGAGATAAGGTAATTAAGAGTCGTTGGCGAAGGAATCGTCGCATTCAGAGCTTATAACGAAGAAAGCGACTATTGAGCAGGCGAAAGCGTTAAGCGAGCGCTAAAAGCGAACTTAAAGGTGAAATTAGGAGTTAGCGGATTCGAAAATATGAAATTCTTATATGAACACGTAAAGGATGTAATTCCTGACTTGTAGGAATTCGAATGGGTCAATTCGGATGTAAAACGAACAAATTAGGAAGCCACGAGTTTCGTTAAGAAACCAAATTTGTTTTGGCTAACTTATGCACAGACTTGGCGCCATGATTGCCAAAACCGATAAAGTAGTGGTAGCCATGCATGACTCACGGACTCAATCGAGTACCACCTTGCTAACTTTCATGTGCGCCACTAATATACAAAGGATGCCATACTTGTGTAGCCGTCGATGGGAAAAAAAGTTGACCAAGTTAGGTTTAGTTCCCTTTTGAATGTAGACCTAAAGTAAGATGTTAAAGGTACTTAAAGTACATAATAAGACTTACTTTAAAACACTTATAAGATGTTAATGTAAGAAGAATGGCTAAGGTTTAATGGAAATTAAATGAAGAACGCAAATACATAATGAGTGAACCGTGAACGACGTTCAACATGGGTAATTAACCATTAATGATCGAATGTCGGCTAAGGACGTAAAAACGTTAATAAAACGTAACGAAGTATAGAAAGTCGAATCGACTTTAATAACAGAGTTAAAACAAGTAAGACATAGAAGAGAAAGAAGTTGGTTAGAACCGTAAAGTGAGTTTGTTTGATAACTAATTATAGTGTGCTATGTGAATGTATCATGTAGATCCTGTAAAGACTGAGAATAGTTGGAATATATATTTGAAGACGCTTGAAGGAAAGTCTTTCTTAACTCTTGTCTGACCTTTGTGTTAGCCAAGTTTTTACGTAATGCATGATATACAATGCATGAATGGTAAATAGAAAAGAGTCGATGCCTATTTTATCCGGGCTAGACAAGTATTGAAGGATAGATTGAATTGATTACAAGTCTATTGATATAGAACTGTTAACGCTATCCTATGGCAAGTATTTGGTACGGATTAGAAGGTAAGATTGTCTATGAACAAAGAAAAGTATTTTCATCGATTATTCCATGGGCACGCGAGGTTGACAAATGTTAAACGTAAATACATTTAACGTAAGAGTGATGATCAACATAGAGTACAATAGGATGATCACCTAGAAGTGCTCGTAAGTAAAGACGGGTGGATGGCCTTAGTACCGGATATCCTTTTCAAGTATGAAAACGAAAAAGAGTATGTTCATGGTCTATTGACCGGTTCATCATTCCTAAGCTATTATATATACTCTGGAATTGTTGTAGTAGAAGTATTAGTCAAATGATTCGGGATGCTTAGTAAATAATTGTTACGATATTGATATAAAGCATGTACTTCTTGATGTGATATTCATATGTTTCGCTTTTTAAGACTTTTTGAGCTAGTTATGCTCATTCTTGCTTGAACCATATGTTTTGCGACTAAGTTTTCGAGCTAAGGCTAGAGAGTTCTTTTGAGAGAGATAAAGGTAAAGGCTAAGATGGACAATTAATCATCTGTAATGAGACTAGTATATTTGTATGTAATATACTTATGAAGAACAACGAATGTATTGGTTATGAACACAGGAAAGGATTTATTACAAATGTAATACAAAGATAGTAATTACACTCATTTTGTTGTTATTTCAATGGAATGATTGTATGAAATGTAGTATCGTGGAACACCATCTGTCAGGTTGGAAGATACCCAGATTTGGGGGCGTCACACATTCTCAAAGTAAGAGTTAGGTTAAAGAACTTGCATGACTATAATTAAGTTGTATAAATAGGATTAGGAATTTCTTGCTCAATATAAAGGTAAATAGAACAAACTCAAATAGAGTTTAGAGTTCAGAAACTTGCCATGCGTGTAAGCTAAACCATAATAACTCGATTCTCAATATCCTATACATATGTCATCATGACATAATTAGTTACTACATGTGCTCCGTACACAGTTAAGTACATATTTCATGTATGGCTTGGTTTTAATCATATAGTCAAGTCACAATTTTAATGCAATATCATAACTCATTAATTGCTAATAATATTCTCACACTTGGTACTATAACACCACAATATAACAAAATCACATTTTAATAGTCATACCATCATCTTTATCAAAAATTATAGAATTGTATAATCAAAATAAACTTTCTGGCTAACATCGCTGCTGGTATTTGTGGCGCCAGGTTTCTATTGGGAAATGGAATGGCTGACAGCGGAGTTGAGCAATTGCGGCTGAGACAAGACACATGCATATAATAAGTATTGCTTATTGAAAACTTTACTACTACAGTTGTGGCCAGAAAGTCAAGTTCTGGACAACCAATTTTCGCGAAGAAAACATACAAAGTCAATTTGGCCTACAACTTACTTTGTAGCACCAATTTAACACGTAATATATACATAGACCTCACAAAAACATAACTTAAGGTCTCTAACATGTTTTTACCCATATAAACAATATAAACATCAAATTTAATATATTTGAATTCCATGTTTTATGCAAAAACTCCATTTTTGACATCCTTGACAAAAATTAACACCAAGGTCTCAATAATACACCAAATTAACTCATTCAAATTGCATTCTCTTTGTTTCCTACTGAATTAATGAAACGACCGCAAAATTCATACAATAATATTCTCCTTCTCGATCGTTAACAATACAACTTTAATCTATCTTTACATCATTATTCGATATTAAAATCACTAAAAATGCGAAATATTTAAAATATCCAATTCATACAATAATATTCGATCGTTAACAATACAACTTTAATCCATTTCATATTTTATAATATCCATTTCATTTGACTTAAAACACTTTTTACGTTCATTAACACTTATCACGGCGTTTCGACTTTCATTCATCACACGCCCGAATCGTCTCTCTTGTGTATGCTTAGTGTGCTTACATAACTTATCTAATACATCATTTATTAATGTTAATCATCATTATATTTACTAATATTCATGTTTTATAACTTAGGAAAATATCATTTATCGGCAGAAGCACTACACTTGCATACGTGCATGTCCGACGCCCTCCGATTACCTCCGAAAATACAACAGTCCTAAAGATGACACTTTTGACCACTGTTCCCGACATCCTATTGAAAATATTAAAGAACAAAAGTTGTAGGTCTACTTATCCTCGTTCCGGATCATCTTGAATCACCTCAATCAGAGTTCGTATGAAAATGTTATGTTCATTTTAGTAAAACATGTCCGGTCAATTTTTTTCCAAAATTTGGCTAGGCAGACTACCCCGCCGTAAGTGGGGTCCCTCTCGTTCTGCGATTTTTGATCTAAAAATAAGATGAAAGCCAAATTAGGCTTACAAACTCTTTTCTAACAACCATACCAACCTACCCAAGGTGTAATATGTTTACAGAAACATAAACTAATGTTTCTAACACGTTTCTACCCACATAAACAACATAAACATCAAAGATTATAACATTTAATTTCACTATTTCTATTATTTCTTCTTCTTTTGACATTCATAGCGAAATTCTTCACTGTGAATTCATTTTTACAACCCAAACAGTTAGTTTCAATTACATTGATTTCGTTTCTTCATATATTATACAATCCATCACCAATTTTACAATTATAACATAAACTCCTAACAAATTTTAGTCTCAAAATAGACCAAAACTCATATATATAACAAAACTCAAATTCTTCATCATTTAACCTATTTTCATGAATTTGATTATTCTAAAACTTGAATTTGTGTTACTCAAATTTCACATATGAATGAAAATATCATATTATTCAACACTCAACATAACCCTAATTGATTTCTTCATCAATTCATACTTTCATGATATCTAAAAAAACTCAAGAATCTAAAAACTAGAGGTTTAGGCTAGATTATTACCTTTGATTTGCTATAAAGCTTGAATAATTTTCTTGTTTCTTCCTTCTTTCTTTTCTTTCTTTCTTCTCTTTTCTCTTCTTTCTCTTCTTCTCTCTTTTCCAACTTACGTAACTTAGTGTATATACAATATACATATAATACATATAATTATAGAATATGTAGCTCCCAATATAATTACATATACTAATTATCAATTTAATATATAAGTTACAAAAATTAGAACTTTAAAAGCCCTAAGGCTTGTTTGGCAAAACCCTATTATTTTAAAATCAGGTTTTAATAGTTAAGGCCTTGTTTGGGAAAACGGTTTTAAAAACTCTTTTAATAGATCCTTTAACACATATTCTTAATGTTATCCTTTAATTAATTAAATCTTAATATTAATTTAATTAATTAAAAGTTTAACATCAATTAATCACATAAAATTATCACATTATAATTACTCGCTAATTATAACTTCATGTAATAATTACTACATCACTACATTATCTCAATTAAATTAGAACTAAAACATAAAATCATTATATATTAATTAAATATTAAATAATCATTTAATTAATATAATACACTTAGTTACATTACCCCACATTAATCACATAATCTCAATAAATAATTCTCTTCATGCTAAATCACATAATTCAAAATATATACACCTCATAATAAGAATTTTAATTATTAAATTCTTATTTTAATAACTTATGAAAATTCGGGTTGTCACAATTAACATATTCATGGCTTAATTTACAGATTAGTTAACAAACTAACTACTAATTTTTGTACTTTCACAAGACATACATATACACATGCACTGTAAACAATTTTGTTGGAGAGTGCATATTTTGATTTGATGTTTAAAGTAAATGCTCATGATTATATGTAAAGTCCTTCAAGGTATATATGTACAACGACTTAGTGATAGATCAAAATTTTTAGGTTGATCTAAGCTTTTAAATGGTTATCATTCTGTAATTGAATGTATAGATAAAGAGATCAAAATGTTAGGTTGATCTATGTCGTGAAATGTAATAGATAGGCTTCAACCAGATCATAGTCTATCGAGTTGATCAGAAGATTGCAGAAGCCAAGGTAGAATCTATGACACCCCCAAATCCGAGTCTCTTTCAACCCGACATATGGTACTCTACGGTGCTACAGTTCACACAAACATTCAATGAAAATGACTCAAAAGAACGAATATGTCTTATATATATTCCAAAACAATACTACCATTCCCCAGGTTCTTTATAACCGTTACATTTGTTCCTGTCATAATATCAAATATTATCATTTCAAACCTATACTATTACATAGGTAATCTACAAATTCGCTTTTGCCTTCGCCTTATCCTTATCGAATTCTTCATTCCATTCGGTCTAAGCTTCATTCATATGGTTCAAGCAAGAGTGAGCATAACAAGCTCAGCAAGTACAACAATTTCATTTTAAAAGCATGCTTGAAACATAGGAATAGTATATCTTCAATAACTGGATGATAGTTACAAAGTACTATCAATAACTTAAAATAGCGTTTCTTTTCCTTCAAAACATTTTACAATAACAATATTTAGTAATACATCAATTCTGGTTAAAGACGTGAACGTCTTATAGTTTCTTTGAAAAAGGACAACCCGACACGAAGTCCGTAAGTCCGGCATATCTTACGAGCACTTCTAAGTGATCAGCCTATAGTACTCTATGTTGATCAACACTACATCCATTAAACGTGTGTATGTTTAAGTTGTGGCAACCTCACGTGCCCATTGAATACTCGATGAAAAATACATTTGTTTATTCATATACAGGCTTACCTTGAATCCGTACCAAACAGTTGGCGTAGGATAGCGTTAGCAATTCTATATTGAAAGACTTGTAAACAATTCAATCAATCTATCAAGATTAGTCTAGCCGAGTTAAAACTGGCATCGACTCTTTCTTTAAAACCATACATGCATCTCATAACTTGAATCATTTGAAAACCTGGCTAACACGAAGGTTAGACAAGCGTTTAGAAAAACTTGCCTTCAGCGTCTGCTGCAGTAAAATTATGTTTCCTTTGAGTCTTTACGGTCTTTACAATACATAATCACATAACATACCACATTAGGTCATGAATGTACATACATAGTTCCTAAAGAATCTTACCCTTCTTCTCAATCTAATCCCGTATTAAATTTGTTATTTATTGGTTTCGGCTTGCCGTCGTTCTTTTACTTCGTTCTTACCAACTTCGTTCTCTTTTATAACTTAACTAAAATTATTTCATTAATACAACTCAGTTCGAGTTAATTATCCTTCCTCATGGCTTACTAACGTCCTTACGTTATTAACTTAACACTTAATCGACATTGGTTAAGTACATTCATTGCATACCATTTATGTTCAAATCCAACTTATCTTTAACCTTTAGTGTATTACTTAAGGTTTACAATGATTCTACATTAAGTTTATTAATGTATTAGTTCATTACTAATCACTTATCTTTATTTCCTTACTTGTAATCTTTTATTACTGTGCATGACCTAGTCTTTGTCTTTCTTTGTGCTAACTTCTCTCTTGGGCTCATACTGTGTTTGCCGACTTTTGTTTCTAAATTTTGGTCACGGTGTATTGACATTACCATGCTTAGTGTAATTAGCCCATCACTGCGCATTAGTTAATGAGGGCTAAGGTCCGATCTCATGACTGTTGGCAAGGCCGGCCATTCTGCCTTGAGTCGTCTTGCCATTGTCTTGGAAGCTACTGTATCGATAATTTTGATAGATTTTTCTTTTAAGTGAGATTCCCGAGCTCCTAACTTCTTCGTTATAAGTCCAAATTGGTTCGTTCAAGAGCCTACGATTCACAAATTACGTATTTTACATGTTCATGAAAGAATTTTATCTATTCAACTTCGTTTGCTAAAATTCCACCTATTAGTCTATTTTTAACGAAAACGATAAACGTTCGTGAACGTTCAATGCTCGTTTCTTCGTTCTAAGTCGGAATCTGGCCATTTTTGAGTCCGCAACTCTATAATGCCAAATAAGTCTTGTCTTCATTGGAAACCAACGTTTCCAATCTCAATATCAAAATTCGACTTCCATTTCGAGAATTTCAAGAATTCGACGATTATCGTCCAATCGTGTTAATTCCGACAAAACTTTGTTACTTGAGATTTTTAAACCGTTTCAATTGGATTCAATCCATTATACTAACATCTTGACATATATGCTTCATTAACTTATAAACATGATAAGTTATTACTAGTTCGTTGTGAGTTTATAACTTATAAAAATATAAATTATTTATATTTTCATTACTCATGACTTATGTCTTCTTTTCATATAACTTATTATGGTTAATGACTTCTAACCATTATTCTTGCTTCTTATTATCATACTAACCTCATTAATGTAAACATGTTACAAGTTCTTACAAGTTATTATACATTCATTATTGATCTTCACAAGTTCTTAACTTATATGATTACAAATAGCTTATTCATGACTTATACGGCTTATTAAGACTTAAGCCCTTTAATTTATCATTCCTTAGCCCTACTAATACCCCCTTCTCTAAAAATGGAAGAGAAAGAGAAACAAGGTTTAAGAATACTTACTCTTGAATAACACTTGGTAAATCTTTAATCTCCTTCTTGCTTCTTGAATTAACAAGGCTAATCTTCTAGCTTTTCTTGCTTTTTCTCTCAAACCAATAAGCTATAAGTTGTTGGTTGAAAATCTAACACGGGAAGTCTAACTTTATATGTGCTTATTCTCTCAAGCAAATAAGCTCTCAACTTTATAAGTTGGATGAAAATGAAAACCAAACAAATGAATCCAAGCTTGCTATTTATAGGATTTCCAAGGTTAGGGTAGTTTAGTCTTTTAGGCCACTCCACCTCCTTACTATTAATTACTTTGTAATTAAGTTAACTTGCTCACCACCTAAACTTGGCCATCACACTTACTTAATCATTAAGCATACTTGTTAATCACATAACTTAGCCTTTAAGTTTACTTGATTAGCACAACTTTTATCCTTTGCTTGCTCACCACCTTATTTACTTGGTCATTACTTAACTTAGCCATTAAGCTTACTTGTTTATCACATTGGATTATCCATGGGTTGCCCCATGGGTTTAAACCATTCTATAGCCCATAGTTCATAATTTGGGTCTTTAGCTTAATTAATCTTAACTTATCCATTGGGCTTGCAATTAAACAAATACTTGGGCTTGCACATAAATTTACATTGATCTTAACCATACTTACATTTGGGCCTTATCACACTTCCCATTGAGTAATACAATTTCCTTCACAATTCAACAAATCCATTACATTTGGCTTAAAGCCTTATAACATATTATACGTATAATTATTGTATTCTAACTCATATACTAATTCATGATATACAATATACCATCATTCATACATACTCGTATAATACCTCGTATCATACTCGTATACTCTACCTCGCACAATTTACTTATCATACAATTATTACCCTAACTTCTTAACGCTTGATTTTCCTAACGTTCTCAAATTAAGTCCACAGGCGAAATATTACGTTTTCCATAACTAAAATATTATTGGATATTCCATCTCACCTCGATATTCTATCATTACGTATTTCTCGGAAGTTCAAAAATAATTTTCGAGCAGAAATACGTGAATAGTGTTTTTCAAAAAATTTCTCGGAAAGCTTTTATATTCGTCTTGGAAATTCAAACACTTTAATTCTATCACGTAGCCAAAATCCTACGATGTTCTGATATGTTTAGGTCATAGAACAACCTTCAATTAGCTTGCTCCCATAAATAATCAATTAAATTCATTTAATCCTTATAATTAAATAAAATTTTAATTCTTCTAAAAATTCGATTTTCTTGGGCGTTACAGAATCGGAGAGCATTGAAGATCGTAGTGTATCTGCCTTGAAGGGCCTCTCCAGAAATCGTAGAGTGGTCCAGACGTTTGCCGAAGTTAACTTAGAGATCGTAGTGTGCTCTCGGAAATGTAGAGTCTGCAAGATAAGCAAGTAAAGATCGTAGTGTGTCAGTCCTTAAGAGAAATCATAGTATTATCATTCGATAGCATCAGATCAAGCACCAAGGTGGCAAGACACCACGATCTGAATCGTAGAGTATCATCTGCCTATGTCAGAAGCATCGAGCCGTACCCTTTTGTTTGAAGATTAATTCCAACAAATGTGGAATGGGTTATAAACATTGAAGTCCTCACTAGTCCCAATGGTACAATAGATATCCTTAGTATACAACGAAGAAAACATATTAAAGAAGCTAAAGAAAGGACTATGGGTCAGAGGAAAACACCTTTTCAGGTGTTAGGTTAGAAAGCAGTCTACCGTGTCAGTGGGCTAGCATGCAATTCAGAAGATGTGCAGAAAAGTCTCCATCAAAGTTCAAAAACGTCAAACGCATTTAATGCTTCAACGGATAGATTTCAAGGATCACATATATGCAAAACATCAGCAGATGATTAAATCAAGCAAGCATTGAACAAAATGCATAAGAACACTCAACGCTCAACTCTACGATCTGAGAAAAAGAGAAAAGCTTGCTCAACTACTCAGTTCTTTCGAACAAGTGCTTAACGACAATTGAGTAGCACCAACCAAGAACTCAACAACTACCAATCAACTGAAGTAAGAGTTCCAAGTCAGAAGGACTTGAAGAGGTCTATATGAACTGTGAAGAACCAAGTCTGCTGGACTTGAAGAGTTTAAGAGTGAACTGAGAAGTGCCTAGACTGCTAGTCTAGAAGGAATCTGTAAGATTCAGAAAGTGTAAAAGATATCCTTAGTGAATTTCCTACTCGAGGAGTAGAAGAGTGGATTAGGAGCTTTAAGTGCTCTGAACTACTTAAAACTGTTGTGTCTCTTACATTCTTTCTATAACTACTATAACTGTTATAACTGCCTCACTCCTCACCATATCTAAAAGGGTGATTAAACAAATCATAATTCCGCTGTGTTTAAATCGTTAACAAAATAAACAAAAGTATTTCGAAAAGAATTTTAAGAATCTATTCAACTCCCCCTTCTAGATAACTAGTGTGCCTCTGGGAACTAACAATTGGTATTAGAGCAGGTTATATTATATAGCCTACAAAGATTAAGTAGATCCAATGGTACACTTACCAAGCGAATCAAAGACTAGAGGAGGCAGTAAGCCACCTATGTGCAACAAAGATAAATTTGCCAACTGGAAAGTTCGGATGCAAGCATACATGGATTCAATAGATGAAGATCTATTTGAAATTGTTCAAAATGGGCCCTACGTTCCCACAAAGCTTGCACCAACTACAGACGATCCAAACAGAACACAAATCAACGTCAAAGAGGAGTGGACAAACAACGAAAAGAGAGCTGTTCAACTTGACAAAAAGGCCAAGAACATTTTGTTCCAATCCTTAGAAGATGATCTGTTCGAAAATGTGGTCAACAACAAAACAGCAAAGGAGGTTTGGGAAGCACTGCTCATCATGCATGAAGGAACAAAAGAAGTCAGAGAAAACAAACAATCTCTCCTGACTCAGCAATACGAGATGTTTGCACACATTCAAGGAGAGAATGTCACTACCACCTACGAGAGATTCAATGTACTGCTCAACTCTCTACGAGCCTATGGAAAGATCTACCCAAATAAAGATCTAATCATAAAGTTCATGAGAGCCTTACCAAGCAAGTGGGATGCCAAAACCACTGCAATTAGAGAGTCAAAGAATCTTCATGAAATGACTATTCAACAGTTATATGGCAACCTTCTTACATACGAATTGGAGCTGACTCAATGAGCAGAAACTCTATCTGAAGGAAGAAAGAAGGATAAGGGTGTTGCTCTCAAAGAAACTGATAACACCTCCAAAGTCAACACTGAAATTGACTTTGACTATGATGAAGAAGATGATGAGGACTTTGCAATGCTGGTGAAAAGACTCAGAAGGTTCATGTGTCAAGGAAAAACCAGCAAGCCAAAGAAAGTCAGCAACTACTGCAGCCAGGAGAAAATTAATGATCTATGCTACAATTGCAAGAAGCCTGGCCATTTCATTGATAACTGCAACAAACCCCTCAGAGAAGAACTAAAGAAGAAATCACATTCAAAGAAGGAATACAAAGGCAACAAAAGGCCTCAAAATAAAGACAAAGGCCTTGTAGCTAGAGGATCGTGGAGTGATTCAGACAATGACTTAACCCCCGAATTTGGAGATGATGACGACCCTTAAATGGCAAATCTGTGCCTGATGGCCAAGCATGCAAAGGACAAACAAAACTCCAACATACATGAAGTAAGTATCGATGAGGTATTTGACTTTAACTCTCCTTTTGTAGACATTGATGATTTAAGAACTGCACTGCATGGCATAACATCTGATCTACATCAATACATGAAATGGTTCAGAGTTCTGTCCAAAGATTATTCATTGCTTCAAGAGGAGAAAAAGAAAGTTCAAGAAGAACTGGAAACATCACTTCTAAGTACTGACTCTCTCTCCAAGCTTGAGTCTGAGAATAAGCTCTTAAAACAGACCAATGAGCTCAATGCACAAAGAGAGTCAAATCTAACCTCTAAAATTGAGGAACTAGAAAAAACAATCTCTACATGGAATAAATCCTCTTCATCCATGGACTCACTACTCTCTAGCAGAGAAGTGCATCTGACAGAACATGCTTAGGCTTTGGGGAATCCACCTCAGATCCATGTGTGGAAAAGGTAACGGAAACTAGCACTAGTAATGCTTCAAATTTTAGTGGAGGCATTATATTTATGAAATCCTCTCAGAGGAAAGAACTAGTCCAACCCTCTTCTACTAATTCAATCCACATTCCAAGAAATAAAGGATCTCATGCTGGTCTGGGTTTCAGAAAAGAGAAAAGTAATCCATCCACTACTCACCAACGTCGAAGGATCGTTGAGTCGAGTAAAATCAACTCCACGAACCGACTGGGAAGGAACAGTAGAGGAAAGGTACACTCCTCACAAATCATGAAACACAAGTACACATGGAAGAAGGAGAATCAGTTTAACAGAAGAATGACTAAAGATCCATAAAAGTCCAAATGGAAGAAGAATCCTCACACACACACAAGCATGCATCATATTAGATGTTTTGTGTGCAATAAGATTGGTCACAAGGCTGCAAAATGCTATTATAATTCTATACATGTGAGACCCAAAATCAAGCAGATTTGGGTTCCCAAGGGTACTAACAAAGTAGGACCCATGCAAGTATGGGTACCAAAATGAAAGTTTTATGTTACCACAGGAAAAGAGCTCCACAATCACAACCTGGTATCTGGACAGTGGATGCTCAAGGCACATGACTGGGAATAAAGCCCTTCTGTCTAACTACATAGAGAAGGAGGGTCCCTCAGTCATCTTTGGAGACAATGGCTCTGGCAAGATAAGAGGATATGGCTCAGCTGGAAATGGTGCAGTGTCCTTCAGTAAAGTGGTCTATGTGGAAGGACTACAACACAATCTTCTGAGCATTAGCCAACTCTGCGATAAGGGTCATCAGGTAACATTCCTCAACAATCAATGTCAAGTCAGAGACTTGAAGACATCTGCTGTAAAGCTAACTAGGACAAAAGAAGGAAATGTCTACACAGTAAATCTTGGACAACTAAGCTCAGACGAGATAATATGCTTTCTGGGTAAAACATCTGAAGAAATGAGCTGGTTATGGCATCGAAGACTGTCTCATCTCAACTTCAAGAGCATTTCCAAACTAGCCTCAAAAGATCTAGTTGCAGGCTTGCCCAAGTTCAGCTTCGTCAAAGAAAGGCCGTGCAATGCCTGTCAGCTTGAAAACTAGACCAGAAGCTCATTTAAGAGCAAAACTGCCAACTCAATTGACAAGCCCCTGCAGTTGCTCCACATGGATGTATTTGGGCCAATTCCAACAACGAGCCTTGGAGGGAAGAGATACTCACTAGTCGTAGTAGATGATTACACCAGATTCACATGGGTATTCTTTCTAACCTCAAAAGATGAAACAAGCTCCCAAATGATCAAGATATTCAGACTAGTGATGAACGAGAACAGGGAGAAAATCAAGGCTATAAGGAGTGATCATGGCAGAGAATTTGACTTCTCAAAAATGGACAAGTTTTGCACAGATAATGGCATCAGTCATAACTTCTCAGCTCCATGAATCCCCAACAAAATGGAGTAGCTAAGAGAAAGAACAAGACATTGATAGAGGTTGGAAGAACTCTACTAGTAGCAGCTCATATGCCTGAATACTTCTGGGCAGAAGCTGTCAACACTGCATGCTACACTCAGAACAGATCACTTATACACTCTACGATTAAAAAGACTCCCTACGAACTGTGGAAAGGAAGAAAGCCAAGTGTCAGCTACTTTCATGTATTCAGCTGTGCATGCTACATTCTCAACAATGGAAAGCAGTAAATTGAAAAAGTTTCAACCCAAGTATGACGAAGGAATCTTTCTTGGGTATGCCACAGATAGTAAGGCCTACAAAGTGTGTCAGAAATAAGCATGTGAATGTTATTCCTATTTATATATGATTTGATTATGAGATATATGAATAAATATGCAAGTATGCTTGCATAAAGAAAAGCTGTAAAGTCCTTTGATAGATAATAGAAACATGTGTACAAGGACTTATAATGAATTGATCAAGTTTGTTAGGTTGATCCTACATAAACAAGACAACTTTGTAAAGTCCTTAAAAAAGAAATGATGTACAAGGACTATAAACATAGAAAGATCAAGCATGCTAGGTTGATCTTATGATGTAATAGATAGGCTTGTCTGATTGTCGAGCATTGCACCAGAAATCGTAGTCTGCCAGGAGAGTCAAGGAAACTAGAGAGCTATCATGGAAAAATCTTAGTTTGCAAGATAGTAGTCTTGGAGTTCATAGACTGCCAGGAGAGACGAGGAAGGATCGTAGTGTGTCGAGTAGAACTTCCTCAGGGCCATAGTCTGCTGAAGAAGTCATGTTCAGAATCGTAGAGACAGCCTGCCTACGAGCCGAACGAGTATCTGCCGAAGTCAATTCAGAGATCGAAGACTACACTCAGGATCGTAGAGTCTACTGATCATATCAAAGGCAGAGATCGTAGTCGAGCAAGATCAGATAAAGACATCGAGCACAAAGACAGAAATTGTAGAGTGTCAAGATCTGATCTCGGAGTCGTAGTGTCTGCAAAGCTGAAGCTGAATCGTAGAGAGCAGAACTACGACTTAAACCGTTGTGCTCATAACGCCAAGGCAGAATCGTAGAGCAAATACGATTCTCAACAAATGAGCACTCCCAGAATATCCAAAGGAATGAAGCCTCTGGTTGGCACTGCAAAGATACATCCCATCATGAAGGAAACCAGAGAGCACTCAACGAATGGCATACAAGCTAATAGAAGATCTAAGAAGCAACCCAATCAACATCGAGATTGAGTTATGAAGCCATTCGAGATGAAGTCTTCCACAAGGAGATCAGAAGAAGACTTGAGAATCGACTAAGGAAAGTCGACAAGTGCGATGGTGTCAAGCGGTGATAGAAAACAACAATCTTGGAAGCAACCAAGATCATAGTGTTTGCCAAACAAAGAAATAACTGATGAAGTGCATACAGAGATACTGGACAACTTCTGAAGAACAAGGCTAAAGTGATTAATCATTGGGTCAGTCCATTGATGATAAGTGAACGGGAGATCATAAGAAGAAAGCGAGCTGGACACGCCACAAATCTGAAGTGTCTTGCTATTCAGAAGGGTACAGAACAAAGAAGTCAATTCATCAGTATCTAAGAACTGTTGAGGAAAACAGAAGTGTTGAAGCACTGCATAAAAGAAGGAAGAGGTGTTCTACATTGAAGATCCAATTAACACTCTTCAAGATTGTAGTGTTGTCTTTACCAGTCAACAAGACACTACGATCAGGTCCATGAAGACATGCAACAGAATTGTAGAGTTCGAATAGCTGAAGACTGAAGCATTGGCAACGGTTCAATCTGAAGGGTACTATTCGGACAAGAGCTTATTGAGAGCATCGATGCAAAAGGGCAACCTCTGATCGAGAAATCAGAAGGAGGAAATAAAGTCTTCAACCTGCCCAAGACATTAAAGTGACATCTCTGATGGGGTAGGTAAAATAGTAGACTGCAGTGTCAGAAAAAGTGTGACATGTCACATCAGTAGTCTACCTCAGTCAACTCGAGATCTGTGAAGATATTTGAATAGCTTTAAACGGCTACTTTCCAACGGAAGGATTGGGAAGGAGTATAAATCAGCAAAAGCTTCAAAGATCGAGGGATGCTGGTGTTGCCAAGTTTGGAGTAACGCTGGACTGTTCTAAACCATGTGAGATGGTGAGTCCGAAGGCTCACTCTACGATCCACCTAGAACACTTAGAGACAGACAAAGAAAGAAGTAGAAGTGTGAGTTCTACAATGTAGAAGTGAGAGTTCTACTACATGAAGAGTGTTCTGAACTGCCAAGAGAAAGAAGAACGTCATGTCATCTTGATGTCCATCATGGGAATACTCTAAGTACCATAGAGAAGTGCTTACAGTCATCTTAGCAAGTCCATAATGAAAAGGCATCAAGTATCAAGAAGGGAGATCACAAATGCCATCATGGTGGCAAGCATGAGAAAGTTTCTAAGTACCTATAAGAAGAGCTTACAGTCATCTTAGAAATCCATCATGTGAAACCATCACGTATCAAGAGGAATGATCTTCAAGGCAGTTCATCAAGGGATCATCAGAGGAGGTTGAGTAACTGAAGATGCTGAGCATCATGCAACACTCAACTGCACTTCAAGGATGATCACGTCAAGCTGCTAAGTACAGAACATGTTCAAAGCATAAAGACATCTTTGCAGCTCAGCACCAACTCCAACAAACAAACAAACAACCCAACAACAAGAAGCCAGGGCCTGAGGGGTCCTTGTCTGGAGGGACTAAATAAAGTTCCAAGCCTGCTGGGCTTGAAGAGTTCCTAGGGAACTAGATAAGTTCCAAGGCTGCTGGCCTTGAAGAGTTCTTAGTGAACTGAAGTCCCAAGGCTGTTGGCCTTGAAGGAATCGTAGTGATTCATGGTGCTGCCATTCCTTAGTGGAAATCCTGCTAGTTGAAAGCAGAAGAGTGGATTAGGAGCTTGAGTCTCTAAACCACTTAAAACCCTTTGTGTCTTTTACTTTAAGTCATTTACATTATGTCTATTAACTGCTATAACTGCTATGTATGTTCTAACTGCTTACAACCGAACTACCTCTACGAACAATGTATGTATGATTATGAATATATCAATGAATGAGATCTTTTACTTATTCCGCTGTGCTTGAAAAGATTCTTATGTTTGTCATATGCTAATTTAATAGCAATACAAAATAAAATGAGAAAAATATTTGAAATTAAAAAGGATCTATTCAACCCCCCTTCTAAATCTATTGGGCCTACTGGGAACTAACAATTAGTATCAGAGCAGGTTCTCATGATATATTCAAAAGCTAATCGCTTTGAGTCTGATCCCAGGCACAAACATTGTTCTAAACTTAGTTTAGTAGTAAGTCACTTGTTATATGCAGATGAGCTCACACGTTGGAAATATTGTGTACAGGTAAATGTGTATATACACTTGAAGCTGCTCAAATTGGTCCATGTTCTCGAGTATTATATCAACAAGACCAATCCTTGCCGGCAGTCAATCTTGTAGTTTGAAGACCAGATGAGATAACCCAAGAGACATCAACAACAAAGAGTTAAGCATCCACCAGCCTGAAAGATGAAAAGGCTATACATGCTAAGAAATGCCTATCCAGAGAAGAAAGAAGATCTTCTCAAACATGTATCTGGCCAACCAGCAGCTGGGTGCAAACTTTGTGAATCGAAGGATGTTAAAGAACTAAAGATGCTGAGATTCTCCTAGCCTGCATCTTCAAGACTACAACTGATTGATTAAAGGCTAACAAGAGCAATAAGCTATCAGAAGTAAATGTGAAGCTATGCACATCAATGCCTAAACTCAGTATATTAAAGATAAATGTCTGTTAAGAAACTGACAGTAAAAAGGTACGGTTCCTCACTATTATACATGTGTACATCATAAATGCATCTTCTTATGAACTATAACAGTATTCTGACAAGGAGTCATAATCTACCTAAAAAGGTGAAGAGAGAAAGTACTCTGAGGATGGAAACTCAAATGCCTATAAACTTTCTCTCCATCCAAGTTTTAGGTTGAAGATGACATCTTGAAGGAAATCTGAAATGGGTCATAAGAGCATCACAGGCCAAATTAATTCTATGTGAAGTAATCTTTGCTGGTGGGTTAGTATGTATGTACAAACCTATGTTCTAAGTGCTTGACAACACACAGAGTATGATCAGTTCCACAAGAGTATCTTGATGATGTGTAGAAATCGATCACCTCCATGAATCAACTAGATACTCCTAAATCGTAGAGTTGATTCTCACTCTGTGAACACTTAAACCTTGTGAACATAATAACCCTGCAAATGATGAAACCATAAAAAAAAGTGTGTTTCTTACAATGACTAATCTTACACACACTCACCATCATGCATCTCAAAATGTGTTATCAAAAACTAGTTGTATGCATGAATATGACTGTTGGTGATAAATGTGATGATTATCCAAATATGAGGAACAATGGTTTAGAAAACTAACCTAGCAGGACCCATTTAATTGTGGGTACCAAAAATAGAAATGTATTTAACTCCGCAGTACTTGGTCCGTTTGACCACACTAAGGAATCTTTCAAGGAAGACTTGATCGAAGAAGACTCAACCGTGAAGGAAGGCTAAGGAATGTTCAGAAATGGTTGTAATAAGTTTCTTATATGTCCAAGCCTATCCTTGTAGACCCGCTGAGCTAACCTGAATGAAGCTCACTTGGCTGCTAATCTGTATATGGAAGCAGGCCATGCAACCAAAGATGAAAAGGGTCTTATATGCTCAAATCAGGCAAAGCATGCTATATGAGAAGAATCCTCAAAGAAGCTCACATCAGAGGATCATCGAGCATCAGTCAAGAGGAACTCATTATGGGAGCATAACTTCACACGCACAAGACTGTCAAAGAAGACTACGTTCATAGTGCTGTCAAATGATCTTAGAGTTATCAGTTCTGAAAACATCCATGCCTACGATACAAGGAGATCTACGTGATAATGGTGATTCCAGTCAAAATGAGATATACAAGCCTGTCTTTAAATGAACCTAAAGAAAAGGGAATCATATCTATCTGAGAAGACATCATCAACCATGGGGAACAGTGATCTGTTGAGAAACAACAACACTGAGATATACCATGAAGCAATGTACCAGCTACAGAGTCTCAAAACTTGTGGCTAATGAACCAAATGAAGATCCATAGTCAAGACATTTAACGTCTCAAAGCGACATCGATAACCTATCAGCCACCCAACTCAAAATCGTGGAGTGCCTACGATCAAACATCTGATCGCAGTGTAGAAGCAGGAGGACACCACTATTACAGCAAATGTAATTGTCCAAAGTTGGTAGAGGACCTCCCCAACAGAAAAGGTCAAAAGAGATATCAGTGCAAATTACTCCTAAAGTACTTCATCTGTAAAGTGCCTCAGGGACAAACCTAACCCTTAGCTCACTCTAAGAGGTTGGCCCTTCCTGAGCTACCTTAACCTAGAAGAATTGCTTGACAAATTCATCTCAAGGACCAAGATAGTCAACGATCGCATAGTAGAGTTTAAGAGAACTCAACGATCGTAATGTAACTTCAATGATCGTAGTGCAACCTCAACGATTGTAGAAGCAGACTCGACGATCGCAGCCCTACCAGAGGATAATCTAGCTCATAAGGAGCCCGGAAGGACTGGACAATTGCTCAACCATTCAGATTATGAGGAGATCAATTCGGATATATCAGTGATCAAGCTATGCAGTTTCAGAATGAGCATTAATGTCAAAACCAGCCACTGCAATATCTCACAATAGTTGATCGTTAAGTCAACAGAGGAAAACGTAGAGTCCATAGCTGCCTTACCATGCTACTCTACGAATCAAAAGGTCAACGGTCAATCCACGTCAATTAAACGTCTACTCTCCTAAAGGAAATATCTAACTAAAAAGTTATGGGGAGTTACAGCTCATTACTGGACTTCGTGCAACCAATGGTTGGTTAACACATCACTGATTAGGCAGAGTTAGAAGGAACTGTCATTAAGACAAATTCGAAATCTGCAAACAGTCATCAGAAACCATCGAACCTTTCTCCCTCCCATTTTCAAACCCTAGAATCTTCTCAAAAGCCAAAATCAATTAACCTTCCAGAGTCTTGCCCAAATCACAATCAGTCATCTCTCAAAAACCCCTCTGAATCAAACATCCATATTCCTTGAACTACTCAAATGGAAATCTGGCGAGTAATCATTGGCATTCAACTCGGAATCAAGTCATTTGAAAAATTTGAAAAGAAGTTCAGAGATATTCTCAAACTTGTGAAGAAAGCTGGATTCTCAGAATGTCTTGAGGTTAGCACTCGAGTATATACTGAACTGATCAAGGAATTCTAATCAAATGCATCCATAAACTCTGGAACCCTCTTTACCAAGATCAAAGGTTAGTCTCTAAAGCTGAGATCTTTTGACTTCAATCAATGCTTAGGCGTTCCTTGTAGCATCCCCAAATTCGGGTACTTTTTACCACGAATCTGGTATACTAATTCTATAATTATTGCGAAAGATATAAACATAAATTGTTTATGCATTAAACTTTTACACATCATTCCCAAGGTCTACAACCTTAACTAATACATACATTCAATATCTTAAATATTTACAATATTATTTTCGTCAGAAGATTTAATAAATCTAACTGCACCATAATTTAGTCTTGAACTTTGCCTTTACTTTTGTCTTTACTCGAGCTTTCCTCTAAATCTGAAAATTTTATCATGATATAGCAAGGGTGAGCAACAAATTTTCCCAGCAAGTTTAAATTAATTTGAGGATATATCATGATTGAAAGAATTGAACAATAAGCTACCTAACTTTCAACAATATAAACATTGTGAAAGAGCATGAACAAATTTTCTTAGCTGAATGACCAAGTCAATAAAAATTAATGGTCAAGCATAAACATGAACAAATTAACTGAACCAAATGGTAGTGAAGGTGATCAGCCTTTCATACCTAATGAACATTTACAATATGCACAACGTGCGAATCAATAATCAATATAGACGTGAATAATTAACAACAACTATTCACTAACATGCTTTGAACATACAACTCAAGTTTGAGTTAGGGAAACTTGCCTGAACCGCTGATTACCGCTAAGCAATATAATGTAATCTCTTATGAAAGACCTATCAATTATAAGATTAATCTTTTAATTAGCATAACATATCTGTTAGCTCATAATACTATTACTTTATACATAGATTATCTAACACTTAATTAAATATTAGATAACACCTTACAACATTAGTATTATTATCATCATTTGATAATTCTTTAATCACTATATCATATACATTATGATTTAACACTTTAATAAGTCAAATACCAAACCAGCAACCTAGATTTCAAATCCAGCAAGCTGGATTCCAAATCCAGTAACCTAGATGGTCAATCCCCTAAACCCAATTGCAATCCAGCAAATTGGATTCCATATCCAGCAACTAGATTGCAATCCAGCAAGCTAGATCAAACAAATTTTCAATTCAGTAAACTTCTTTTCAATCCAGCAAGCTGGATTCATCAGATTTTCCAATCCAGCAAGTTGGATCCCATATCCTTTTTACGAAAAATACTAAAACAACTTATTATTTTTCTATCTTTTGTCCAAACACAAATACATAAATTTCATACACAAAAAGTATTTTTCCAAAAATTTCCAACTTCCTTTGGTATTTTTCAAAAATCGCTTTTAGTTAATTCCTTAAGAAATTAGCCCCATCACGCTTAACTCCAGAAATTCCCATCTTTAGACACAATCTTATACGTGTTAACGTGACACTCCAATTTAAATTTCGTGGCCATCGGAGTTATAGAACTCCGATTATAGCCGTTTTTGTCGGAAAATCACAGAAATTGAAATGGTCATAACTTGGTCATTTTAAGTCGGAATGAGCTCATTTTTGGACAAGAGGTACTTATTACCATATATTTTCATGTCCCAAAAGGCCCCTGGAAAATTCTTCGCAGCAGCTATTTGGCGTTTTACAGTTTTGGAGTCCTTTGGTAAAACTTAAATAAAATGATATCTAACTCCAATTAACGATCCATCAATTTTGTTGGATTCGTATCTTTCCGATATACAATTTTGCATCTATCACAATCCATATTTGGACATGTTAAGCTCCCGGAAATTAGCTCGGAAGTGGCTGGTAAAAATTGTTGTTCTAACAGTTTTCTTAGCTTTGAGTAGTTTGGGATAACTTCCATAACTTGCTCATTTTTCAACCTAATTGAGTGATTCCAAAGGGATTTTATCCTTAATACATAGATCTAGCATCCCAAAAAGATAAATCACAAATATGCATCATAGATTTCAAAAAATCAAAAGCTAGATCACACTTTCAAGTTTAAGCTTTCCGAAAAATTCCATTTTTCTATTCTTTTTGATTCCAACCAAATCAACACCCAATATGGGTAGATCTATACATAAAACACTCTAAATCATATAGATCTAAGATTTTTGAGTTTTGAAACCTTAGATCTTTATTCCATCAAAATAACTTAAATAAAAGGATAACTTAGGTTTGATTTTATACTTTTGATTTCATGACATATCTTTTTCTTCCAAACTATGTGATGGATCTTGGATGGCATGGAAGATCAAAATCTCCCCTCCTCTACCTCTTGTGGCTGCCGAACTCTTAGGCTCTCTCTCTCTCTCCCTTGTTTTGTTTTTGATAGCTAATAAGAAGTAATAGGATGAGAGAGAAATGAAATTGCTTTTGTGGTTTAGTAAAAATAAATATGTAGATATATTTGTATATCTCATATTAATCTCCCAACAACTCCCTCTTGCTTTCTCTTTCTTCATCATTATAAGGTTGCTTGTAACTTTGGTTAAGAATATTGGTTAAATAAAGGAGTGACACATGGAAGAGTTGGTCACCCACTAAAGTAAATCATCATCACATTCATCTCCCCTTCTCTCCTCTCTTGTATGGGCTGGCCATGCGGCATTATTATCCTTAAAAATTGATTTCTTTTTAATTCTTATTTAGCATATTAAATGTCTAATATGCCCCTCCTTAATTGGGCCAACAATTGGGCTATCCAATAATTCATCTAGACTTTCAAATTAACAATGTTTGGGCTACAACAAATAACATCTTCCAACACTTCTTTTTTTACCATTCCTTAATTATTTAATTAGGGTTACATTTCCTCAATTATAACATAAATCCTTAATCATGTACATTTATTTCCTTAACCCAATTAGACTTGCTATAATTAGGTTATAAAATTAATTAGTTGAGATATAAAAATTAAATCTCTTAGAATTAGTATATGTATTTATATACTAATATTCTCCCATATTATAAAATCTTAGGTTATTTAGTTATCACACCTAATACTTATATATTAAGTTACATAACTTAATTCTTAATTCACTTACTCACATATTCATACAAAATAATTTAATAAATTGAGACATGGTCCACAATTCTTAGATTAGGTCACTAGTATATAATTAAAATACTAGAACTACATACACATAATCTTATGAACTCATACATTAAACATATACCTCATTATCAGACTATCACTTATAGTCTATCAAATCATTCAAGTTCTTCTCCAAAAATTTTGAAATCCTTAAAATTCCTTTACAAAAACGTCAAATTCGTACACTTATTTTATGCCTAGGTTTATTATTTAACCTTTATTTAATCTTTTAAGATTTTATAAAATTGTCCAAATTTTCGGGTTATCACATTCCTAACCAAGGACTGAAGAGCCTTGATGATATCGATACGGAACAAGCAAAAGGAGATCATGGAGTACCAAAGGAACTCTAATTTAAAGGACATGAAGAAGAAGGAGTTTCCAGAGGAATACGAGTTCCTTGCTAAAATAGTTGGAAAGTGCATACTATGCAAGGACACTGCACACGACCCGGTGCTTGATCAACAGTTAAAGATCATGTCTGCTATAGTTTTGAAGAAACGAATTAACTTTGGAGTTATCCTGTTTGATCAAATATCCAAATGGGTAGAGAAGGCTGAATTGAAGAAGTCTACAGAAAAACCACTTGCAAAAGTGTTTCATGGAAGACTACTGAGCATTGTGCTGAAGAAGAAATTGGGAAACAAAATCAAGGATGATGAGGGAGAACCTCTAAATGTTCACAAAGTAATGTCTCCACAATTGTTTGTAAATTGGAAGAAAAACCCAAAGGAGAACAGAAGGCTGACAACTGGGAGCAGCAGCAAGGCCTCTGCAAAGAAGAGGAAGGCAGAAGAGGTAGAAAGCTTTGAGTCTGATAACTCTGTACCAATAGCAACCACACCAGCCAGAAAGAAATCCAGAGGTGTGAAGAAAACCAAGGCCCCATCAAGAAGTCTCTCCTCCAAAGACAAGGATGAAGAAGAAAAAGTCCTGACTGCTGAAACCACAAAGCGAAGAAGCAACAAGTTGCTTCAAGAGCCATTAAGAAAGGGAGCTACGGTGGAAAACAGGTCAACCCCAGCTTCCCAAGAAAGTCCATCTAACAAAGTAGAGGACGTAGAGTCAGAAGAAGATAAGGAAACTGATAGTCTCAAGACTAAGTCCCCTCAGACAAAATCCAGCAATGAAGGTGAAGCTGGAGTAATGGAAAAAAATGCAGCATCTGCTGATGAAGAAGAATGCTCAAGCCTTGTGGCTAACCCTCAGAGTAGTCACTCCATCGATGAAGAAAGGATACAAGTTGACCCAACTCCATCCCCAACTGCAAGTGATCCAACAAGTCCAAATAATGGGTCAAATGATGCTGTTGCTAAAGAAGAAGAACACGCCCCTTCCAATCTTGAAAGCTCTCATGACGGCTCAAAAGGTGATGAGTCCAAAGAAGAAGGGTCTGCCCCTATCAGTGCTGAACCTCAAGGAAGTTCGTCTGATGATCCAAAGGCTTCAGAGTCTAAAGAGGAAGAAGAGTCTGAAATTCTTGTAGCTGAACTTTCAACAAGAAGGAAGAGCTACAGACTGCAAGCCAAATTTGCCTCTAAAAAGAGAAGTGATCACTCTAGTGCTATCATTGAACTAAGTGATAATGAGTTTGTATCAAAGGATGAAAGTGCTGAAGATGGAACCAGTGGTGAAGAAGATGAATCAGAGGAAGATCTTCTTTGAAGAAGGTTACGGAAATGAAATCTTCGCAAGAAGGATTCACTGTTGGAAATGATCAAGATGGTTCAGGCTCCGAAAGAGAAGAAATGGAGAATGATTCCAATTCTAAAAATCAGGAATCAGAGGAACTAGAATTCTATCCTGTCCTCTCTCCAGCAAAATTCACCAGGAGAATAGTGGTAGAAGTCTCGAATGAACCACCAGAAACACCACCAGAAAGATGGGTGAACTATGGAGATGAACAACTCAAGGTGGTAAGGATGACTACCTTTAATGTAGTTAAAAACTAGAACAACATGGAGATGGACTGAAAGACCATCCTCTATAATCCTGATGATTTGCTAATGAGATGGTTCTTCCAATGGATGCTATAGCTAAAAGCCCATACTGAAAGAGATGGAAGTTACTTCAGCTGGTGTTACTCTCATTTTCCAAGCATGGAGCTGGTGGCACAAAACTTCCCAAGGGTGAAGAGTTTTGCTACAATGATGATCACAAACCAGCCTCACTACAAGGTCTACAGACATGCTGGAAACCACTATATCCCCTACGATCGTAGAGTGGACTCTCAAGGAAGAAGGATCATGACAAAGGAGATGATCGTAGAGTCTGTTCACTCTACTACTGATGGCGTTCAAGTTCAATACCATAAGACTCCATCAGCCCAAGCACTGCTATCTGACACTTCTTCATCCTCAAATAGCAATTGGTACTCAACGATTGTTCAGATTCTCAAAGCTTTCGAAAATCTGTCCAAGGATGAAAATCGTAGAGTACAATCTGATGCCCAACCAGATGAGCAAATCCCTATGGAGGAGGAACTATTAAAGAATTCTGATGAGCTGATTGAAAAGATATCTCTAATCAATAAAGAGACAAAGATGGTAATGACTGCAGCATGCGATAATTCAGTTCAGAACAGACTTCAAGCTACTATGGCTGATGTATCTCTCAAACTCAAAGAGAGAGAGATAACATCTATCTAAAGGCCATACATGATCAGAAGGCAGAAGCTCTACGAGCACAGAAAGTTAATGAAGAGCAGATCCAAGTCCTCTCTGATAAGATTGACAACATGAAGCAATCTTTCTCAGTACAACTTGAGCTAGGCCAATAGGAACTCAAGTTTGAAGTTACTAACTCCTCCTACCTGATGGAGCAGCTTATGTCCAACATGGAACAGCTCTCCCAAATGATTAATGACAAAAAGAGGGATAAAAAGAGGCATAGAAAGAGGCAGAGCAAGAGGCATTTAAAGAAGGGCAAGAAGAGCAGAATGAAATGAGAGAAGAAGTCAAAGAAGAAGATGGCAGAAGAAGAGGAAGAGTCATCTTCTGAGGGGGAGCCGAAGAATGATGAACCTATGTATGCAAAAGCTGAGGGGGTGTGACGCCCCCAAATCTGGGTATCTTCCAACCCAACAAATGGTGTCCACGATACTACAATCCATACAATCATTCCATTGAGATAACAACAAAATGAGTGTAAATACAATCTTTGTATTACATTTATAATAAATCCTTTCCCATGTTCATAAATCGAATACATTCGTTATTCTTCATAAGTATATTACAATTAAATACACTAATCTATAACAGGACGATTAATTGTCCATCTTAGCCTTGCCTTTATCTCGCTTAGAACTCTCAGTTCGTTCGACTTTAGCTGCAAACATATGGTTCAAGCAAGAATGAGCATAACTAGCTCAGCAAGTCTTAACAAAGAATCATATGAATATCACCTTAACAATTACATGCTTTATTTCCATATTTGAACCATTAACTACGAAGCACTATGAAACATTCGACTAGTACTTCTCATAACAACAATTCCAGAGTATATATAATAGCTTAGGAATGATGAACCGGTCAATAGACCATGGACATACTCTTTTCGTTTTCATACTTGAAAAGGATATCCGGCACCAAGGCCATCCACCCGTCTTTACTTATGAGCACTTCTAGGTGATCAGCCTATTGTACTCTGTGTTGATCAACACTTTTACGTTAAACGTATTGACACTTAACAATTTGGCAACCTCGCGTGCCCATCGAATAATCGATGAAAAATACTTTTGTTTGTACATAGATAAACTTACCTTCTCATCCGTACCAAATACTTGGCATAGGATAGCGTTAACAGTTCTATATCGAAAGACTTGTAAAAAAATAAATCAACTCTTCAATATTAGTCTAGCTGAGTTAAAATAGGCATCGACTCTTTCTTTAAAACCATTCATGCATTGTATAACATGCATCACATAAAACTTTACTAACACGGAGGTTAGACAAGCGTTAAGAAAGACTTGCCTTCAAGCGTCTTTGAATAGATAATTCAACAATTCTCAGTCTTTACAGGATCTACATGATATATTCACATAGCACACTGTAATTAGTTATCAAATAAACTAACTTTATTGTCTATAACCAACTTCTTTCTCTTCTATGTCTTATTTGAATTAACTTCGTTATTAAAGTCGATTCTACTTTCTATACTTCATTACGGTTCGTTAATGTTTTTACGTTACTAATCGACATTCGATCATTATTGGTTGAGTACCAACGTTGAACGTCATTTACAGTTTACTTATTATATTTTCGCGTTCTTCGTTTAATTTCTATTAAACCTTACTAACTCTTCTTACATTATCACCTTATAAGTGATTTATGTGACAACCCGAAAATTTGGACAATTTTATAAAATCTTAAAAGATTGAGTAAAGGTTAAATAATAAATCTAGACATAAAATAAGTGTATGGATTGGACGTTTCTGTAAAGGAATTTGAAGGATTTCAAAATTTTTGGAGAAGAATTTGAATGATTTGATAGACTATAAGTGATAGTCTGATAATGAGGTATATTTAGTGTATGAGTTCATAAGATTACGTGTATGTGGTTCTAGTATTTTAATTATATACTAGTGACCTAATCTATGAATTGTGGACCATGTCTCATATTATTAAATTATTTTGTATGAATATGGGAGTAAGTGAATTAAGAATTAATTTGTAGCCCAAGTGTTTATTTAAGCATGAGACTGGTAGTTAATTAATTTAAGAACAATTAAATTATTGAGCTAGCCCAATATTTAATATAAAGGGCAAGTTTAGTGATGACCCAATTTATTTGGTGGAGGAGCCCAAGCTCATTTTAATTAGTAGACAAAGGAATAAGAAGGTGCAAGCCCAAAAAGAAATAAAAAGGGAGCCCAAGCTTGGTCCAATTAAAGTTCACTTAAGGAGGGGCATTATGGTCATTAATTAAGCTAGCTAATATCAACCAAATTGGTGAATGAAGAGGCCATGTGGCCAAAAATTAGAGGAGTAGAAAAAGGAGTGGAATGTAATGATTAGGTAGCTTTAGTAGGTAAACAAACTCTATGAGTTGTCATCTTTTTATTTGGACAACACTTTAGATGTTGCTTGCAAGTTACATCTTGAATAATGAGAGAGAGAAGAGCAAGATATGGAAAGATATGATGAGATACAATCTAATCACTTTAATTTTTCTAGCAAACTTGGTAGTTCATGTGAGCTCTCATTTTTTTTCTCACGTAAATATAGAGAGAGAAAGTGTGAGGGGGCGACAACTCTTCATGGGAAATAGGAGAGAAGAATCTCCATGGTAGAAGAAGAAGAAGAAGAAGAAGAAGAAGAAGAAAGGAAGAGGGCCTAAGCTCATGCAACCAAGATTTCTAACCTACTTTGGGTATAGAAGGAAGGAAGCTAAAAAGTCAAGGTACAAAAATTAATTTTAAGGATTTAATTTCTTTTCTTTTTATGGATTTGATGGAGAAAAGGGTTTTGTGATTTGAAAGTTAGGACCCTTTTATTTATGTGTTTTATGTAGATTCATGTATGAATCTAACTTGTTAAAGTATTTAAAGGTGGATCAAAAGGGGAGAAATGAAACTAGGTTACTAGAAATGTAGAAAACCCTAATTTTTCCTTACCTTGATTGTGTGTTATTTTGTGTTTGATAATTGTTTGATGAAATAGATCATTCATCATGGTAGATCCATGGGTGTATGAGGTATTAGTAAGTATTATGATGTGCTATGTTGATTTTATGTGAAAATAGAAAAGTTTTCTTAAAAGACACCAAAGGTTAAAAATCAGATTTTTGTGAAAACGGAACATGAGATTCAAATGACCATATCTCCTAATATATTTCGAATTTTTGAGTGTGGTCAAGTCCTAGAGTTAGATCTATAAGTTATCTAACATCTCCAAGTGGAACCACTGAAAAAGGAGTTGTAGATTTCCGTATGGACTATTTTTAGCAAAGGACTCCAAAGCTGCAAAATGACAAAAACAAGCTGCGAAGAACTTTCCAGGGCCTGTTTCGGCGACTTAGTATGTGCACAAAATTCCAACCTTTTGGGAAATGAAAATATATGGTATAAGGTAGCTCCTGTCCAAAAATGAGCTCATTCCGAGTTAAATCGAGCAAGTTATGGCCATTTCAATATTTGGGTTTTTCGGACGAAAATCGCTATAACCGGAGTTCTATAACTCCGATGGACATGAAATTTAAACTGGAGGGTCACGTTAACATGTATAACATTATGCCAAGAGATGGGAATTTCTGGAGTTAAGCACAAGGTAGCTAATTTCTTAAGGAATTAACTAGAAATTGATTTTTGAAAAATACTTAAGGGAGTTGAAAAATTACGGAAAAATATTTTTTGTGTATGAAATACATGTATATATGATTGGCCAAAAGATAGAAAAATAATAAGTAGATTTGTTATTTTCGTGCAAAAGAATAGTGAATTCAGGTTGCTGAAATTGAAGATTTTGAATTCAGGTTGCTGAAATTGAATTTAGTCTGCTAATCTGATTTTGGTTTGCTGAAATAGTGATTTCGAGGATCTTTGAAATGTAATCCAAGCTTTGAAATGATATTTCAATTTACTGAAAGGTTGCCTATATTACTAAGATAACATATAAAGGGATAACTTATGAGTATAAGTTATGACATAATGAAAAGATTATCAAAGTATAATGATAATACTCAGACTAAGGTGTAATGTCTAATGCTTAACTTTGGGAGTGAATGTTAGACAAGTTAATATAAGATGATGAGTTTATAAGTAAGTAAATGAATATGGTGTTAAGATTATCTAATATTTGACTATGTGATTAAGTGTTAGATAGTATTATGAAATAAGGTATGTTATACTAATTAAAAGATCAATCATATAATTGATAGGTCTTTCATAAGAGATTACATTATATTGCTTAGCGGTAATCAGCAGTTCAGGCAAGTTTCCTTAACTCAAACTTGAGTTGTATTTTCAAAGCATGTTAGTGAATGATTATTGTTCATTATTCACGTCTATACTGGTTATTGATTCACATGTTGTGCATGTTGTAAATGTTAATCAGGTATGAAAGGCTGATCACCTTCATTACCATTTGGTTCAGTTAATCTGTTCATGTTCATTATTGACCATTCATTTTTATTGACTTGGTCGTTCAGCTAAGAAAATTTGTTCATGCTCTTTCACAATGTTTATATTTTTGAAAGTTAGCTAGCTTATTGTTCAATTCTTTCAATCATGATATATCCTTAATTAAACTTATGCTTGCTGGGAAAATTTGTTGCTCACCCTTGATATATCATGATAAAATTTTCAGATTTAGAGGAAAGCTCGAGTAAAGACAGAAGCAAAGGCAAAGTTCAAGATTTAATTATAGTGCAGTTATAATTATTAAATTTCTTACGAAAATAGTATTGTAAACCTTTTTAGATATTGAAGGTACGTATTTAGTTAAGGTTGTAGACCTTGGGAATGATGTGTAAAAGTTTATTGTATAAACAAATTATGTTTATATCTTCCGCAATAATTATAGAATTAGTACACCTGATTCGTGGTAAAAAGTACCCGGATTTGGGGATGTCACAATTTAAGTTTAGTCTTATTATGTACCTTAAGTACCTTCAATGTCTTACCTTAGGTCTACATTCCAATAGAACAAAAACCTAACTTGGTTAACATTTTTACACTGCCGACGCTGCGACGCGACAACTCTAGTATAAACTTCATTAATGGGCACACTCGATAGTTTGCCCGGATTCATTGTGCTGGCTGACCATTATACACTAGGTTGTATTGATTGGCCTTTACTTGCTGTCACCGATTGGCCAAAACAGTTTGGTTTTCTAGCGAAACTCCCGGCTTCATAATTTGTTCGTTTTACATCCGAATTGACCAATTCGAAAGCCTATAACTCACAAATTACATCCTTTACATGTTCATATAAGAATTTATACTTTCAAATCCGTTAACTCGGAATTCACCTTTGAGTTCTTTTTTGAGCGTTCGTTTAACGTTTTTGACCGTTCAATACTCGTTTTCTTCGTTATAAGTCAAAATGCGACGATTCTTTTGCCAACGACTCTTAATTACCTTATCTCACGTGTTGACATTGGAAACCAACGTTTTCAAGTCACACGACAACTTTTGACCTTTAATCTGAGATTTCTACGTTTTCGACGTTTAACGTCTATTTTTGCAAAATTCGCCATAACTTCGTTACTCGTGTTCTATAAGACAAATCAAATGGAAAACTCCATTGATTCATCATAGTCCTTCTCACCAAATAATAGACACATTCCTTAGCTATAACGGTTTTCAAATCGTTCATTCATAACTAAGTTCACGTTTAAGACTTTCTACAGTTTTTAACTTAAGTAAACACTTACGATTTCTATTTGGTCATGACCTATCAATGATTTAATCATTAGTAGACATCCTTATCTCTCCTCAATAAACATGCTCCACCAATCTAAGATTCTTCTATGAGAAAGAAATCAAAAAATGTGAAAATTACGGTTTATGAGAATTTACCTTTGACGTACTTCTCGTTCTTGATAAACGTCTAAAGGTTTGATTGGAAGTAGATTGATTAAGTGTTTCTAGCTTTTCTCTCTCTGAATATAGGTTGAACAAGATTTTCAAAATAACAAATACTTAACCCAAGCTTTGTATATATAGAAAACCAAATAAGGGGCAAAATTGTCCATTTCCCCCACCTCCTTACTATTTCACCTCCTTTGCAACTTAGCCACCAAGTAATCACTTCACTTGGTGGCCAAGTGGCCGGCCCACCTCCCCTTTTTATCATCCCATGGGTTGCCCTATCCCACAACCAACTGGTTCGACCCTCGGTTTAACTTTTTGGGTTGGGCTTGACATAACTTAACGTTGGGCCTTGACTTGGGCTTGTATAATCAAGTCATTGGGCTTGCTATTAGTCCAAGTCCAATTAAATTATACCAAAGTCCTTAACTCCTACTTCATTAGAACTTCTTGTATTCTATACGTATAACTCACGTATTCTCTTCATCTAATACTCATACGATATTCGTATTATACTTCATATTATTCTTTATACCATACTCGTATTTATACTAGTATAATACTCGTATCTTATATGTATAATCATTGAAACGACTATACGCATGTCGACGTCGGGATTTTTAGATGTCCCTTTCCGTTACTTGTTCTTTGGTGTTCTCATTTTAAGTGAGATTTGTTTGAAAAAACAAGTAAAAAAGGTCCGACATGTATAATGTCGACGATGGATCTGATAAGAGTCGCCATTGGTTTTTAAATGGTTGTACAAACACAATCGAGAAAAGGTTTGTACATTGACCCGATGATGTGGTGGCTTTCGCTAAATGGGTCGGTGAAACAAGAGATTCATTAGGGTCCGGGGACTTGGTTATGCGAGAGGAAGGTGTTAGCACCCCAGACATCCGTGTTACCACGGTGACCGCCTCTTTTCAAGAAACTATTATTTGAATGTGGGTGTGTGTGGGTCAATGTGTCTTTGTTATTTGGAAGTAGTCACGAGGCCTCGTTAGCACCTCTATATACGTGGTTTGAATTTATGTAAAATTCAATTTTAAGCAAGATATGACAATGATGTTTTATAAAAAAAAGGTTTTTCAAACCCTGAATAGTAATTGAGACCTTTTACACTCCCATTTTATTAAAGTGCTCATTGATTGATTTTATTTTTGAGATGCGAGACATCCGTATGAAAATAATGTACAAAATAATGCCGACTTCCTCGTGGGTATGAGAACCATCGAGGAAGTTTAGACATCGTATAATAATAATTTACAAGTCGCCATATTTGAAAATGTCCATCACGGGAACCGAATCCAGATCGATATGGGTGAATTTGTGATCACATGATTCTAAGCGCCATGTAATACATAATTTGTATGAAAGCGATAGCAGATATATATATAAAAGCTATATATATATATATATATATATATATATATATATACTGAAATGATCACCAACCACGAAGCACCTCCATGGGGATCAAAATGTAAATAAAGTCAGTG
The DNA here is from genome assembly GCA_020205605.1 of Panax ginseng. Taxonomy (NCBI): domain Eukaryota; kingdom Viridiplantae; phylum Streptophyta; class Magnoliopsida; order Apiales; family Araliaceae; genus Panax; species Panax ginseng. Next base: position 93,424,850 of record CM035140.1, read on the forward strand.
TGAAAAGTATCAACCGCCATACGGAGGAAACTCCAAAGCGGGACAAAACGTAAATAAAGTCAGAATCTGATCAACCGCTTTAAAAGAAAACTCCAAAAGGACAAAATATAAAGAAAAGTCATAAAGCGATCAAGCTGCCACGAAGTAAACTCGAGGAGGAGATTAAACGCAAAGAAAGTCAGAAGCGATCAACCACCACGAAGTGAACTCCGTGTGGGACAAAAATTGTATATATATATATATATATAAGCAATAAACGCATACCCGGATATAAAATCCGAGCTCATCGAGCGAGTTTGACAACAGTTCATATATATAAGTATATATATATAAAAGCGAATAACGCGCATGGGATATAAAATCGAGGCTCATCGATGCAGTCAGACCACAATTCATATATATATATATATATATATATATATATATATATATAAAGCTTAATAAACGCACGAGATATAAAATCCGAGTTCATCGAGCGAGTGTAGACCACACGATTCATATATATATATATATATATATATATATATATATTAAAGTTGAGTAAACGCACTGCATCAAGTTCAGGCTCATCGAACAAAGTTCGACACACGATTTATATATATATATATATATATATATATATATATATATATATATATATATAAACAAATAAACGCTCCAGACCGAAGTCTAGGCTCAATCGAGGCATAACTCGATAATTGTACGATGGCATGGGATTAAAGTTTGTACGAAGTCATTGAAGATGGGAGAATTCCCTCCAGTCTTCAAGCTTCAACTTCCATCTGTTACCCCGCACAATAGTAACTCGGGATTGGTTAGTCTTGTGGGACATCGTTGTGTAGAGCTGTTGAGACGACGTGGCGTGGCATCGTGTTGGCGAGATGACGATGTTGCCCCTCACCGGTGTTATCGCCGGATTGGGCTGATAAAGCAGACGTTGCTCAGAGCTTCGTTGAGAATGGACTGCTACATTTGTTGAAGGTCGTCATTGTCATCTTTGAGGTGTGCTTGTCCTTCCGGTGTTATCGCTGGGTTGGTACAGTGTATCTCATTGTGAGCGCCTAGATTGAAGCTGGTCGCATTTGAAACAAGCATTTCCAGGGTTATTGCCGAAACTGCATTCCTTGGGGTTATCACCAAGGTTCATGGCTATTCCCATGTTTGGGATTGAGATTGGATACCTCAGGGTTATCTTCGAGATTAATCGGTCTTCTCCGGTGTGTGTTCCAGTATTGGATCTACACGCCTTGGGGTTATCTCTGAGGTTGGAATTGTTACTCCCAGTGTGTGTTCTGGGGTTGCCGCTGAACTTTCGGTAGTATCTGGAATGGGTGTGGATTGTCTTTCAGTGTTCCCTCTTAAAAGATGAATCTGTCCTCCTGCAATGTTAGTGACAGTAGTACAAAAAATTTTGAGTGTCTACAGATGCCCCTCTTTATCATACTCATGCATGGCGATGCATGGGTAAGATAAAGAATCCTAGACACTTGAAATGCAACAAGACAAACATGGTACTATATGTAGCAACATGAGGCAAATGTATGATGCATGTGTACGGGGTTGTAGCCCAACATGCTGGGGATGATTGCTGGCTCCTTGTTGCTTTAACTGGGGATTGACAATGATGACCAGATTTGATGTGTAATCTGAATCTGTTAGGATGTTGATGTTGGAGTTATCACCAAATTCCTGTGTTCTTGGTAACGACTTGATCCTGAAGATGCACCTCTTATGTGTAAGAGATCTGTGGGGACAAAGCTTGGTCTGTTTGAGGATGTGTATAACATATTCCATCATCTATCCTCTTTGATAACGTTGATTTTTCCCGGTTGGTATCGCTAGGACATGGCAAGACTCTGTTGGATTTACTACCAATAACAAATGCTGTCAGGGATGCCTGACCTTCGTTGACGTGTACTTCACTGACATGTGAATCAACGGCTGAAAAATCCTGTGGGATATCTTGTTAAGGTTGCTTGACCTTCGCTGACGTGTGAATCAACGGCTGATACTCTGTGGGTAGATTGTCAAGGATGCTTGACCTTCGCTGACGTGTGAATCAACGGAACATTGCGTTGTGACCCCCGCCGGGGATCCGTTGGGGAATATGAGTAATCGAGCATGAAATCCTCGAATAGCTCTAGAGCTCTGATAGGTTTAATCGCTATTAGCTGAAATAACGTCAAGGATGCTTGACCTTCATTGATATGTGTGTCAACAGCTTGAATGTACGTTGTAATCCTCTGCCGGGGCTTCACGTTGTAACCCCCATCGGGGACTCACATTGTAACCCCCGTCGGGGACTCATTTAGGGTAACGACCCGAAGTTGGCGGCATCGGACCTATATAAGGTATTGCCGGATGTGATTTGTGACAAATGAGATCATTGGCAGGGTATACCTCATGTTCGGGTGACTACCAATGAGCGATGTACAGACTCAAAGTTTCATCTGAGAAGACCAGTATTGCATGCTGTTTTGCTCAATCGCGTGGCATTTTTATTCCCAATTTGACCTTTCTAGTCCGCAAGAAATCCTTTTCAACTCGAACTGGACTGAGCCGGAGGGGTGGGGCTCATATAGGGGTGCCACAGGTGCACCTGCTTCAGCCACAGATGAGCCTGCGGCCGACCGTGGATGATAAAATCCAGCAGGTTGGTCTTCACAAGTCATTATCAACTTGTCGCGCGAAGAGAAATCCGTGAGCCTCCTTCAGATCTGCTGAGTTCGGGCTATTTTCTGCAAATTCTGTCTCTATACAAGTGTTTTACACTATCCTGGTAACGTATGCATGTATTTTTTCCAGTTTTTATCCGTTGGATTTTGAGTTATAGCATGAAATGCATCTAAACACATAGTAGTGATTATGTATGCACAAATGACTTGCTAAAAAATATTCAACATAGTAAATGTTAGTATTAAACCATGCTGAACATAATGATGTGAAAAAATTTGACTTTTGAGACAGTCAAATTGGCACCTTTTTCTGTTTTTTTTGTCCTATTTGAGGTCCAATGAGCAAAAGGTAGAAAGGCAAATTACTCCTATTATTGAGGTTAACCTTATGCATGATGATTTTGATTTTTAATGCATATATTGTGTATATGACTTTGGGGCAGGTGTGCTACTGAATGGCCACCTAGTCATGCCTATGTGCATGTGGATAGTCATATTTTCAAAGGGGACTATGGCAAAAATTTTCAAAATGTAGGCATTGGGTAGTCATGCATTTTAACTCTATTGTATGTTAAAGTAAATGCATGCATGCATATAGTCATAAAATGCATTCTAGAAAGCTCAAGGTAAGGAAATACCACACCCTTTTTGAGGTGATTTGGAGACTTGCTGTCCAGATATCATGGATCCGGATCAGCCGAGTAGTTCCCGCAGGACCACTTCTGCTATACGGAGGAAGGCTTCTGAAGTGCCTCGACCCCATTCTGTTAGACAACCTCATCGATTGGTGGAGGCCGTGATTCGTCCAGTCCGGGCAGACGTGCCAGATGTTGAGGACGTGGATGAGAATATTCCTATTGAGGATCCCGCTCCTGCTGCACATGTCCCTCGTAGGGAGCTCCCAAGTATTTAGGTGGCAAACCCAGAGCTGCTGGGTGATTTGAGCAGACATCTATCGATGTATTTGCATGCTAACGAGGTATGGCGTTAGACTTTGATCTTCCTTCTTTCCTATTGATGAGGAGCAAAGGGTTTTGATGTTGATCTGCATTTCATGTAGGTTCCGGGTTTTACACAGCCTCGAGGGAATTGGTTCAACATTCACTCCATGTACTAGGCGCTTCATCCTGACTATAGAGCAGTAGTGCATGAGTGGGGATTCGGGGTATTCTTCTCCATCCTTCCCCGTCGTTGTCCCTGGGGTTACCTCAGGGCATTGTCTGAGCGATGGTTTCATCAGACTTAGTCACTCCATCTGCTGGATTGTGAGGTGATGATGACGCCGATGGATTGGAGATTTATCACAGGTATGGAGTTTGGAGGGGAGCCAGTGCCTTGCACGATGAATATTACCCCTACTGCCGTCTGATCCTTGTTAGGAGTTCTGGCGGAGGCGCTCAAAGGCAGGACTGTCCGTTTAGGTCCTTTGAGCGTAGATGCTATGAGCGGGCTTTTGAGTGAGCCCATGCCCGATGATGCCAAAATCATGGATCGCATTCTTCGGCAATTGTTCCTGATGATCATTAGAGGCTGCTTCATAGCATATAACTCTTCTACGGTGTCTTTCGCTTTGATCAGTGCCACGCGTCGTGTGGACCATATTGGAGAGTATGATTGGGGCTCCTACACTTTTGCCTATTTCCCCCGGGGCATGCGTATGCGCTCACAGGGTTTGACCGAGGCTTGGCTAGACTTCTACCCATTTCTGCTGGTGAGGATTTCTCTTGTCATTTCCCATTTATAGGTTAAGAGTGTTTACTGATAGCAGATGTTTTGCCATTGTGTTGGCAGTTTTGGGCCTTTGAGAGGCTCCCATGTTTGCGTCCTATGAGTGTGTTAGGTTTAGATACCTATCCACGAGGACGACTATGACATCATTCCATTTTTCCGGGAGGTCCCAGGTGGTGAGGCTTCACTCCTTTGCCGTATGCATTTGGAGTTCTTGTCGTGACACCATCACATGGTTTCTTATTCAGGGGAACACTTGACCATCGGTTTTGAGGATGGATACCCGACTGGAGTCGAGTACATGATTTCCACCAGGAGAATTCCTCTCTTCACAGATGGAGGCTGGGAGCTCTATTTAGGAGAGCGTGCTATTAGGAGCACCACAGGGGAGATTTGTATGCCGATCTTGCCTCCTACTAGGCGTCATTGGCCTGTATCACAGTTACCCGTCACGGATATCCCATTGTTGGGGGTTGACGATTTTGCATTATCAGAGGGTCCATGTACCCAGGAGACGTTCCAGCGTTGGTGGTTCCCTCGTACTATTGGAGCCCAGTCCCGCGCCACACAATTTATAGGGGATATGGTTCTAGGATCGTGATGATGATGGATTGGATAGCTTGTGTCAGAGATCCGACTCATATGACACAGATTGATAGTTTGACCCGGCAGTTGGACTAGGCACATATATTTATCCGGCATTTGGGCAGAGATCCGGCAGAGGCGACTTCATTTGACCCTTCCCAGCTCAGGCGCTGGCCCCTCAGATGACCCATTCGATTTTGCCGGCGCAGATCCTTCTTTATATAGGCCTGACATCCCTGTTCATAGAGATCCAGTGACTCAGGAGGAGTTACATCAGGTGGACAGGAAATATGATGTGGATATCGACACCATTGTCTTCTTCTGATGTGTATTCTCGTTATATCTTCTGATAGGCCTCTGTTAGATATTAGGTGGCTATGCCCCATTCTCGCTATATCTTTTGATAGGCCTCTGTTAGTAGTAGGGTGCCTGTGCCCCGTTTCCCTGTATTTGTAGCTGTACAGAGATGATGTATTAGATGATGATATACTTAGGAATGTATGCACAACTTTTCCATTCCCTATATCATATTGCCATCTATTATCTGCTATGCATGTATCATGTTATGCATATGTATGTATGTTTAGAGATATTCGGCATTAACCCCTGGATGGTCTTATGACACATGGCATGAGATGTCTTCTTGACGATTAGTCAGTATAGATCATACCCACCGCGTCATTGGTGGCATTGGGTATCGATCGTGGTATGATAGCATGTCACCACGAATGGGGTATTTGTAGATCATATGTCGCAAAGATACCATGACCTTATTGACATTTCGTGTTCCGCGAGGTTTGTGGATGGGATCTTTAGAGCATTGGGTACAGGATAAGCAGGGTCTTCCGATTGGGACCCATGAGTTGACTCTCTACTCGGAGGAGTATGCACGATTGACGATCTTTGCCTTTAGAGCATGACCTTGCGTGCATATGGCTTTGGGAGCCATGAGTAGACGGTTCATGACTCTCACTGGATTGTGGCGCAGAGTAGTGCAGGATGAGCTGACATCCCAGCATTTTCTGTTTGACATATTTGGCTCGGAGGATAGCTATTCACGACATTCTGGGGATTTCACCGCGCCGAAGGACTATTGGTGTGTGGCCAGGGTTGATGTACTGATCTTATGCATACTGTTGTATGTCTATATACCACGGTACATGGATGAGATAGACATAGGAGTCATCATGGTCGTGAGAGCTCTCAGGGAGGGTCGCACCATTATACCTATGATTATAGCAGAGACCCTGCGGTCAGCATCCTACTGCTGCACTTATCCGATAGGAGTGTTCACGGGTAGTTCGGTCATGCTGTACGTGTGGTTTATGTCACACTTGAGACTGATTGGTACCTTTAGACGTCATGGATATTGTTTCACCCATGATACAGCCATGTCATACTCCTTTTAGCCATCAGAGTGTATAGGTGCTCTGTCTTGGTCCATATTTTTGGCAGACATTAGAGATCCATTCAGCATATTGTCGTGTTCGGGGCTTAGCTCACCATACAGCTTCATTACTCATGCTCCGGGCATTGACTACCTCCCTCTGGCTGGTTTGAGGGGCGTGACTACTTATCACCCACTGGCCGTGATGTCACAGTTTGACCCGATTCGATTTTCATCCTTTCGAGGCGATAGGTCAGCGTTCAACTTCTCAATATCTCTCAGCAGAGGACCGATCCCGTGTGTACGCTTGTTGGGATCAGCATGAGATAACTGCTTTTTCTGTGAGCCATCCAGGTTGTTCTGCAGAGTATTCCGCATGGATGGAGACATAGATTTTATCGGCTGCAACAATATCTACAGTACCGAATAGTGAGTCAGACGATGTAGAGCCCATGGAGGACATCGACTCCTACATTGAGGAGGAGCCCATGCCTTTGGGTTGCCAAAGATTTCCTTGATTCTCCCAAAGATATTAATCTTGTTGTGATTCAAAGACTCAACACACGATGACTTTGAGCAGAGTCTTCATCTGATGACCTTTGAGAGAGATCAGGCTTGATCTATGATGTTGACTGCTCTTGATGGGAGAGACGCAGCTCTATTAGAGAGAGACGAGGCATTAGCTCGTAGAGATATCGATGTTGTTGAGCGGGATGAGGCTAGATCAGCCAGAGACGCAGTGATAGTTTAGCAGGATAGTGTTATATCTGCTCGGGATGTAGCCATCACAGATAGTTCTGCCGTGAGGTCCCTTACCACTGGCATGATCATAGAGATGAGCGCATATATTGATGATCATATGGTCACCATGCAGATGGCCGCAGATTTGTTGGGTCGTGTAGATATTCTTGTACAGGAGACCACAGCTTCACCTCCATCTTCTGAGAGGGATGCCATGTTGGGCTTGTTAGCTCGCATATACCCTGACTTGTAGATGAACTTGTATTTTTCTGCACAAACTAGCTTAGCCATTTTGTCATGTACAGTTTATATTGTATATATCAAACAACATTATATATATGATAGGGAAATATATTTTTGGATCACTTCCCTTTTAGATATGCTTTGCTACTTGCTTGATAATTTGCTTGCTACTTAAGGGCTTGTGATCTTGATGTATTCTGAATTCCTCCTGGGTGGATGGACATTGAGTTGTCTCTGGATAGTTCAGAATGGATCATCGAGCTGTATGTATCCCTACCATCTTTGGTGTCTTAGGACTAGTTTCTGCATGAAAATGTGGAGAGGAGTGTGGCTTTCCTCTCTCGAGATCGACCGCACTACGGATGGTCGCTTGAGATTTCTACTTAGGAGAAGCCTAGTTAATTCCACCTCTTATGGATTGGTGTTGCTCTTCAAGGTATGACCATGAACTTAGATGGTCCCCGAATCTCCTATTTGGGAGGAGTTCAGTAATTCCATCCTTTGGTGCGGGGTCGAATGAAATATAGTGGATTGAAAGGTGATCCAGTGCCGGTTGACAATGGTTTGTGTTTTGGTAGGGGTGAGACCAAACCATGAATGGTCGCCCACGTACTCTATTGAAGAGGAGATCAGTCTGCGTGAGTTGAACACCGTGTAAGAGGTTCAACGCTGTATGTATGGCGTAAATGGTGTAGGAATGTTTTTGTTATTTTTATTTTTGTAAGGGTAGAAATGTTTTTGATGTTTTTGTTTTATTGCGACCGGGCCATATGAAATGGTTGCCTATGTACTCCTATTGAAGAGGAGATCAGGTCGACGTAGTTCGCCCCTTAGGGCGAGTGGAAAAGCGTGATCCCATGTGCAGGTCAAAGTGCGGGGAGGAGAAAGTTTAATCCTAGGTTGAGGATAAACTGCAGGTACGAGAAGTTTGATCCCAGGTATGGGTAGCCAAACTGCAAAACGCAAGAGGTTCAATCAGTAGTGGGATGACCTAAGTCGTAAGAGCCTTGAAAGGAGCCAGTCTGCCGGCTTGAAAAGTATGTTTCCTTGAAGGGAAAAGTGTAGAAAAGTTATATGTGGTAAAGGGTTAAAGAACCGGAATGACTGGTGATCTGATGGTCCAACACCAGGATGTTTGCTTGATGGCAATTTTAGACATAGTACTGCTTTCCACGGCGTCCTCAATTGATGAGTTGTGGAAATTTCATCGTCCATTTCTCGCAATCACGAGCGCCTTCTGTCAATATTTCCTTGACAACAAACAGGCCTTCCCAGTTAGGAGTGAATTTTCCCTTAGATTGATCTTGGTTGTCAAGGATCTTCTTCAAAACCAAGTCATGTTGTTTAAACTGCCGTAGCCAGACTTTTTTGTTATAGGATCTGGCGATCCTTTGTTGATATAACTTACCATGGAAGATAGCCGCGGTTCGCCTTTCGTCTATTAGAGACAATTGGTGATACCTGCCTTATACCCATTGGTCTTCATCCAGCTGAGTGTCTATCAACACTCGGAGGGATTCAATTTCAACTTCTATTGGGAGTACTGCTTCCATCCCATAGGTTAATGCGTATGGGGTTGCCCCAGTGGAAGTGCGCATTGAGGTTCTGTAGGCTAACAGAGTCAGAGGCAATAGGTCAGGCCAATCTTTGTGGTTGGTGGACATCTTTTACATAATCTTCTTGATTTTTTTGTTAGCCGCTTCAACAGCACCATTCATCTTCGAACGATAGATGACAGAGTTAAGATGTTTGATGTGGAATTTACTGCATAATTCCTCCATCATTTTGTTGTTGAGGTTCTTAGCATTATCTGACATAATCACCTCTGGTTGTCCATATCGACAAACGACATTGTTTCTGATGGAAGCAATGATGACTTCTTTAGTAACCCTGGGGAAGGAGGCTGCTTCTACCCACTTGGTAAAGTAGTCGATCATAGTAAAGATAAATCGATGACCATTACTGGCTTTAGGCTCAATGGGCCCGATAACGTCCATTCCCCACATTGAGAAGGGCCAAGGTGAACTCATATTGTGGAGTTCCCGTGGAGGGGCGTGTATAACATTCCCATGAATTTGGCACTGATAGCATCTTTTGACGTGGTCATTGCAATCAGCTTTGAGAGATAGCTAATAATGTCCTGTCTTGAGGACTTTCTTGACAAGGAAGGGGCCACTCATGTGGGGGCCACAGACTCTGCCATGGATTTCATCCATAAGCCTTTGGGCTTGATCTTTGTCTAGACATCTGAGGAGACCTAGTCCTGCATCTCTTTTGTAGAGTGCATCTCCACTCAGATAGAATTTCATAGCAAGTCGATGGATCCGCCTTTTCTGAGCCGGGCTCGCTTCAGCGGGTGTAGATCCATCTCGTAGGAATTCCTTGATATGCTGATACCAAGGATGTTGGATGGGAGGTAGCTCATCTGATACTTCTCTAACGTAATTCCCATAAGCTGGTGCCTTGTGCAGGGAAATTGTGACGCTTGGCAAATGTTCCTTATCTGATATGCGAATCAAGGAGGCCAAAGTAGCTAATGCGTCCGCAAAGTCATTCCTATTATGAGGAATGTGTAGAAAGGAGATTTCTTCGAACTCCAAAACCATCTTCAAAACCTGCCGATGGTAAGGTAGCAAATGTAGTTCTTTGGTTTGATAGATTCTGGTGGATTGTTTGATTACCAACTCTGAATCTCCAAAGACAGTTAACCACCTGATGCCCATTGAACGGGCAAGTTTTATCCCCATGAGATGACCCTCATACTCACCGGTGTGTTGTTGGTGCTCCTGGCTGTAATTTTACTACGACGGATACCGCTCTCCCCGCACGAGATACTAGAACCGCTCCAGACTCCGAACCTTCCATATTAACAGCTCCATCAAAATACATCTTTCATAATTGGCGCAGATCGCATCGATGGTGTTCTTTGAATCGTCATTACTCCTTCATCGAGGAAATATGTTTCAAGGGTTTGAAATCCCTTGAAGGTGCGGTGCCATTGATCCATGATTCCTTGACCTTGGATGGACTTTTGAGTCACATATACGATGTCAAATTGTTGTAGGATCAACTGCCATCTAGACAACCGGCAATTTAACATGGGTTTATTGAACAAGTATTTTAGAGGATCCACGCGGGATATGAGATGGGTTGTGTGAACATGGAGGTAATGTTGTAACCTCATGGAAGCCCATGCAAAAGCACAACACGTCTTTTTGATCAGAGTGTACTTGTGTTCACTGCTGCTGAATCTTTTTCTAAGGTAATAGATAGCTCGTTCTTGGCCTCTATCGTCTTTTTGTCCCAGCATGCAGCCCATGGCATTGTCACTTATGGACAGGTACATGAAAAGGGGAACATCATCTCTGGGTGGTACCAACATGGGAGCTTTGACTTGCTGTTTCTTGATTGTGAGGAAGGCATTTTGACACTCATCATTCCATTTCATGGAGGAGTTTTTCCTTAATAGCTTGAAAATTGGCTCACAGATTGCTGTGAGTTGAGAGATAAACCTGCTAATGAAGTTGATTCTTCCCAAAAATCCCCGTATTTCCTTTTCTATCTAAGGTATGGGCATTTCTGTGATGGCTTGGATTTTGGCAGGATCCATCTCAATCCCTTTGTGGCTGACTAAAAATCCTAGCAACTTGCCTGATTTAACGCCAAAGGCGCATTTAGCTGGATTTAACTTCAAGTTGTACTTACGCAACCTGTTGAACAACTTTCTGAGATGGTCTATATGGCCATCCTCCTTTCGGGACTTGACAATGATGTCATCCATGTAGATCTCGATCTCTTTGTGCATTAAGTCGTGGAAAAGAGCCATCATAGCTAGTTGATAGGTGGCTCCGTCATTGATGAGGCCGAATGACAACCGTCTATATCAAAAGGTTCCCCAAGGAGTGATGAAAGCCGTTTTCTCACGATCTTCCTCAGCAACCATGATCTGATGATACCTCGCAAAGCAATCAGCAAAGGAGTACATGTCGTATTGCACAGTATTGTCAATGAGAATGTGGATAAATGGCACGGGAAAGCTATCTTTTAAGCAAGCTTTGTTCAAGTCCCGGTAATCCACGCAAACTCGAACCTTCCCTCCAGGTTTAGGCACGGGCACAATGTTGGATATCCACTCAGGATATGTGGACACCATGATGATGCCAGCTTGAAATTGTTTCACAATTTCTTCTTTTACCTTTAAACTCTACTCAGGTTTCAATCGCCTGAGCTTTTTCTTGACTGGCTTAAATCCCTCTTAAATGGGAAGGTGATGAAGGACAATGTCAGTGGAAAAACCCACCATGTCTTCATGAGACCATGCAAACACATCTTAGAATTGGGTTAATAGCGTAACCATGTCATTTCGTTGGTTTGGGGTAAGGTCTGAACCAATCTGGATTAACTTAGGGCTTTCTAAGGTTCCGAGATTGAAAGAAGTGGTTTAATCAAGGTTGGGTTTGGGTTTGTCTTTGACCCATTCTTGAATTTCTGGAGGCACCTCAATGTCATCCTCAGATATCCATCAAGGTCAATTCATCTCTACATCAAAGGTACAATCCTTGTGGAGAAGAGGCATCATGACGTAAGTAATCAGCAAATCTAAATTGAGTCCTGAAACAAAATATGCTTTCACTTAGTATATATGAAATGTGTTGATCATACAAGTGTTAGCATATACTGACAAAATAAACTGCTAATACTGTACATAAAAGTAAGCAGTTATTATATTTACAGGGCAGAAAGAGTTTCTGCCCGCTTTACCCTTGACGACCAATGAAAGGAGTGTTGTTCCAATTGGCAAGGGCAAAGTCCGCAGTGATGGAGGGATTGTCAACATCCTCCCTGTCTCGAATAATGGCCATTACGTCTAGGCAATCATCGTCTGGGGTATATCTGTTGGTATGTTCGTCATGAACGATGATGCGTATGCCTGACATCATTCGGATGACGTCTTGCTTGATTCTTCGTTCCTCCTCTTCCACTGCAGGATTTGGAACAAAGACTTCTTTCTCCTTTACCGGTACCGGCTTGGGAAATAACATAGCCATTACATTGGCTGGCACCTTTATAGGAGGTTGTGCGGACTCAGAGTTTGAAGGCAAAGATAAACGCCGCATGGTTGAAGCTGAAGGAATCTGCTGATGCTTATGAGGATTCCTATGTCTAGAACTGGCAGAATAGCCTAGTCCAGTTGTTCCAGTTTGCCTGGCTAATCGAATGGGGTACTTGATACCCTGGCAATCTTTACCCAACCCTTGTCCTAGTTTATGACCCAACGACATCATTTCTTGAGTAGCCGACATTACTTCGGCAGAAATCTTGGGTTCGGGTAATGGCATTCCAATAGCATGGTATTGGATATTTCTTACTTCCAAGGCATGAAAACTGACTGGTTCAACATCTGCATTGACATTGATGAATGCCACCACGTCCCCGTGTCGAGGAAACTCTGGTTCAGCGTTGACCGTGACCAGGCTATTGTTGATAATGCATTTCAATTGTTGGTAAAGAGTGGATGGGACTGCCCTAGCCATATGAATCCATAGTCGTCCCAAGAGAAGGTTGTATCCCGAATCTATTTTGAGTACATGGAAAGATACGCAGAATGTATGAGGACCAATTTCGATTGGCAGCTCAATTACTCCGACCAAATTCCAACGGGCTCCATCAAAAGCTTTGGTGATAGTATGGCTACTCCGAATTCGGTTGAGATTGATGTTCATCTTCACCAAGGTAGTGTATGGACATATGTAAGACCCCAAAATTTTTTTAAATAAAAAGGAATTTCCTTTATTTATTATTTTGAAATAGTAAGGGTGGATTTGATTAATGTGGTTAGTTATGGGTAAAATGCGCAAATTTTATAAAATAAGCAAGTGGTTATAAAATATTCTTTATTATTTGGGAATATTCGTTTGGTCGTGGTATATTAGATGCTTGTGGGGAATATTAAATGACGCAGGCGCATCCATGTGTGGGCCCCATAAACGGAAAGCGATTGGAGGAAGAAAAGCACAAGAATAAGTTGTTTATAAATAATGGTAGATTGTTATTCAAGAATTATCTTGTTGGAATACCCAATGGTTAAAACACGAGAATCTGGCGTTGTTGCACAAGATAGTTACAGTATTGCATCAATTATTGATTCTTACGTGAAGGCATTCCTCAATAATTATTACGATAATTATCGCTCAAGATTTTATTTTATTGATTCAATAATTTTTGCATTGATATTTTATATTCTTGTTGTTTCAATAATTGTCATTACACGTATTTTTCATTATCGAAGTAATAATTCATATTATCTGAATAATATTATTAGATAACATTATTGGCAATGTCTAGAAAGTTCATCTAAGGAGAGGTTTGGTCACCTAATTGCGCCGCCAAGAAGGAGAAATCTTTATTGGAAAGCCCCTCTTTCCCGGTAACTACTTTGGTCACAAGATCTTGTGATTCTCAGTAATATTATTTGTGAATAATTAATTATTGATTTATATGATGAGGAAAATATTGATTTTATGTGGATATAGATGGAGAAAATTTTAATGTGACAATTGTTGAAAATTGAAATTTTATCTTTTTCTCGATGAAATAATTCATTTAAATATATATATTATTATATTTTTAATAATATAATAATGGTGATATTTTATAATGAATGGAGGATATATGAGTTTATGAGGAGAAAGAGTATTTTTGTTGCAATAAATATTAAAAAGCAGATTTTTGTGTGTCGGTAGACCCATTTCTCGATTGAAATTTGATTATAGCACAGTAAAATCGCTTCGTTTGTGGATTTCGATCAATTTTGTTTGGAATTTGGAAAAACTTTCTTCTCGTAAAGTTGTAGAGAATTGAATTTCCTATAAAAAGATGCTAGATTGAATTTTTCGGCAAAAGGGCTATTTATTATGAATTATTGAAGTTTGAGTTCCAAAATAATTGATTTTTGGAAGTTTTAATTATTTTAAATAATAAAAACTTTTTTTGGTGAGTGTGTTACATGTTATAAATGTGTCATATTCTTTGAATTCAGATCTAGGAAGGTTGGCGTAGAAAACTTAATATATATTATTAATTTATTAAATTTTCTGCTTTGGTGTTCTAAGCATTTTCCTATAAATAGGGTGCTTAGGTTAGAATTGAAAATCACACCAGAAATTGAAGTTTTCTCTCTCTCTATATTATCGAGCGTATTCTTGTGAGTATTTTGAGTATACTTTGAGTATTACTATACGATGCAACTTCAAGTTATAGCCTATATCCAGTATTCCAGTTAGAAGTACTGTCTTTCCGAGGTAAGGGATGTTATTTTTTTTCGTAATGATATTATTTCTTCAATATCATTATGCTGAAATATTGATCTTAAATTTTTATCAAATTTGTAACTTTTGGTGTTGGAGTTACTATTCACGTATACGACACTATTCACGTATACGATACTATTCACGAATACGACATTATTCATTAAGAAATGAAATTTTCCTTTTCGTCCAAAATATCTATTCTGGATAATAGCTTTGATTGTATTCATGTTTTGATCATTCTTGAATTTTACACCACTATGATTATTTTTGAGGTATTTTTGGACGTGGATAAAACAAAGTACTTAATCCTTAATCCTTAATCCTTGTCATTTTGTTTCTTTGGATTCGCTTCTTTAAAATATTTTTCATCATCCTCGGTCTTAAATGATAATATTATGGAATATCTTTTTTGTAGTGAAAAGATGAATGATTTCGATGAATATCTTTGGCCCGTAGTGCAAAGATGAGCAGTGTTTAGATGAACATGACCAATCGATGAATATCTTTGGCTGTAGTGCAAAGATGAATATTTGATTCGAGATATATATTGATTGATGTTACGGGGATAAAAGATAGCGATGAACTTTTAAATTCATACATAGAAGATAGTAGTTTGCATTCTCTACTTAACTCTTCTAATGAATTATTATTTCATTCGCGAATATTGATTTAAAACTTGTTGTCTATTGTATTCTATTAGATTTTTTTCCTGTTGAAGACTAATGATAATTTGTTGTATATTATCTTAGTCATAATATTCTTTCTTGGGCTAGTTGAGCTCACCCTTTTCTTTTTTGTTCCATTTTTCTTCTCAGGAGGCGAGAATGTAGCGAGTATGAGTCGGGGTATGGAATGATGGTTTTAGAGAGTTGTTTAGTAGTCCTCACCATTTTTGTAAAATAATGTATCAATAATTGTGATGAGAATTTATTTGGGTATGTATATTGTCTAGAAGACAATAATTGTATTTAAACTCACAGTATATATGTTGTCGTATTTTGCACGACAAATGTATTAATAAAGTTGTAGTTATTTCTGTACCATGTATTTGGAGACTCAGAATGGGTTGGATGGAATGGACCTATTTTGGGGGCGTCACAACATATATTTAGAGAGGAACCTCCATCTATCAGGACTCCAGCTAGCATGTATCCAGAGGATAAGACCGCAATGTGCAACGACTTGCAATGACCAGTCCCCTCGGGCGGTATGTCATCATCAGTGAAGGATATCACATTGTTGTTGAAAATGTGATCAACCAGATGTTAAAAGTTTTCCGTATCAACTGATGTTGGTAGATAGGCTTCTTCTAAAACCTTCAACAAGACCTTCCGGTGATTCTCGGAAGTTAGGACAAAGTCTAGAATTGATATTTGTTGTGGAGCTTCTTTTAAGCTTAAAACCACCGTGGCTTCGTTATGACCCATAGTGTGGAGGAATTTTTCAATCTTCTCCATGGGTATTTTCCCCTTTGATTTGATGGTAGACTTCATCACCCGTTAGGGAAGATACAATGGATTTTCCTTCGACACTGCAGCAGTTGTATGTGAGGTGGATCCTTCACCTTCTCCATAATTCCATGGAACTTTGCTCAAGCTAACAATAGGATATTGTGCTCTGTACGGCAAGTTAATTGGCTCGGAAGCGGCCACTGTGCCTCAGCTACGTTTGTAATAACAAACGCCTTTTCTATTTTCTTGACCCATGTCTGGGCCTCCATTGGGTCCGTTGTTCCCTTAAATTCGGGTGGACCTACACTCTTAAATTCTTTAAAGGTAGTCATTCGGGCTACCCTAGGTCCTGCGGGTGCTCTACCCCTAGCTTGGTTAAATGCAGCCGTTAATAAATTAACGAACTCTTGCATTGGGTTATTAGGACCTCCCTCCTTATCATTATGCGATTCCGCCTCTTGGTTACGTTGTCTTCTTCTTGGCGGCATTTCTGATTAAATAAATAAAGTTCCGTTATTACTTATTTGCTTACTTCATTATTAGTCGTCAAACAACTGAACAATAACTCATACACAACAAAGCAATTTAAAATAAAAACTTCCTTAGATTAAAATGCTTCTTTATAAATCAGAACTATTTACAAGTTGCTTTCCATAGCCCAAAAGCTATTACATAAATATCCCGCGATTGACTTCCACAAAAATTGGGATTTACAAAAAGACTACCCTTTAATTATACAAAAGAGGGTTTTACGTCACTACACAAAAGTATGTACCATACTAACTCCTAATACTGCCTAACAGCATTTTCATGCTTCTCGTTCGCTAGAATCGACACAATATCTCAACTTATAGTATGTCGAGTCTGTCCTGACTCAATAGAATAACAAGCTATCTTAAGCTTGAAATCCTCACGCGTACTGTCATTTATATATGACATTCATGCTATCTTCTGGTCTTTTTTAGTCAGTTTCTCACGAAGTTCTACGACCTCGTTCTTATAGTCCCTAGCCTTGTCAGTCATGAGCACTTTCTCATCATGCTCTATCTCATAGTCTGACTCTGTAGACTCCTTCGCACCGTAGAGATCACTGATCTCTTCCTTCTGGTGCTGCACCATATTATGCAGTTGCATGTTATGGTCAAGCACTAAGAGGTACATCGCCCTTATAATCTCGGTAGGTGTCGACTCTAGGGCATGCATCACCGTATTAATCGATGTCACCTCCATGTCATCCTCCACATCTATCATCATATTCAGATATGATGCTATTCCCATGGTCTCCTCAGAATAATCCTCCTTCGAGTAATATTCCTCGGGCTCTGACTCTTCTAGAATCACTACAGGTATGTCTGCTATAGGCACCGGTATTGTCTTAACTCTGTTCACGGACTCCTCGCTGACCACATGTATATCCCTATACATCAAGCTATCGACCGACATCTACAATAACACATAACAAATTGATTAGTACTTACTAAACAATTATATAAGCACAAATCACATTTAATCCATTTAGGTTACTTTTCATCTTTTAAATCTTTCGGTACTGAGTTTCCTCAATACCTTATTAACTCATTTGACTCGAGTTAACTTTCTTCAGACTCTTCCTTTCCTAACGAGTTTATTAGACTAAGGTTCTTCCCCCCTTAAGTTTTATAACCTAATGCTTTGATACCATCCTGTGACGCCCCCAAATCTGGGTATCTTCCAACCCGACAAATGGTGCTCCACGATACTACAATCCATACAATCATTCCATTGAGGTAACAACAAAATGAGTGTAAATACTATCTTTGTATTACATTTATAATAAATCCTTTCCCAGGTTCATAAACCGAATACATTCGTTATTCAACATAAGTATATTACAATTAAATACACTAATCTATTATAGGACGATTAATTGTCCATCTTAGCCTTGCCTTTATCTCGCTTAGAACTCTCAGTTCGTTCGACTTTAGCAGCAAACATATGGTTCAAGAAAGAATAAGCATAACTAGCTCAGCAAGTCTTAACAAAGAATCATATGAATATCACCTTAACAATTACATGCTTTATTTCCATATTTGAACCATTAACTACGAAGCACTATGAAACATTCGACTAGTACTTCTCATAACAACAATTCCAGAGTATATATAATAGCTTAGGAATGATGAACCGGTCAATAGACTATGAACATACTCTTTTCGTTTTCATACTTGAAAAGGATATCCGGCACCAAGGCCATCCACCCACCTTTACTTACGAGCACTTCTAGGTGATCAGCCTATTGTACTCTATGTTGATCAACACTCTTACGTTAAATGTATTTACGCTTAACAATTTGGCAACCTCGCGTGCCCATCGAATAATCGATGAAAAATACTTTTGTTTGTACATAGACAAACTTACCTTCTCATCCGTACCAAATACTTGGCATATGATAGCATTAACAGTTCTATATCGAAAGACTTGTAAACAAATCAATCAACTCTTCAATATTAGTCTAGCCGAGTTAAAATAGGCATCAACTCTTTCTTTAAAACCATTCATGCATTGTATAACATGCATCACATAAAACTTGGCTAACACGGAGGTTAGACAAGCGTCAAGAAAGACTTGCCTTCAAGCGTCTTTGAATAGATATTTCAACAATTCTCAGTCTTTACATGATCTACATGATATATTCACATAGCACACTATAATTAGTTATCAAAAAAACTAAATTTATTGTCTATAACCAACTTCTTTCTCTTCTATGTCTTATTTGAATTAACTTCGTTATTATAGTCGATTCGACTTTCTATACTTCATTACGGTTCGTTAACGTTTTTACGTTACTAACCGACATTCGATCATTATTGATTGAGTACCAACGTTGAACGTCATTTACGGTTTACTTATTACATTCTCGCGTTCTTCGTTTAATTTCTATTAAACCTTACTAACTCTTCTTACATTATCACCTTATAAGTGATTTAAGGTTAGTCTTATTATGTACCTTAAGTACCTTCAATGTCTTACCTTAGGTCTACATTCCAATGGAACAAAAACCTAACTTGGTCAACATTTTTACACTGTCGGCCCTGCGGCGCGATAACTCTAGTATAAAATCGGTACTGGCAAGACCACTCTCCAAAGATGGTTTTGCTCGGATTCGGTATTATGACGCGACTATTATACACCTGGGTTGATGCTTCATGGCGTCGCCCACATGCACCGATTGGCAAAAATAGTTTGGTTTTCTAGCGAAACTCCTGACTTCATAATTTATTCGTTTTACATCCGAATTGACCCATTCGAAAGCCTACAACTCACAAATTACATCCTTTACATGTTCATATAAGAATTTTATACTTTCGAATTCGTTAACTCGAAATTCACCTTTGAGTTCATTTTTGAGCGTTCGTTTAACGTTTTCGACCGTTTAATACTCGTTTTCTTCCTTATAAGTCGGAATGCGACGATTCTTTCGCCAACGACTCTTAATTACCTTATCTCACGTGTTGACATTGGAAACCAACGTTTTCAAGTCACACGATAACTTTTGACCTTTAATCTGAGATTTCTACGTTTTCGACGTTTAACGTCTATTTTTGCAAAATTTGCCATAACTTCGTTACTCATGTTCTATAAGCCAAATCAAATGGAAAACTCCATTGATTCATCATAGTCCTTCTAACCAAACGATAGACACATTCCTTAGCTATAACGGTTTTTAAATCGTTCATTCATAACTAAGTTCACGTTCAAAACTTTCTACGGTTTTTAACTTAAGTAAACACTTACGATTTCTATTTGGTCATGACCTATCAATGATTTAATCATTAATAGACATCCTTATCTCTCCTCAATAAACATGCTCCACCAATCTACGATTCTTCTACGAGAAAGAAATCGAAAACTGTGAAGATTACAGTTTATGAGAATTTACCTTTGACGTACTTCTCGTTCTTGATAAACGTCTAAAGGTTTGCTTGGAAGTAGATTGATTAAGTGTTTCCAGCTTTTCTCCCTCTCAATATAGGTTGAACAAGATTTTCAAAACAACAAATACTCAACCCAAGCTTTGTATATATAGAAAACCAAATAAGGGCCAAAATTGTCCATTTCCCCCACCTCCTTACTATTGCACCTCCTTTGCAACTTAGCCACCAAGTAATCACTTTACTTGGTGGCCAAGTGGCTGGCCCACCTCCCTTTTTTGTCATCCCATGTGTTGCCCCATGGGTTTTACCCATCCCACGACCAACCGGTTCGACCCGCGGTTTAACTTTTTGGGTTGGGCTTGACGTAACTTAACGTTGGGCCTTGACTTGGGCTTGTATACTCAATTCATTGGGCTTTCTATTAGTCCAAGTCCAATTAAATTATACCAAAGTCCTTAACTCCTACTCCATTAGAACTTCTTGTATTCTATACGTATAACTCACGTATTCTCTTTATCTAATACACCTACGATATTCGTATTATACTTCGTATTATTCTTCATACCATACTCATATTTATACTAGTATAATACTCGTATCTTATATGTATAATCATTGAAACGACTATACACATTTCATTTTCCCTTTCAGAAACCTCTTTCACAAACCCTTAGGTTTTAAGTCTGCAGGCGAAAACTTCGTTTTCCATAACGGAAATATTATTGGATATTCCATAATATCGTCATATTTTATCATTACACGTTTCTCAAATTTTCAAACCCTAGCTCCAAACAAAATTGGATGAATAGTGTTTTTACGGAAAACTTCTCGAAAAACCTTCGTTTTCGTCTTGGTAATTCACAATAATTAATCCTAGCACAAAGCCAGAATACTAACCACATCCGTATATTCTAGATCATAGTACGACCTTCGAACATCTTACTCACAGAATAAATCAATTAAATTCATTTAATTCACATAATCAAATAATCAAATAAAAATTTAATTCATTCAAAATCTGAAATTCTCGGGCGTTACAGGGGGAGCCAAAAGGAGAAGAGAAGCATACATCTGAGGGGGAGCAAAGCAAAGAAGGAAAGTTATCATCCCAAGAGGAGCAGGAGCAAGAAGGATAAACAGATGAATAGCTGATCAACAGAATCCTGGAAACATACATGGAGCCAAAAGAGGTACATCTCTAACTAGTTAGGTATGTTCTGGATCCAGTATGTAAAATGTCAGTGTATTAAAATTCCACATCATTATAAATTACATTCATGATTATCTTTTTTAGAAATATAGCTGCTCACTGTATATAAGATTCATTCATAACATGCATATGCACTTATTGTTTTTGTCATAATCAAATAGGGGGAGATTGTCAGGAATAAGCATGTGAATGTTATTCCTATTTATATATGATTTGATTATGAGATATATGAATGAATATGCAAGTATGCTTGCATAAAGAAAAGCTGTAAAGTCCTTTGATAGATAATAGAAACATGTGTACAAGGACTTAGAATGAATTGATCAAGTATGTTAGGTTGATCCTACATAAGCAAAATAGCTTTGTAAAGTCCTTAAAAAGAAATGATGTACAAGGACTATAAAAATAGAAAGATCAAGCATGTTAGGTTGATCTTATGATGTAATAGATAGGCTTGTCTGATCGTCGAGCACTGCACCAGAAATCGTAGTCTGCTAGGAGAGTCAAGGAAACTCGAGAGCAATCAAGGCAGAATCGTAGTCTGCAAGATAGTAGTCTTGGAGTTCATAGACTTCCAGGAGAGACGAGGAATGATCGTAGTGTGTCGAGTAGAACTTCCTCAGGGCCATAGTCTGCTGAGGAAGTCATGTTCAGAATCGTAGAGACATCTTGCCTATGAGCCGAACGAGTATCTGCCGAAGCCAAGTCAGAGATCGAAGACTACACTCAGGATCGTAGAGTCTACTGATCATATCAAAGGCACAGATTGTAGTCGAGCAAGATCAGATAAAGGCATCGAGCACAAAGACAGAAATCGTAGAGTGTCAAGATCTGATCTCGGAGTCGTAGTGTCTGCAAAGCCAAAGCTGAATCGTAGAGAGCAGAACTATGACTTCAACCGTTGTGCTCACAACGCCAAGGCAAAATCGTAGAGAAAATATGATTCTCAACAAATGAGCACTCCTAGAATATCCAAAGGAATGAAGCCTCTGGTTGGCACTGCAAAGATACATCCCATCATGAAGGAAACCAGAGAGCACTCAACGAATGGCGTGCAAGCTAATAGAATATCTAAGCACCAACCCAATCAGCATCAAGATTGAGTTGTGAAGCCATTCGAGATGAAGTCTTCCACAAGGAGATCAGAAGAAGACTTCAGTAATTGGCTAAGGAAAGTCAAAGTCGCGATGAGTCATCAAGCGCATGTAAAAAGCAACGATCATGGAAGCAACCAAGATTATAGTGTTTGCCAAACAAAGAAAGAACTGATGAAGTGCATACAGAGATACTGGACAGCTTCTGAAGAATAAGGCTAAAGTGATTAAGCATTGGGCTAGTCCATTGATGATAAGTGAACGGGAGATCACAAGAAGAAAGCGAGCTGGATACGCCACAAATCTGAAGTGTCTTGCTATTCAGAAGGGGCCAGGACAAAGAAGTCAATTCATCAGTATCTGAGATCTGTTGAGGCAAACAGAAGTGTTGAAGCACTGCACAAAAGAAGGAAGAGGTGTTCTACATTGAAGATCCAATGAACACTCTTCAAGATCGTAGTGTTGTCTCTACCAGTCAACAAGACACTACGATCAGGTCCATGAAGACATGCAACAGAATCGTAGAGTTCGAATAACTGAAGACTGAAGCATTGGCAACGGTTCAATCTGAAGCATAATATTCGGACAAGAGCTTATTGAGAGCATCGATGCAAAAGGACAACCTTTGATCGAGAAATCAGAAGGATGAAATAAAGTCTTCAACCTGCCCAAGACATTAAAGTGACATCTCTAATGGGGTAGGTGAAATAGTAGACCGTAGTGTCATAAAAAGTGTGACATGTCACATCAGCAGTCTACCTCAGTCAACTAGAGATTTGTGAAGATATTTGAATAGCTTTCAATGGCTACTATCCAACGGAAGGATTGGGAAGGAGTATAAATTAGCAAGAGCTTCAAAGATCGAGGGCTGCTGGTGTTGCCAAGTTTGGAGTAACGGTGGACTGTTCTAAACCATGTGAGATAGTGAGTCCGAAGGCTCACTCTACGATCCACCAAGAACACTTAGAGACAGACAAAGAAAGAAAGAAGTAGAAGTGAGAGTTCTACTACATGAAGAGTGTTCTGAACTGCCGAGAGAAAGAAGAGCGTCATGTCATCTTGATGTCCATTGTCGACGTCGGGATATTTAGATGTCCCTTTCCGTTACTTGTTCTTTGGTGCTCTCATTTTAGGTGAGATTTGTTTGAAAAAATAAGTGAAAAAGGTCCGACATGTATAATGTCGACGATGGACTGTTAAGAGTTGCAAGTTGGTTTTTTAAATGGTTATACCAACACAACCGAGAAAAGGTTTGTACATTGACCCAGTGATGTGACACTACTAAACGGGTCGGTGAAACCGAGATTCATTAGGGTCCGGGGACTTGGTTATGCGGAGGGAAGGTGTTAGGCACCCCCCAACATCTGTGTTACCACGGTGACCGCCTCTTTTCAAGAAATAATTATCTGAATATGTGTGTGTGTGGGTCAATGTTCTGTTATTTGGAAGTAGTGCGAGGCCTCATTCGCACCTATATACACAGGGTTTGAATTTATGTAAAAATTCAGTTTTTAGCAAGATATGGCAATGATGATGTTTTATAAAAGATTTTTTCAAACCACGATACTCAATAGTAATTGAGACCTTTTACACTTCCATTTTATTAAGTGTTTCATTGATTGATTTTATTTTCGAGATCTGAAGCATCTATAATAAAATAATGTACAAAATAATGCCGACTTCCTCGTGGGTATGAAAACCATCTCGAGGAAATTAAGACACGCGAGAATAATTTACAAGTTGCTTACAAATTGAAAATGTCCATCACGGAACCGAATCTAGATCCAATAGGTTGAATCAGTGATCACATGATTCCTAAAGCATATGATACATAATTTGTATGAAAGCAAATAAACATGTATATATATATATAAGTGTAATATATATATATATATATATATATATATATATATATATATATATATATATATATATACATGATAACCAACCACGAAGCACCTCCATGAGGGATCGAAATGTAAATAAAGTTGTAAAGCTATCAACCGCATACGGAGAAAACTCTAAAGGGATTTAAACGTAAATAAAGCTGTAAAAGCTATCAACCATCACGGAGGAAACTCCAGGCG
Organism: Panax ginseng; assembly: GCA_020205605.1. Classification (NCBI taxonomy): domain Eukaryota; kingdom Viridiplantae; phylum Streptophyta; class Magnoliopsida; order Apiales; family Araliaceae; genus Panax; species Panax ginseng. The sequence goes on from CM035140.1 coordinate 93,449,275, forward strand.
GGACAAAACGTAAATAAAGCTATAAAAGCGATCAACTGCCACGAAGTAAACTCCAGGAAGGACGAAACATAAAGAAAGCTGTAAAAGCGATTAACGACCACGAAGTGAACTCCAGGTGGGACGAAAATGTATATATATATATATATATATATATACATATAAAAGCAATAAACGCACCGGATGTAAAATCCAGGCTCATCAAACAGAGTTCGACAACAGTTCATATATATTAATATATATATAAAAGCGAGTAAACGCACCGGATGTAAAATCCAGTCTCATCGAATGAGAGTCCACACTACGTTCATATATATAAGTATATATATATATATATATATATATAAGCAAGTAAACGCTCCAGATGTAAAATCCAGGCTCATCGAACAGAGTCCGACACACAGTTTATATATATATATATATATAAAAGCAAGTAAACGCTCCAGATGTAAATCCGAGACTCATCGTAATGTAGTCCAGACACACGATTAATATATATATATATATATATATATATATATATATATAATATGTATATACAAATTGAGATATATCCACGGACCGAAGTGCGGGCAAACGCACACAACACGACTCTAAACGTGAAGAAGGGTGTGTGAAAAGATGAAGAGAAGGACTTTAAAGTGTGTGAGAAGGCTTACAGTGGAGTGCCAAAAAAGACTTCTATATCTTTAAAGTGGGTAAACACTGGCTTTTGTGGGTACAAAAGTAGCTATATATGAGCTCACAGGTGTTTAAAATGGGAAAGTACTCCGTATGGGGTGTGTAACATTCTAGAATTTTAAATTATAATATTAAATATTTATTGATTTATATAAGTATTTAAGGGATATGTTATTATTGAATAAATAATTGTTCAATTTGAGTTGATGTGGTTTAATTAATTATTTGTTGAATAAATAATTAAGGAGCTAAGAAAATTAATTGTTATGAGATTATATACTAAATTAATTTAATAATTAAGTTAGAGAGCTAATAATGATTAAATGAATTAAAATATTTTAATTAGAATTTGTAATTTAAAATAAACTATTAGTTGGTTGAATAAAATTATAATTATAAAGGAAATTATAATTATGTGATAATGATTTATGTGTTAAAGTAATTTAATAAATTAGTATTTGAATTGATTAAATTGATTATTTAATTTAGTAGAAGTGTGTCAAATAACCTTGCTATAAAGGAGTTATGAAAATAAATTAAAGGAGTTTAATTTAGTTTTGGCCAAACAATTTTTAATGCATATTAAGTCTTTAATCTAATAGTGTTTTATCAAACAATGTATAAGGATTAATTGATTTATTTTTAATTAGCTTTACCAAACAAGGTATATAAGTTAGTGGCTTATTTTTTTATTATGTTAGCCAAACAAGCCTTATGGCTTTTGATTTTCAAATAAAATATAACTGATGTCAGTTAAAGTTAGAATTATATTATATATTTAATACCTATATTATTATTATATGTTATATTGTTAGTACGTAGTTAGAGTTAGGGAGAAAGAACTCAGTGGAAGAGAAGAACAGAGTTTACAGAGAGAAAAGAAGAGAGGAAGGAAGGCTAGAGAATTTGAGAAAGGAATTTGGGAAAAGAAGCTTGATAATCAAAAGGATAGCCATCATCTTCTTAATCAAAGGTAGGATATTAATCCTTGTATTTTAGTTTTAAAGTTTAGTTTTCTTCTCCAAAAAGTTCTCTGTAAATAATTATGGATGATGAATTTCTTTTGTATATAGTTTTAGATGATGGTTGTTGTTGTAAAACTATTTTTCATAGGTTATGTATGATTAGAATCAATTACTTTATGTATGTATATAAATTGTGAAGAAAAATATATCACAGTGAGTTCATATGAAAATATATATGAATATGACCTAGTTTAAAGTAAAAATTAAAGTTTAATTAGTTGTTAAATTGATAAATTGACTATTGAATTTGATAGAGTATGTATAATCATAACCATGGTACTTTGAATTTACTGTTTTGATCGAAAAACAAAATCACAGTGTTGATTTTCATTAAAATGTCAAAATGGAGTTTTATCAAAACCAATGAAATTTGGGTGTTGTAAATTGATGTTTATGTTATTTTATGGGTAGAATCATGTTAGGAGTCTTTACAATATGTTTACATGAAGTCTCTGTATGAATTACTTGTTAATTAGCTTATTAGATTGGAGCTTGTAGGCCAATTTGGCTTTATGTTTATGCTGTTGTCGAGCGTGGTCGCCGAGTTCTGGACTTTGGCGCCGCACCACGACCTAACAAAGACAAGTTTAGATGTCTTGCATGACCTTATACGCATGCAAAGACCAATTGTTGGCCTATGACTCAGCATGGCAATACCATTCTGATGTAAACTATGGGCGGCAGAAGCGTGAGTTAAAGGAAATGTTCGACAGTTTTAGTTTATTACACAAAGTTTGAAAATAAATGTTATGTGTTAATAATAGGAATGTTAAATGATGATTTTAGTAGTATTAAACTATGAATGAGCATGTTATCAAGGGTTAACTAGTATTAACATAGTTTGATTATGTGAATTGGTAATTTAACCTACATGATGTATATATTTCTTTATATAGATATAAAATGTTGGTTATGACTAATTATGTCATGATGACATATATAGGGTATTGAGATTCAAGTGGTAAGGTTTAGCTTGTGCTAAAGGCAAGTTCTCTAACTTAGAAATTTTATTGTGCGAGTTTAATTTCGTTGAGTACATTATTGTCTTGGATTCAATTGCAATTACACAAGTGGCTAACTCTACATTTTCGTAGAGCTAGATGGTTTATTTTTGAGAAAGCTTTTGTATCTAATTGTTCATAAGGATGCAAGTATTCTAAATTGTATATTTAGTATTGAGCAAGTTTCTTTAATATGTAACTTTTTATTTAGCATGCAAATCACTATATTCTAATATTCTAGTGTTGAACAACTTTATCGTTCAAATTACTATTCATTATGCATGCTTGGTATCCAATTCTCAATAAACTTTGACTTAATATTGTTCAAAGCAAATTATGATATGATTATTCAATGTTTATGCTATTAGATTATTCCTAAAGCATGATGTTAATTTACTAATATCAATTCAGTTATGATTATTCCGTAGCATACAGTAATTTCTTTTGTATTCAACTAATCCTTAGTTGATGACCGTTGAATTCTAAATTACCCTATAATGTATCCAAACCAAACTTACTTTGGTGCGGACTTGTATTCTAAATACTGAGATGAACAACTCTTTTATTAGAGGTTTACACTTAGTGTTGAAATGGTTGTGCACAATACATTGTACGAAGGATTGATCCCCCTAAGTACGTGGAGTCCTTATAGTCTTATAACTGTTAAAGTGAAAGTTGAAAGCTTACTTATAATTGTGGACATGATTCGTGGTCATTAGACCCTCAGTAGTATGTTTAAAATGTTAATAGAAACTATCATTCAGTTCTATTGAACCTATTTTAGTCAAAGGTTGTAATGTTGTAAAGTATTTATTCTTATTTCAAGTGAGCCTTGTTTGCTCACTCTTGCATATTATATACTTATTGTAGCTAAGGTTGAGAAGGTCAATGAACCGACCACTAGCAAAGGAAAAGGAAAAATATACAAGTTATGAAGACTTGTAATTTTATTTTATCGTTATAGACTTTTGAATGATGTAATAATTTAATTTCCGCATTTGAATGATTTTAATTTAAGGTTAGATAACCTGGGATATTTTTATTTAAGTTTAATCCTGTATGGGCATATTGTATTATTCAATTTTATTATGATTGGGTAGTTAGAAATGAATGTTTGATTAAGTGAACACCAAATCTTGAGGAAATGAAGTACCAGGATTTGGGGGTGTCACAAGTTGGTATCAAAGGTTTAGGTTAGGAACCTTAGGTGGGGGAAAAGCCTTAGGAAGTAACCTTTGAAAAGATAGTGGAGATAACTCTTATCGAGTTTTAAGGAAAAAGTAATAAAACACTTATGTGCTTATGTGTTTATAGTTTATGTACTCGTGAGTGTCGAGTAGTAATGATTAATAATTCAAAATTTAAAACTTTGTTGTCAGGATGACTAATGTCGGAGAATCCAGTCAGGCTAGGGAGGAGGGACCTCAGATGCCTATAGAGGAGGAGCCTCGCGACATTCAGGTAGATTGGGAACAACTACTGCCACGGGAGGCAGCCCCGTTGGTCACAGTAGTTGAAGATGATGATGATGACGTGGAAACGGATGAGGAAGATCCCATTGAGTTACCACAAGAGGATGAGGATGACGAGGACGAGGACGAGGAGACTCCACTAACCTCGATGGCTGCTCGTATTTACGATGAAGTCTACGACCGTAACGTGGAACTTCAGGATACAGTGGAGGAATTGCAGGAGATAGTAGCTGAACAACAAACTGCAATGACACAAAAAGACGGCGAGATCTAGGATCATGAGGAACGACTGACAAACGCTGAGGAGAAACTAGTGAAGACTGAAGGAGAAAAAGAACAATTGATCGAAGTGGTCGCTGAACTGAAGAAGAAGCTGAGAGAAGAAGCTACTAAGAGGGTAAGAGCTGAAGATGCCTATGAGGAAGCTTTTCAACGAACTAGATTAGCAGCAAGAGACACGCAAGCGAAGAGGATGAAGATGGAAGAAATGGATAAAGTATTTAACACCGTAATTAATCGAGCTCAAGATCGGGTCATGGGATATCCTATTCAGTTCGAGACACTGCCATCATACATATTAGATCGCAGAACAATGTTTCGGGTCATGGAGGAAGAACGTGATCGGGCTAAGAAGTATCTTAATAGAACATCGTAGTTTTTGTACGATGAGTGAAAGGTTAAATAAATTATAAATCCCAAGTGTTATGCAACCTATGGGATATGACTATGATGTTGCCCTGAAACTTTTGTAGTTCAGGAAAGTAATGCAGGTAGCAGTGATGCTATTGTTTATGTTTTCAAAAAGATTATGAATAAATAAAAGTTATTACTTTATTCAAAGTGTTATGTGTTATGTGGTTAATTCTTTTTGGAGACAAGTTACGTAGAATTACTTAAAAGAATTGAATAATAGTCTAATGAATGTATTTTAACAGAAAATGCCTCCCAGACGTCAACCACCAAGACAGAACCACTGAAGGAACCAATAATGACAATGTTGATGGTAACCCCGTTCAACAATTAGTGACGCTACTGACAGGAGCGTTGCAGAATCAACCACAAAACCAAGGTACGACATTTAAGGATTTCAAGGCGGTTGGACCACCTGAATTCCGTGGGTCCATAAATCCAGTCGAAGCACAGACCTGGATTATGGAGATAGAAAAGGTGTTCGATGTCGCTAGGGTAGGGGATGACCAGAAGACTGCTTTCGCAACATTCATGTTAAAAGCAGAAGCTAGTTATTGGTGGCAGGCCAATAAAACTCGTGAAGGGCCAGGAGGGATGACCTGGGATAGGTTCAAGGAGTTGTTCTTCGAGACCTATTTCTCGGAGAGTTCGAAGAGTCAATTAGAAGTGCAGTTTCTGGAATTAAAGCAGGGAACGGTGACGGTATCTGAGTATGCCACGAAATTCAACGAATTGGCGAGGTTTGCGCCATATCAGGTTAGTATAGACGAGCGTAAGGCGAAGAGATTTGAATAGGGACTAAAGCCCTGACTGTACAGTAGGCTTTCCCTGTTCTAATTGAAGACGTTTGCAGCAATGATGGAGAAGGCAGAACTCGCTGAAGGTGGAGGCGAGGCAGTGACAAAGTTTAATCAGGAACAAAAGAAGAAGAAGAATGAAAATGAGATTAAGAATGGAGGTGGTAGCGGTGGAAACAACAACAACAGTTTGAAGAGGAAGTGGAATGGAAACATGGGTGCTGGAAACCAGCAGGGTAACCAGCAAGACAAAAAGTTTGAAGCATGTGCGACATGCGAGAAATTTCACAAGGGTGCGTGTTTGATGGGGAAACGAGTTTGCTTCAATTATGGCCAGGAGGGTCACATCGCCCCAAATTGCACTCAACCAAAAAAGAATGCGTGCTTCACGTGCGGATCCAAGGATCACTTTGCTCGTGAATGCCCTAAGAAGAAGGATGGAGTGACTACCAGAAGCAATGAAGGTAACAATGGAGGTGCATGGGCCGTTGCAGGACCTGCAACATCAAATAAACCCACAACCAGAACCTTCAACATGACTGTGCAAGATGTTGTGCAATCAAAAGATGTGGTGTCAAGTATTATCCCAATCAATGATATAGATGCTTATGTATTATTTGATTTGGGTGCTACTTGTTCGTTTATATCTGATGAATTTGCTAAGAGGTTAGAATTGCCTAGAGAAGAACTGAATTTTCCTTTGAACATAGAAATTGTGAATAAGGAAGTAATCCCTGTTAGATTCGTATACAAGAACTGTAGGGTGAACATTAAGGAAAATATCTTTATGGTAGATTTGATTCCGATTAGACTTGGAGAGTTTGATGTTATTTTGGGAATGGATTGGCTGTTCAAATATTGAGCGGTAATTGATTGCCAAAAGAACTGTGTAAACCTTATGACTCCGTCAAAGGTAGTATTCTATGGTAACAAGTCACCTAGACCGATGAAATGTTTGACGATTATGCAGGCCAAGAAATTGTTGAGTCATGGTTGTGTGGGCTATTTAGCTTACATAGTCGATACTCAGAAAAAGAATGTAAAACTGGAAGAAATACCAGTAGTGAGGGAATTCGAAGACGTTTTTCCAGAGGATTTGCCAGGACTTCCGCCTAACAGAGAAATTGAGTTCGTGATCGACTTTAGCCACGGGACAAAGACCATATATCGAAGGCCCCATACAGAATGGCTCCAGTAGAAATGAAGGAACTGATGGTACAGTTGCAAGAGTTACTGGACAAGAAATATATTCAACCAAGCGTATCGCCGTGGGGAGTGCCAGTGTTATTCGTGAAGAAAAAGGGCGGATCAATGAGTCTTTGCATTGATTATAGGGAGTTAAACAAGGTCACTATTAAGAACATGTATCCATTGCCTAGAATAGATGACTTGTTTGATCAGTTGAAGGGTGCTAAATATTTTTCAAAAATAGATTTGAGAAGTGGGTATCACCAATTGAAAGTGAGGAAGGAGGATATACCACGAACGACATTCAGAACTCGGTATGGACATTACGAGTTTCTAGTGATGTCTTTTGGTTTAACTAATGCCCCTGCTGCATTCATGGATTTGATGAATAGGGTGTTTAAACCATTTTTAGACAAGTTTGTAGTGGTATTCATCGACGACATTCTAGTGTATTCCAAAACTTAAGAAGAACACGTGGAGCACTTACGTTTGACATTGGAAACACTAAGAAAGGAAAAGTTGTATGCAAAATTCTCTAAGTGAGAATTTTGGCTAGATCGTGTAAAATTTCTTGGGCACGTGATTGACAAGGATGGGATTTCAGTAGATCCATCAAAAGTGGAAGCTGTAATCAATTGGGAACAACCAAGAACACCGTCAGAAGTGAGGAGTTTCTTGGGACTGATCGGTTATTATAGACGATTCATTCAAGATTTTTCTAAGATAGCCACTCCGCTAACAAATTTGACAAGGAAGACTGTAAAATTTGTTTAGACGGAAAAGTGTGAAGAAAGTTTTCAAGATTTGAAGAAAAAGCTAAGTATGGCACCTGTGTTGGCATTACCAGATAATACAGGAAATTTTGTGGTGTATAGTGATGCCTCACACAAAGGGTTGGGTTGTGTTCTTATGCAGAACGACAAAGTTATTGCCTATGCATCAAGACAACTGAAGGATTATGAGAAAGGGTATCTGACTCATGAGTAGTATTTGCTCTCAAGATATGGAGACACTATCTTTATGGAGAGAAATGTGAAATCTACACAGATCATAAAAGTCTGAAATATATTTTCACTCAGAAGGATTTGAACATGCGTCAAAGAAGGTGGACGAAATTGATAAAAGATTATGATTGTGAGATCTTTTATCATCCCGCAAAGAAATGTGGTTCTTGAGATGCTTTAAGCGAGGAAAGGTCGGGAAAAGTTGATCCGATAACAACTTAGGAGGAGCTCATTTCAAAGAATGAAAAAACCGAGTTGGAAATCAAATTTCCAAAAGAATCTGATGAACAACTATTCCGGATAGAAGCTGGTCCAACTTTAGTGGACAAAGTGAAGGATGCTCAACTACAAGATGAAGAGTGTAGGAAAATCAAAGAGAATCTGATTGAGGGTAGTGATGTAAAATACAAGATCGATACCGAAGGACTACTATGGTTTGAGGGAAGAATCTGGGTTCCAGCACACTAGAGATGAAAGAAGAAAGTTTAACCGAAGCTCATAGCTCAAGATATTCAATTCATCCAGGAAGCACGAAAAATGTATCAAGATTTGCGCCGACATTTTTGGTGGCCGAATATGAAAAGGGACGTTGCAGAATGCGTAGCGAAATGCTTGACATGTCAAAGAGTAAAAGCCAAACATCAAAGACCCAACAGATTACTTCAACCGTTGGAAATACCGGAATGGAAGTGGGAACACATCACGGTGGATTTTGTGGTGGGTCTTCCAACTACTCAGAGAGGATGCGATGCGATTTGGGTGATAGTGGACAGACTGATGAAATCAACGCACTTTCTACCAATAAAGATTAGATTCAATCTTGATCAGTTGGCAAGATTGTACATTAAAGAGATCATTTCGAGGCATGGAGTGCCAGTATCAATTGTGTCCGATAGAGATCCGCGATTCGCGTCTAATTTCTGGAAGAGACTACAAGAATGCATGGGGACACAGTTGCGAATGAGTACAGCTTATCATCCACAAACAGATGGCCAAAGCGAACGAACAATTAAAACATTAGAAGATATGCTAAGAGCATGTGTCATGGACTTTAAAGAAAGCTGGGAAGAACATTTATCGTTGGTGGAAATTGTTTACAACAGTTATCACGCGAGCATCGACATGCCACCTTACGAGGCATTGTACGGCAGAAAGTGCAGAACTCCACTGTGCTGGGATGAAGTCGGTGAACGTCAACTGCTAGGACCGGAACTAGTGCAACAAACTAATGACGTTGTCAAACTCATCAGGACAAGATTGGTAGCAGCTCAAGACAGACAGAAAAGGTATGTTGATCAACACAGACAAGATCGTGTATTCGACGTAGGAACTTTTGTATTCCTAAAAGTTTCTCCTTGGAAGGGGAAAATTCGTTTCAGTAAAAAGGGAAAGCTAAGCTTGAGATTTATTGGACCCTTTGAAGTGCTGCGATGAGTGGGAGAAGTGGCTTATGAGGTAACTCTACCTCCAGAGTTAGAAAACATTCATAATGTTTTTCACATTTCGGTGTTACGACCATATAAACACGACTACAAACATGTGATCGAGTACAAACCGTTGCAGTTCGAGAAAGATTTGTCTTATGAAGAGGTTCCTATCCAGATAGTCGACAGGAAAGAACAAGTGCTCAGGAATAAAGTGATACCTTATGTGAAGGTGATATGGAGGAACCACAACGCTGAAGAAGCTACGTGGGAACTCGAAGAGAAAATGTTGAAAGAGTACCCTGAGTTAGTTATTTAATCTGTGTCTTGATTAGGGGGATGAATCTTTGTAAGTAGGGAAGAATGTAACGAATGTATTGTTTGAGTTGTGATTCTGAGGACAGAATCCTTGTAAGGAGGGAATGATGTAACATTCCAGAATTTTAAATTATAATATTAAATATTTATTGATTTATATAAGTATTTAAGGGATATGTTATTATTGAATAAATAATTGTTCAATTTGAGTTGATGTGGTTTAGTTAATTATTTTTTGAATAAATAATTAAGGAGCTAAGAAAATTAATTGTTATGAGATTATATACTAAATTAATTTAATAATTAAGTTAGAGAGCTAATAATGATTAAATGAATTAAAATATTTTAATTAGAATTTGTAATTTAAAATAAACTATTAGTTGGTTGAATAAAATTATAATTATAAAGAAAATTATAATTATGTGATAATGATTTATGTGTTAAAGTAATTTAATAAATTAGTATTTGAATTGATTAAATTGATTATTTAATTTAGTAGAAGTGTGTCAAATAACCTTGCTATAAAGGAGTTATTAAAATAAATTAAAGGAGTTTAATTTAGTTTTGGCCAAACAAGTCTTAATGCATATTAAGTCTTTAATCTAATAGTGTTTTATCAAACAAGGTATAAGGATTAATTGATTTATTTTTAATTAGCTTTACCAAACAAGGTATATAAGTTAATGGCTTATTTTTTTTTATTATGTTAGCCAAACAAGCCTTATGGCTTTTGATTTTCAAATAAAATATAACTAATGTCAGTTAAAGTTAGAATTATATTATATATTTAATACCTATATTATTATTATACGTTATATTGTTAGTACGTAGTTAGAGTTAGGGAGAAAGAACTCAGTGGAAGAGAAGAACAAAGTTTACAGAGAGAAAAGAAGAGAGGAAGGAAGGCTAGAGAATTTGAGAAAGGAATTGGGGAAAAGAAGCTTGATAATCAAAAGGATAGCCATCATCTTCTTAATCAAAGGTAGGATATTAATCCTTGTATTTTAGTTTTAAAGTTTAGTTTTCTTCTCCAAAAAGTTCTTTGTAAATAATTATGGATGATGAATTTCTTGTGTATATAGCTTTAGATGATGATTGTTGTTGTAAAACTATTTTTCATAGGTTATGTATGATTAGAATCAATTACTTTATGTATGTATGTAAATTGTGAAGAAAAATATATCACAGTGAGTTCATATGAAAATATATATGAATATGACTTAGTTTAAAGTAAAAATTAAGGTTTAATTAGTTATTAAATTGATAAATTGACTATTGAATTTGATAGAGTATGTATAATAATAACCATGGTACTTTGAATTTACTGTTTTGATCGAAAAACACAATCACAGTGTTGATTTTCATTAAAAATGTCAAAAATGGAGTTTTTATCAAAACCAGTGAAATTTGGGTGTTGTAAATTGACGTTTATGTTATTTTATGGGTAGAATCATGTTAGGAGTCTTTACAATATGTTTACATGAAGTCTCTGTATGAATTACTTGTTAATTAGCTTATTAGATTGGAGCTTGTAATAATTTGGCATTATGTTTATCTTTATTCACGAGCTTGGTCGTAGAATTCGGACTTTGAAGGCGTCAAGACTACCAATGATTCTAAGTTTTCATGTCCTTGTGTACGGCATGTCATGCCATGGCCTAATTGTTGGCTTTGTGACTCATGACAATGTGTAAACACGATGTAAAGCGTAGGCGCCTCAATATGAGTTAGCGTAATGTTACGACAATTTTAGTTTATTACACAAAGTTTGAATATAAATGTTATGTGTTAATAATAGGAATGTTAAATGATGATTTCAGTAGTATTAAACTATGAATGAGCATGTTATCAAGGGTTAACTAATATTAACATAGTTTGATTATGTGAATTGGTAATTTAACCAACATGATGTATATATTTGTTTATATAGATATAAAATATTGGTAATGACTAATTATGTCATGATGACATATATATAGGGTATTGAGATTCAAGTGGTAAGGTTTAGCTTGTGCTAAAGGCAAGTTCTCTAACTCAGAAATTTTATTGTGCGAGTTTAATTTCGTTGAGTACATTATTGTCTTGGATTCAATTGCAATTACACAAGTGGCTAGCTCTACATTTTTCGTAGAGCTTGATGGTTTATTTTTGAGAAAGCTTTTGTATCTAATTGTTTATAAGGATACAAGTATTCTAAATCGTATATTTAGTATTGAGCAAGTTTCTTTAATATGTAACTTGTTATTTAGCATTCAAATCACTATATTGTAATATTCTAATGTTGAACAACTTTATCATTCAAATTACTATTCATTATGTATGCTTGGTATCCAATTCTCAATAAACTTTGACTTAATATTGTTCAAAGCAAATTATGATATGATTATTCAATGTTTATGCTATTAGATTATTCCTAAAGCATGATGTTAATTTACAAATATCAATTCAGTTATGATTATATCATAGTATACAGTTATTTCTTTTGTATTCAACTAATCCTTAGTTGATGACCGTTGAATTCTAAATTACCCTGTAATGTATCCAAACCAAACTTACTTTGGTGCGGACTTGTATTCTAAATACTGAGATGAACAACTCTTTTATTAGAGGTTTACGCTTAGTGTTGAAATGGTTGTGCACAATACATTGTACGAAGGGTTGATCCCCCTACGTATTGAGAAGGTCAATGAACCGACCACTAGCAAAGAAAAGGGAAAAATGTACAAGTGATTAAGACTTGTAATTTTATTTTATCGTTATAGACTTTTGAATGATGTAATAATTTAATTTTCGCATTTAAATGATTGTAATTAAAGGTTAGATAACCTGGGATATTTTTATTTAAGTTTAATCATGTATGGGCAGGTTTTATTATTCAATTTTATTATGATTGGGTAGTTAGAAATGAATTTTTGATTAAGTGAACACCAAATCTTGAGGAAATGAAGTACCAGGATTTGGGGGTGTCACAGGGTGAGTACAGAGCAAATTGGGCAGGGCTTCCTCCCCATTTTCTCTTGCAAAATGGCCACCCCAAGCCCTCTATTTATAGAGGGTGGAGCCACAGTGTACACAGCCATTTGAGCCGCCGATGTGAGGAGGCTACAGGTTGCCCGGTTTTTTAGGTCGGGTCGTCTCGTAGTACGTGCACTCGGGCACTGTAATGTCCGCTCAAACTTTCAGGATTGCAATTTGAGCATCCGATTGAGGTATACATGACTTATTTTGGACCGTCATTATTGAGAATTTATTGAAGATGGGATGATGCCCTCCGGTCTTCAAGCCTCAAATTCTATCTGTTACCCCGCACAATAGTCATTCGGGATTGGTTCTCCTTAATTCTTGTGGGACATTGTTGTGTAGAGATGTGTGTATGAAATGTTTGAGACGATGTGGCGTGGCATCGCGTTGGCGAGATGACGATGTTTCCCCTTATCGGTGTTATCACCGGTTTGAAATTTGTGATAAGCGAGAGACGTTCTCGAGGGCTTCTTTGAGATTGGACCTTTGTAATTATTAAAGGTCCTCGAGTATCATCTACGAGGGTGTACTGTCCTCCGGTGTTATCTCCGGGTTGGTACTGTGTGTCTCATTGTGAGCGCCGAGATTGAAGCTGACTGCATTTGAAACAAGCATTTCCGGGGTTATCGCCGAAACTGCATTCCTTGGTGTTATCACCAAGGTTGGTATCTATTCCCATGATTGGGACTGAGACTGGATATCTCGGGGCTATCTCTGAGATTAATCGGTCTTCTCCGGTGTGTGTTCCGGTATTGGATCTGCACGCTTTGGGGTTATCTCCGAGGTTTGGAATTGTTACTTCCGGTGTGTGTTCCGGGGTTGATGCTGAACTTCCGGTAGTATCCGGAATGGATATGAACTGTCTTCCAGGGTTCTCTCTTGAAAAACGAATCTGTCCTCCTGCAAGGTTAGTGACAGGTGTATAGAAAATTTCGAGTGTCTACAGATGCCCCTCTTTATCATATTCATGCAATACGATGCATGAGTAGGATAAAGAATCCTAGACACTTGAAATGCAACATGATAAACATGATATCATGTAAAAACATGATGCAAATGTACGATGCATGTGTACGGGGTTGTTGCCCAACATGCTGGGGATGATTGTTGCCTCCCTGTTGCTTCAACTGGGGATTACAATGATGACCAGATTTTATGTGTAATCCAAATCTGTTAGGATGTTGATGTTGGGGTTATCACCAAATTCCTGGATCCTTGATAACAACTTGATCCTGAAGATGTACCTCTTATGTGCAAGAGATCTATGGGGATAAAGCTTGAGTCATTTGAGGATGTATAACATATTCCATCATCAATCCTCCTTGATAGCGTTGACCTTTCTGGTTGGTATCGCCGGGACATATCAAGATACATTGGATTTACTACCTGCGACAAATCTTTGTCGGGGATGCGACCTTCGTTGACGTGTACTTCACCGACATGTGAATCAACGGCTGAAAACCCTGTGGGATATACTATCAAGGTTGCTTGACCTTCGCTGACGTGTGAATCAATGGTTGATACTCTGTAGGTAGATTGTCATGGTTGTTTGACCTTCGCTGACGTGTGAATCAACGAAACATTGCGTTGTGACCCCCGCCGGGGATCCGTTGGGGAATATGAGTAATCAAGCATGAAATCCTCGAATAGCTCTCGAGCTTTGATAGGTTTCATCACCATCGGCTGAGATAATGTCAAGGCTGCTTGACCTTCATTGATATGCATGTCAACGGCTGAATGTACGTTGTAACCCTCTGCCAGGACATCCACGTTGTAACCCCCGTCGGGGATCCACGTTGAGATCATCGCTGATGTGTGTAGCAGCGGCTGGTCATCGGATTTGAGGATGGGTACTCGACTGGTGTCAAGTATGTGATCTCCACCTGGAGAGTTCCTCTCTTTACAGATGGAGGATGGGAGCTCTATTTAGGAGAGCGTGCTATTAGGAGCACCACAGGGGAGATTCGCATGCCGATCTTGCCTCTGCCGCCAGTGTTATTGGCACATCGCGATGATCCACACCATCAACGACATCCCATTGTTGGGGTTTGACGGCTTTACATTATCAGAGGGTCCTTGCACACATGAGATGTTCCAGCGTTGGTGGTTCCCTCATACCATTGGAGCCCAGTCCCGCGCCACTTAGTTCATAGGGGATATGGTTCTAGGATCCGTGATGATGACGGATTGGATAGCCTGTGTTCGAGATCCGACTCATATGACACAGATTGATTGTTTGACCTGGCAGTTGGATCAGGCACATATATTTATCCGGCATTTGGGCAGAGATCCGGTAGAGGCAGATTCGTTTGATCCTTCCAGCTCAGGCACTGGCCCTTCAGATGACCCATTCGGTTTTGCCAGCGTAGATCCCCTCTATATAGGCCTGACATCCCTATTGATAGAGATCCAGTGACTCGGGAGGAGTTACATCAAGTGGACAGGATTGATGGTGTAGATATTGACACCATTGTCTTCTTCTGATGTGTATTCTCGTTATATCTTTTGTAGGACTCTGTTAGTAGTAGGGCGTCTGTGCCCCATTTCCCTGTATTTGTAGCTGTACAGAGATGATGTATTAGATGTTGATATTCTTAGGAATGTATGCCCAATTTTTCATTGCCAATATCATATTGCCATCTATTATCTGAGATGCATGTATCATGTTATGCAGATATATGTATGTCCAGAGATATTAAGCATTGACCCCTGGATGGTCTTATGACACGGTCCATACAGATGTCTTTTTCGATAGTTAGTCATATTGATCATACCCCACCATCATTGGTGGCACCGGGTATGCGATCGTGGTATGATAGCATATCACCATCAGACAAGGTGACCGTAGATCATTTATTGCAGCATAGCATGACCCTATTGATGTTTCAGGTTGCTATAGGATTTTTGGATGGCATGCTAAAGCATTGAGTATCAGATAGGCAGGTTTTCCAATTCGGGACCCAGGAGTTGACTCCTACTCTGGAGGAGTATGCACGATTGACGATGCTACCGCTGGACATACCTTGAGTTCATATGGCTTTGGGGGACATGAGTCGACGATTCATGACCCTTACCGGATTGAGGCGTAGAGTGGTGCAGGATGAGCTTACATCGAGCCACGTCATATCCCAACATTTTCTGTTTGACAGATTTGGCTCTGAGGATAGTTATTCACGATATTCTGGGGATTTCACCGCACCGGAGGATCATTGGCGTCTAGCCAGGGTTGATGTACTGCTGTTATGCGTATTATCGTATGTCTATATGCCACGATACATGGATGAGATAGACATCGGAGTCATCATGGCGGTGAGAGCTCTCAGGGAGGGTCGTACCATTATACCTATGATCATAGCAGAGATCCTGTGGTCAGCCACCTACTGCTGCACTTATTTGACAGGAGTGTTCATGGGCAGCTCAGTCATGTTATATGTGTGGTTTATGTCACATTTGAGACCGATTGACACTCTTAGATGGCATGGGTATTGGTTCACCCACGATATAGCCATGTCATACTCCTTTCAGCCATCGGAGTGCATAGATGCTATGTCTTGGTCCACATTCTTGGCGGATATCATAGATCCATTTGTCATATTGCCGTGTTCAGGGCTTAGCTCACCATACAGCTTCATTACTCATGCTCCAGGCATGGACTACCTTCCTCTGGATGGTTTAAGGGGTGTGACTACTTATCACCCGCTTGTCGTGATGTCGCAATTTGACCAGTTTTAGGATTTTCATCCTTTCGAGGGGGCGATAGGTCAGCGTTCAGCTTCTCGCTATCTTTCAGCAGAGGACCGATCCTGTGTGTATGCATGGTGGGATCAGTGTGAGATAGCTGATTTTTCTATGAGCCATCCGGGTTGTTCAACAGAGTATTCCGTATGGATGGAGACAAAGATTGCATCGGCTGCGGCAGTATCCAAAGTACTGGATAGTGAGTCAGATGATGTAGATCCCATGGAGGACATTGATTCCCACATCGAGGAGGAGCCAGGTTCTGGGTTGCCAGCATCTCTTTTAGATTCTCCCGATGCGATCTTGTTGTGATTGATGATTCAAAGACGATGATTTTGAGCGTAGTCTTCATCTGATGACCTTTGAGAGAGATCAGGCTCGATTTATGATGTTGACTACCCTTGATGGGAGAGACGCAGCTCTATTAGAGAGAGACGAGGCATTAGCTCGTAGAGATGCCGCTGTTGTTGAGCGGGATGAAGCTAGATCAGCCAGAGATGCAGTGATAGTCGAGCGGGATAGTGCCATATCTGCTCGGGATGTAGCCGTCACAGATAGTACTGCAGTGAGGTCCCTTACCACTGGCATGATTGCAGAGATGAACACATATATTGATGATCACATGGTCACCATGCAGATGGCTGCAGATCTATTAGGTCGTGTGGATATTCTCGTACAGGAGACCACAGCTTCGCCTCCTTCTTTTGAGAGGGACGCCATGTTGGGCTTGTTAGCTCGCATATACCCTGACTTGTAGATGGGATTGTATTTTCCTGCACAGACTAGCTTAGCCATTTTGTCATATACAGTTTACATTGTGTATATCAAACAGCAGTATTTATATATATATATGACATGGAAATATATTTTTGATCACTTCCCTTTTAGATATGCTTTGCTACTTGCTTGATATTTTTGCCTGCTGCTTCAAGGCTTGCGATCTTGATGTATTCTGAATTCCTCCTGGGTGGATGGACATTGACTTGTCTTTGGACAGTTCAGAATGGATCATCGATCTGTATGTATCCCTACCATCTTTGGTGTCTTGGGACTGGTTTCTGTATGGAAATGTGGAGAGGAGGGTGGCTTTCCTCTCTGAGATTGACCGTACCACAGATGGTCACCAGTACTTCTATTTAGGAGAAGCCTAGTTAAATCCATTGCTTATGGATCGGTGTTGCTCTTTAGGCACAACCGCAACTTAGATGGTCACCGAATCTCCTATTTAGGAGGAGTTCAGGAAATTCCATCCCTTTTTTCTGACCGAATGAAATGTAGTGGATTGAAGGATGATCCCAGTACCAGTTGACAATGGGTTGTGTTTTGGTAGGGGGTGAGACCGCACCATGAATGGCTGCCTACATACTCCTATTGAAGAGGAGATCAGGTCTACGTAGTTCGAACCTGGTGTAAGAGGTTCAACGCTGTATGTAGCAGGAATGGTGTTTTTGTTGTTTTTGTTTTTTTAAGAAGAAGGGGGTAGAAATGTTTTTGTGGTTTTTTGTTTTATTGCGACCGGGCCATATGAAATGGTTACCTATGTACTCCTATTGAAGAGGAGATCAGGTCGACGTAGTTCGTCCCTTAGGGCGAGTGGACAAGCGTGATCCCATGTGCAGGTCAGAGTGCGGGGATGAGAAAGTTTAATCCTAGGTTGAGGATAAACTCCAGGTATGAGAAGTTTGATCCCATGTATGGGTAGCCAAACTGAAAACGCGAGAGGTTCAATTCGTAGTGGGATGACCTAAATCGTAGGAACACAGAGAAGCCAGGCTGCTGGCTTGAAAAAGTATATTTTCCCTGAGGGGTGAAGTGTGGAAGAATTGTATGTGGTAAAGGGTTGAAGAACCGGAATGACTGGTGATATGATGATCCAACACCAGGATGTTTGCTTGATGGCAACTTCAGACATAGTAACGTTTCACGGCGTTTGAGTTGATGAGTTGTGGAAATTCATCGCCGTCCATTTCTTGCAATCTGAGAGCACCTCCTGTCAATACTTCCTTGACAACAAACGGGCCTTCCTAGTTAGGAACGAATTTTCCCTTAGATTGATCTTGGTTGTCAATGATCTTCTTCAAAACCAAGTCATGTTGTTTAAACTGTCGTAGCCGGACTTTTTTGTTGTAGGATCTGGCGATCCTTTGTTGATATAACTGACCATGGAAGATAGTCGCGGTTTGCCTTTTGTCTATTAGAGACAATTGGTGATATCTGTCTTGTATCCATTGGTCTTCATCCAGTTGAGTTTCTATCAACACTCTGAGGGATTCTATTTCAATTTCTATGGGAAGCACTGTTTGTATCCCATAGGTTAATGCGTAGGGGGTTACCCCAGTGGAAGTGCGCATTGAGGTTCTGTAGGCTAACAGAGTAAGAGGCAATAGATCAGGCCAATCTTTGTGGTTGGCGGACATCTTTTGCATGATTTTCTTGATATTTTTGTTAGCCGCTTCAACATCACCATTCATCTTTGGACGGTAGATTACAGAGTTAAGATGTTTAATGTGGAATTTACTGCATAATTCCAACATCATCTTGTTGTTGAGGTTCTTAGCATTGTTTGACACAATCACCTCTGGTTGTCTATATCGATAAATGACATTGTTTCTGATGAAAGCAATGATGACTTCTTTGGTAACCCTGGGGAAGGAGGCTGCTTCTACCCACTTGGTGAAGTAGTCGATCATGGTGAAGATAAATCGATGTCCATTACTGGCTTTAGGCTCAATGGGTCCGATAACCTCCATTCCCCACATTGAGAAGGGCCAAGGTGAGCTCATATTGTGTAGTTCTTGTGGAGGAGCGTGTATAGCATTCCCATGAATTTGGCACTGATAGCATCTCCTGACGTGGTCATTGCAGTCAGCTTTGAGAGATAGCCAGTATTGTCCTATCCTGAGGACTTTCTTGACAAGGTGGGGGCCACAGACTCTGCCGTGGATTTCATTCATGATACTTTGGGCTTGATCTTTGTCTAAACATCTGAGGAGACCTAGTCCTGCATCTCTTTTGTAGAGCGCATCTCCACTCAAGTAGAATTTCATAGCAATTCGATGGATCCGCCTTTTCAAAGTCGGGTTTGCCTCAGCGGGTGTAGATCCATCTCGTACGTATTCCTTGATATGTTGATACCAAGGATGCTGGATGGGAGGTAGCTCATCCGATACTTCTCCAACGTAATTCCCATAGGCTGGGGCCTTGTGCAGGGAAATTGTGACGCTTGGCAAGTGTTCCTTGTCTGATATACAAATCAAGGAGGCCAAAGTTGCTAATGCGTCTGCAAAGTAATTCATATTACGAGGAACGTGTTGAAAGGAGATTTCTTTGAACTCCAAAACCATCTATAAAACTTGTCGATTGTAAGGCAGCAAATGTAGTTCCTTGGTTTGATAGATTATGGTTGATTGTCTGATTACCAATTCTGAATCCCCAAAGACAGTTAACCGCCTGATGCCCATTGAAAGTTTTAGCCCCATGAGATAGCCTTCATACCCAATTGTGTTGTTGGTCTTGTGACAAAGCGCAATTTGATGACGACGGGATCTTTTTCTATGCGGATACTAGAAGCGCTCCAGCTCGAGAACCTTCCATATTAATGACTCCATCGAAATACATCTTCCATGCTTGGCGTGTATCGTCATTGATGGTGTTCTTTGAATATCATTACTCCTTCATCGGGAAGTATGTCTCAAGGGTTTGAAATCCTCGAAGGTCCGTGGCGCCGATTGATCTCGCAATTCCTTGACCTTTGATGGACTTTTGAGTCACATATACGATGTCAAATTATTGTAGGATCAACTGCTATCGGGACAGTCGACAATTTAACATGGGTTTATTAAACACGTACTTGAGAGGATCCACGCGGGATATGAGATGGGTTGTGTGACCATGGAGGTAATGTTGTAACCTCATGGAAGCCCATGCTAAAGCACAACATGTCTTCTCAATCAGCGTATACTTGTGTTCACTGCTGCTGAATCTTTTGCTGAGGTAATAGATAGCTCGTTCTTGGCCTCTATCGTCCTTCTGTCCCAGCATACAGCCCATGGCGTTGTCACTTATGGAAAGGTACATGAACAGGGGAACATCATCCCTAGGTGGCACCAATACGGGAGCTTTGACTAGCTGTTCTTTAATTGTGAGGAAGGCATTCTGGAAGTCATCATTCCATTTCATGGAGGAGTTCTTCCTTAATAGCTTGAAGATTGGCTCACAGGTTGCTGTGAGTTGAGAGATAAACCGGCTAATGAAGTTGATTCTTCCCAAAAATCCCCGTATTTCCTTTTCTATCTGAGGAGTGGGCATTTCTGTAATGGCCTAGATTTTGGTAGGATCCAGCTCGATCCCTTTGTGGCTGACTAGAAATCCTAGCAACTTGCCCGATCTAACGCCAAAGGCGCATTTGGCTGGGTTCAACTTTAAGTTGTACTTACGCAACCTGTTGAATAGCTTTCTGAGATGGTCTAAGTGGTCTTCCTCATTCCAGGATTTGACAATGATGTCATCCACGTAGATCTCGATCTCTTTGTGCATTAAGTCATGGAAGAGATCCATCATAGCTCGCTGGTAGGTGGATCCGGCATTGATTAGCCCGAATGACAACCGTCTATAGCAAAAGGTTCCCCAGGGCGTGATAAAAGCAGTTTTCTCATGATCTTCCTTAGCAACCATGATTTGATGGTACCCTGCAAAGCAATCCACAAAGGAGTACATGTTGTAATGAGCAGTAATGTCAATGAGAATGTGGATACATGGCACGTGAAAGCTATCTTTTAAGCAAGCTTTGTTCAAGTCCCGGTAATCCACGCAAACTCGCACCTTCCCTCCAGGTTTAGGCACGGGAACAATGTTGGATATCCACTCAGGATATGTGGATACCATGATGATGCCAACTTGAAATTGTTTCATAATTTCTTATTTCACTTTTAAACTCCACTCAGGTTTCAATCGCCTGAGCTTTTGCTTAACTGACTTAAATCCCTCTTTAATGGGAAGGCGATGAAGGACAATGTCAGTGGAAAAACCCACCATGTCTTCTTGAGACCATACAAACACATCCTGGAATTGGGTTAATAGCTTAACCATGTCATTCCTTTGGTTTGGGGTAAGGTCTGAACCAATCTGGATTAACTTAGGGCTTTCTAAGGTTCCGAGATTGAAAGAAGTTGTGACGCCCCAAAAATTAGGTATACATCACCCATTCTAAGTCGCCAGATACATGATACAAAATTCAAATACAACTTCATTTATACAACTGTTGAACTGTCGTATAGAATACGACCACAGTTAACTGTGAGTTTTAATACAAATGTATGTAACTCTCATGGTGCCTCGACCACAACCTTACAATGGTACTTTACATAAAAGTATAGTCAAAAACTATTTTAGAAATTAAAATCTTTAGGAAGTGCTCAAGGAAACCTTCGTACATGGGAGGCCATGCGTCTAGGTTATAATAGATATCATATGTCCACGTAATTATCCTTGGTTGACCTAATAGACCCCAAAGAAAATGAGAAGATTACTATCATCTTCTTTCCAATGGTGAGTCTTCTCTTGACATATAACTATCTCCACTTTGTCTCCAAGTGAATATTATATTTCAAATAAACTCCAAGATCATATAGGTAGTGCCCGTAGATATACTCAAACAAGTGGATGCGCACAACCACATCTTATGATAACACGAGGTTGTATGTCATTAGACATCTTGTATGATAGTGTCAAAACACCCTTCCAAAGTTGGGTTCACCTCACCCTATTGAGTTCACCAAAATTAAATATCAAATGGCGATACAATACGGCACACTTATCTAAAGTTCTCAATAAAATTATTTCCATACTATTTAGGGAGAACCTCAATGACTATAGACCATCGTTCTAATCCTCTTAATAATACTCTTCAAACCCGACTACACTTTTATTACGAAAGGAATTGTGAAGCAAAAGGGTGAGCACAACTAGCTCAGTAAAGAATATCATGACTAAAGATAATTAAATTATCAATAGCTTTCATCAATAATAAATTAGAGATTTAGAACATAGGTAGATGATAAAACTTTTCAACCATAGTTGCAGCGGAACGAGCAATCCATTAGAAGAGTCAAATAGACCATAAGGTCTATTATCTTCTCTATGTTAAAAGTCCACCAATAATGTTTTATCCCTGTAACATCAATCAACAATTCCCGTCCACGATCATGTAAATAACTCATAATCACAATTGTGATTCTAAATTCCTATTCGCACCTAGGACGAAGATAATTTTCATCACCTGTCTTCACCTGAAACATCAATTAAATCACAATTCCTGCTCGTAATCATTAAATCATCTTTGCACTACGGCCAAAGATATTCATTATTATTACATCCATGCATTAATATTTCATTGCTGAGACTCAGCTCAATAATTAATCTACATCATCGAATCATCCATGCACTACAGGCCAAGGATATTCTTTAGTATCACGACCACAAATTATCCATGCACTACGGCCAAAGATAATCGTGTTTTTCATCAGCGGTCCTGATCATGCCATAAAACAATTCATCTTTGCACTCACGACCGAAAAGAGAATCCATAGCCATAATCATACCAAAAACTGTCCATCAATGCACTACGGGCCAATGATGACTTTTTCCACATCATTTGTAACATTACGGTTATGATCATACCGAATAATCCCTGGTCATAATCATACAAAGTCCATCTATGCACTGCAGGCCACATATGACTTTTAACATAATATAAGCATGAGGATGATGACAATATTATAAGCATTAGTCAAACTAAATCAAGGATAAATATTAAAGACTTTAAATTTATCCAAACATTATCAATCACTCAATAAAATCATAATCTAATATTATAACAATATTTTAATCACTCCTTAAACTTATAAACAATTTAATTTAATTTGTTTATACTTTTCCAAATAATGCATTTAATCATTCAAAAATACCATACTCATAAGATTTCATCACCAATAATCAAATTACTCATCAAAAATCTGCATATACCTTATATAGGATTTTCAAGCCATAAAATCCTATTTACCAATTTTTCAACTTCACATAACATATTTAATTCATATATTCGTAACTAAAACATTTTCATGAAAAATACCAAATCAGTCCCAAAAATTATTCTTTTTTGGATTAAGCAGAATATAGTCCCATATTGAACATATATTTTTCTTGAAAATTTTAAAATTCATTTACTATTTTTCAAAAATCAATTTCAAATTAATTCCTTAAGAAATTAGCTACCTCAAGGTTAACTCCAGAAATTCCCAAATCTTGGCAGGATCTTACATATGTTAACGTGAGCTTCCAGTTTAAATTTCATGGTCATCAGAGTTATAGAACTCCGGTTATAGCGTTTTTCGTCGAAAAAACCTAAATATTGAAATAGTCATAACTTGCTCATTTTAAGTCAGAATGAGCTTATTTTTGGATAAGAGGTACTTTATACCATATAGTTTCATGTCCCAAAAGGCCGGAATTTATTTCAAAAGCTAAGTGGCCGAAAATGCCCTTTTAAACTTCTGGGCAGTAGTCTTTTTGGCAATTTTGATTTTTACTCCTTTACTAAAATCGGTCCTTTAAAATCTACAACACCTTTTCTAGTGATTCCACTTGGATAAGTTAGAAAACTCATAGATCTAACTCTAGAACTTGACCACACTCAAAAATTTGAAATATAATAGGAGATATGGTCAATTGAATTTCATACTCCATTTTCACCAAAATCTGATTTTCAACCCTTTGTGATTTCTAAGAAACTTTCATGTTTTCACACAATAACCAACATAACTCATCATAACACTTACTAATACTACATATACCCATGATTTTCATCAGTCCAATGCTTTTATTATGACTTTCATCATAATCCACGTAAAGATCATTTCCACAATTTAATAAGGAATGAATCGAAGGATCATTCACCATGCATGTGGTAATCCACATAGAGCGAGTTATTCCAACGAGAATAATAAAGAATGGAATAATGAAGGATTCACCATGCGATGCGATAGCGCACCGCAGCGGAGTTATTCCCAGCAGAATAATAAATAATGGAACCGGTTAAAGCGTAAATGCATGACGATGATAGTCAGCAGAATAATAAATAATGGAACCAGTCCGGCGTAATCACCACAGACGGGATATTACGGCGAGAATAATAAATAATGGAACCGAGGTTAGGCGTAAGCGTCTGAGCGAGGATATTCGGCGAATTATAAAGAACGAGAATATTAGAAGAATTTCACCATGTATGCGATTACTTTTTGCATAGGCGAGTTATTCAACATAATAATAAAGAATGGAATAATGAAGTTCTCTTCATGAATCTGAAAGAAATAATACCCCTTACAAGTACAACAAATAATATCCCCTACCTTAGAAGAAACTGGATATTGGAGTAGTGAAGTAGCAGAATACTTTTCTTCTTTCTCTCTATAGTTTCTCTCTCTAGAGTTTCAGTGAATTCATAAGAAATAATGAAGGAATGGTCTTCTATTTATATAAGAACTTAAAGTGACTCTTGGTCTTAACGAAGGGTCAAAATGACTCTTGGTAATATTGAAGAGACAACTACTATTTGTGAAGGGGCAATTAACTCTTGAAACACCGATGGGGCAAATAACTCTTGAAACATCGAAGGGTCAAATAACTCTTGGAAAACTGAAGGAACAAGTTACTATTAAAACTTTAAATCAACGATCCATATTGATTTACTATTATAATTTCAACCAACGGTCTGAAAAATTAGCACATCTCCTCATGGAATAATATTGTACCAAAAAAATGATTTGGACAGAAAAAAAATATATTTTTCGGGTGAATAGTATCCCGTGAATAGTAACTCATGAATAGTAACTCGTGAATAGTAACTCATAAATAGTAACTCGTGAATAGTAACTCGTGAATAGTACTCCGACACGAAAAGTGCCCCGAATACCCGTTTGAACAATATAACCTCCAGACATCAATTATTATTGAAACAAATGTCGATTACCACTAACACAAATAATTCTAACACAATGGAGCTATAAAATTCATCTTTAATCAACACGAACTTATTCAGCATTAATATTATAATTCACAATATTTAACAACCAGGTCGTTCCCCAAGAAAGAGGGGGCTTTTCGATAAGGATTTTTCCTTATTGGCGCGCAATTAGGTAACCAAACCTCTCCTTGACAGAACTTCTAGACATTGTCAATATTGCAAATAATAATATGAATAACTTTGCCATCTCAATTATTGATTTAATAATATATCATATTATGTAGATGATACTGTAACAATAATTGAATCAATAATATGAGAGATATGATGCAACAATTATTGTAGCAATAATTGAGTATAACTGAATGACTTCTCACGTAAATATCAATAATCAATACTGTGTGCTACTATGCAACCACGCGTATTAGTGTACTTTTACTACCAGGTAGTTCAACAGTTTTAACGGTAACACCTCCGCCGTTATTTTTACAGAAAGATAATTTTGTCATTTTCTAACTACGACAATACTTTCGTTGTGGGGTCTACTAATGATTGAGCCGTCGTACGGATATTCCCTGATAAAAAAATATTCCCCGACCAATCGAATATTTTATAACAACTTGCATACTTTTCAAAATTTATAAATATTACCCACAACTATAACATTATATCAAATCCACACCATAATATAAAAAAATATTTCGAGAAAATTAAATCTTTATTCATAAAATCTGGGGTCTCACAGAAGTGGTTTGATCAAGGTTGGGTTTAGGTTTGTCTTTGACCCATTCTTGAATTTCTGGAGGCACCTCAATGTCATCTTGTATTTCCATCAAGGCTGAATCCATGTCTACATCAAAGGAACAATCCTTGTGAAGAAGAGGCACCGTATCAGCATGTACATGCACATCTAAATTCAGGGTCTTGAAACAAAATATGCTTTCACTTAGTATATATGAAATGTTTTGATCATACACAGTGTTAGCATATCTTGGCAAAATAAAGCGCTAATCTTGTATGAGAAAAGTAAGCGGTTATGATATCTCTGAGGCGTAAAGAGTTACGCCCATTTTACCCTGATGACCAATGCAAGAGTGATGTTCCAATTGGCGAAGGCAAAGTCCGGGTGGACTACTGAGTGATGGAGGATTGTCATCATCCTCCCTGTCCCGAATGATGGCCATTACATACAGGTAATCATAAATGCAGGGTATATCTGTTTGTATGTTAAATCATGAGCGATGATCGTACGTATGCCGACATCATTCGGATGATGTCTTGCTTAATTCTTTATTTCTCCTCTTCCACTGCGAGTTTTAAAACAAAGATTTCTTTCTCCTTCACCGGTACCGACTTGGGAAATAACATAGCCATTACGTTGGCTGGCACCTTTACAGGAGGTTGTGCGGACTCAGAGTTTGCTAGCAAAGATAAACGCCGCATGATTGAAGCTGAAGGAATCTGCTGATGCTTATGAGGATTCCTTTGACTAGAACTGGCAGAATAGCCTAGTCTAGCTGTTCTAGTTTGCTTGGTTAATTGAATTCGGTACTTGATACCATGGAGATCTTTACCCAGCCCTTGTCCCGGCTTATGACCTAATGACATCATTTCTTAAGTAGCCGACATTACCTCGACAGAAATCTTGGGTTCAGGAAATGGAGTTCCAACAACATGGTATTGGGTATTGCTTACTTCCAAGGCATGAAAACTGACCAGTTCAACATTTGTATTGGCATTGATGAATGGCACGTCCCCGTGTTGAGGACACTCTGGTTCAACGTTAACTGTGACTAGGCTATTGTTGATAATATATTTCAGTTGCTAATGAAGGGTGGAGGGGACTGTCCCTGCCATATGAATCCACAGTCGTCCCAAGAGCAAGTTTTATCCCAAATCTATTTTGAGTACATGGAAAGATACACATAATGTATGGGGACCAATTTCGATTGGCAGTTCAATTACTCCGACCGAATTTCGTTGGGCTCCGTCGAAAGCCTTGATGATAGTATGGCTATTCCGAATTCGGTTGAGATTGATATTCATCTTCACCAAGGTAGCGTATGGACAGGTATTTAGAGATGAGCCTTCATCTATCAAGACTCCAGCTAGTATGTATCCGGAGGACAAGACCACAATGTGTAACAGTTTGTAATGACCAGTCCCCTCAGGCGGTATGTCATCATTAGTGAAGGATATCACATTGTTGTTGAAAATGTGATCAACCAGATGTTGAAATTTTTCCGTATCAACTGATGTTGGTAGATAGGCTTCTTCTAAAACCTTCAGTAAGATCATCCGGTGATCCTCAGACGTTCGGACCAAATCCAAAATTGATATTTGATGTGGAGCTTCTCTTAAGCTTAAAACCACCTTGGCTTCGTTATGACCCATAGTACGGAGGAATTTTTCAATCTTCTCCATGGGTATTTTCCCCTTTGATTTGATGGTAAGCCATCACCCGTTGGGGAAGATATAGTGGATTTTCCGCCGACCCATAGCGATTGTATGTGAGGTGGATCCTTCACCTTCCCATTAATTCCACGGAACTTTCATAAGCTAACAATAGGATATTGTGCTCTGCACGATAAGTTGATTGGCTCGGGAGCGGCCACTTTCAAAGGATTGTTGCTTCCCTTGAGTTGAATTATTGGCATTGTGAGTGATTTGTTAGCCCTATCAGTTTCAGTGGATATGACTGCTACCAAACTCTTCCACTTAGTAGGACCTGTATTCTTACTTGCACGTAACACAATATCATCTTCCGCTAGGTGCCGGACACCATTGTCAATCAGATTTTGGATGAGGTGGCGGAGTGCCCAGCATTCTTCTGTGGTGTGATCGCAAGAATGGGAGTGATATTGACATACTCCATCAATTATACCGTCCTGAACGGGGGTTGATTGGAGGTAGAAGGGAACTGATCCTTCCTTCATTGATTAACATCTGAAGGATTTCCTCCATAGGTTGGCCTAAATAGATGAATTCCCTTTTGTTGGCAAAATCCCGACTGGCTTTGGCATTTGCTCTCTTTGTCACTTTGTCTTCCAGCATTTCATTTTCTGAAAGTGACAGGGAAATATTCATGACAAGAGGTAGAAGACTGGCATGTTCCTGGCTAATTAATTGGCGTGTTACTTGATGCTGATAAGTCACTAGTTTTGCCAATTGCTCAATTTGCTTGTATAAAGCTTTCATCTTTCATTCCATTGTGAACTGAAACTTGGCATAATCCCATTTGTCAACCACCAGTCTTTGAGGAAGTGCAGGAGGATTCTGAGTAAAATTGGAATTACATCTATTGCTCCAATTGATCATGTTGATCTCTTCTTCTTTGTGTTGAGGAAAAGGGTTGTCTTGAACGTGAGGTTGATCTGGTTTGGTGACCACGATCTCACTGTTGTCTATCAGGTCTTGGATCTTGTGCTTCAAGGCCTAATAATCCTGAGTATCATGTCCAGGTGCTCTAGCATGATAAGCACATTTCCGGCGACATTGAAACCACATCCATTAGAAATTTGGTGGTGGAAGAAAATCGTAATTTTCTTACGTGTTGTCGGGAAGATTGAGAATGTTCTCGAGGGTGTTGTGGCGCCCCAAAATAGAGTCCATTCCATCCAACCCATTACGAGTACGCCAAATACATGGTACAGAAACAACTACAACTTTATTAATACATTTGTCATGCAAAATACGACAACACATAAACTATGAGTTTAAATACAAATATTATCTTCTAGACAATATCCACACTCAAATAAATCCTCATTATTGATACAGTATTTTACAGAATAGTGAGGACTACTAAAACAGCTATCTAGAACCATCACTCCACACCCCGACTAGTTCCTGCTATAATCTCGCTTCCTGAGAAGAAAAATGGAACAAAAGGAAAAGGCGAGCTCAACTAGCCCAGTAAAGAATGTTATGACTAAGATAATATAGAACAAATTATCGTTAGTCTTGACGAGGAAAAATCGATAGAATACAATAGACAACAAGTTTCAGATCAATATTCGTAGCGGAAATAATAATTCATAGAAGAGTTACGTAGAGAATGAAATCTACTATAATCTATGAATTTAACAGTCCATCATCAATATTTTATCCCTGTAACATCAATCAATATTCATCTCAAATCAAATATTCATCTTTGCACTACCGGCCAAAGATATTCATCAGTCGGTCATGTTCATCTCAACACCTGTTCATCTTTGCACTAAAGGCCAAAGTTATTCATCAGTCGGTCATGTTCATCTCAACACATGTTCATCTTTGCACTACAGGCCAAAGATATTCATAAGAAAATCAACCTTCTTTGCCTACTGAGGCCAAAGATATTGATAACATCATCATTTGGACCGAGGATGATGAAAATAATTTTAAAGAAAAGCGAATCGATTGAAACAAAAGAACAAGTATTATGGATTCGTACTTTAAACAATCAGAAGTTCAAAATACTTCATAAATAATCATCTTGAAGTAAAATTCAAGAATGATCAAAACATGGATACAATCAAAGCTAGTATCCATAATAGATATTTTAGACGAAAAGGAAAAATTTAATTTTTACGTGAATAGTGTCGTGATTCGTGAATAGTGCCATATATCGTGAATAATTGTAACAAGTATCACGTGAATAGTAACTCAGACACCAAAAGATAGAAATTTCACAAAAACATCATCATGCTTTGTGAATAGTACTCGTGAATAGTAACTCGTGAATAGTAACTCATAAATAGTAACTCGTGAATAGTAACTCATGAATAGTAACCCCGACATGAAAAAATTCCAAATTTGATAAAAAGTTCCAACCAATATTTCGGCATAATGATATTGAAGAAGATAATATCATTTAAGAACAAACAATATCCCTTACCTCGAAAAACAGTACTTCTAGTTAAAACACCGGATATAGGCTATGACTTGAACTTGCACCGTATATCAACACTCAAAGTATACTCACAAGAATACGCTCAAAATATCGAGAGAAATAGAGAGAAAACTTGGGTTTACGGTGTGATTTTCAATTCTAACCTAAGCTCCTATTTATAGGAAAATGCTTAGAACACCAAAGTAGAAATTGAATATAATAATATTATTTATAAACAAAATTTCTTAGCCCACCTTTGAAATCTGATTTCAGCCATAACACATGTTAAATGAGGTTCACAAACTCACCAAAAACGTTTTTCTCAAAATAATTAATTAAAACTCCCAAAATCAATTATTTGAACTCAAAACTTCAATAATTCATAATAAATAGCCTTTTATCAGAAAATTAAGAATCTCACAATTTTTATAGGAAATTCAATTCTCTACAACTTTGCAGAAGAAAGTTTTTCCAAATTCCAAACAAAAATTGACCGAAATCCACAAACGGGCGATTTTACAAACTATAATCAAATTTCAGTCAAGAAATGGGTCCACCAACATGTTTAACATGTTTTAAACAACTTTTGCAATAAAAATACTCTTCCTCCTCATATACTCATATATCCCACATTCATTGTAAAAATATCACCATTATTATATTATTAAAATATAATAAAAAATTATTTTATCAGAAAAGATAAAAAATCATTTTTTTAACAATTGTCACTTTAAAAAATTTCTCCATCTATATCCACATAAAATTAATATTTTCCTCATCATATAAATTAATAATTAATTATTCACAAATAATATTACGAGAATCACAATCTGTGACCGGTAGTTCAGGAAAGAGGTGGCTTTCGATAAGAATTTTTCTCCTTACTTGGCAAGCAATTAGGTGACCAAACCTCTCCTTGAAATGAACTTTCTAGACATTGCCAATAATGTTTTCTAATAATATTATTAGGATAATATGAATTATTGCTTGATAATGGAAAATATTGTGTAGTGACAATTATTAAAACAACGATAATATAAAAAATCAACGCAACAATTATTGAATCAATAAAATAAAATCTTGAGCAGTAATTCTTTGTAACAATTATTGAGTAGTGCCTATTCTACGTAAGAATCAATAATTGGTGCAATACAGGTGTCTGCTCTTTTATCAACAACGCCATTACATCGTGTTTTAAACCAATCGTATTCCAACAAGATATCTTGGTAATAACTACTATTTGTTATTTATAAACAACGTATACTTGTCATTTTCTTCATCCAATCGCTTTTTGTTATGGGGCCCACACAAGGTTGCGTCGTCGTACGAATATTCCCCGACAGTACAAATATTCCACGACCAAACGAATATTCTCCGACAATATTGAATATTTTATAACCACATGCTTATTTAAAATATTTGCGCAATTTACCCATAACTTTCCACATTAATCAAATCAACCCTTACTATTTCAACATAATAAATAAAGGAAATTCCATTTATTTAAAAAAAAAATTCGGGGTCTTACAGGTGTCCCCTAAGGGTGTGAACACTCGAGGGCGTTTGACTTCCACCTTTTGGTATTGGAGGATTCGAAGACTGAGCTTGAAAAGGAGTGTAGTTTCTCCTTTGAATAGACATGTTCTGATTGCCTTTTTGACCCTATAGTATCAGGGAAACATCTTCCTCTTTCTTTTTATGGACCCTTTCGGGGGTTGTTTCCATAATTTCTGGATTGGATGTGATCAGCAACGGGTTTAAGGGCAACTAGGTCTTGAATTTTTTCAGACTTTAAACTCATCTCAGCCATCTCCCCATGTTTGACCATTTCAGAAAATGGTTTGCCGATGCCGGCTAAAACTCTTTCATAGAAAGGAGCTTCTTGTATGTCTATGAAAGTCATGACCATCTCTGATTCTGTCATGGAAGGAATAACTTTGGCAGCCAGGCGTCTCCCCTTTTGAGCATACTCTCTGAAAGACTCGTTAGACTGTTTCTTGATCTTGGTAATTTGATACCAATCAGGAGCCATCTGAGAATGAAAGCTATATTGAGTGAGGAAAGCGTGTGCTAGCTCTTCCCAGCTATGGATCTTTGAGTTGTCTAATCTTGTGTACCACGAACGGGCTTCTCCGGTTAGACTCTTTTGGAACAGCTGCATTCTGAGCTTCTCGTCCTCTGCATAAGATCCAAGTTCTCCAATAAACACCTTTAAATATGTGTAAGGATCTCCTAACCCGTCATATTTTTCAAAGTCAGGAGTCTTAAACTTTTCTGGATAATGAACACCAGGGAAAATGTAAAGATCAGCATATATAACACTCCCGTGTGTTCCAATTCATTTGATAGCACGAAGGGTCTCTTCCATTTGGAGGACTTTCTTTTTGATGTCACCGGTGTTTGGATCTCCAGTGGGATGGGCAGCATCATGAGTTTTGTTGGTCGTATCCAACTGCAGTTCAGGTATTGTAATGACCTGGGTTCCCCCTTGTGTGGAGGATTCAGCATGCATGGGTATTTTTGGACCCTGAGTAGACTGGTGTAGTTCTATGAGTAGAACAACCAAATCTGTAATTTGTTTGCTTAATCCGTTGAATTCTTTGTGAGAAACTGGATTAAGGTGAGTCAGTGGGATGAGCGACATGATTGATTTGTAGGCACTGTAGCCTTTTGGATTTTAATAGGGTAGTAGGTCCGATTGGTTCCCTGAAAGACTTGCATAGTTTACTCTTTAGGAAATGTGTATAATAACATGCTATGTGATGTGTCCATTTTAGGAATTTTATCCTGCAAAATGGATGTCAGCTGTTTGTAGCATGTTAATTAAAATATGTATGTGTACACATTTCTTCATATTTCTCATTACATGGAGATAGATATGGAATGTAATTACAAGTAATTTGTGTTTACAAGTATTTGAAATGAGAGAGCATGAAGAGACTTTCCTTCGTTTTGGGTTTATCAGAGGCTGACCTATCTTAGGTTACTCTCGCATTTTTTTGGCATGAAGGTTCCCAAATCATCGCAATTTACTCAATGAGA
Organism: Panax ginseng; assembly: GCA_020205605.1. Taxonomy (NCBI): domain Eukaryota; kingdom Viridiplantae; phylum Streptophyta; class Magnoliopsida; order Apiales; family Araliaceae; genus Panax; species Panax ginseng. The sequence continues at coordinate 93,482,565 of CM035140.1, forward strand.
AGTTAATCCGGTCTTTCAACTGGAGCGAATTTGGGTGGTGCCTTTCCTAAGCCTCGGGGAATTAGCCTTCCCATGAGTCCAGTAATCAAACACCGATGGGATAGCCTCCTGGTGGAGGGACCAAACAAGATACATTCATATACATCGCGTCTCACCGTATAGAAATGATGACATGTGCGAAGCACTAATATCACAAGCAGATACGGTGCGAAGCACTAAGTGCAATAAGTAAATGCATTCGTACACATTCATCATAAATGTAAATGCAACATCCACACACAAGCAGATAACAGTTTTGAAAAGATTGTAATAGCGGCTTAAATCCTCTTACTTGTCGCTACCTGTCGACGTCGGGATTTTTAGATGTCCCTTTCCGTTACTTGTTCTTTGGTGTTCTCATTTTAGGTGAGATTTGTTTGAAAAAACAAGTGAAAAAGGTCTGACATGTATAATGTCGACGATGGGTAATTTATTAAAAGTCATGATTGGTTTTTAAATGGTTGTACCAACACAACCGAGAAAAGGTTTGCACATTGACCAAGTGATGTGACACTGCTAAACGGGTCGGTGAAACTGTGATTAATTAGGGTCCGGGGACTTAGTTATGCGTAGGGAAGGTGTTACGCACCCCCCGACATCTGTGTTACCACGGTGACCGCCTCTTTTCAAGAAACTATTAACTGAATGTGTGTATGTGTGGGTCAATGTGCTGTTATTTGGAAGTAGTGCGAGGCCTCGTTCGCACCTATATACACAGGTTTGAATTTATGTAAAAAATCTGTTTTTAGCAAGATATGGCAGTGATGTTTTATAAAAGAGGTTTTTCAAACTCTGATGCTTAATAGTAATTGAGACCTTTTACACTTCCATTTTATTAAGTGTTCGGCTTGATTGATTTTATTTTCGAGATGCGAAGCATCTATAAGAAAATAATGTACAAAATAATGCCGACTTCATCGTGGGTATGAAAACCATTTGAGGAAATTCAGACACCGCAGAATAATTTACAAGCTGCTTACAGCTGAAAATGTCCATCACGGGAAACGAATCTAGATCCAATAGGTTGAATTTGTGATTACATGATTCCTAGGCGCACATGATACCACAATTTTTATGAAAGCAGTAAGCAGGTATATATATATAAAAGCTATAAATATATATATACAGACATGATCACCAACCACGAAGCACCTCCATGGGGGATCAGAAATGTAAATAAAGCTGTAAAAGCTATCAACCGCCACGGTGGAAACTCTAGGCGGGATGAAACGTAAATAAAGATGTAAAATCTATCAACCACCACGGAGGAAACTCCAGGAGGGACAAAACGTAAATAAAGATATAAAAGCGATCAACTGCCACGAAGTAAACTCCAGGCAGGACGAAACATAAAGAAAGCTGTAAAAACGATCAACCACCACGAAGTGAACTCCAGGTGGGACGAAAATGTATATATATATATATATATATATATATATATATATATATATATATATATATATATATATATATATATATATATATATATATATATATATATATATATAAAGCGATAAATGCTTTGGATGTAAAATCAGGGCTCATCGTAAACGAGTTCGACAACGAGTTAAATATATATAAATATATATATATATAAAAGCAAATGCTTATACCGGATGTAAAATTGAGTTCATCGAGCAGTCAAACACAGTTCATATATATAAGTGTATATATATATATATATAAAAGTAAGTAAAGCGCTCGGATGTAAAATCCGGGCTCATCAAGCGTAGTCAGACACACGGTTTATATATATAAGTATATATATATATATAAAAGCAAATAAACGCTCGGATGTAAAATCCGGGCTCATCGAGCAGTCAGACACATAGTTAATATATATATATATATATATATATATATATATATATATATATATATATATATATATATATATAAAGCAAGAAGCAGCTCCGGACCAAAGTCTAGGCTTAATCAAGGCATAACTTCGATAATGTTAGTCCATATATATATATATATATATATATATATATATATATATATATATATATATGTATACATAAGCTGAAATAAAACCACGGAGAAGTCCGCAGCAAACGCATTTATAACATGACTCTCAACGTGAAGAAGGGTGTGTGCAAAGATGAAGAGAAAGGCTTTAAAGTGCGTGAGATGGCTTACAGTAGACTGCCAAAGAAGACTTCTATATCTTTAAAGTGGGTAAACACAGGCTTTTGTGGGTACAAAAGTAGCTATATATGAGCTCACAGGTGTTTAAAATGGGAAAGTACTCCATATAGGGTGAGTACAGAGCAAATTGGGCAGGGCTTCCTCGCCGTTTTCTCTTGCAAAATGGCCACCCCAAGCCCTCTATTTATAGAGGGTGGAATCGCAGGTGTACCTGCGGCTGAGCCGCAGGTGTACCAGAGGATACCCGGGTTGCCCCAGGTTTTTTTGGGTCGGGTCGTCTCGTAGTACGTGCACTTGGGCACTGTAATGTCCGTACGAACTTTTAGGATTGCAATCTGGGCATCTGATTGAGGTATAAGGACATATTTCGGACCTCCGTTGTCGAGAATTGTACAATGGCATGGGATTAGAGTTTGTATGAAGTCATTGAAGATGGGACGATGCCCTCCGGTCTTCAAGCCTCAAATTCTATCCATTACCCCGCACAATAGTCACTCGGGATAGGTTCTCCTTGATTCTTGTGGGACATCGTTGTGTAGAGATGTGTGTATGAAATGTTTGAGACGACGTGGCATGGCATCGCGTTGGCGAGATGATGATTTTTCCCCTTATCGGTGTTATCACGGTTCAAAATTTGATAATGAGACGTTGCTCGAGGCTTCGGCTTGAGATTGGGCTCACTGCAATTGTTGAAGGTCCTCAGTGTCATCTCTGAGGTGTGCTTGTCCTCCCGGTGTTATCTTCGGGTTGGTACTGTGTGTCTCGTTGTGAGCGCCGAGAATGAAGCTGATTGCATTTGAAACAAGCATTTCTGGGGTTATTGCCGAAACTACATTCCTTGGGATTATCACCAAGGTTGGTATCTATTCCCATGATTGGAATCGAGGCCCGGATATCTCGGGGTTATCTCAAGAGATTAATCGGTCTTCTCCGGTGTGTGTTTCGGTATAGGATCTTGCGCCTCGGGGTTATCTCCGAGGTTTGGAATTGTTACTTCCGGTGTGTGTTTCGGGGATGCTGAACTTCCGGTAGTATCCAAAATGGATATGAACTTTCTTCCACAGTTCTCTCTTGAAAGACGAATTTGTCCTCCTGCAAGGTTAATGACAGGTGTACAGAAAATTTCGAGTGTCTACATCCATCATGGGAAGACTCTAAGTACCATAGAGAAATGCTTACAGTCATCTTAGCAAGTCCATCATGAAAAGGCATCAAGTATCAAGAAGGAAGATCACAAACGCCATCATGGTGGCAAGCATGAGAAAGTTTCTAAGTACCTACCAGAAGAGCTTACAAGTCATCTTAGAAACCAATCATGTGCAGCCATCACGTATCAAGAGGAATGATCTTCAAGGCAGTTCATCAAGGGATCATCAGAGGAGGTTGAGTAACTGAAGAAGCTGAGCATCATGCAACACTCAACTGCAGTTCAAGGATGATCAAGCCAAGCTGCTGTGTATAAAAGATGTTCAAAGCATAAAGACATCGTAGCAGCTCAGCACCAACTCCAACAAACAAACAAACAACTCAACAACAATAAGCCAGGGCCTGAGGGACCCTTGTCCGGAGGGACTAAATGAAGTTCCAAGCCTGCTGGACTTGAAGAGTTCCTAGGGAACTAGAGAAGTTCTAAGGCTACTGGCCTTGAAGAGTTCTTAGTGAACTAAAGTCCCAAGGCTGCTGGCCTTGAAGGAATAATAGTGATTCAGGGTGCTGCCCTTCCTTAGTGGAAATCCTGCTAGTTGAAAGCAGAAGAGTGGATTAGGAGCTTGAGTCTCTAAACCACTTAAAACCCTTTGTGTGTTTTACTTTAAGTCATTTACATTATGTCTATTAACTGCTATAAATGCTATGTATGTTCTAACTGCTTACAACCGAACTAACTCTACAAACAATGTATGTATGATTATGAATATATCAATGAAGGGGATCTTTTACTTATTACGCTGTGCTTGAAAAGATTCTTATGTTTGTCATATGCTAATTTAATAGCAATACAAAATAAAATGAGAAAAGTATTTGAAATAAAAAAGGATCTATTCAACCCCCCCTTCTAGATCTATTGTGCCTACTGGGAACTAACATAGTGTTTAACAAGAAGACACTGAGTGTTGAAGTCTCGATTCACATCATCTTTGATGAGATAGACTTAGACAAAATAGTTCCTCAAGACACTAATACCGACAATTCAGACACTACGAATGAGGTCGTCGAGCTCAACACTACGATCGTAGTTCCAGATAGTGAAATCGTTGAGTAAGGAAATGAGATCGTAGAGAGGCCTATGCAAGATAACGAACCTCCACACCAAGAAGCAGAAATAGATCTTGAAGACCTCAGACAAGAAGGCATCAGGGCAGATGTCCCAACAGGAAACAGATGGGCAAGAGATCACACTCAAGACTTAATCATTGGAGATCCGAGTACAAGAGTCAAAACAAGAGCTGCCACCCAAAATTAATGTTTCTATCTAAGCTTCCTGTCACAAATGAAACCTAAGAAGATAGAGGATGCTATGGAAGACTCCAGCTAGATAGAAGCCATGCAGGAAGAACTCAATCAATTTGAAAGAAGCAAAGTATGGAGACTGGTTCTAAGACCAAAGAGTCATCCTGTCATTGGAACCAAGTGGGTCTTCAGAAACAAGATGGATGAAGATGGAGTAATAACTAGGAATAAGGCAAGACTGGTGGACAAAGGTTACTCTCAGGAAGAAGGCATTGACTACGATGAGATATTTTCACTTGTTGCCAGACTAGAAGCCATCCGAATATTCCTTGCCTTTGCTGCTCACATGAAATTCAAGGTCTTTCAGATGGATGTCAAAAGTGCATTCATGAATGGTGAACTTCAAGAAGAAGTCTATGTAGAGCAACCTCCAGGTTTCATCAATCCATCTCTTTCTAATTATGTTTATAGATTAGACAAAGCCTTATATGGTCTTAAACAAGCACCTAGAGCATGGTATGAAACACTAACTAATTTTCTTATCGAAAATGGGTTCACTAGAGGTAGAGTAGATACCACACTATTTCTTAGAAAGCATAAAGACAAAGTCTTATTAGTTCAAATATATGTTGATGACATTATTTTTGGATCTACTGATGAAAAGTTATGCAAGAGATTCTCCAAGCTTATGTAGAGCAAGTTTGAAATGAGCATGATGGGTGAGCTGAACTTCTTCCTTGGACTGCAAGTAAAGCAGACTGATGAAGGAATCTTCATAAACCAAGCCAATTACATTAAAAATTTACTTAAGAAGTATGGCATGGAATCAGCCTCTCCCATGAAAACCCCAATTGCTCCTGCAACCAAGCTTGGCAAAGATGAAAAAGGTAAAAGTATTGATATAACTCAATACAGAGGTATGATAGGCTCTCTTCTATATCTAACTGCCAGTAGACCAGACATAGTGTTTGCAACATGCATATGTGCTAGATTTCAGGCTAATCCTAAGAAATCACATTTAACTGCTGTAAAGAGGATTTTCAGGTATCTCAAGGGTACACCTCACTTGGGGCTTTGGTATCCCAAGGAGTCCTTATTTGAACTAACATGATACACATATGCTGATTTTATAGGCTGCAAAATAGATAGAAAAGAGTACCCGATGGCTTTTGTGGGTTGCTAGCTGAAACATACTTGTGTCTGGTTTAGCAAAAAGCAAAACTAAAGATATCTACTTCAACTGCAGGTTTGAATACATTGTTGTTGTTCTTTGTGCTATAGAATCCTATGAATGAAAAATCAGCTAGCAGATTATGGGTTTGAATTCAAATCCATACCTATTTATTGTGATAACACAAGTGCCATAGCTATTACTCATAATCTTGTCATGCATTCTAGGACTAAGCATATAGAAATAAGGTATCATTTCATTAGGGATCATCATGTACAAAATGGAACCATATCTTTACAATATATCCCTACTGAAAATCAACATGCTGATGTCTTTACAAAGCCTCTGGATGATTCTAGGTTTAACAAGTTAATAAGTGAGCTAGGCATGCTTAATTTACAACCATGAAATATATGCTCTAGTTTGTGCTAACCATACAAATATAAATGCTATGTTCGAAATCATAGACATGATGTAACGCCCCGAAATTCGGTCTATCTTCACACCCAGATTCCGTACATCACGGGTACATCATTCATCCAACATACATCATTATATAATGCAATATAACGACATACTCTCTCAAATCCCAGGTTCTAGAACCTTATGACCTCTTTTATTACAAATAATGATAATTACATTATTTATTTCATCTTACAAGAGTGACTTTTATCCGCCACCAAGGATACATAATAGTTCATTAAACTAGTCTATAGTTCAGTTTTATCTTTCTACATTACAAGTCTTCACTTGATCTTCTCGCTCATTCACCTTACGAATGGTATCGCATCTGGATACCATCGGCTTTGATCTTTTGGGATCCTTAAGTTCTTCTAACCTTGTTCGCTGAAAATTGTTTTTTTCATTTAAAGCAAGTGTGAGCATTCGATTGCCTAGCAAGTCATAATAGTTGAACAAACAACTTTAGAATTAAAACATTTCTTTGGAACTTCTATAACCGAACAAAGGTTATGAAGCAGCTTGAATAATAGGAATAGTCTCGATTCCTATCATCTTAAAACATCAATTACTTTAACTTTGAAATACTTTCATCCCTCTACCTTTTTTCATACACATCACATGTCGGCTAGAATCATTATACAGACTTAAAAATAACAGTTCATGTATAAAGCGAGAACATACTTGTATTGAGCAGCTCAATCACAGAACAATTCATATTATAGAAACACCGAAGTGTTCAAATTGTGGCTCAAGGCCTCATACATTCTAACACCTTGTACAAATATCACACATTCGTACATAGACAGAACTTCTCAAGTACAACATCTGAGTAGTTTAAGAAACTAGCATTCATGTAATACGAATGAAGTTAGGAAACTTACCTTACGCCCAGCTACAGCTTACGCTGATCTGCTCATTTCAATTCCTATATCACACATATAGAGAAAACATAAACACCAATTAGTCATATATTGAACTTACGCATTAGTTTACTTAACTTTACTTCTTAGAGTTCACATTCTTGCTATATAAGTTTACGCGACTAACTTCTTTTACCAATTTACGGCTTTATGACATACGAAGATGTCTTACTCAAAACGTTCATCATCTTGGATGATTTATATTCTTATCTTATTCTTATAACTTCTCTAGGACTCGTACATATATCGGCGTCTCTGCTAGTAGTCCATATGGTACTCTGAGTGGTTTCCCACAAACAACCAACAAACAAGTTCCCGTCTCATCTACACTGCCATCACAGTGAGTTAGATCGGTTGCCAGTTTTGTATATACCTTCGTTCTCTGAAGAAATTGTTTAGCCCAGCTCCCATATGTCAACCATCAAAGGTTACGATTGTACCACAACCTAACTTTTCTTAACTTATACGAACTATTAAACTATAATGTTCGATTAAATCAATTTCTAATTCCTTATGGCTTTCTGACAACTAAATGTCATCCCTCCGGATTCATTCTTTATCAAAGCACATTCGGCTTTCATTAATCTTATTACCGTTTGTTATGGCTTTCTTGATAATTCATATACTATTTAATACTTTCGTTATACATTATATGAACCCCATGTTCATTACTCGTTCTTAGTGTCAAAGCCATATCGATCATTGTATGCTAAGACCAAGCGTCCATCGCAACGATGTTGCGTTCACATCGTCTATACGCTTCACACTTATCTCTCATTATCATGATATAACATCGAAATGTTATTCATTACCCTCGTCACTCAACGTCTAAGGAATCACAACCATAGCAATTCCTCACGTTCGTTCATCCCAACTACGGTCCCCGGATATCGGTTATGTAAGACCCCAAATTATTAATAAATGAAATTTATTTTCCTCTATTTATTATTTTGAAATAGTAAGGGTTGATTTGATTAATGTGGTTAGTTATGGGTAAAATGCGCAAATATTTTAAATAAGCAGGTGGTTATAAAATATTAATTGTTGTCGGGGAATATTCGTTTAGTCGTTGAATATTCTTACTGTCGGGAAATATTCGCATTTATATGAGTCTTTTGTGGGCCCCCAGGCTGAAATCGATTGAAGAAGAAAAGCGACAAGTATAAGTTGTTTATAAATAATGGTATGATTCTTACAATTAATCTTTGTTGGAATACCCGGTGGTTAAAACACGTATGTCTGGCGTTGTTGAGCGAGCTTTACGGTATTTCACCAATTATTGATTCTTATGTAAGAAGGCACTACTCAATAATTATTACGATGAATTCTTATTCAATATTTTATTTTATTGATTCAATAATTGTTGCGTTGATATTTTATATTCTTGTTGTTTCAATAATTGTCACTATCGATTATTTTCCATTATCGAAGCAATAATTCATATTATCTGAATAATATTATTAGAAAACATTATTGGCAATGTCTAGAAAGTTCTGTCTAAGGAGAGGTTTGGTCACCTAATTGCGCGCCAGTAAGGAGAAATCCTTATTGGAAAGCCCCCTCTTTCCTGGGAATGGCCTGGTTGCCAGTACTGTGATTCTGTAATATTATTTATGAATAATTAATTATTGATTTATATGATTAGGAAAATATTGATTTTATGTGGTTATAGATGGAGAAAATTTTTAATGTGACAATTGTTAAGAATTGATATTTTATCTTTTCTGATAAAATAATATTTTATTATATTATATAATAATGATGATATTTTTTTACAATGAATGTGGGATATATGAGTATATGAGGAGGAAGAGTATTTTTGTTGCAAAAGTTGTTTAAAACATGTTAAACGTGTCTGTGGGCCCATTTCTTGACTGAAATTTGATTATAGCTTGTAAAATCGCCCGTTTATGGATTTCAGTCCATTTCTGTTTGGAATTTGGAAAAAATTTCTTCTGTAAAGTTGTAGAGAATTGAATTTCCTATAAAAAGTCGTGAGATTCGAATTTTCTGATAAAAGGGCTATTTATTATGAATTATTGAATTTCCGAAGTTCCGAAATAATTAAATTTTGGAAGTTTTAAATATTTTTGTTTAGAAAAACGTTTTTGTCATTATGGTGGACTATTTTTGTGGCTGAAATCAGATTCAAAGGTGTGCGTATGAATATGTTTTGAAAATATTATTAATTTATTAAATTTTCTGCGTTGGTGTTCTAAGCATTTTTCTATAAACAGGGTGCTTAGGTTAGAATTAAAAATTACACTAGAAACTACAGATTTCTCTCTCTTTCTCTCTCGATATATTGAGCGTATTCTTGTGAGTATTTTAGTACTTTGAGTATTGTTATCTGGTTGCAAGTCCTTTCAAAGACTATATCCAAATTATACCGGTGTAAGTCTTATCCTTTTTAGGTAAGGGATGTTATTTTCTTCTTAAATAATATTATTTCTTCAATATCATTATCTTAGAAATATTGGTTGTAACTTTTTATCAAATTTGGAACTTTTTCATGTCGGGGTTACTATTCATGAGTTACTATTCACGAGTTACTATTCACGAGTACTATTCATGAAGCATGATGATCTTTTTTGTGAAATTTCTATCTTTTAGTGTCGGAGTCACTATTCATGTATACGGCACTATTCACGTATACGGCACTATTCACAGAAAAATTAAATTTTCGTTTTTCGTCCAAAATATCTTTCATGGATACTAGCTTTGATTGTATCCATGCTTTGATCATTCTTGAATTTTACTCCACTTTGGTTATTTATGAAGTATTTTTGAACTTGGATTATTTAAAGTACGAATCCTTAATATTTGTTCTTTTGTTTCAATTGGATTCGTTTTTCTTTAAAATATTTTCATCATCCTCGATCCTAAATGATGATATAATTTGAATATCTTTGGCCCGTAGTGCAAAGATGAATGATTTTATGATGAATATCTTTGGCCTGTAATGCAAAGATGAACAGGTGTTTAGATGAACATGACCAACTGATGAATATCTTTGGCCTGTAGTGCAAAGATGAATATTTGATTCCAGATATATATTGATTGATGTTACAGGGATAAAAGATAGATGATGAACTTTTATATTCATATATAGAAGATAGTTGATTTCATTCTCTACTTAACTCTTCCAATGAATTATTATTTCCGCTGCGAATATTGATTTAAAACTTGTTGTCTATTGTATTCTATTAGATTTTTCCCTGTTGAAGACTAACGATAATTTATTATGTATTATCTTAGTCATAATGTTCTTTACTGGGCTAGTTGAGCTCACCCTTTTCTTTTTTGTTCCATTTTTCTTCTCAGGAGGCGAGAATGTAGCGAGTACTAGTCGGGGTATGGAATGATGGTTCTAGAAGTTATTTTAGTAGTCCTCACCATTTTTGTAAAATAATGTATCAATAATAGAAATGAGGACTTAGTTGAGTGTGTATATTGTCTAGATGACAATATTTGTATTTAAACTCACAGTTTTTTTGTTGTATTAATAAAGTTGTAGTTGTTTCTGTACCATGTATTTTGACGACTCAGAATGGGTGTTGTATACCTGTTTTGGGGGCGTCACAGTTGGTATCAGAGCTTAGGGATATGGTCTCTGGCAGAGATCGGGGAATAGTACTAGGAGGGGAGAGATGAGTAATCATTCGCTAGTGTGTCATACCTAAGCTTATTTGTTGGTCAGTTGAAGTATATGGTTAATATGTGATATGTTAATTTGTTTAATTAACCCTTGTTTTATGGTAGTATTTAAGAATGGCGGTGAGAATATTAGCGGTGGAGTTAATGAGGCCAGTGGAAACACCTTTAATCACCACCCCGGGGGCGATGCAATGGGAAGGTAATATTCCTCTGTAAAAAACACCACCGAGCGCGAGCGATGAGCAGCCCGGGATGTTAAGGAGCTTTTGCAGTTCATGCAAAACCGCAGACGAGGAGACTCGTGTATGAAATCTGGTAGAAATGATAGTAACGCGCTGACTTGTCATGGCCAAGTTCAAAGAGTTAGGACCACGAATTTAAGGGAAAGCGGATCCGATCATGGCGGAAACGTGGGTCAAGAAAATTACCAAGATATTCGATGTCTTGGGATGCACGGAGGAACAGAAGGTTCCATTCGCCACCTTTATGTTCCGTGTCGAGGCAGATTACTAGTGGGAGTCTGTGAAACGTACCCAGCCTGCCGCACTCCGCATGTCTTAAGAAATGTTTCAGAAACTTTTCAACGAAAAATACTATCCTGAAAGTATTCGCCATATGAAGGAGGTAGAGTTTATTAGACTAGAATAAAACAACATGGCGGTGTCCCAACACGAGGCGAAGTTCGCGAGTTATCGAGTTTACACCTCATTTGGTAGAGAATGAGGAATGAATGGCGAAGATGTTTACGAGAGGTTTAAAACTTAGAGATTGGCGATATCTTATCTCTCATAAATTTGCTTTATATTGAGGATGTTGTCAGCAGGGCTCAATTATTAGGCGAGATAAGCGAGTACATTCAACCAAGGGACCGCAACTGAGGTCATACCTGGGTGGCGTGATCATCGAGCAATGAAAACCGGTGGGGAGGAAAACATTTGAAAAGCGGTAACCACTCTAGTGGTAATCGTGGCCATGAAAATAGAAGAAGCGAGTCGGGGAGATTTTAAAAGAGGAGATTCAACAATGACATTTGTGAAGATGTCGACTCAAAGAAGAATCGGTTTTAAGGGAGGAGAACGACCACCGGTCAGTATCTTATAAATGTGGAAAGAGGGACATATCATTAAAACCCATGCCCACAACAGTTCAAGGTATGTTATAAGCTTTGTGGAAAGGAAGGACATATCGCTCAAGATTGCCTTTGTAACAAAACCAAGTCCGGTGAGGATGGTGACTCAAAAAGGTCATCCCGGAAAAAAGTCAAAGTCAGCGGTTCTCGGAAGAAGCGTTTGTCGTGGTGGTCAACATGCGAGGAACTCAAGCGAGGTGATCACGGGTAAGCTAATCATAAATTCATGCGAAGTTTATACCTTATTAGAATCTGGGTGCTACCCATTCATTTATCTCTCCCGCTTGTGCTCAGCGTTTAAACTTGACTCAGGAGAAATTAGACTTTGACCTATCTGTGGAAACTCCGTTAGGAGAAACTTTCATTACATCCCTTTGTTTATAAATCTTGTTTGATCCAAGTTGGCACCATCACATTACATGTTGACCTTATCTCTTTAAAGATACTTGCTTTTGATGTGATTTTAGGGATTGATTGGTTAACTACTCATCATGCCAAAATTGATTGTTTTCGTAAGGTTGTTAGTTTTCATATTCCTAATCAACCTGTTGTGCGAATTCATGCAACTAAACCATTAAAATCAATCACTGTCATATCAAGTCATAAAGCTATTCGTTTATTGAAAAACGGATGTCAAGCTTTCTTAGCCCATGTTATGGATTTGAATAAAGACACGTCAGCTTTGAATAATATTCCTGTTGTTAGTGACTTTCCTGGCGTATTTCCTGAAGAACTTCTCGGTCTATCCCCAGAATGTGAAGTTGAATTCTTTATTGACCTTGAACCTGGTACAAAGCCCATTTCTAAAACCCCATATTGAATGGCTCCTATTGAAGTTCAGGAGTTAAAGGTCCAACTACGAGGAGTTGTTGGACATCGGTTTCATTAAATCCTAGTACATCTCCTTGGGGTGCTCTGTTTTATTTGTAAAGAAGAAAAGCGGGAGTATGTGACTTTGTATTGACTATCGAGAATTGAACCATGCCACTATCAAGAATAGGTATCCGCTACCTCGTATTGATGACCTGTTTGACCAGTAACAAGGAGCGCAATTCTTTTTAAAGATCGATCTTCGTTCTGGATATCATCAGCTGAATATTAAAACTGAGGATATTCCAAAGACTGCTTTCAAAACTCGGCACAGGCATTATGAATTCCTACTCATGTCTTTTGGATAGACTAATGCTCCTGCTGCTTTCATGGATATGATGAACTGAGTATTCAAGGAATATTTGGATCAATTTGTTGTTGTCTTTATTGATGACATCCTCATCTATTCAAAAGTCGTGAAGATCATGGCGCCATTTGAAGTTTGGTAATCGCAAAGGCTTCATGATAACAAGCTATATGCCAAGTGAAGAAATGCGAGTTCGGGCTTGAGGAAGTAGCATTCCTTGGGCACATGGTATCAAAATATGGAGTGTACATTGACCGTGAAGATTGAAGCAATACAAAGTTGGGAGCAACCAAAAGGCGGTGACCAAAGCACGTAGCGTTTTGGGCTTAAATTTGGTTATTATCGGAGATTTGTGGAAGGATTTTCTAGAATCGCTACTCAGATTAACTCAATTTGACTCGTAAAGATACAAATTAAGTATGGAGCGAGGAATGCGAGAAGAGTTTCAAGATCTCAAGAGGAGACTCATTTAAAGACTGTTTTGACAATACCATCCGGTTCGGATGGATTTGTTATCTCTGATGATGCTTTGGGCAAAAGGATTAGGGTGTGTTCTCATGCAACGTGGGAAAGTCATAGCCTATGCCTCGCGATAACTTAAAGAATATGAGAGGAATTATCCTACTCATGATCTAGAGTTGGCAGCAGTTGTTTTCGCGCTAAAGATCTGGAGGCACTATCTATATGGGGAGAAAGTGGAGATATATTCAGACCATAAAAGCCTCAAATATTTCTTCACTCAAAAAGAACTCAATATGCGGCAACGACGTTGGCTCGAGTTGTTGAAAGACTACGACCATACTATTCAATACCATCCTAGAAAAGCGAACGTGGTAGCTGACGCGTTGAGTAGAAGATCATATGCAGGAACGAGTGCGATGATGTCAAGTATACACACAGAACCAACTTTAATAGATAAAGTTAAAGTTGCTCAAGCCACAGACCCGGAGCTGATGCGTATGAAGAAGAAAGTGTAAGAAGGTGTTATTCCAGAAGCAAGAATCGATGAAAAAGGAATACTTCGAGTCCATTCCAGACTTTGTGTTCCTAATGATTTTGATTTGAAGTACAAGATCATGATGGAGGCACATAATACACCATTTGCAATCCATCCTGGAAGTACCAAAATGTATCGTGATCTTCGACATATATTTTGGTGGAACAATATGAAGAGAGAGATTGCAAAGTTTATCTCGATGTGTTTAACTTGTCAACGTATAAAGGCGGAGCATCAAGTACCAAAGGGTCCATTGCAACCACTTGAGATTCTGAAATGGAAGTGGGAACACATTACTATGGATTTCGTTACGAGTCTTCCCAAGGTTTCTCAAGGCATAGATGCGATTTGGGTTATTGTTGATAGATTAACCAAGTCAGCCCATTTCTTACCTATACGTGAGACTTATTCCCTTGAACGTCTTGCTAGTATTTACGTAAATGAGATTGTAAGATTGAATGGCATGCTAGTATCCATAGTTTCGGATCGTGACCCAAGATTCACTTCAAGATTTTGGGTTAGCTTGAAAAAAGCTATGGGAACGGATTTACGATTTAGTTCGGCATACCATCCTCAAACGGACAGACAATCAGAGAAGACTATTCAAACTCTTGAAGATCTATTAAGACTCTGTGTCCTAGACTTCAAAGGCAGTTAGGATAAGTATTTACCATTGGTGGAATTCTCCTACAACAACAGTTATCAGGCAAGTATAGGTGTGGCTCCATTTGAAGCATTGTATGGACGAAAGTGTCACTCTCCAGTATGTTGGGATGAGGTAGGAGAAGCAACGTTGTTGGGACCCGAGTTTGTAAGTATGACTACGGAAAAGATCCAAACGATTCGACAACGTATACAAATGACACAGGATCGACAAAAGAGTTATGTGGATCTTCATCGAAAGGACGTGGAATTTAGTATTGGGGATCATGTATTATTGCGTGTGGCTCCATGGAAGGGAGTTACAAGATTTGGGAAGAGAGGAAAGCTCAATCCACGATTTATTGGTCCATTTTAGATTCTTGAACGAGTAGGAAATGTGGCCTATAGACTCGCGTTACCTCCAAGTATGTCTCGTGTTCATAATGTTTTTCATATATCTGTGCTACATAAATATGTGAAAGACCCAAATCACGTTATTGAGTTAGAACCGGACGAGATAGCTGAAGACTTAACGTATGAAGAGGTACCTGTCAAAATCTTGGATAGGAAAGAGCATGTCCTACGCATGAAGGTCATACCACAAGTTAAAGTTTTGTGGAGAAACCATGCTATTGAGGAAATGACCTGGGAGTTGGAAACGGAAATGAAAGTGAGGTATCCTCATCTTTTCGAAACACTAGGTACGTACGTCAATTTCGAGGACAAAATTTCATAAGGAGGGGAGGTTGTAAGACCCCAAATTATTAATAAATGAAATTTATTTTCCTCTATTTATTATTTTGAAATAGTAAGGGTTGATTTGATTAATGTGGTTAGTTATGGGTAAAATGCGCAAATATTTTAAATAAGCAAGTGGTTATAAAATATTCATTGTTCTCGGGGAATATTTGTTTGGTCGTTAAATATTCTTGCTGTCGGGGAATATTCGTACGACGACACAGTCTTTTGTGGGCCCCATAACGGAAAGCAATTGGATGAAGAAAACGACAAGTATAAGTTGTTTATAAATACTTGTTGGCATGGTTATTCACAGATTATCTTGTTGGAATACCCGGTGGTTAAAACACGATAATACTGCGTTGTTCGCGCGATAGCTTTGCAGTATTGCACCAATTATTGATTCTTACGTGAAGGCACTACTCGATAATTGTTCGGTGAATTCTTATTCAATATTTTATTTTATTGATTCAATAATTGTTGTGTTGATATTTTATATTACTTTGTTGTTTCAATAATTGTCACTATACAAAGTATTTTCTATTATCGAAGCAATAATTCATATTATCTGAATAATATTATTAGAAAACATTATTGGCAATGTCTAGAAAGTTACATCTAAGGAGAGGTTTGGTCACCTAATTGCGCTACCAAGATGAGGAGAAATCCTTATTGGAAAGCCCCTCTTTCTGAGGAGCGGCACGGTTGTCGATCTTGTGATTATTGTAATATTATTTGTGAATAATTAATTATTGATTTATATGATGAGGAAAATATTGATTTTATGTGGTTATAGATGGAGAAAATTTTTAAAGTGACAATTGTTAAGAATTGATATTTTATCTTTTCTGATAAAATAATATTTTATTATATTATATAATAATGATGATATTTTTTTACAATGAATGTGGGATATATGAGTATACGAGGAGGAAGAGTATTTTTGTTGCAAAAGTTGTTTAAAACATGTTAAACATGTCTGTGGGCTCATTTCTTGACTGAAATTTGATTATAGCTTGTGAAATCGCCCGTTTATGGATTTCTGTAAATTTTTGTTTGGAATTTGGAAAAACTTTCTTCTGCAAAGTTGTAGAGAATTGAATATCCTATAAAAAGTCGCGAGATTCGAATTTTCTGATAAAAGGGCTATTTATTATGAATTATTGAAGTTCCAAAGTTCCGAAATAATTAAATTTTGGAAGTTTTAAATATTTTTGTTTAGAAAAACGTTTTTGTCATTATGGTGGACTATTTTGGTGGTTGAAACCAGATTCAAAGGTGTGCGTATGAATAAGTTTTGAAAATATTATTAATTTATTAAATTTTCTGCTTTGGTGTTTTAAGCATTTTCCTATAAATAGGGTGCTTAGGTTAGAATTGAAAATCACACCAGAAACTACAGATTTCTCTCTCTTTCTCTCTCGATATATTGAGCGTATTCTTGTGAGTATTTTAGTACTTTGAGTATTGTTATACGGTGCAAGTCCTTTCAGCACTATATCCAGTATACCAGTCAGAAGTACTATCCTTTTTAGGTAAGGGATGTTATTTTCTTCTTAAATAATATTATTTCTTCAATATCATTATGCCGAAATATTGGTTGTAACTTTTTATCAAATTTGGAACTTTTTCATGTCGGGGTTACTATTCATGAATTACTATTCATGAGTTACTATTCATAAGTTACTATTCATGAGTACTATTCACGAAGCATGATGATCTTTTTTGTGAAATTTCTATCTTTTAGTGTCGGAGTCACTATTCATGTATACGGCACTATTTACGTATACGGCACTATTCACAGAAAAATTAAATTTTCGTTTTTCGTCCAAAATATCTATCATGGATACTAGCTTTGATTGTATCCATATTTTGATCATTCTTGAATTTTACTCCACTCTAGTTATTTATGAAGTATTTTTGAACTTGGATTATTTAAAGTACGAATCCTTAATATTTGTTCTTTTATTTCACTGGATTCGTTTTCTTTAAAATATTTTTCATCATCCTCAGTCCTAAATGATGATATAACTGAATATCTTTGGCCCGTAGTGCAAAGATGAATGATTTTATGATGAATATCTTTGGCCTGTAATGCAAAGATGAACATGTGTTTAGATGAACATGACCAACTGATGAATATCTTTGGCCTGTAGTGTAAAGATGAATATTTGATTCCAGATATATATTGATTGATGTTACAGGGATAAAAGATAGATGATGAACTTTTATATTCATATATAGAAGATAGTTGATTTCATTCTCTACTTAACTCTTCTAATGAATTATTATTTCCGCTGCGAATATTGATTTAAAACTTGTTGTCTATTGTATTCTATTAGATTTTTTCTGTTGAAGACTAAATATAATTTATTACGTATTATCTTAGTCATAATGTTCTTTCTTTGGGCTAGTTGAGCTCACCCTTTTCCTTTTTGTTCCATTTTTCTTCTCGGGAGGCGAGAATGTAGCGAAGTACTAGTGGGGTATGGAATGATGGTTCTAGAAGTTATTTTAGTAGTCCTCACCATTTTGTAAAATAATGTATCAATAATTGAAATGAGGACTTAGTTGAGTGTGGATATTGTCTAGATGACAATATTTGTATTTAAACTCACAGTTTTATGTTGTATTAATAAAGTTGTAGTTGTTTCTGTACCATGTATTTTGACGACTCGAGAATGGGTGTTGTATACTGTTTTGGTGGCGTCACAGGTTACGTAACCCGCGATTATATTCTTTGTCATTTAATCTTGTTTAATATATACGTTTAACCTTTAATAAAGGTTTACATCACTTGATTAAGTGTTACATTAGTTGAATATTATATTCTTTATCATCCCTTACATTTCCCCCAAGAGCTGAGTAGTTAAAAGATCATCTTTGGCTTTTTTTCCCAACACCTCTTGGCCATTGCCATTTCCTCCTTTGTTATTCTCTCTTGCGCGTGGCAACACGAGTTTGCATGATGCGGCCCCGATGCAGCTATTGTCGCACCACTCTATAAGGCATGACTGGCGCCGCGGCGCCAAGCCCTAACCCTAGAAAATTTCTCTAAGTGTTAAATAAATTTTGAGATGCTCACTTCCTGATCTCATAACTCCTTCGTTATAACTCAGAACGAGGTCGTTCCAAAGCCATTCTCTTCCTTATCTTACGTACTTCAATACCCCTCAGACAGAACTTTGTTCTAAATCTATTAACGTGCCATTCGATTGGCTTGATCTTCACCCTTTGTTCATTTTTACGTTTTTAACGCTCTTCGTTTGTTCGTCCGTAATTCGATCATTCGAACTCGGAACTTGTTCGTTCTTGAGTCTAGACTCACGTTTTCTAAGTTCTATTACTTTCTTATGAAACCCTACACGTTCAGGTTCGTTTACTAACTTTTTAATTCTCATTCGTCTTTTATAAAATTTTGCCATAACTTCGTTATAGCTAAGTTTTAATCCGTTCTTCATGAACGTTTCTACCATTCCTAACCAAACAATACACATCTAACTTATACGCGATGGTTTTAAACTTGTCCATCAACAACAATTACACTATGATGGTTTTAAATTTGTCCATCAACAACGTTCTTCGTGTTCTTCGCGTGTTATTCGTGTTCTTCGTTCGTTCTTCATTTTAATCGATATTTTGGATTACGATTCCACTTTTTATTGGAATTTGATGTTATAGAATATTATTCCTTACTTATTTCACCTACTTATTCATATAATCCATTCGGATCGCTCTAATTCATTACGAATCTTATACTTCCTTAAGAAATTTATAAACTAAATTTCTAATTCTTATTTCTACATTTTCTTATGATTTCAACCATATGAAATCATTCCAATCTTCTTTTATTCCTTAATCTCACTAAGCTATGTTTTTGACATAGACATCTTAAAGAAAAATAATAGAAGAAACTAGGTTTTAGATTACCTCTTCTTCTTATTTTTCTTCCGCTAGACAAAGCCGGCGATTTGCAAGCTTTTCTATTTCACGAACACTTTCGATCCGATCATTCATGCTCATGCTCTTCCTTCTCCCTCCTATCCGAGTTCTCTCTCTCTCTCTCTCAAATGTCTAGGATTTTGAAAATCACAAAATAATGAAATGAGCTTACTATTTATATATTTTCCAATTAGGGGCAATTTGGTAATTTCGCCCCCCATCACCTTACTATTCCCACCTCCTCCAAGACTTAGCCACCAAGTTTACTTGGTGGCCAAGTGGCCGCCCCTCTTTCCCCATGGGTCACCCCATGGGTTATTACCCATCCGTTTACCCATCGGTTCGATCCGCGGTTTCTTTTCTTGGTTTGGGCCTTAACCATAATTCTTATTGGGCCTAACTTGGGCTTGATTTCACAAAGCGTTGGGCTTGACATAATCCAAGTCCAATTAGATTCTACAAAGTCCATGAACTCAAAGTCCATTAAGACTAATCGTATTCTACACATTCTATTCTCGTATTCTTGGATTCTCGTAATCTATTCAGTATATTGTTAAATACGATATTCGTATTATATATAAGTAATAATCTTTGTACTATACTCGTATAATAATTCATATCATACTCATATCTCTCACGCATAATAACCCTAATTATTATATGTGATCATAAATTCTCGGAACTCACTTTTTCTAACCCTTAGGTTTTTTGAGTCAAGTAGGCGAAAACTTCGTTTTTGCCATAAGCGAAATATTATTGAATATTCCATCACGTCTCAAAATTAAGCGTAATCTATAGCTTCTCGAATTTCAAAATAAATCTCGGAAGAGAAACGGATGAATAGTGCCTATTTTCGTCTTTTTTTCTAGAAAATATATTGTTCTAGAAAAACTTCTATTTTCGTCTTGAAAATTCTTATTCGCTCAATCTAGCTCGTAGCCAGAATACTCCCGATTTATAATCATCCTAGGTTATAGAACGATTAATAAACACATAACACATAATAATATTAATAAAAATTCCTTTTATTAATAACTAATTCTTTAAACTTAAATTTTGGACAACCCGAATTTCCGGGTCGTCACACTCTTCCCCACTTATAAAAATTCCGTCCTCGGAATTTCTTAAAACCACACCCTTACCCGGGTCATCACATTCACCCCTTCTTCACAGAATTTCGTCCTCGAAATTTTAGCCTACCTTTCTTCTCAACTTCCCTTCAATGGAGTTCTTATCTTTCCCTCATTCCTAACCCCCATAACATATCAAGAATCATGAAGTAGAAGGAATAACGAGGAATATCAAATTTCCTCTTAAAACTTTTCATACTTTTGCTGAGGGGTCAAATCAACCATGAACTCTTACTAGGTTAAACAACATTTCGCCGTAAGCCCTTCTTTAACGGTCAGTTTACAATCACAAAGAAAGTAAATACCTCTTCCATGTTCTCCTCAGACTAAATCATTAGATTCCGCACCAAAACAATTTAGTTTGGCACAAGTTCTCAAAGAAAGCTCGATGACATACCATTTGTCTAGCCGAATCAAGTAGCTTAGACCATACCAATAAATTGGATTTCAACGTGAAACATTCGTCTAGTCAACTCAATTGACATCGACTACTTCTTTAAATTCTTTTCGCAATACATCAAAACGGTTTATGACGTCATGATACCGTACTTTTTACAGTACGTTGAGGACTTCATCAGTTTGTGACTTCGTCATTATACATCATATCATAGCGGGTTGTTGATCCTAAGATCACATCCAACACCAGGTTCAATGGTATTAACAACTCCATCGTTTTACAAACCTTACATCGAATGCACAGATGATATAAAATTCATTTTGAATATTTTCAAATCAATTTCTGTCTAGCCGAAGCAATTAGCATAGACATATCAAGAATAGCTCTTTTAAAATACGTTGGTTCCAAAAGTTGAACCAATCCTTTCCTTTTCAAAATGTACATATCAGCACGAGTTCAATAAACTTTGAAATCTAGCATAGCTAGATGACTTGGAATATCCTATTCTCCATCTGCCTTCATTGTCTTACTGCGACAATACTTAATCTTCTCTAGCACCTTCATTACTAAGCCTACTGAAAACAATGTGCTTTCAGTTTAAACATTCCTATACTACCTTAGTACAGTCCATCAACTTACCACACATTATGAGTTCATGAACTTTCCACAATAATATGAGTTTAAGAACATCTAGACAGACCATAGGCGTCCATTCGCTGAGACGTTCAAAAACATACCATATTATTATGAGTCACGAACTTATCATAAGTATGAGTTTCAAGAACTCGCACCTACCTTATCGTTCTCTACCTATCAAGTATATACATTAGAAAAGATTCACCTTCTCATCATATACATCTTGATAGCGCGACCAATCCCAATGATTATCACTACCAGAAGCTAAGTGATTGTAGAACCAAACACAATTCCCTGCCCATACAAAAAATTGGTCAACTCAGCTTCTGATCGATATAAGAAACTAAGCGGTTGTTACACCAAGAACAATTCTCCGCCCATACAAAGAATTGTTCAACTTAACAACTATATCGCATAAGAAGCCAAGTGGTTCTAAAACCACGTACAATTTTCCCGCCCATACAAGGAATCATACAAATCAGCTGCTGATATGAGTCCTCAATTGAAATTTTATAGCTTCTAAATCTCTCTCTACTTAATACGAATTTTCTCTAATTCATATACTATCCTTCACAACTTAATCTAAGTTCTTCTTCCCGTACTACTTCATAGTACCTCTCATTCATAGCCATAGCTATAAATCATTCATCGTTTAACAACTAATCTGTTACTACGAGTCACTATGATCACGTGGTGATCTTCTTATCCTTCTCTCTACGATTATAGTCTTAGGTACTCCTACCTAAGGTTTATAACATATCAGCTTTGATACCAACTTGTAACGCCCCAAAATCCGGTCTATCTTCACACCCGGATTCCGTACGTCACGAGTACATCATTCCAACATACATCATTATATAATCCAATATAACGACATACACTCTCAAATCCCAGGTTCTGGGACCTTATGACCTCTTTTATTACAAATAATGATAATTATATTATTTATTTCATCTTACAAGAGTGACTTTTATTCGCCACCAAGGATACATAATAGTTCATTAAACTAGTCTATAGTTCAGTTTTATCTTTCTACATTACAAGTCTTCACTTGATCTTCTCGCTCATTCACCTTCTGAATGGTACTGCATCTGGATACCGTCAGCTTGATCTTTACGGGATCCTTAAGTTCTTCTAACCTTATTCCCTGAAAATTGTTTTTTCATTTAAAGCAAGTGTGAGCATTCAATTGCCCAGTAAGTCATAACAGTTGAACACACAAATTCAGAATTAAAACATTTCTTTAGAACTTCTATAACCG
This sequence comes from Panax ginseng, assembly GCA_020205605.1. Lineage (NCBI taxonomy): Eukaryota > Viridiplantae > Streptophyta > Magnoliopsida > Apiales > Araliaceae > Panax > Panax ginseng. The sequence goes on from CM035140.1 coordinate 93,505,462, forward strand.
AACAAAGGTTATGAAGCAGCTTGAATAATAGGAATAGTCTCGATTCCTATCATCTTAAAACATCAATTATTTTCACTTTAAAATACTTTCATCCCTCTACCTTTTTCATACACATCACCATGCAGCTAGAATCATTAAAGACATACTTAACAATAACGGTTCATATATAAACAGAACATACTTGTATTGAACAGCTCAATCACAGAAAAATTCATATCATAGAAACACCGAAGTGTTCAAATTGTGGCTCAAGGCCTCATACATTCTAACACCTTGTAAAAATATCACACATTCGCACATAGACAGAACTTCTCAAGTACAACATCTGAGTAGTTTAAGAAACTAGCATTCGTGTAATATGAATGAAGTTAGGAAACTTGCCTTACGCCCAGCTACAGCTTACACTGATCTGCTCATTTCAATTCCTATATCACACATATAGAGAAAACATAAACACCAATTAGTCATATATTGAACTTACGCATTGGTTTACTTAACTTTACTTCTTAGAGTTCGCGTTCTTGCAATATAAGTTTACGCGACTAACTTCTTTTACCAATTTATGGCTTTATGACATACGGAGATGTCTTACTCAAAACGTTCATCATCTTGGATGATTTATATTCTTATCTTATTCTTATAACTTCTCTAGGACTCAGCACACATCGCGTCTCTGCTAGTAGTCCATATGGTACTCTGAGTGGTTTCCCACAAACAACCAACAAACAAGTTCCCATCTCATCTACACTGCCATCACAGTGAGTTAGATCGGTTGCCAGTTTTGTATATACCTTCGTTCTTTGAAGGAATTGTTTAGCCCAGCTCCCATATGTCAACCATCAAAGGTTACGATTGTACCACAACCTAACTTCTCTTAACTTATACGAACTATTAAACTATAATGTTCGATTAAATCAATTTCTAATTCCTTATGGCTTTCTGACAACTAAATGTCATCCCTCCGGATTTATTCTTTATCGAATCACATTCGGCTTTCATTAATCTTATTACCGTTTGTTACGACTTTCTTGATAATTCATATACTATTTAATACTTTCGTTATCCATTATATGAACCCCATGTTCATTACTCGTTCTTAGTGTCAAAGCCACACCGATCATTGTATGCTAAGACCAAGCGTCCATCGCAACGACGTTGCGTTCACATCGTCTATACGCTTCACACTTATCTCTCATTATCATGATATAACATTGAAATGTTATTCATTACCCTCGTCACTCAACGTCTAAGGAATCATAATCATAGCAATTCCTCACGTTCGTTTATCACGACTACGGTCCCCGGATATCGGTTACGTAACCCCCGATTATATTCTTTGTCATTTAATCTTGTTTAATCTATACGTTCAACCTTTAATAAAGGTTTACATCACTTGATTAAGTGTTACATTAGTTGAATATTATATTCTTTATCGTCCCTTACATTTCCCCCAAGAGCAGAGCAGTTAAAAGATCATCTCTGGCTTTTTCCCAACAACCGGCCGTGGTGGCTTCCTCCACTGTTATCTCTCGCTTGTGGCCACGAGTTTTGATGACTCTGAGCCCGGGTGCATGTTGTCGCGCCACTCTACTAAGGCATAAGCTGGCGTGCAAACTTTCAAGCCCTAACCCTAGAAAATTTCTCTAAGTGTTACACTACGATGGTTTTAAATTTGTCCATCAACAACAATTACACTACGATGGTTTTAAATTTGTCCATCAACAACGTTCTTCGTGTTCTTCGCGTGTTCTTCGTTCGTTCTTCATTTTAATCGATATTTTGGATTACGATTCCACTTTTATTGGAATTTGATGTTATAGAACATTATTCCTTACTTATTTCACCTACTTATTCATATAATCCATTTGGATCGCTCTAATTCATTCTTAATTTTATACTTCCTTAAGAAATTTATAAACTAAATTTCTAATTCTTATTCTTCATTTTCTTATGATTTCAACCATATGAAATCATTCCAATCTTCTTTATTCCTTAATCTCACTAAGCTATGTTTTTGACATAGACATCTTAAAGAAAAATAATAGAAGTAACTAGGTTTTAGATTACCTCTTCTTCTTATTTTCTTCCATTAGACAAAAGCCTAAATGATTTGCAAGCTTTTCTATTTCACGAACACTTTCGATCCGATCATTCATGCTCATGCTCTTCCTTCTCCCTCCTATCCGAGTTCTCTCTCTCTCTCTTTCTCAAATGTCTAGGATTTTCAAAATCACAAAACAATGAAATGAGCTTACTATTTATATATTTTCCAATTAGGGGCAATTTGGTCATTTCGCCCCCCATCTCCTTACTATTCCCAGCTCCTCCAAGACTTAGCCACCAAGTTTACTTGGTGGCCAAGTGGACGCCCCTCTTTCCCCATGGGTTGCCCCATTGGTTATTCCCCATCCGTTTACCCATCGGTTCGATCCGCGGTTTCTTTTCTTGGTTTGGGCCTTAACCATAATTCTTATTGGCCTAACTTGGGCTTGATTTCACAAAGCGTTGGGCTTGACATAATCCAAGTCCAATTAGATTCTACAAAGTCCATGAACTCAAAGTCAATTAAGACTAATCGTATTCTACGCATTCTATTCTCGGTTCTCGTAATCTATTCAGTATATTGTTAAATGCGATATTACGTATTATATGTCGTAATAATCTTCGTACTATATACTGTATAATAATTCATATCATACTCATATCTCTCACGCATAATAACCCTAATTATTATCACGTGATCATAAAATTCTCGGAACTCACTTTTCCTAACCCTTAGGTTTTTGAGTTCAATGGCGAAAATTTTGTTTTTGCCATAAGCGAAATATTATTGAATATTCCATCACGTCTCAAAATTAAATGTAATCTATAGCTTCTCAGAATTTCAAAATAAATATCCGAGCAGAAACGGATGAATAGAGCCTATTTCGTCTTTTTTCCCAAAAATATTTTGTTCCCGAGAAAACTTCTATTTTAAATCTTGAAAATTCTTATTCGCTCAATCTAGCTCGTAGCGAATACTCCGATTTATAATCATCCTGGGTTATAGAGCGATTAATAAACACATAGCACATAATAATATTAATAAAAATTCCTTTTATTAATAACTAATTCTTTAAACTTAAATTCTGGACAACCCGAATTTCCGGGTCGTCACACATGATCAAAGGAAGTCCACGAGCATAGAGCTACAATAACATGAAAGACAACGATCGTAGTACTGACTCAACGATCGCAGTGCAGAATCAATGATGACAAAACTCAATTAACAAAACAAAGGATCATCCTGTGATGACAAAGTTCAACAAATCAAAGGCAATCTCTCTGTCAAGCGCCTCAGGAACAAACCTAACCCTTGATTCACTTTATGAGGTTGGCCTTTCCTGAGCTTCCTTAAACCGAGAAGAATGCCAAGTCAAAAGTTCATCACAAGGATCCGGGCAGACACGATGATCATAGTTCAGACTTGATGATTGCAGAGCAGACACGACGATTACAGAGCAGACTCAACGTATGCACAACAGACTCGACAAACGCAGAGCAGACTCGACAATCACAAAGGCTACCTCAACGATCGTAGTCCTCCCAAAGGACACATTAGCTCAGAAGGAGCTAAGGGCAAATCAGTACAATCTTCCTCAGTCAAATTCGTAGAGCCAAGCATAATTTGACACCTGACCCACTAAACAAAATGGAGAGAGGGAAGTTACAAGTACAGTTTGAAAATGCCTTTTTTAAATCAGAAGTTCAAGAATATCATCTCTGTCTTTCTCTCTATAAGTAGAAACCCTAACTCTCAGAAAAGCTCAAGCAAACACACACATTGCAAAGGAATTAATGGCTGCTTCAAACGTCATCTCTGGCTTCAGACTCTGCTTCAATGAGTTCAAGACAGCTGACCCCAAATTTCTCAAAACTCTATCTCTGATATAGAAGGCTGGTCTCGAAGAGGTTCTGGGTACGAGCACATGGATATACCCGAAGCTAATAAAAGAATTCTACAAGAATGGGGTGTTCGAGAATGAAGTCATCGCGACGAGGGTCAAGGACGTGGAAATCAAGCTAAAGGCTGAGGACCTCAAGCAAGAGCCCTAGGTTTCAAATCTAAAGGGTTTTCGTTAATAGATGGCATCGATTTCCATGAAGGACTTAAAAGGAGGCCTCACAAGAAGTTACCCACTGTCAAAGGATACAAGAAGAAGGAGTTTCCTCAGAAGTACGAATTTTTGGCAGACATTGTTGGAAAATGCATATGCTACAAGAGCTCAGGTCATGACTCTGTAAACGAAGTACATCTCAAGCTCATGACAACCATCAGTTGTGGGATACAGCTTAACTATGGAGCCCTGTTGCTTAAATGGATTGGGAAGTGGATTCTCAGCTCGAGGAAGTCAAAGAGCTCTGGAAAGATGCTCTACAGGCGATTCATCAGTATCATCCTACAGTCTGCTTTGGGTGATAAAATAGAGGATGGTGAAGGAGAATCAATCAATTCGAGCAGACGACTGACCTAGTAACTGTTCGAGAACTGGAGAAGGAACCTCGCAGAGAATGTACAAATGATGTCTAAGTCCAGTGGTAGGACTTCTAATGCAAAGGAGTCAGGGATTCCTGGAAACATGTCAGTGGTCAAGGAAACTGAAGAAGATGAAGAAGAAACCAATAAAGAAGAACCCACTGCCCTAGTCCAAAAAAACAAGGGCAATAGAAAGCTAAAGGCTCGAATGGAAGAAGAACCCCAGGGATCAACCACTGATATACCTGTAGAGTCTTCTGACATTGAAACTCTGAGGATCCTAAGAATAAAAGAATAGCAGGTTGAGGCAGATGAAGACAGAGCTACCATCTCACAGCTGCTGAAGAAGAACAAAAGCAGTCACAAGTCCAAGAGACCATCTGTCTCTTAGATCATAGAGACCAGACTGAACACCTCGTCCAAGGAAGTTGCTACACCAGATACTCTGGCTGATCAACATTTTAGAGCTGAAGCTGAAGACAGTCCTAAGGCTAAGGCTTAGCCTAGGAAAACAAAAAGAAAGTTGGTCAAAAAGTACATCCTTGTCAATGAAGGAGTAATTAAAGAAGAAGACAAAAAGATAGCCACTAAGAAGAGGCTATCCGATGCAAGACAAGATAACACTGCTCAAGCTGAGGGGGAGCTACCTGAAGTTCTCACCCTAGAAAGTGCTCAAGCTGAGGAGGAGCCACTGGAAATGCAAATGGATGATCATGCTGAGGGGGAGCCATTTAATATTCAGATGGATGATCATGTTGAGGGGGAGACTCATGATAACCTTGTGGCAGAAGAGGCTGCTCCTGAAGAAAATGAGAGAGCACTAGAGAAAGAACAAACATAAGTCATTGATATAGTGGAATCCTAGAACGAAGACAGAGAAGAGGATGAAGACAATGAAGTCGAGGTCATAGCTGTAGGCTGTGATGGGTATATGAAAGCTAACTACGATTAGCTATTCTCCTATCTACCCATGATGCCTTTTCATCAAGCTCAAATTCTAAACTCCTGGAATCACATATTCTGGAGCTTCAAAGAATATCCAGCCATCTCTGTGCTAGCTCATGGATTTCCAGGAAACTTCAACTTTGTCAAACAGCTAATCACAAATGGACCATCTTCAAAAATTGAGCATGAGGTATTATCTATCCCAATCTCTTTCTAGGTTAATCACTATCCACTATCCTTTTTTAGCCAATTCTATAAATTCCTAAGCTGGCTGGAAGTGGTCCTCAATCCACTAAATCAATTCCCAGTTGCAGAACCCCAAAATTCTATAACTGATGAACCAAATATGCCCAACTTCATTTTGATCCCATCTCCTGTCATCTCTATGATTACTGACTCGAGCACAATCGTAGAGCCACACGCTCCAATAGTAGAGTCACCTACTCAAGAAACCCAAACACAAGCCCCTCCATCAGATATTCCCTCCTCATCCTCAAATGAATATTTCAACCAAGATCTTGCTCTCTACACCTTGCAAGATCAATACAAAAGAGCACCTCCTCCTACACACATTCCATAACTCAGTGAACTTCTTTCAGAACTGCCTACCAAATCTGAGTTGTTAGATGTGTCAAAGAAGGTGATCAAGGACATCGATGATAGTCTTGAAGCTCACACTGAACTCATTCAATTGAGACTAACAAAAATGATCAGTGCTGTAAATAGTCTCCCAAGCACCCTAAGCTCTGAGCTCACAAAGAAGCTTAGGGAGATCATCAAAGAAATGATCCAGAGCATAAATGATAGGGATCAGATACACTTTCAAGCAACTAAAAGACATCGGGATGTTGTTCTCATCTTACAGACGACTCAAGAGGCCCAGAACAAACTTATGTTGGAAAGCATCATCAATCTGCAAACTGTCGTAAAAGAATTCCAAAAATTTTACGTAAGCCAAGGATAGTAGACTGACAATGTTCTAGCCGTCCTCCAACAAAGGGAAGCTCGATCTGATGCTATGATCAAAGAGAATAGAGAGGACATTGCTCAAACCCAAAGTCAACTCAACGAGCTTGTCCAAGGAGTGACTCGCCTCTCAAAAGACATTCGAACCCTTGATGCTGACATAAAGGGGGAGAATAAAGGGAAAGGAGATGAAGGCAAAGGCAGAGGAACATTCTTAGCTCAATCATCACGGAGTCCTCCTCCAAGGCAGTATAACCAACAGACTCCACGATCTGGCCATCATAGTCAACGATCTGATGGTGAGCAAATTATCATGGCTCAACCATTAAGAAGTCTAGGGCCAACTCCCAGCTCACAAGAAGTAACTACCACAGGCCTAAGAATGCCAATCGGAGATCCTGCATTTATGAATAGGCATGATCACAATCCTAGGCTAAGTCAAAGTGAGATGGAAGACCTAGCCAAGAGAGACGAAGCCAGCAGGAAAAGGAGAGCTGAGGAATATGCAAATCCTCCACCAAGCAAAAGGTCGAAGAAATAGAGATAAGTTGAAATTTATTTCTTATTGATGTAACTGAACTTAAATGTAATATCTATCTTCAATATCAATAAATTCATGCTTATTGTAACACCCCCTTCCCAAAAAGGAAAGGGAGGTCACGTGCAAAGCACAACAAACCTCAAAAATAAATAAACAGAGCACTAATAACCTCAAAATATTAATAGTGGTGATCCATTAATAAAGTACTAAGTACATTTCTCCAAACAGAGACAAAATAACCAAAACTTAAAATTCGAAACAACCTAGATGGTGAAAGACAATACTCTCATCACACTAGCCCTGAATCACCCCTACAAACCTGCTGGAAGAAAAACACAGCATGAGCTAATAGCCCGAGACGGACATGAGATATACAAAAGATACAAATCGATATCTGAAAATAACTAAGACAAAATACTAAACAAAGCCTCGAGTGCAAATCTGAACGAAAATATAATATCCAAAGATCTGAATGGAATATATACGAATCAACATAATTGATGAAACCAATAAAAAGAATAAAGAAATAACGAATCAAGTAACTAACTTTCAATGACTTGAGCAGAGCGAAACCAACAAAAGCGATCCAATAAAATAATAGGCTGATACAAATAGCTGGAGTTATTTCATATCGAATGAGCTCAGAATATACCTTGCCACACAGGCAAGTCAAAATAATGCCACACAGGCAAATCAAACGATGCCACATACGCAACCAAAATAATGCCACACAGGCAAATCAAAACAATGCCACACAGGCAAGTCAAAATAATGCCACACATGCAATCACACATTGGACCGCGAATCCAGATGTATGAAAATCGGATAGTGTGTTTGGCACAACATCACCAATCCGCAGAACAAAAAACTAGGGTTAACCCATACGCCTCCCACAACAAAACACCAAATGGCCCACTTCCTCCGGAGCCCAAAATGGAGACGCCGTGGACTAATCACACCGCCTCGGAGAGTGTCATGCCTCTTGTGCCAAGACGACATGCTTGTGGTACCCCCACAGGTGGTTATAGCTCAGGTATACCCTACGGTATATTCTAACAAAAATACCATGTCACAACACATGCGACATAATACCAACAAAAGGGTTCTATATGTACATGTTGAACCAAATCAAATTATGGTCACGGGGTCTCAAAAGAAAGTAACAACATGCATAAGCTCTACAATTATCAAAATAAATATTAAACATGATAACCTAATTCAAAGAGTACAAATCTGAGTCATATGTATCAACTTCAAAATGAAACTAATATATTTATTTCACGGAAACAATTATGTGAAATAATAACGAAATTCGAACAAGCGACAAAAGCGAACAAATCAAATTTAACAAGAGTATCGCGAGAGAAAGTACGGAATCAAGTACGATACTTCAAACCATTTATAGCACACTCCACAAAATTTTACCCTCAAATGCCAGCGATATCAAATACGAAACGTTATTCGCAACCTAAACATATTCACCTCAAATTAAAAACAATCCAAACTAATAATTCCAAAATAATTCATAATCTATTTAATATGCCTTTAATCATCGCCTTTAATCAATTATTAATACTCCAAAATTTATATTACAAAAATAACTCTTTAAATTCCTCAAAATTCGATCTAATAAAAAGTAATAATAATACAATTATAAGTTACCTAATGATTATAATTTATATTCTAATCATTTTTTTTATATATATATTTTTTATATATATTTTTTAAAACTTAAACAAATCAAAAACCTTAAGATATTATATATATAACAAATCTCATTCGCTCAATAAAATCATATTGTCATATATATATATTAATACCGACCAAAACATAAGAATATAAATATATGCAAACAAATTAGTGTTGACCTGCTGATTTTTAAAACAAATCTCTTTGGTTATGTCAACATCAAATAGGGGGAGATTGTTAGAGAATGCATATTTTGATTTGATGTTTAAAGTAAATGCTCATGATTATATGTAAAGTCCTTCAAGGTATATATGTACAAGGACTTAGTGATAGATCAAAATTGTTAGGTTGATCTAAGCTTTTAAATGGTTATCATTCTGTAATTGAATGTATAGATAAAGAGATCAACATGTTAGGTTGATCTATGTCGTGAAATGTAATATATAGGTTTCAACCAGATCGCAATCTATCGAGCTGATCAGAAGATTGCAGAAGCCAAGACAGAATCGTAGAGCATTGAAGATCGTAGTGTATCTACCTTGAAGAGCCTCTCCAGAAATTGTAGAGTGGTCCAGACATTTGCCGAAGCTAACTCAGAGAACGTAGTGTGCTCTCGAAAATGTAGAGTCTGCAAGACAAGCAAGTAAAGATCGTAGTGTGCCAGTCTTTAAGAGAAATCGTAGTATTATCATTCTATAGCATCAGATCAAGCACCAAGGTGGCAAGACACCACGATCTGAATCGTAGAGTATCATCTGCCTATGTCAGAAGCATCGATCCCCACCCTTTTGTTTTAAGATTAATTCCAACAAATGTGGAATGGGTTATAAACATTGAAGTTCTCACCAGTCCCAATGGCACAATAGATATCCTTAGTATACAACAAAGAAAACGTATTAAAGAAGCTAAGGAAATGACCATGGGTCATAGGAAAACACCTTTTCAGGTGTTAGGTGAGAAAGCAGTCTGCTATGTCAGTGGGCCAGCGTGCAATTCAGAAGATGTGCAAAAAAGTCTCCATCAAAGTTCAGAAACGTCAAACGCATTTAATGCTTTAACGGATGGCTTCAACGGATAGATTTCAAGGATCACATATATGCAAAACATCAGTAGATAATTAAATCAAGCAAGCATTGAACAAAACACATAAGAACACTCAACGCTCAACTCTACGATCTGAGAAAAAGAGAAAAGCTTGCTCAGCTACTCAGTTCTTTCGAACAAGTTCTTAACAACATCTAAGTAACACCAACCAAGAACTCAACAACTACCAATCAACTGAAGTAAGAGTTCCAAGTCAGAAGGACTTGAAGAGTTCTAAGTGAACTGTGAATAACCAAGTCTACTGAACTTGAAGAGTTCAATAGTGAACTGAGAAGTGCCTAAACTGTTGTTCTAGAAGGAATCTGTAAGATTTAGAAAGTGTAAAAGATATCCTTAGTGGATTTCCTACTTGAGGAGTAGAATAGTGGACTAGGAGCTTTAAGTGCTCTGAACCACTTAAAACTATTTTGTATCTTACATTCTTGCTATAACTGCTATAACTGTTATAACTGCCTCACTCCTCACCATATCTAAAAGGGTGATTAAACAAATCATAATTCTTCTATGTTTAAATCGTTAACAAAATAAACAAAGTATTTCGAAAAGAATTTTAAGAATCTATTTAACCCCCCCCCCCCCCCCCTTCTAGATAACTATTGTGCCTCCGGGAACTAACAAATTTCTCTTTCTTTTGAACGTAATTAGGACACTAATTCCTTGTCTAGATGCTAATTCTAACATCACAAATACACACGGACACAATTAACACTTTATATAACAACAATCCATCCAATTTAAATTCACATCAAATTTGAAACTCGTGAATATAGAACATTCATATATATAATATTAAGGTTTTGGAAGTATACCTTCAATTGCTTGGTAACTCTTGTTTAAAACACAGAGAATTGCTTGAAAACACAAAAATCCTCTCTCAAGCTTTCTCAAACTCTCTCAAATTTTCTTTGTAAACTCTCCCTTCTCTCTTTTTCAGGCTTAGGCCAAACCTTTCTATGTAAAATAAAACACACGTACAAAAACTAAATGTCTAAAACTGACGTTGTAATAATTATAATAATTATAGCAGTTATAAAATATTAATTTTTTATTTTATTTTTATTTTATTAAAATCAATTTCAAATTCAAAAGCCATAAGACTTTGTTGGTTAAAACACTTTTAAAAAAATAAAGGCTTAATATCTTTAAGCCTTGTTTGGTAAAATCCATTTAAAACTACTTTAATTTATTTCAATAAATCTTTTATACTATAACTTATGGTCACACTTTATTTAATTAAATTCTCATATCCAAATTTAATTAAACTAAAGCCAATAACAACTTCTTAAATTCATTTGTCACATAATCATATTACTACAAAATTATAATTTCATTTAATAAATTAATACATCACTTTAATTACTAAATTAAATTAAAAACATTATAATAATTCATTTAATCCCTACTGACTCTCTAATTTAATTATTAAATTAAATTAGAATACTATCTTATAATAAATAATTTTCCTAACTCATAAATTATTTATTTAACAAAAAATTATCAAATTAACTCAAACAATAAACACATCAATTAAATTATTTATATAATTCAATAAATATTTGGAATTACAATTTAAAATTCTGGATTATTACATCCTTCCCTCCTTACAATGATTTTGTCCCCAGAATCACAACTCAAACTTTTCATTCGTCATAATACTATTCATGAAGTACTATTCACGGGATACTATTCATCGGGTACTATTCATGACAAAAATTGATTTCTTTTCTGTCCAAAGCATTTTTGATACATGAATATTATTTTTGAATTTTACTCCACAAAGCAGTTATCATGTTGATAATTTGGACATTTTTAAACTCTGGATAAATTAAAAATCTTTAATATTTATCCTTGATTTCGTTTGATTGATACTTATATCATTGTCATCATCCTCATGCTTATATTGTGATGAAAGTCATCTTTGGCCCGTAGTGCATAGATGGACTGTTAAATTGGTATGATTATGACCAAGAATTATGTATCGGTATAATCATGACCTGTAATGTTATATATGATGTGGTAAAAGTCCTAATTGGCCCGTAGTGCATTGATGGACAATTGTTGGCATGATCATGACCACTGGTGGTAATAACGAATATCCTTGGCCCGTAGTGTATGGATAATTCGTGGATGTGATATTAATGAATATACTTAGCCCATAGTGCATGGATACTTCAGTGATGTGGATTATTTATTGAGTTGTGTTACAACGATAAAATATTAATGATGCACTTTTAAATCATAGAAGATAGTAGATATCATGCTCTACTTGACTCTTCTAATAGATTGTTTGTTCCACTGCAGTTAGACTTGTTGTCTATTGTATTCTATTAGTTTAACACTGTTGAAGGCTAATGCTAATTTATTATGCATTATCTTAGTCATAATATTCTTTACTGGGCTAGTTGAGCTCACCCTTTGCTTTCATTGTTCTCTTCAGGAAATGAGAATATAGTCGGGACTAGTCGGGGAATGGAGTGATGGTCCAAGTTGGTGGCCATAGTAGTCCTCACTATTCTATGAAATAGTGTGATAATAAATGTAATGAGGACTTCAGTTGAGTTTGGATATTGTCTACGAGACAATATTCGTGTTAAAACTCTCAGCTTATGTTTTGTCGTATTTTACACGACAGTTGTATAATTAACTTTGTATTTGAATTATGTACCATGTATTTGACGACTCAGAATGGGTGGTGTATACCTATTTTGGGGGCATCACAGTTGGTATCAAAGCTTAGGGATATGATCCCTTGCTGATATGTGAGGCTAGAACTAGGAGGGGAGAGACGGCTAAATCCTTCGCTAGTATGACCTACCTAAGCTTATTTGTTATTTAAGTGGTCGGTCAGAATATAAGGATAATATGTGTCATGTAAATTAACCCTTATTTTTGAAAATGACATCTGAAAATGTTGAGATAAGCAATGGAGCATATGAGACCGTTGTGTCACCGCCAATCAATAACCAGGATAATGTGCATCAGGAAGGCAATAATCCTCATGTAAACAAAAACACCGATCAAATGATGAACGATGGGATGTTCAGAAGCTTTTATGCAATTTATGCAACATCAGGCGAGAGAGACTCCTGTTTAAAATGCAGGTGGAAACACTGGAAACTCACGGATGGTCACCGCTAAGCATTTCAAGGAGTTGGGACCACCATAGTTTTTGGGAAAGCCAAAACTATTTAAGGCATAAATGTGGATTAAGCAGATCATCAAGATATTTGATGTCTTGGGATGCTCCGAGGAGCAAATTGTTCCCTTTGCCACCTTCATGTTGTGAGGAGAGGCAGATTATTGGTGGGAATCTGTAAAACGTACTCAGCCTTCCACACTGAAGATGTCTTGGGAGAAGTTCCAAGAATTGTTCAACAACAAGTGCTTTCCCAAAAGTATTCGTCACATGAAGGAGGTAGAATTCATCAAGATGGGGCAAAACAATATGACCATATCGCAATGCGAGGCTAAGTTTTCCGAATTATCCCGGTTTGCATCCCATTTGGTTGATAATGAGGAGCAAATGACACGAATGTTCTACGAGGTTTGAAATCTGAAATACGTTAATACCTCATTTCTTATAAACTTTGCTTGTATTCAGATGTTGTGAGTAGGGCTTAGTTATTGGAGAGCGATAATGAGTCAGCCCAACCAAAAGATAACAGCCGACAAAATGATAATACCAGTGGTAGCAGTCATCGAAGCGGTGACAACAAACGTGAAGGAAATCAACATGCCAGAAAAAGTAACCACTTTGGTGGTAATCCTGGCCAAGATAATAGAAGTGGAAATTTCAAAAAGAGGAGATTCAATAATGATGGAAAGACAGCAGCACCAACACCCATTTTCAAGGAAGGAGAATGACCACTGGTCGTATGCTACAAATGCGAAGGGGAGGGGCACATCAGTCCAAATGATAAGTGGGTTTTATATCCGTAAATCGGTTCCTAACTCAAGCTTAATTGGTGTTATTTCCTAGTTTTTGTTGGCTATTTTTACTTGTTTATTGTTATTTTGTGTGTAGGTTTGGTGGTGTGGAAAATTATAATAAAGGGTGCAATTGTGGCAAGAAATTGGAGCAATGCATGATCGAAGTCTGACCTACCCGGAAATCTGGGTGGGGGTCTTCAACTCGATTAACAGGATCTAGCTTCGTAAACGGTAACACTTTCAACTAAAACCCCATGCAAGTGGGTCCGAGATAGTCAGCAGTCCTTGTTGGTTTCAAACACTACTAGAAATGTTTTTTAGTACTCTGAATGCTTTGGGACTCTAAGTGGTGTGGGATTACAATCAGAATGTGTGGGTAAACATATAATGAAGATCAAACAACTAGATCAATGGGACAAAAGGTAATTAACAGAGAAAAAGGATAGATTTTTGGAGCAAGCATTTGAGTGAAGATAATTGAAGGATTTTCATATCAATTGCAGATTAAGGCTAAAGTGAAGGGAGTTCTGAATTATTCTTCTTCTCTAGTCTTATATTTGTAATTGGAAGGATGTTTTCTTTAATTTATTCAGTTGTTATTTCATTGATGATGAACTAAGTACTTTTTAGGCTTATAACGAATCTTTAAGTGGAACAATGGTTATGTAATCTTTGATTTTCAGTTTAATAAGCTATTATTCAGTTTATCTATATTAATTTGAGCTTGAATTTATGAATTGTCTAATCAACAATTCTTTATGAACTTGTATGGATTCGAGAGAGAAACTACGAGCCTAGACTTAGTTAATATAGCATGTGTTCTTGAATTTTGTGAATGAACAGAATCTTTATGAATGTTAGGGTAAAGATATGCTTGACATCGCATGTAATCGGATAAAGAACTTAAACTTAAACCTTCTTTAATTGTAACTCACATAGAGATATAGTGAGTTAGTTGATTAAGATGTTTAACTTGATTTTATCTAATTTGTGGATTTGAGTTAATATGGTATTAGTACATCGAGAGGTGGCTAGTTCTATATACGTGTTCTTGATTAATAAACAGGGATAGTGAAGTAAGCTGGAATAAGGTGTAATAATCAGAGTGATGCTTAGAGTGAAGTCGTAAGTCTAATTCTGCAATATTTGTTTGAAAATTCAGTTTTTAGGGTTTGTTGATTGTTTGATGATTTTGATATTTTTAATACTTTTAGTTACAAACTTGAAATTGGTTAGTTTAATAAAATTAGGGTTAATCGGAAATTGGTAATTGTGAGGGTTAATTTCTTACTAAATTCTCTGTGAAAACGATACTCTACTTACTATTATATTACTTGTTAACCACGTATACTTGCGTGTTATGTGTAACTAGATTTTACCCAACATGTTTTTGGCGCCGTTGACGAGGATCTTTAGTATAGATTTTAATATTTTGCGATATCAGTTTAATTAGTCCAGTTTTACTTAAACATTTTTATTTTTGTTTTGTTCGTCGTATTTCAGGTTTTTGAAGTTGGTTTATGCAAACTAGATCATAAAATCCAGATTTGCTTCCTTTTGAGGACGACATTGAGAGACGCTTTCAAAGGCTGAGTAAGTGGATTAAAGAAATAAGGGACGAATTCGAAAATTCTGAAAAAGAAGAAGCAATGGCTGTCGAAGACCAGAAAGCGTTGAGGGACTTTGCTACATCCAAGGTGACTGAACTGCAGTCGAGTATCACCAGGCCTACTATAGTTGCGAACACATTCGAGATTAAGCCTGTGACTATTCAGATGATCCAAAACTCGGTTCAGTTTGAGGGACTTGCAAATGATGAATCGAATGAACATTTGATCAGCTTTTTGGAGATATGCAACACTTTCAAATACAATGGGGTGTCGGATGAAGCAGTCAGACTTCGCTTGTTCCCATTCACTCTACGGGACAAGGCAAAGAGTTGGTTACATTCTCTACCATCGGGTTCAATAACTCAATGGGATTACCTGGCTCAAAAGTTTCTAGCTAATTTTTTCCCGCCAACGAAGACTGCAAAGATGAGAATCTAGATTACTGTGTTTGATCAGCAACATGGGGAATCATTGTACGAGGCATTGGAGAGATACAAAGAGTTGCTCAGAAAATGCCCACATCACGGTTGCAAATGAACACATTTTACAATGGATTACATGGGAATCTCAGGACTAGTTTTGATGCAGCTTCAGGTGGAGCTTTTATAGCAAAGAATTATGAGGAGGCGTATCAATATATAGAGACAATGGCAGCTAACAATTATCAGTGGCCCACGACAAGAATGACACAACCTATGTTAGCTGGAGTGTTAGAGTTAGATGGAGTGACGACAATAACATCGCAGATTTCAGCGCTCGCTAAGAAGTTCAATGCTTGGTCAGGGGTACAGACACAACAAGTTGCAGTTATTTGTGAATTGTGCGTGGGTGAACATCCTACAGATCAATGTGCAATCAACCCAGCATCAGTACAATTTGTGGGTAGCTATAACAGAATTCCACAGAATACATACAATCCAGGGAATAGGAATCATCCTAACTTTTCATGGAGTAATAATCAGCATCATCAAGCTCCACGCCCATCTTATCCCCCAATATTTCAGAATCAACAACAACAACCAGCTCAACATCAAGAGAGGAAATCAGATTTGTAGGAGTTGTTGTCAAAGTATATAACAAGCAACGAGGCAACTATGATAAACTAAACAATGGCCATGAAATCACAAGAGATAACCATCAAGAATTTGGAAAATCAGATGGGACAAATTGCATTATGTAAAAACCCAAAACCCTAATAAAATTTCCGCTATGTAAAATCCCGTTATATCAATAAAATTTCTCCGTTCTGAATGTATTATGTGTTAATATATACTCTGTTTAACAAATTCGACCAAAAAAATATTCGTCCAAAAAACGTCGTGCTTTACACCTCGTGCTTAAAAATTTTCTTTCAAAAACGAACTTTTCGGTATATTTGTTTTGACAAGTTGCTTTGTTATGCTTACACTGACAAAACGCTTTGTCGTGCTTATTAGGATTAGTGAGAAATCTAGGTTAGCAACCCTAGATTAACAAACCCTAACCCTAATCAGCAAAACCCTAACCCTAATTTATAAATCTAACCCTAATGAGCTAATTTAACCCTAATTAGATTATCTCAACACCTAATCATGGTTAGGAAACTTCAATTAGGTACTAATAAACATCATTTAACAATCCTAATCATTAAAAACAAAACCCTAATCAAGATTAGTGAGGATTAGGGCAAAATTAAGCTACTAAACTAATCTAACTAGCTCACAAGTAGGTTAGGAGTCACCAAACCAAGTCCCAAGGCTGCATATGAGCTGATAACAAACCCTAAGTCGCACAAGTAACTTAGCATCAGATATTTAGAGAGGCAAGTAGGTGAAAAAGACTAAAAAACCTAAGTTGCTAAAGTCTATAAATAGCAACACAACCTCTGGCCAAACCAACGAAATCTCTAAGCTTATACACTCTTATAAACATACCAAATCAAGCCTGGGTGATAGCAGCATCAAATTCAGTAGCTAGAATCGAAAATCAACCAAGAAAAGGTGCAAACCTTAATTCATAATTAGCTCTTTGATCCTTTGTTATTATTGTTGTTTAGATGTTTGGAAATATGTATTAGTATGTTAGATTGGTAGAACACGTTTTCATAACATCTAGATGTTTTAATTAAGTGTTTTTAGAAATCTGGAAATTTTGAAAAACCATGTCTGACAGTCGAATATTAGGGCTTGTAGATTCAAGTGTGTTTATGTTTAGGTCTGTTAATTGTATGTTACTTGTAGCCTGTTAGTAGGTCTTTAATCTGGAAAAGAAAACAGGTTCATTAGAACCATAGATTTTGAAGTTATGATTGGTCAAAAAGTCGTTATTGTTCACGGATTTTAGTTTTACGGGTTTGAGAAAACTCAAAAACTGATTGTCTTGGCTACTTTGACCAACCTTTTTGATCGCTTTCTGTTTGTTATTTTTGTAATGTTTTGTTTTATATTAAAACCCTGATATATGTACTACATATCTATGATCTTAAGTTGCATAAACAACTAATAGGATTACTAGAATTAATGGTCAAAATCCGTTGACCGAAACTTGACCAAGTTTTCAAGTTTTGTAAAAGCTGAAGAACTGAAGAACAACTTCAATTTGTAGTTTGACTAAACTAAATAGAGACCTTAGAATTACGATTTGTTTAAGTTTGTGATATATATATATATATATATATATATATATATATATATATATATATATACCCTGACATATATACTACATGTTACAACAAACACAACACACATCCAATACATGTAATCAAAGATATTGAAGCCACAAAACCGATTTATACGACCTTGACCAACATTGCGGGTTGCCCGAAACTCAAGAAACGACTCGGCGATGTATTTGAGCCTCTATAACTACGTTATATGTAGGTTAAAGTCCGAGATTTGATTCTTGATGTACTTCTTGTAAAAGTACTATAACACCAATACTTGATTGAACCCAAAAACGAAAACAATAGTTAGATAAACCACGATCAAACTAGTCCCTCTAGCATGACCAAACGGTTGCCCAGAAACTCAAGAACACCTACATCAACACTTTCTGTCACTGAAGAGCTTTAGCGACAGACAAAAATTAATTTTTCTAAAAATAAATTATAAAAATTAGAAATAATTAATAAATAAATACAAAAATAATTTTAAAAATTATATTAAATAAATATAATTAATTTTTGATATTTTTACATAAATTTGATAAATATTTTATTTTATTTGGATATTATTAATAATTAACTTAATAATAAAGTAATTAGAATATTTACTTATAAATACTAAATAATTATTAAAAATAATATTAATGATATAAAAATCATAATAAATTATTATAAATTATTTAAAAATAATAAATAATGTTTTGTAAAATTTGAAGTAAATATTAATGATCTAAAAATAGCAATAAATGATTTAAAAATAATTTAAAGGAGAAATAAATATTTAAAAATACTTTAAAACTTCTAAAAAATTATTATAATGGATATATAAATTATCTAAAATATAATAAATTTTATAAATAAAATTTAGTTCATATATCAACTTATTTAGTATTCGGTAAAGACATTTAACACCAAAACTTTATCGAATCTAACTCGATCTTATATAAATGCTATATTTGAGTATTGTTACCAATACTAACGTGTTAGATTTATATATGTGAACATCGTAGGTATTTATTAAACGAATTGAGTAGCATAACTTGGATCGGGATTACGATCTACGCTGTGCAAGTTCTTCTTAAACCTTAACTTACTTATGCAAAATTTCTCAACCCTGTTTATTCATTGAACAAGATTTTTATCTTGATATGTTGTTGATATAATATACTACACCTACAATTGAATTACCTCTTGTTGAAAGGTTATTGCTATAGATTCAGCATAACTAAGAAATGAATTGTTTACTCATATTAATTGTTAAGCTTAAATTGTTGTGTCAAACCAAATTGTTTGGTAAGACATCCTATTCTGAAGTTGGGTATCCCTTATGGGATCATTCAGTCGATAATATAGTGACACTAATGTGGGTGCATTTTAGCACTGGTAGGATTAGATGCATACTCTTAATATGTTGAATGGGTTGATCCCCTATCTCATATCTAAACAAAATTTCTAAGTCTGTGTGACTGACAGAAATATAAATCCATAGTGAAATGGTAACAACTATCAGTCGGAATTTGAATTATTGTATTTCTTCAAATCATATATTGTTATAAATATAAAACATGCTGAGCATGTCATAGCGCACCCTTGCAAATTATTCCCTTTGCAGTTTTAGATGGTAACCATGGAACATCTGGAGTAGATAAAGGGAAGCGTCCCTACTTAGATTAGATTATATTCTTGTCTAGTTGAATACTTTGTAATAAGAAACTTGTTATGAGAATCATGTAATCGAACCTTAATATTTATATATATATATATATATATATATATATATATACATATAACATCTTTTATTTCCGCAACTGTGTTTTCTTATATATATAGATGTAAATTTAGAATTCTTTGAATCCAGTTGAGATCCTTGGGAACTATTTATATGAGTGAAGATATTAGTAATATGGACTGTTCATGTTATTACTGATATTTTGGATTTCGGATAAATAGTTACTATCGATACGATAGTATAAATTCGATTGGCATAGACTATACATCTGGGTGAGGATATTAGTAATATGGACTGTTCATGTTATTACTGATATTCTGGATTTCCAATAGATAGATTCTATTCACAGACATAGTTCATACATCCAAGTGAGGGTATCCAAACACAGTAATAGTTCTCCTAAGAATTATCATCTGTTATGGGATATTGTGAATTTTGGATTTATGAGAATTATATATGATAGTTCCTTAATTTAATATAAGTTTATAATCAGATACCATGGGTGTATAGATTTAAATGCATTATATTGATTCTTAGTAAGCACCATATCAGATACCATGAGAGTATAGATATGGGGGCGTTACAGTTTTGGTATCAAAGCCTCAAGGCTATAGATATAAGGAAGAGAAATCTTAGTATATAGTCTTCGAGTCCGTAAAAATTTTAAAGTACACATAAAATATAACATTAAAAATATTATGTTATGTACATTTCTATATCAGTATTAAAGGAGTTTTCTTTTATAAATGGCCAACTCCAATGCTAAAGAAATGGTGATAGTAAACAATCCACCACAAATTGAGTCATTTATAGCTAGTGATGAAGAGGATGAAGATTTGCTTCATGATCAACAACTGCTAGATGCTGAGGAAGAAGAAGATCCAGTAGCAGGACAATTAATGAGAATTTATGAACATGATGAAGCAATGGCATCACTAATGTAGATAATAGAATATGAGAAAAATAAAATGATGTTTAGGGTCGATATAGCTGAAGGAATGCTACAACAGGAGAGGGGACAGTCACCGACTAAAAGTACAACTGTACCATGCACAAAATGGCAGGAAGAAAATTCAGTCAAGACTTCTTAAAACATCTCTGGGTGTTCGAGATACTTTTAATGATTTGTAGCGCCGAATAGGTCGATATCAAGTAGAGGAGAAGAAAACTACTTATCTCATCGATCGATCTGTGGTTTGTCACATGATTCAGGATTCCTTTGATGATATCAATGAATTCTAGAGAGTAGTATAGATAGTTGAATGCTTTATATTAGTATGAATAAAGAAGCATTCAAAGTTTGTATTGTAACCAGTGTTTTTTAAGATAGTAGTATGTTTAACTACTTAGTTGTTGTATACGACTGTTGTGATATATAAAATAAACAATATGTTGTGTTATCCAAATTCTTATGTGAATTTTTGTTGTTGTTTTATATAGAATCATGCCACCAACCAGAAGACCCCAAAGAGAAATGGATAGTGATAATAATTCTACCCAAAGAAGGTTAGTAGACCTATGCTAGGAGCTATGAATAGACTATACACCAAAACACATCTTTCAAAGATTTTAAATTAGTTGGACCTCCTAAATTTAAAGGTACATCAGAACCTGTAGAGGCACAAATTTGGATTTCTAAAATAGAGAAATTTTTCCTAGTAACCAATGTCAATAATAATCAAAAGACAACTTTTACAACCTTTTTCTTGAAAGGTGAGGCTAATTATTGGTGGGAATCAACTAAAGGTCGAGTAGAAACTGAAATTATTTCTTGGGATAGATTCAAAGAGTTGTTCTTTGAAAACTATTTAGATTTGAAACAAGGAGACCTGACTGTAACTCAGTATACAGCCAAATTCAATGAACTTTCCAGGTTTGCTCCCCATCAGGTAACCACTAAACTTAGAAAGACTCGTAGGTTTCAAGAGGGTTTAAAACCTCAGATTCAGAGTAAGTTGTCAGTACTCTAAATAAAGACTTTCTCTAAAAATACTGGAGAAAGTTACTATAGCCGAAAGTGAGAATGAAAGTCTTACTAAATTTCACCAGGACAAGAAAAGTTAAAATGATAAAGGGAAACTTAGGACAGAACCCAGTTCAAGTGGGTTTAATAACAAGCGAAAATGGGAAAATACTTTTTCTAACAACCCGGGGAAAAAGATAGGTAATACTAATAATAACTTTAGTAATAATATCATTAAACCTTGTCCTACTTGTGGAAAGAAACATAAAGGGCTATGATTCCTTAGCAAATGTTATAATTGTGGACAATCGGGACATATTTCACCATAATGTCCTCTCCCAAATAAAAATAAATGTTTTAATTGTGGTTCGTTGGACCATTTTTCAAAGAATTGTCCCAAACCTAAGAACCAAGGAGGAAAAGGGAATAGAGTACCAGAGAATAATCAGTCAACAATAGCTGCAGTTGGGGTTGAGAATCGACCTACTCATGAGAACATTTAATATGTCATGAGGGATCTTTGTTGCTTCACGGGACGTGGTGGGTGGGTATTGTGGCGCCCCAAAACAGGTATACATCACCCATCTTGGGTCGCTAAATACATGGTACAGAATTCAAATACAACTTAATTATACAACAGTCGTGTAAAATACGACCAAACATATGCTGTGAGTTTTAATACAAATATTGTCATCTAGACAATATACAAACTCAATGGGGTCCTCATTACATTTATTATCACACTATTTCACAGAATAATGAGGACTACTAATGCACCATCTAGGACCATCACTCTGATCCCCGACTAGTCCCAGCTACGTTCTCATTTCCTAAAGAGAACAGTGAAAGAAAGGGTGAGCTCAACTAGCCCAGTAAGGAATATTATGACTAAAATAATGCAGAATAAATTATCATTAGCCTTCAACAATGTTAAACTGATAGAATATAATAGACAACAAGTTTAACTGCAGCGGATCAAGCAATCCATTAGAAGAGTCAAGTAAGGTATAAAATCTACTATCTTCTATGATTTAAAAAGTTTTTCATCAACTTTATCACTGAGACTCAGCTTAATAAATAAAATCGAATCATCCTTGCTCCAGGGCCAAGGATATTCATGTAATCATCAATGGTCATGACTATCAAGAATAATCCCTAGTCATAATAATCATACCAACAAGCGTCCACCAATGAACTATAGGCCAATGAGGACTTTTACCACATCATTCGTCACATTACGGTCATGATTATACCGAATAATCCCTGGTCATAATTATACGAAGTCCATCTATGCACGGAAGCCAAAGATAACTTTCAACATAATATAAGCATGAGGATGATGACAATTCAATAAAATAGGTTCAAGAATAAATTTTAAAGATTTATAAGTTAATTTATCCTGAACTCAATAACGTCCAAATTGTCAACATGACACTGCTTTGTGTAGTAAATTCAAGAATGCTCAGAAGAATATTTCCATTAAAAGATACTGGATGAAGCGCAAATATCAAGGATATTCCACTAATTTCATGGAGTATAGAAGCCAAAGCTTTAACCAACTAAGTATAATATAATATATGAAACTGCAAATGGATTTTCACCCACCATGCGGTAATCCACGTATACAGATCATTTTCACAATTTAATAAGGAATGAATACACAGGATCATTCACCATGCATGTGGTAATCCACATAGACAGGTTATTCCAACAGAATAATAAAGAATGGAATAATAGAAGGAAGGATTTTGCGATGCGATAGATCAAGACTGAGCGCGAGTTATTCCTAACGAGAATAATAAATAATGGAACCGGTCCAAACAGTAAAAGCACACACATAGGATATTAGATAGAATAATAAATAATAGAACCTAAAGGCGTAATAGCCTTGCAGACGAGGATATTCGACAAAATAATAAATAATGGAACGAGGTCCGGTACAGAAAGCACAGATAGGATATTAAAGCGGAAAAATAAAGAACGAAATATTAGAAGAATTTCACCATGTATGCGGTACTTCGCATAAATAGGTTGTTCCAACAGAATAATAAGATTGGAATAACAGAAGAATTTCACCAAGTATAGGGTATCCCGCGTATACAGGTTATTCCAACAGAATAATAAACAATGGAATAACAGAAGTTCTCTTCATGAATACAAAAGAAATAATACCCCTTACGGGTACAATAAATAATATTCCCTACCTTAGAAGAAACTGGATATTGAAAAAGTGAAGTAACAAAATACTTTTCTTCTTTCTCTCTATAGTTTCTCTCTCTAGAGTTTCAGTGAATTCGTAAGAAATAATGAAAGAATGAGCTTCTATTTATAGGAAAATGGACTGAATAATAACTAATTCATGAACGGTCCAGATTGATTTACTTTTAAACGGACGGTCCATATTGGTTTACTATTAAAACTTAAAGCAACGGTCCATACTGATTTACTATTAAGACTTTAAACCTGCGATCCATATTGATTCACTATTATAACTTTCCACCAGCGGTCCATATTGATTTACTATTATATCTTCAACCAACGGTCTGAAAAATTATTACATCTCCTCATGGAATAATATTGTACCCAAAAATGATTTTGACCAAAAAGAAATATATCTTACGGGTGAATAGTACCCCGTGAATAGTAACTCGTGAATAGTAACTCGTGAATAATAACTCGTGAATAGTACTCCGACACGAAAAGTGCCCCGAATACCCGATTGAACAATATAACCTCCAGACATCAATTATTATCGAAACAACTGTCAATTTCCACTAACACAAATAATTCTAACAAAATGGAACTATAAAATTCATCTTTAATCAACACGAACTTATTCATCATTAATATTATAATTCACAATATTTAACAACCAGGTCATTCGCAGGAAAGAGGGGACTTTTCGATAAGGATTTCTCCTTATTGGCGTGCAATTAGGTAACCAAACCTCTCCTTGACAGAACTTCTAGACATTGTCAATATTTCAAATAATAATATGAATAACTTTGTCGTCTCAATTATTGATTTAATAATATAACATATTATGCAGATGATACTTTGTAACAATAATTGAATCGATAATATGAGAGATATGATGCAAAGCAATTCTTTGTAGCAATAATTGAGTATAAGCGGTAAGCATCAATAATCAATCTAGTGTGCTACTTATGCAACCACGCCAGCGTATTCTTTGTACTTTACTACTTTGGGTAGTTCAGCGGTTTTAACGGTAACACCTCCGCCGTTATTTTTATAGAAAGATAATTTTGTCGTTTTCTAACTACGACAATACTTCCGTTGTGGAGTCCACCAATGATTGTGTCGTCGTACAATATTCCCTGTTAAAACGAATATTCCCCGACCAATCGAATATTATACAACAACTTGCATACTTTGCAAAATTTATAAATATTACCTACAATTATAACATTATATCAAATCCACACCATAATATTCAAAAATATATTTCGAGAAAATTATATATTTATTCATAAAATCTAGGGTCTCACAATCTCTCCTCCTTATGGAATTTCGCCCTCGAAATTTACATACGTACCTGGTATGCTGAAGAGGTGAGGGTATCTTGACTTCATTTCAGATTCTAACTCTTTAGGTATAACCTTTGAGTGTCGAATATAATCCTTCTTATCCAAGATTTTAACACGTATCTCCTCATACGTTAAATTATCCGTTATCTCGTCCGGTTCTAAATTAATAATGTGGTTCGGGTCGTCCCCATATTTATGTAACGTCGATACGTTAAAAACGTTATGAACACGCGACATACTTGGCGGTAAAACGAGTCTATAAGCCACAGTTCCTACTTCATCGAGGATTTCAAATGGGCCAATTAAATCGAGGGTTGAGATTTCCTCTCTTCGTTGATTCTTGCTTCTAGAATAACGCCCTCTTGAACTTTCTTAATTCTTCACATTCATCAGCTCCAGGTGTGTAGCTTGAGAGGCTTTAACTTTATCGATTAAAATCGATTCTACTCGTATATTCGTTATCTTCACAGTGGTTCGTATATTCGCACTTATAAACGCATACGATCTTTTACTCAACACGTCAGCTACCATGTTCGCTTTTTCACGATGGTATTGAATGATATGATTGTAATCTTCAACAGCTCGAGCCAACGTCTTTGGCACTTGTTACGTTCATTTTAGTTGAAGAAATATTTGAGGGTTTAAGAAATGGGTTTTGTACTGGGGTCAATACAAAATTTGATTTTACGCTCTAGGGGTAGACTAAGAAGTCTTCAAGAATACGTCAGAAAATTTATTAACAATAGAAATATTATTCAAAACTGCGATCCTCATCCAAGACTTGGATAGTACCTCGCATTGATACCTATTAACTTGCCATCGTCATTCACGACGTCGCCTACAGAAAGTCTGGCTTCGGTGCATTCCACACAAGGAAGTCACCAGCGAAAGGCTCAGGGCTCTTTACTTATGGCTTAATATAACAGTGATTGACATTAGTGGTTTGGTTGCTTGAATTCGCATAATAGGTTGGTTAGAAATATGAAAGCTAACAACCTTACAAAAAGCTTGATGAGTAGTTAACCAATCGATTCCAAAAATTGCATCAAAGGCAAGTATTTTCAAAGAGATAAGATCGACAGGTAACGTGAAAGTGTCGATTTGAATCAACAAGATCTATAAATAATGGAGGTAACGAAGGTTTCTACTATCGAAGTTTCAACCAATAAGTCAAAGTCTAATTTCTCCGAAGTCAAATTTAAACGTTGAGCACAAACAAGAGAGATAAAAGAATGGGTAGAACCGATATCTAATAAGGTATAGACTTTGCAAGAATTTATAATTAACTAACTCGTGATAACTTCATTCATGTTCCTTGTCACAAAAAAAATGCTCTCTTTTAAACTATCAATTTTGACTCGTCTGGGACATTCTTTGGCGTCACCATCCCAGCTAGACTTGACTTTGCTATAGAGGACATTCCACCATTAATTGCTTCGTCACATTCCTGATCCATGATTTGAATCATTACTCTAGATCCATATCGAATTGGGGTTGTAGCTTTGCGTGAGGTAATTAGAACTCGATGTTGGATTCTACCAATTCTTTGTCCAAAAAGCGAAATCTATTTCATCTATTTTAGATTTATTGGATCGAATGACTTTTTCTATAATATCAACGCATCGTGCAGCTTTTACCCATGCATCCTCTATTCTCATTCATTTAGTTGTTTCTTCTTTCATCAGAACTTTGATCATAGCATTATTAGATTCTAGCTCTAATATCTTATACTCTGACAAAGAGTGCTTCTGTTCAAGTATCGGACATCGGGTAACACAATTTTGAATTGTTACATCTCTTTGCTCCACGGCATCTTTATCGTTCTTGACTCGCTTCTTCTAACTCATGAATACGATTTTGCAATTCTATATTTTGATCATAAAGTTCTTCTAATAAATTCTCCTCAGGTTTATCTTCTTCCTCTTCTTCCTCACTCTCAGCTGCTACCTCTGCGACTATCTCGAGTGCAACTATCAATTCTTCATTCACCACATGGATATCTCTAATCCCTTCTTCGCCTGACATCACATTATCCTGGTTGGTGATTAGAGGTGTCTCCACGATCTCATGTGCTTCATTGCTTATCTCAACATTTTCGGATGCCATTTTCCAATACTGCCACAAAACAAGGGTTAATTAATATATCACATATTATCCCTATACTCTGACCGACCAGTTAAATACCAAATACACTTACGTAGGTCATACTAATGAAGGAATTTCCCGTGTCTCCCCTCCTAGTTCTTGTCTCACGTCTCAGCCAGGGATCATATCCCTAAGCTTTGATACCAACTGTGATGCCCCCAAAACAAGTATACATCACCCATCTTGGGTCGCCAGATACATGGTACAGAATTCAAATACAACTTAATTATACAACAGTCGTGTAAAATATGACTAAACATATGCTGTGAGTTTTAATACAAATATTGTCATCTAGACAATATACAAACTCAATAGGGTCCTCATTACATTTATTATTACACTATTTAACAGAATAATGCGGACTACTAATGTGTAGGGTTTCAACACAGAAACGCACAGTGGAAATAGAACAATTTAAACCAATTTCGAAACCCTAAACAGTATCCATGCGAAAAACAGTTAATTCAGTTGTTAGAAATTATACTGGATTTAAAGCGATTAAAGCGATGCGATTGAATCTCCAACGCATAATTTGAATGAACTTTGTGCATACGGTATCCACACGAACGCTCCACTAATCGCCCTACGATCTGCGAGAAGAAGGAATCACAGTACTAGCCACCAAGGATGAGGATTCTGACTAAATTTTCTCTAGTCTCTCTCTAAGAAGAAATTGGGTTTTTGTTTTGATTAACTTTCTAAATACAGCGACATATCATATATATAGCAATAAATCGAAATTAATCAAAAACCCTAATCTAATTAAAATAAAATCTGAATATATATATATATATATATATATATTATCTTAATTAAGTCTTACTTAATTAATATATATACATATACAAAGCATCCTTTTAATTTAAATTCGTGATTTAAATACTATCAATCATATTGATATATTTAAATCCTTACCATTTAAATTAATTCCCTTTTAATAACGTTCTTTGTGTGTGACCCTATAGGTTATTATTACGTTGGCAATAATTTTAAAATCATATTTTAAAATTATAAACAGTAAGCGGCATCTAGTAATGCATCACTGCTACCCAAGTAATAATAAGATCGATGATTCGATGCAACCTTTTCGTGACCAATGTTTCAATGTAATTTAATCCTTTTAACCTTAATATCCTAGATTAAACTCGAGTCATTGAATGTGTCATACTCTTCATAATTTAATCTGAGTTTTCTTAATCAATGAGTAGACTATATGAAACAAATCAATATTTGAGCATGGCCATGCATTTCATAGTCCTATTCAATCAAGAGGCCTATGGATATCACCCCTAATATATAGGATGGTTAAATTCCATCTAGATCACTCATATTCCTCACATAATTCATGATGTACCCAATAATCACCTTTATAGTCCACCCTATTAAAGGTGACATTTGATGATATCAAAGTACATAAATTCTCGTGTAGAAATATAATGATTTCAGGTCGGAGGACCATTACATCATTGTCACTATGAGAATCTCTAATGACACTTCGATGCTCCACATAGAATTCTCATGGTGGAGTACATCCGAAGACATCGTTCTACAACACATACCTATGCATTGACTTAATATCTCATATATTTATGACCAATGAGATTTGGTCATCAATCGATCTACATACTAGTCTCAATGCATCATTGTTGTCCTATCAACAATGGTACTCGACTAGGGACATTTAAAGCAATGATACTAATTGTAATTATATAATCTCATGTTCAAGTCACATACTTGAAACTATATAAATTGTATCACTATTCTAAGGAATTTTATTATGTTAACATTTATATAACGCAGATAAATAAAACTATAATAAAATCATTCATTTATTTAATCAAATATAATATCAAAATGTTAAGCAATTATATCAAGTAATTGGCCTCTAGAGGCGTACACTCTAATGATCTCCCACTTGCACTAGAGCCAATCATTCATGTATCTAATACCCATGGAACTAGTGTGACTGATGGCGTTAGCCTGCTGCAACAAAGCCTTGGTCATGAGATCATGCAACATTATCATCTGTTGGCACTCTTCCTATATGTACATCTCCTCTATCAATGATTTCACGGATGAGATGGTACCACATAAGTATATGCTTGGATCGTTGGTGAGATCTGGGTTCCTTAGCATGTGCAATGGCTCCATTATTATCATAGTATAGAGCAAATGGATCAACAATGGTTGGAACAACACCAAGTTCAGTGATGAACTTTTTAATCCATACAGCCTCCTTGGCTGTACTAGAAGCAGCAATATACTTAGCCTCTATTGTAGAATTAGCTACTGTCTCTTGCTTCGAACTTTTCCAGCTAACAGCACCACCATTAAGGTAAAACACAAAACCTGACTGAGACTTATAGTCATCATTGTCAGTCTGGAAACTAGCATATGTGTAACCCTTTACTGCCAGTTCGTCTTCATCTCCATATACCAAGAATGAATCCTTAGTCCTTTTTAGGTACTTGAGTAAATTCTTGATTGCTGTCCAGTGACCTTCACCTGGATTCGACAGGTATCTGCTCGTCATGCTCAAAGCATACGAAACATCCGGACGAGAACATATCATTGCATACATGATAGATCCAATTGACGAAGCATAAGGGATCTTTCTCATATGCTCCTCATCATCTTGTGATTTAGGACATTGGGCCTTAGAGATCTTTACACCATGAGTCACGGGTAAGTTTCCTCTTCTCGCCTCTTGCATGATGAACCGTTTCAACACTTTATCAATATATGTACTTTGACTTAGGTCGAGCATTTTTCTCGAGCTATATCTATAGATCCTGATACCTAAAATGTAGGTAGCATCGCCCAAATCTTTCATGGAGAAACATTTTCCTAACCATATTTTTACAGCCTGTAAGGAAGGAATGTCATTCCCAATAATTAATATGTCATCAACATATAATACTAGGAATACAATGTGACTCCCACTAACCTTCTTATATACACAAGGTTCATCTTCATTTTTAATAAAGCCAAATTCTTTGATCGCTTCATCAAATCGAAGATTCCAACTCAGAGAGGCTTTCTTTGATCCTTAAATGGATCATTAAACTACATACCTTTCCGGCATCCTTTGGGTGACAAAACCCTCGGGTTGTGTCATATACACATCCTCGAGGAGATTTCCAGATTAAGGAAAGCGGTTTTGACATCTATCCGCCATATTTCGTAATCATAAAAAGCTGCAATAGCAAGTAAGATCCTGATGGATTTAACCATTGCCACTGGAGAGAAGGCTTCATCATAGTCAACACCTTGAATTTGTTTGAAAGCTTTTGCTACCAGTCGGCCTTTATAGGTTTTTACATTACCATCCATGTCGGTTTTCTTCTTGAAAGCCCACTTGCACCCGATTGGTTTTACCCCTTCGGGTGGATCCACCAGAGTCCATACTTGGTTAGTATACATGGAGTCCATCTCAGATTTCATGACTTCAAGCCATTTCTCAGAATCTGGTCCATTCATAGCTTCTTGGTAGAAAGCATGCTCATCTTGATCTATGAGCATCAAATCGCCGTTTTGAGTCACAAGATATCCATAATATCTCTCAGGCTCTTGGCGTGTCCTACCAGATCTACGAATGCCTTATGTAATTAAAGCAGGTTCACTTTCCACAATATGTTGTGGTTCCTGTTCACGTTCCAACTCAGGTTCAATGATATTTTGTGGTTCTCGAATTTCTTCGAGTTCTACTTTCCTCCCACTGTTTCCTTTAGAGACAAATTCTCTTTCTAGAAAAATACTAGTTCGAGCAACAACCACTTTGTTCTCAGAAGGTTTGTAGAAATAATACCCTTTTGTTTCCTTTAGGTATCCCACAAAATTACATTTGTCGATTTGGGTCCGAGCTTGTCGAGAATCCGGACGTTTACTTAACGCCTCGCAACCCCAAATCTTCATGAACGACATACTAGGACGTTCCCAGTCCACATCTCATATGGTGTCTTCTGAACCGTCTTTGTAGGAACACGGTTAAGTGTGAATGCAGCTGTCTCTAGGGCATGACCCCAGAAGCTTATTGGAAGATCTGCATGACTCATCATTGATCGTACCATGTCCAACAAGGTTCCATTCCTCCTTTTAGATGCACCATTCCATTGTGGTGTTCCAGGTGGAGTGAGCTATGATATAATACCACACTCCTTTAGAAGGTCATCAAAGTCTTGGCTTAAGTATTCACCTCCTCGATCGGATCGAAGGGCTTTTATTCTTTTGCCAAATTGGTTTTGAACTTCATTCTTGAATTCCTTCAACTTTTCAAAGGATTCAGATTTGTGTCTCATAAGATACACATATCCATATCTACTAAAGTCGTCAGTAAATGTAATAAAGTAATAAAACCTACCTCTTACTAACGAACTCATGGGTCCACATACATCACTATGTATAAGTCCCGATACATCGCTATTCATTTTGTGTCCAATGAAAGGGGCTTTAGTCATCTTGCCTAATAAACAAGACTCGCATTTCTCATATGATTCAAAATCAAATAAATCCAAGAACCCATCTTTATGGAGTTTGGATATGCATTTCTCATTTATATGCCCTAAACGAAGTGCCAGAGATATGTCGGATTTGAATCATTTAATTTAAATCATTTTGTATTTATGTTATAGATAGGCATTTCTAATTCAAGAATATAGAGACCGTTAAACAATTGTGCAACACCATAACAAATATCATTTAAGTAAAACAAACAACGATTGTTCTTTTTTATAAATGAAAAACCTTTTTTGTCCAAACAAGAAACAGAAATAATGTTTTTGCTTATAGCAGGCACAAAATAACAATCTTCTAATTCTAAAACTAGCCCAGTGGGCAAAGATAAATGATAAGTTCCTACGGCCCGGTCTGACAACTTTTGCTCCATTCCCAACTCGTAGGTCAACCTCTCCTTTCGCTTAAAGTCCTACTCCTCCTTGAGTCCCCACGACATTAACACAAATGTGAGAACCACATCCAATATCCAATACCCATGATGTAGAAGTAGACAAGTTGACTTCTATAACATATATACCTGAATCAGAAGTCGTACTTCCTTTCATTTTCTTCACTTCTTCCAAATAAGCATAACAATTCCTTTTCCAGTGTCCAGGTTTTCCACAGATGTGACATTCACCTTCTTTAGCCACCCCACCTTTAGGTTTTAAAGCTTGTTTGGTTTTGGAATTGGGTTTGGCAAAAGATTTAGATCCTATCTTCTTCTTGCCTTACCAATTTCCCTTAGCATTCCCCTTTTGCACCATCATTATGGGAGCGGGTCCTGCCTTTTTTCATGTTGTTCTCGGCAATTCTTAACATGCTCAACAACTCAGTAAGGGTTTTCTCAATTTCATTCATAAGATAGTCCATAACAAATTGAGAGTAGCTGCTGTTTAAAGATTGCAAAACAAGATCAATTTGGGCTTCCAGAGTGATTGGAAAATCCAACCTATCAAGGTACTCAATATACCCAATCATTTTCAGCACATGTGGACCAACTGGATCACGTTCACCCATTTTGCAGTGATACAATGCCTTGCTTGTATCATACCTCTCCTATCGAGCATGCCCTTCGAACAATTTCTTGAGATGTTCGATCATCTCATAAGCATCCATCAACTCATGTTGCTTCTGAAGCTCAGCGTTCATGGTTGCTAGCATGACACAACTCACGTCCAGAGCATCATCCTGATGCTTCTTGTAAGCATTATGCTCCGCACGTGGTGCAGGAATGGGCCCATCAAGGACATATAGCTTGCGCTCTTGTTTGAGGACAATCCTCAAGTTCCTATGCCAGTTAAGAAAATTAATTCCACTCAGCATGTCCTTTTCAAGGACTGATCGTAATGAAAGACTATTTGTGTTGTTGTTGTTTGCCATTGATATCTAAAATTTATAAGTGCAAAAATAATAAGTCAAATTGCAGAGTTGATATTATGTAATTGATAATAGTACATTCAAAATATACCTCCCACTATTTTATTCAAATTAATAGCCCTCACCATTAATTTGGAAAGCATTTTCTATTAAATCTTTCTAGTGAGCCAAGATCCATATTTCATTATAACTTAAGTTAGCTTTGGCTAATCTCTTAAAATACAATTATTTAGGTAGACAACCCTTTTGTCAATTATATCATATATAATTCTTGGATAATTTGGTAAACAACATTTTTTTCTAGTCCATCTAATGGTACCAACCAAACTCTATGCCTCTAAGTCCACAATCCTATTGAGATAACTTAGTTAAGTCGAGCCCAATGATTTTAACAGTTTTGATATCACAATTATCCTATCGCATCTTACCTAGATAAATATGGTACTTTGCTTGGGCAAACCTACATCTATTGATCAAGGTCTTGATGATTGTTATTCATTGGAAGGCATCTGATTTAGACTTAATATTTTATTAAGGAATTTTATAAATTAATTTAGATCTCACCAATTTTAATCTTATTAAGCATGCACATTATTCATCATATCATATCACATACAAGCATAAATAAAGTGCGAAATTAAATGTGTCACAGTTATGACCCAATCCACTGTCAATCTTTTCAAGCTAATGAAAGATTGAAGGACAATCTAAGGTGGTAAAAGATCTTAAAATAAATAGCTTCCTTGGATCTTCATCATGCATGTGCCTCCTCTCCATCATCATCTTTCCATCGTGTTCTCCATCTTGTCATCTTCATTGATTACAAATTATTACATGACGTAAAGAAACCTCGAGTTACATTTGAGGGGATTTAGATGAGAAGAGAATATTACATTAGAATTTATAGAAAGGCACGACATTCAAGCCGTATTTCAAAACCAAAAACCACTAACCTATGGGTCAAAAGGCCATAACTGTGCACCATGCATATCACAATAAGCACATAACAATTTATATGTAATTAAAGAAAACTATATATAACAATAATTAATTATTCACAAATAATATTACAGAATCACAATCATCGACAACCGTAGTTCCCGGAAGAGGGGCTTTCAATAAGATTTCTCCTTCTTTGGCGCACAATTAGGTGACCAAACCTCTCCTTAGATGCGAACTTTCTAGACATTGCCAATAATGTTTTCTAATAATATTATTCAGATAATATGAATTATTGCTTCGATAATGAAAATCTTGTGTAGTGACAATTATTGAAACAACGGTAATATAAAATATCAATATGACAATTATTGAATCAATAAAATAAAATCTTTGAAAGATAACTTCATGTAACAATTATTGAGTAGTGCCTTCTTTACGTAAGAATCAATAATTGGTGCAATACTGAGTGTCTTCTTGTCTGCAACAACGGCGTATTCTTTGTGTTTAAATGGCACGGGTATTCCAAGCGGTGTTAGCAGTAACAACTACATCGTTACAACTTATACTTGTCGTTTTCTTCATCCAATCGCTTTCCATTATGGGGCCCACAAAAGACTACGCCGTCGTACGAATATTCCCCGACAGCAAGAATATTCCACGACCAAACGAATATTTGTCGACAACAATGAATATTTTATAACCACCTGCTTATTTTAAAATATTTGCGCATTTTACCCATAACTAACCACATTAATCAATTCAACCCTTACTATTTCAAAATAATAAATAGAGGAAATTAAATTTAATTTATAAAAAGTTGGGGTCTTACAATGAATGTATTAGTTATGTGATAATGAATAACTATGTCACGATGACATATGTATAAGGATATTGTGATTCAAATTGTTCGGTTTAATCTATGAATAAGGCAAGTTTTCTAATCTATTATCTTGTTAATTCAATTACTGTTTTCAATTCGATTACAATATAATGATGTAAGTTATTCTGGACCAAGTTATTCTTGTATTTCACTTGTTAATTAGCATGCATAACTAAATTGCTATACATGTTTAGTATTCAATTCTAATTAACATTGGCTTAGTATTGTTCAAGCAAGGTATGCTATAGTTATTCAAATTGTATGCTATTAGATTATTCCTAAAGCATGATTTTAGTTACTATGATTGATCCAATCACGATTATTCTATAGTATAATATTATTGATTTTATTCAACTAGTCCCTTAGTTGATGTTCGTTGAATTCTACATCACCTTAAAAGCTTATCCAAACCAAACTTACTTTGGTGCGGACTTGTATTCTAAATACTGAGATGAACAACTCTTTTAATAGAGGTTTACGCTTAGCATTGAAATGGTTGTGCACAATACATTGTACAAAGGGTTGATCCCCCTAAGTATGTGGAGTCCTTATAGTCTTATGACTGTTAAAGTTAAAGTTGAAAGATTACGTATAATTGTGAACATGATTCGTGGTCATTAGACCCTCGATTGAATGTTATAAATTTGAAAGTTAATAGAATATATTGTTCGGTTTTATTGAGCCTAATATTGGCAATTGATGTAAAAGTTTAAAGATTTATTTATCGTTATTTCAAGTGGGCCTTGTTTGCTCACTCTTTTCGTAAAATTTCTTGACTAAAGTTGAAGCGGGTGACGTACCTACAACCGATGAAGGGAAAGGAAAGATGAATAAATCTTGAAGACTTGTAATAGTTTTGATAGTTTACTTTAGGACTTTGATTTAAAGATTGTAATGAAGTTTATTTAAATTTGACATTTGAATGATTGTTGTTAAAGGTTAGATAACTTGGGAGATTTTTATTTAAGTTTTATCCCCTATGTAGAAAGGGGTTTTTATTATTCAATTTATTATAATTGGGTAGTTAGAAATGAATGTTTTGATTAAGTGAACACCAAATCTTGAGAAAATGAAGTACCTGGATTTGGGGGTGTCACAAGTTGGTATCAAAGCTTTAGGTTATGAACCTTATGTGGGGGGGAAAGCCTTAGGAAGTAACTTTTGAAAAGATAGTGGAGATAACTCTTATCGAGTTTTAAGAAAGAAGTAATTAAACACTTATGTGCTTATGTGATTATAATTTATGTACTCGTGAGTGTCGAGTACTAATGATTAATAATTAAAACATTAAAACTTTGTTGTCAGGATGACTAATGTCGTAGAATCCAGTCAAGCTAGGAAGGAGGGACCTCAAGGGCCTATAGAGGAGGAGCCTCGCGACATTCAGGTAGTTTGGGAACAACTACTGCCACGGGAGTCAGCCCTGTTGGTCACAGTAGTTGAAGATGAGGATGATGATGTTTAGACAGACGAGGAGGATCCCGTTGAGTTACCACAGGAGGATGAGGATGATGAGGACGAGGAGGAAAGGATTCCACTTAACTTCGATGGCGGTAGTATATACGATGAGGTGCATGGCCAAGTAACGTGGAACTTCGAGGATCTGAGTTGAGGAGTTGCGAGGAGATAATAGTTGAACAACGATCGCAATGACACAAAAAGACGGTGAGATCCGAGGATCGTGAAGAGCGATTGACAAATGCCGATGAGAAACTAGTATAGATGAAGGAGAGAAAGAACAATTGATCGAAGTGGTCTTTGAGCTGAAGAACAAGTCGATAGAAGAAGGCGCTAAGAGGGGCAAGAGTGAAGATGCTTACGAGGAAGCTTTTCAACGAACGGATTAGCGACAAAGAGACCTGCAAGGAAAGAGGATGAAGATGGAAGAGATGGATAAAGTATTTAACACCGCATTAATCGAGCTCAAGATCGGTCATGGGATATCCGATTGATTCGAGATCTTGCCATCATTCGTGTTAGATCGCGGAGAACAATGTTTGAGTCATGGAGGAAGAAGCGTGATAGGGCTAAGAAGTATCTTAATAGAACATCGTAGCTGTTGTACAATGAGTGAAAGGTTAAATAAATTATAAATCCCAAGTGTTATGCAACCTATGGGATATGACTATGATGTTGTCCTGAAACTTTTGTAGTTCAGGAAAGTAATGTAGATAGCAGTGATGCTATTGTTTTATGTTTTCCAAAAAGGTTTTGAATAAATAAAAATTGTTACTTTATTCAAAGTGTTGTGTGTTATGTGGTTATTTCTTTTATGGAGGCAAGTTAATTAGAAAATACTTAAAGAAGCTAAGTAATAGTCTAATAGATGTTTTATTTTAACAGAAAATGCCTCCCAAACGTGAACCACCCCGACAGAGAAACAATGAAAGAACTACCAATAACGAAAATGTTGACGGTAACCCCGTTCAACAACTAGTGACACTACTGACAGGAGCGTTGCAGAATCAACCACAAAACCATGGTACAACGTTTAAGGATTTCAAGGCAGTTGGACCACCTGAATTCTGTGGGTCTATGAATCTAGTCGAAGCACAGACCTGGATTATGGAGATAGAAAAGGTGTTCGATGTCGCTAGGGTAGGGGATGATCAAAAGACTGCTTTTGCAACTTTCATGTTGAAAAAAGAAGCTAGTTATTGGTGGCAGGACAATAAAACTCGTGAAGGGCCAGGAGTGATGACCTGGGATAGGTTCAAGGAGTTGTTCTTCGAGACATATTTTTCGGAGAGTTCGAAGAGTCAGCTAGAAGTGCAGTTTATGGAATTAAAGAAGGGAACGATGACGGTATCTGAGTATGCCACGAAATTCAATGAATTGGCGAGGTTTGCGCCATATCAAGTCAGCACAGACGAGCGTAAGGTGAAGAGATTTGAGCGAGGATTTGAAGCCACGGTTGTCTGAAGAGGTTTCCTGTTCCGATTGAAGACATTCTGACGATGATGGAGAAAGCGATTACTCACTTGAAGGTGGAGGCAAGCCGGTGACAAAGTTTAATCAGGAACAAAAGAAGAAGAAGAATGAGAATGAGATTAAGAATGGAGGTGGTAACGGTGGAAACAACAACAACAACAACAATAACAACAACAACAGCTTGAAGAGGAAGTGGAATGGGAATGGGTGCTGGAAACCATCAGGGTAACCAGCAAAACAAAAAGTTTGAAGTATGTGCAACATGCGGGAAATTCTGTAAGGGTGCGTGCTTGATGGGGAAGCGAGTATGCTTCAATTATGGCCAGGAAGGTCACATCGCCCCAAATTTCACTCAACCGAAGAAGAATGTATGCTTCACATGCGGATCCAAGGATCACTTTGCTCGTGAATGCCCTAAGAAGAAGGACGGAGTGACAATCAGAAGCAATGGAGGTAACAATGGAGGTACATGGGCCATTACAGGACCTGCAACATCAAACAAACCCACAGCTAGAACCTTCAACATGACTGTGCAAGATGTTGTGCAATCAAAAGATGTGGTGTCAGGTATTATCCCAATCAATGATATAAATGTTTATGTATTATTTGATTCAGGTGCTACTTGTTCGTTTATATCTGATGAATTCTCTAAGAGGTTAGAATTGCCTAGAGAAGAACTGAATTTTCCTTTGAACATAGAAATTGCAAATAAGGAAGTAATCCATGTTAGATTCATATACAAGAACTATAGGGTGAACATTAAGGAGAATATCTTGTTGGTAGATTTGATTCCGATTAGACTCGGGAATTTGATGTAATTTTGGGAATGGATTGGTTGCTCAAATCTGAGCCAGTAATTCGACCGCCAAAAGAAGTGTGTAAACCTTATGACTCGTAAAGGTAGTATTTCATGGTAGCAAGTCGCCTAGACAAATGAAATGTCGACGACTATGCGAATGCAAGAAATTATTGAGTCATGGTTACATCATTATTTAGCTTACATAGTCGATACTCGGAAGAAGGTGTGAAGCTATAAGAAATACCAGTAGTGAGGGAATTCGAAGACGTGTTTCCAGAGGATTTGCCAGGACTTCCGCTTGACAGAGAAATTGAGTTCGTGATCGACTTAGCGCCCGAAACGACCAAATATCGAAGGCCCCATCTGAGAATGGCTTCGGTAGAAATGAAGGAACTGATGGTATAGTTGTAAGAGTTGCTGGACAAGAAATATATTCAACCAAGCGTATCGCCATGGGGAGCGCCAGTTTTATTCGTGAAGAAGAAGGATGGAACAATGCGTCTTTGCATTGATTATAGAGAGTTAAACAAAGTCACTATTAAGAATAGGTATCAGTTGCCTAGAATAGATGACTTGTTTGATCGGTGAAAGGTGCTAAATATTTCTCAAAATAGATTTGAGAAGTGGGTATCACCAATTGAAGGTAAGAAAGGAGGATATACCTAGAAGCGGCATTCGAACTCGTGACGGACATTACGAAGTTTCTGGTGATGTCTTTTGGTTTAACAAATTCCCCTATTGCGTTCATGGATTTGATGAATAGGGTGTTTAAACAATTCTTAGACAAGTTTGTAGTGGTATTTATTGATGACATTCTAGTGTATTCCAAGACTCAAGAAGAACACGTGGAACACTTACGTTTGACATTGGAAACACTAAGAAAGAAAAAGTTGTATGCAAAATTCTCTAAGTGCGAATTTTGGCTCGACCGTGTACAATTTTTGGGTCATGTTATTGACAAGGATGGGATTTCGATTGGATCCATCAAAAGTGGAAGGCTGTAATCAATTGGGAACAACCAAGAACACCATCGAAGTGAGGAGTTTCTTGGGGTGGTGGGTTATTATAGAAGATTTATTCAAGATTTTTCTACAATAGCCACTCCGCTAACAAATTTGACAAGGAAAGCTGTAAAATTCGTTTGGACGGAGAAGTGTGAAGAGAGTTTCCAAGATTTGAAGAAAAGGTTAAGTATGGCACTTGTGTTGACATTACCAGAAGATACAGGAAATTTTGTGGTGTATAGTGATGCCTCACACAAAGGGTTGGGTTGTGTTCTTATGAAGAACGACAAAGTTATTGCGTATGCATCAAGACAACTGAAGGATTATGAGAAAGGGTATCCGACTCATGATTTGAAATTGGCTGCAATTGTATTTGCTCTGAGGATATGGAGACACTATCTTTATGGAGAGAAATGTGAGATCTACACATACCACAAAAGTCTGAAGTATATTTTCACTCAGAAGGATTTGAACATGCGTCAAAAAAGGTGGATGGAATTGATAAAAGATTATGATTGTGAAATCTTTTATCATCCGGGCAAAGCGAATGTGGTGGCAGATGCTTTAAGCAGGAAAGGCCGGGAGAAGTTGATCTTGATAACAACTCGAGGAGGAGATCATTTCAAAGATGACAAAGCTGAGTTGGAAATCAAATTTCCAAAATAATCTGACGAACAACTATTCCAGATAGAAGTTGGTCCAACTTTAGTGGACAAAGTGAAGAATGCTCAACTACAAGATGAAGAGTGTGGGAAAATCAAAGAGAATCTGATTGAGGGTAGTGATGTAAAATACAAGATCGATACTGAAGGACTACTACGGTTTGAGGAAAGAATCGGGTTCCAAAGAACACACAGAGTGAAAGAAGAAATTTTGGCCAGGAAGTTCATAGCTCAAAATATTCAATTCATCCGGGAAGCACGAAAATGTATCAAGATTTGTCTTGGAGACATTTTGGTAGTAGAATATGAAAAGGGACGTTCTGAATGCATAGCGAAATGCTTGACATGTCAAAGAGTAAGAGTCGAACATCAAAGACCCAGC
This sequence comes from Panax ginseng, assembly GCA_020205605.1. Lineage (NCBI taxonomy): Eukaryota > Viridiplantae > Streptophyta > Magnoliopsida > Apiales > Araliaceae > Panax > Panax ginseng. Next base: position 93,546,263 of record CM035140.1, read on the forward strand.
AGGTTACTACAACCGTTGGAAATACCAGAATGGAAGTGGAAACACATCACAATGGATTTTGTGGTGGGTCTTCCAACTACTCAGAGAGGATGCAATGCAATTTGGGTGATAGTGGGATGATCGACAAAGTCGACGCACTTTTACCAATAAAGATTAGATTCAATCTTGATCGGTTGGCAAGATTGTACATTAAAGATCGTTTGAGGGCGCGGAGTGCCGATATCATTATTGTGTCCGATAGAGATCCATGATTCACATCAATTTACGGAAGAGACTACAAGAATGCATGGGGACACGATTTGCGAATGAGTACGGCTTATCATCCACAAACAGATGGCCAAAGCGAACGAACAATTCAGACATTGGAAGATATGTTGAGAGCATATGTCATGGACTTTAAAGGAAGCTGGGAAGAACAATTACCATTGGTGAAATTTGCTTACAACAAAGAAGTTATCCTGAATGACATCGGCATGCCACCTTACGAGGCATTGTACGGCAGAAAGTGCAGAACTCCACTCTGTTGGGATGAAGTCGATGAACGTCAACTGTTAGGACCAGAACTGGTACAACAAACTGCTGATGTTGTCAAACTCATCAGGACAAGATTGGTAGCAGCTCAAGACAGACAGAAAAAGTATGTTGATCAACATAGACAAGATCGTACATTCGACGTAAGAACTTTTGTATTCCTAAAAGTTTCTCCTTGGAAGGGGAAAATTCATTTCGGTAAAAAGGGAAAGCTAAGCCCGAGGTTTATTGGACCCTTTAAAGTGCTGCGGAGAGTGGGAGAAGTGGCTTACGAGGTAGCTCTACCTCTAGAGTTAGAAAACATTCATAATGTTTTTCACATTTCGGTGTTACGACCATATAAACTTGACTACAAACATGTGATAGAGTGCGAACTGTTGCAGTTCGAGAAAGATTTGTCTTAGGAAAAGGTTCCTATCTAGATAGTTGACAGGAAAGAACAAGTGCTCAGGAATAAAGTGATACCTTCTGTGAAGATGATATGGAGGAACCACAACGTTGAAGAAGCTACGTGGGAACTCGAAGAGAAAATGTTGAAAGAGTACCCTGAGTTATTTGTTTAATCTGTGTCTTCGTTTCTGATGACAGAATCTTTGTAAGTAGGGAAGAATGTAACGAATGATTTGTTTGAGTTATGATTCTGAGGACAGAATCTTTGTAAGGAGAGAATGATGTAATATTCCAGAATTTTAAAGTGTAATATTAAATATTTATTAATTTATATAAGTATTTAATGGATATGTTTATTGTTGAATAAATAATTGTTCAATTTGAGTTGATGTGATTTAGTTAATTATTTGTTGAATAAATAATTGTTCAATTTGAGTTGATGTGGTTTAGTTAATTATTTGTTGAATAAATAATTAAATATTAAATATTTATTTGTAATATTAAATATTTATTGAATTATATAAGTATTTAATGGCAATTTGAGTTGATGTGATTTAGTTAATTATTTGTTGAATAAATAATTAAGGAGCTAAGAAAATTAATTGTTATGAGGTTATATACTAATTTAATTTAATAATTAAGTTAGGGAGCTAATAATGATTACATGAATTATAATATTTTAATTGGAATTTGTGATTAAAACAAGGTGTTAGTTGGATTAAATAAAATTATAATTATAAAAAAATTATAGTTTTGTGATAATGATTTATGTGTTAAGGTAATTTAATAGATTAGTATTTGAATTGATTAAATTGATTATTTAATTAAATAGAAGTGTGACAAATAACCTTGCTATAAAGGAGTTACTAAAATAAATTAAGGGAGTTTAATTCAGTTTTGCCAACACAAGGCCTAATGCCTATTAAGTCTTTTATCAAATTGTGTTTTACCAAACAAGGCATAAGGATTAATGAGTTATTTTAGTTAGTTAACCAAACAAGCCTTATGGCTTTTGATTTCAAAAAAATTATGGCGATGTCGATTAAGTTAGTATTATATTATATATTTAATATATATTATATCCTATATACGTTAGATATCTAGTACGTAGTTAGAGTTAGAGAGAAAAACAAAACTCAGAGAAGAAGAAGAAGAAGAAGAAGAAGAAGATAAGAAGAAAAGTGAGAGAGAATTGGAGAGAAGAAGAAGCTTGAGAATCAAAAAGGGTTAGCCATCATCTTCTTCAAACAAGGTATCATCTAAACTCTATTATTGTTGTTCTTTTCAAAGTTATAGTTGTATTTTCTCTCTCCCAATTTTCTCCATAAAAGCTTTGTAGAAGTGGAATTTTGTTATGTATGTGGTTGTATATGATAATCTAGTGTTGTTAAACTATTTTCTTAAGCTATAATTGAGAATAATCCATGAATTTATATTATGTATATGGTTGTGAAGAAAAACCTTTTTACAGAGAGTTTTTGGTGAATGAGTATGGGTTAATTTAAAGTAGAAATTGACGGTTTATTAGTTGTTTAGTTGATAAATTGATCATCTAATTTGATAGAGTATGTATAATTATTGATAAGATGCTTTGAATTAATTGTTTTGGTTGAAAAACAAAATTTACAGTGTTGATTTTCATTGAAATATCAAAAATGGAGTTTTTGTCAAAAATAGTGAAATTGGATGTTTTAATTCATTGTTTATGTTGTTGTATGGGTAGAAACATGTTAGAAGTTCTTGAATTATGTTTACATGAAGTTTTTGTATGAATTACATGTGAATTAGTCTGTTAGAAACGAGCTTGTAGGCCAAATTGGCTTTTTCTTGTCTTTATTCAAGGCACATCGATTCGAAATCTTTGAAGTTTCGCGTCGCATACAACATGCCAATAAAGAAGACGTTAGTGTAGCAACTTGTGAAATGACATCAACATGCCTGTGTGATTCGTGAAATATATTCACCCCTTGTAGCGCCATCACCCTTCCACTGTGTAACACCCACGATGTAAATTGTGGTGCCGTGGCTCGAGTTAGCAGAATGGTCTGACAGTGTACTTTTTGTACACGAAATTTTAAGAAACACAATGTGATAATAGTAGGACTGGAAAATATTGATTTTAGTATTGCTATACTATGAATAATTTTGTTATTAAGGATTAACTTATGTTATAATTTGATTATGTGATTAAATAATCAAACCTACATGATGAATGTATTAGTTATGTGATAATGACTAACTATGTCACGATGACATATGTATAAGGATATTGTGATTCAAATTGTTCGGTTTAATCCACGAATCTATTATCTTGTTAATTCAATTACTGTTTTCAATTCGATTACAATATAATGATGTAAGTTATTCTGGAGTAAGTTATTCTTGTATTTCATTTGTTGATTAGCATGCATAACTAAATTGCTATGCTTGTTTAGTATTCAATTCTAATTAACCTTGGCTTTATATTGTTCAAGCAAGGTATGCTATAGTTATTCAAATTGTATGCTATTAGATTATTCCTAAAGCATGATTTTAGTTACTATGATTGATTCAATCACAATTATTCTATAGTATAATATTATTGATTTTATTCAACTAGTCCCGTAGTTGATGTTCGTTGAATTCTAAATCACCTTGAAAGCTTATCCAAACCAAACTTACTTTGGTGCGGACTTGTATTCTTAATACTGAGATGAACAACTCTTTTAATAGAGGTTTACGCTTAGCGTTGAAATGGTTGTGCACAATACATTTATACGAAGGGTTGATCCCCTAGATGCGTGGAGTCCTTATAGTCTTATGACTGTTAAAGTTAAAGTTGAAAGATTACTTATAACTGTGGACCTGATTCGTGGTCATTAGACCCTCAGTGAATGTTATAAATTTCAAAAAGTTAATAGAATATATTGTTCAGTTCTATTGAGCCTAATATTCGCAATTGATGTAAAAGTTTAAAGATTTATTTATCGTTATTTCAAGTGGGCCTTGTTTGCTCACGCTTGCCTGTAAAATTTCTTACAGCTAAAGTTGAAACGGGTGACGTACCTAGCACCAGTAAGGGAAAAAGAAAGATGAATAAATACTGAAGACTTGTAATAGTTTTGATAGTTTACTTTCAGACTTTGATTTAAAGATTGTAATGAAGTTTATTTAAATTTCCGCATTTGAATGATTGTTGTTAAAGGTTAGACCTGGGAGATTTTTATTTAAGTTTTATCCTGTATGGGCAGGCTTTTATTATTAAATTTATTATAATTGGGTAGTTAGAAATGAATGTTTTGATTAAGTGAACACCAAATCTTGAGAAAATGAAGTACCTGGATTTGGGGGTGTCACAATCTCAGTCTTACTCCACGAGTCCGTACCACAACAATATGGTTTGGATTACTTTCAAAGAAATATTATGATTTCAATAATTAGTAACAATACTAATCTAGCCGAAATCAATGGCATAGATCTTCCAACAACAATTCAGTTTATAATGAATAGAACATTTCATGATTTAACAAATATTAGTCTCGCCTAAATAATTAGCTGAGACATGATTTATAATTAGTTCAAGTAATAGAACATTATTCAATTTCACTACGTACGAATTACAACAATCATTATAGATGTGAATAACTATCAATAATTATTCACTACCATGCTTGAAAAATAGTAACTCAAGTTGAGTTAAGAAACTTGTCTTTTGCGTTGATTACTACTACACAATATAATTAACTGCGTTCGTAAGACCTATAATCAATAATGTCGGTCTCACAATTAGTACAATATTTCATAACACAAATCACTGGTATTTATAGTCAATCTTCCTCCTAGGCACATTACCACATAACCACATCAGTGTTTATAACCTAAATAAACACTTAACAAGTCTAACTACTGCAGTCTGGTTGGACTTCGGTCTATTTTTCGGTGTTCTGGTCACCCTATCCGACAATTAACACATTGATTGTCAATTAATCTAGGTCTCTAAGCTTCAATATTATTTTAGATAAGTTAAATATCGTTTATAATATTTTTCGGAAGCTTTTAATAATTTATAATTAATTATTATAATTTATAACATTTTTTCAAACACTTAAATCATTTTTTAAATGATTTAATTATCAAATAATCTTATCATTATTAATATTTAAAATATTAATAACATACTTGTCAAAATATTAAAGTTATTTTAATAACTTAAAATATTTTTAAATCATCAATATTCTACTTAAATGGTTTTTAAAATAATTAAAATTATTTTTAAATCATCACCATTAATATCTAAATATTAATGAAATTATTATCCAAATATTAAAAGTCATTAATTATAACTTAAAATATTTTAAAATCATTTTTTCATTTTTAAATAATTTTTAAATCAATAAAATCATTTTAAATTCATTTATTTAATATAATAATTAAATAAATCTAATATCATTAATATTAATTTATTAATGAGAATTCTCCAAAAATATTGAAAATTATATTTTATAATTCAAAATATTTTCTAACACTTTATTCTTATTAAAATGATTTTTAAATCAAAAAATCATTTTTATCTTATTTATTTAATTTAATAATTAATTAAATCTAATATCATTAATATTAATTTATTAATGAAAATTTTACAAAAATATTAAAAGTTATATTTTATAACTCAAAATATTTTAAAATATATTATTCTTATTTAAAATGATTTTCATAATACTAAATCATTTTTCTCTAATTTATTTAACACACTAATTAAATATCATTAATATCCAAATAATTATATATATTAATTAAAATGTCCCAAATAATTAAAAGATATTTTTTCAGAATTTAAAATGATTTTTAAAATCATTTTGTATTTTTTTATAATTTAATTCTAATTTTAAATAATTTTTGAAATATTCAGAAATTAGAAAATAATAAAACCGTCGCTAAAGCATATAGCGACACTTGTCTGTCGTCTTAGGTGTTCTTGGTGCTCAAGAACACTGACAATCAATGTTTAAGGGTCATGGTTTGACCAACTCTAATTCACAATCGGATCATGTTCTGGGCTACCTTGTGCATCGATTATGTAGTCTACATGTAGTAATACAACAATCAAGCATTATTTTGATCATACAACAACAATCTTGCAAGATCCAGAGCTTCAAAGTAGCTGTCAGACATCATCTGGATTTTCTGGGTTACCCAAAAACCCAGACAGTCTCGAGGTGCTACATTCAAGCTCAATAATCTTAGTGTTCTGATCGACCATATATTGTTATTATGGGTCAAATCTGAAGTCCATATGTCAAGGAACATTCTTATAGCAACAGGTTAGTAAAACAACAAGAGAATCACAATTTATGGGACGGTCAAATCTTTGTCGAAAGCTTTCTCATCACAGGTTTTCGGGTTTCCGTAAAGCTATATCATGGATCAAATGGCCAAGTTTGACCATCAATTACATCTCACATGTTTGTTATTTAAGCGATCTAAAGGTATAGATCTCAAGTCCATATATCATATTACACACTATTTATCATAACATCAACATAACACATAAAACCGGACAGATCCAAGCATTCTAAAACATTGTCATACACTATATTACACTTTCTGGGTTACCCAGAAAGTTCATGGTCAACGTCGGTCAACTCACTTTGACCATGAATATCTTGCAATCTGGACATGGAATGACTGTGATTCCACTTCCAGATTACAGTCCTCGTGTCAGGCTACCGATCCAAAACATAAAACAAGAAAAATCAAAAACAGACACGGATCTGTGGTGCCTGACATTAGCTTGTCAGAACACAAATCGTGTTCTTGACAGTTTGGAAAAACTCGATTTTAAAGCATTTTGATGCTATGGATCTATGTTATATCAACATAGATCATCATTAAACATCATCTAACAAAGATCTAAGCACATAAACACAAAAGTTTTCTTAGCAACTTGGATCAAAAATAAAAATTAGGTTTATACCTTTATAATTCAATCTTTGATTCTTGCTCTCCAAATCTGATGTGGGTGATCAAGTGACTGTTTATGGAACTGATTTGCCTAAGAAATTCGGATGCTAGGAGAGAGAGAGAGAGATGGTGAGAGCTTGTGTACAAAATGACTAAGTTTAGTATACTTTCTCTCTCTTAATCCTATATATATTGTGATATATTGCTAGATATGATGCTAGATGTCAAATGGAGGCTGATTGCTGAGTTTTTTAATGTCACAAAGTCAAGCAATATGGTCACCAACTAAAGTTGCTAGCATTTTTACAAGTTATCATTTAAAGAAAATGAAAAAGGGTATTTTAGTCATTAACAAATTGATTTTAATGGCATACATGGAATTTGTCACACCCTTATGCTACGTTTGGATCGAAGGAATAGGAGGGAGAATGGAATGAATCATTCCATTGGAATGATAAAAATATTGTTTGGTTGGTTTATTCCAACGGAATAATGTATTCCTAGTGGAATAGGTGTTAACTTAAAATTATAATTTTTATTCCTAGAAGGGGGGTCAGGAATAACTTATTCCATCTACTATTTTTAAGTAATTGACAAATATGCCCCTTAAAAGAAATACTTATCTTTATTAAAAAAGAAATACTTATCTTTATTAAAAGAAATACCCCCTTCCCATTACCCACCTACCCCCACCCCCTACCATCCTACCCCCACCCACCCACCCCAGCCACCCCCACCCCAACCCACCCACCCCCTTACCCACCTACTCCCGCCTCCTACCAACCTACCCCACCCACCCCACCCCACCCTACCAACCCTACCCCCCACCCACCCCACCCCACCCCCCCCTTACCCACCTACCCATCCACCCCTACCAACCTACCCCTACCAACCTACCTACCCCTACCAACCTACCCCCACCCCACCCCACAATTAAAATAAAAAATATATATGAAAAAAATATATATTATTATTATTTGACGCTCAAATATTAAAAAATTAATGAACATATTAGAACTCAAATAATCTATCACCAAACATATATTATTATTATTTGACGTCAAATATTTGGACGTTAAAAAAATATGTCAGTAAACAATTAAAAATATTATTATTATTTAATCTATTAAAAACATATTTTATTTTGATCATCAATTAAAATAAAGTTAATTCTAGAGAAATAAAAATATATATATAAAAAGATAACTTACAAGTAAGAAAAAAAATTATAAAAAATTATATGAAAAGTATAGTAAAAAAAAAAGAAGAATATAATTATAAAAAAATCTAGAGAAATATGTGTTAAAATTTTAATATAAATTGAATTTAAGTTAAATTTGAACATTTGGGGTATTTAGGTCACTTTCTAATTATTTATTTCATTCTTAGATGTTTCCTAACATCAACCAAACATGTACATGGAATATTTAAAAAATTATTTCATTCCTTTCCTTATTCCATTCCATCATCTATTTCATTCCCTACTCTATTCCATTCCTTCAATCCAAACGTAGCATTAGGATTTAACCCTTAGGGTTTAACCATAAGGTTCTAACCCTTAGGTTTTAAATACTTCAATTCTAGAATTTTCTAATTATGGTTTAAAATAGAAAATTAAGAATTTCAAAAATGTAATTATGGTTTTAAATAGAAATTAATATTTCTAAAGTATAATTAGGGTTTCCTAATTATATTAACACATACTACTCACTTTAGGCTTGCTAATTAGGATTAGGGTTTCCTAATTAGGGTTTTAATTTAGAAAAATTAAAAAAATAAAATTTCTAAATTTACAATTAGGGTTTCCTAATTAAATTAGGGTTTCTTAATTAATTTAACATTTGCTAAACACATTAAGCTCACTAATTAGGATTAGGGTTTCCTAATTAGGGTTTTAGGATTCTCGAATATGAAATTAGGGTTTCTCGACTTTCGATTAGGGTTTCTAGCTATGCGTTAGGGTTTCTAATCCTGAGATTAGGGTTTCTAATCTCTTATTAGGGTTTATTCATTTCGAATCTTATCCGATCAATCATTGATCAAAAATTCTATATAGTACAAACATGTACTCATTAATATAATTATTTTAATTATATTTTCTATCGAATCCCTTTCTAGAAATTGGGATTAGGGTTTCTAAAGCTGTTAAGCACAACTCTACTCTAAATTTATTAGTCAATACACAAATTGACCTTCTCGAGACTCGCATCACAGATACTTGTCACAAACTTGATAATCAATATTAATATTAATTAAAAAAAAAAAATTATTCGTAAAATTTTAATTATTCAAAATCCTGGGTTATCACACAACTGACCAATGTGCTATCATTTCAGAGTCTGTACAATATGTGAGCAACTATCGGAAGGATCAAGGTCAATTTCAGAACACATACAACTCTAACAACCGCAATCATTCAAATTTTAGTTGGTCCAACAACCAAAACAATCAACAAAGTCAGTTTCAACCACAAAATCAATTTCAGTCACAATTAGCTCAATAACAGTTTGCACCGAGACTGCCCTATCTACCTGGATTTTCCCAACAACATCATCACACACCACTTGCACCTCAGCAAGAAAAGAAGTCAGAGATAGAGGAGATGATGATTAAGTACATGGCAAACATTGAGGTAATGATTAAAAGCCAAGCAGTGGCTATCAAAAATCTTGAAACTCAAATGGGTCAGATGGTTAACATGCTTAACAACAGACCACAGGGATCATTGCCAAGTAACACAGAGGCCAATTCAAGAAGAGAAGGGAAGGAACAATGTCAAGCAATTACACTCAGGTCTGGGAATCAGATTGCCGAAAATCAGCATGGCGCGCCCGCGCCACTTTTGCAAAGGGAGGACGCGCGGCCGCACGGTCAGGGAATGTTGCCTAAGGAGAAATTGAATAATGAGGATTCTGAACAACAGAAATAAGAGAAGAATAAAAAAGGTTCTTTTGAGAAGCCTGTGAGTCAGATACCAATAGTCCACCCTCCTTTTCCTTATCCACAGAAATTACATAAGCAGAGGGAATAAAAGAAATTTAGTAAGTTCTTGGAGGTATTTAAAAAGCTGCAGATTAACATACCCTTCGTTGAGGCATTGGAACAGATGCCTAGTTATGAAAAGTTCATGAAGGTCATCTTATCAAGGAAGAAGAGATTAGAAGAATTTGAAACAGTGGCCTTGACGGAGGAATGCAGTGCAGTGCTTCAACGCAAATTACCTCCTAAGCTGAAAGATCAGGGCAGTTTCATCATTCCATGCACAATTGGAAAGATGAGTTTCAGTAAATGTTTGTGTGATCTTGGGGAAAGTAACAATTTGATGCCCTTGTCAGTATTCAATCAGTTGGGATTGCCGGCTCCAAGGCCGACAAATATTTCTTTACAGCTAGCTGACAGGTCTATCACTTATCCATGTGGGATTATTGAAGATGTATTAGTTAAAGTGGATAAATTCATCTTTCTGGCTGATTTCATTATACTAGACTATGAAGAAGTCAGAAGTATACCAATCATTCTTGGAAGACCATTCCTAGCAACAAGAAGGACCTTGATAGACGTTTAGAAAGGGGAACTAACAATGCGAGTTACTAGTATGTGGATTGACTGATGACCAAATCTCATTGGTCATAAATATATGAGATATTAAGGAAATGCATATGTACGTGTTAGAGAACGATGTACTGGACAGACCCACCATGAGAATTATATGTGGAGCATTATGCAAAGTGTCATTAGCGATTCTCATAGTGACAATGATGTAATGGTCCTCCGACCTGAAATCACTATATTACTACACGAGAATTTGTGTACTTTGATATCATCAAAGGTCACCTCTAATAGGGTGGACTATAAAGGTGATTATTGGGTACATCATGAATCGTGTGAGGAATATGAGTGATCTAGATGGAATTTAACCCTCCTATATATTAGGGGTGATATCCATAGGCCTCTTGATTGAGTAGGACTATGAAATGCATGGCCATGCTCAAATAGTGATTTCTTTCATATAGTCTACTCATTGATCAAGAAATCTCAGATTAAATTATGAAGAGTATGACACATTCCATGACTCGAGTTTAATCTAAGATATCAAGGTTAAAAGGATTAAATTACATTGTAACATTGGTCACACAAAGGTTGCATCGAATAATCGATCTTATTATTACTTGGGTAGCAGTGATGCATTACTAGATGTCCGCTTTCTCACGCTTTTATAATTTTATAATATGATTTTAAAATTATTGCCAACGTAATAATAACCTATAGGGTCACACACAAAGAACGTAATTAAAAGGGAATTAATTTAATTTGTAAAGATTTAAATATGTCAATATGATTGATAGAATTTAAATTACGAATTTGAATAGGATAATTTATATATAGGTATATTAATTAAGTAAGACTTAATTAAGATATATGCATATACATATATATATATATATATAAATTCGGATTTTAATTTAATTAGATTAAGGTTTTGATTAATTCCTATTAACTACTATATATATGATATATAGCAGCCATTTTAGGTAACGAATCATAACGTAAAAACCCTAGCCACTCTGAGAGAGAGACTAGAGGAAATTTCAAAAATCCATTCCTTTGGTGGCTAGTACTGCAGCTCCCTTCAATTGCAGAATCGTGTGACGATTCGCGAGCGTTCGTGTGGATACCATAGAGACGTTGTTCGGTTGGATTGCATTGGAGATTCGAATTGATTTCAGAGTATTCTATAATCGGTATAAATTCTAAACCTCTGAATTAAATTTGTTTCACATGGATCCTGTGTGACGCCCCTAAATTCGGGTATCTTCCAACCCGACAGATGGTGCTACACGGTGCTACAGTTCACATAAACATTCAATTGAAATGCCTCAAAAAATGGATATGTCTTATATATATATAAAAAGAATATTTCCATTCCCCATATTCTTTAAAACCAATACATTTGTCATTATCATAACATCAATATTATTCTTACAAAACCTATACTATTACATAGATAATCTACGGGATCGCCTTCGCCTTCCTTTTATTATCTTGCGGAACCATCAATTCATCTGTTTTGGCCTTAATTTGTATTCATATGGTTCAAGCAAGAATGAGCCTAACTAGCTCAGCAAGTACGACAATTCGAGTAAAATAGCATGCTTGAAACATAGGAATAATATATCTTCAATAACTGAACAATAGCTATGAAGTACTATCGATAATTCAAAATAGCACTTCTTTTTATTCAAAATGTTTTACAACAACAATATTCAGTAAAACATCAATTTCGGTTCAAGACCGTAAGCATATCATATGTACTTCGAAAAGGACGTCCCGGCACTAAGTCTGTAACGACCGAGAAATTCGGATCCTTTGTAAAATATTTGAAAGAATTAATTAATGAATAAAATAATATTATTTGTTATTATATGTGTTAATAAGATGTATGTCGTTCTATAACCCAGAAATGTCGGAACATCGTAGTATTTGAACCACATGAATGAATTAAAGTGTTTGAGTTTTCAAGACGAAAATAAATATTTTCCGAGAAAGTTTACGAAAAACACTATTCACCATTTATCGCTTGGGAATTATTTTTGAACTTCCGAGAAATACGTAACGTTAGAATATCGAAGCGAGATGGATTATGTAATAATAATCTAAGTATGGAAAACACAATATTTCGCATGCGGACTTAAATTGAGAGCGTTGGGGAAATTAATGTCTAAGGAATGAACTTGTGTAATCTTGTAAGGTGTGCAAGTTCATTAAGCATTAAGGGACAAGCCCAAGTTGTAGCAATGTTTAGACAAGTGTGGATTAATGGGAAGCCCAAACTAAATGAATGCAAGCCCATAAGAAATAGAGTAATTAACTAAACCAGGCCCAAAGTAATGATCCATTAACTAAATAGGATCCATGGGCCAACCCATGGGTGAAGTAGTGGGCAAACACTTTGTGTGATGGGAAAGATTACTTAAGCCTTAAGACATGAATAGTAAGGAGGTTAACTAAGGATGTGGGATGTTTTAATGACCTAACCTTGGCCCCTCTATAAATAGCAAGCTTGGATTTGTCACTTACTTGTTCAAATTTTATCCAACAAACTCTCTTTACAAACAACTTATTTGTTAGAGCCAATAAACACTTTGAAGTTTAACTTTCCTTTGCTAGATTTTCAAGAGAAGAGAAGTACAAGTAGTCTTCAAATGTAATTAATATTATATCTTCTATCTCTATCATACTAGGATGATAAGAGAAGTGTAATCTAATGAAGTTAGATACTAAGAACATGTCATAAGTCGTGGATGAATGAACTTAAGCCGAATAAGTTGAATAAACAACTTGAAACTAATTAAGTTGATGAACTTATGAAGAATTTGCCATATATTGTCATATGATGTTAGTAGATTAAATAAAGTATAAGAACATTAATTTATGGACTTAAGTTCATAGTAAGTCATAAGCATGAAAATTAGTAGTTAATAAGTTAAATAAGTCATTGACTTATGAGAATAAGTCAAAACCTACTTTGATGATAATTTGGTGTAATAAGTAACTTGAAATGTCTATATGTTGATTAAAATCCACCTAGAATGATTAGTAATGAGGTTTCGCCGGAATTTACACGATTGGACGATAATCGTCGAATCCGTGAAATTCTCGGAATGGAAGTCGTATTTTGTGTTTGAAGTCGTAAACATTAGTTTTCGATGGAGACAAGTCATATTTGGCATTATAGATTTGTGGACTCGAAAATGGCCGAATTCTGACTTAGGACGAAGAAACGAGCGTTGAACGTTCGCGAACGTTTATCGTTTTCGTTAAAATGGACTAATAGGTGAAATTTTAACAAATGAAGTAAAATAGATAAAATTCTTGCATGAACGCATAGAGTACGTAATTTGTGACCCGTAGGCTCTTGAACGAGCCAATTCGGACTTATAACGAAGAAGTTACGAGTCTGGGAGTTTCACAAAATTTCAAAACTGTCCAAGTTTTTTGGTGCACAGAGCTGGCGCCGCGAACGAACTGAGAGTTCTAAGAGAGATAAAGGCAAGGCTAAGATGGATAATTAATCATCCTATAATAAACTAGTGTATTTTTATGTAATATACTCATGAAGAACAATGAATGTATTCGGTTAATGAACCTGGGAAAGGATTTAATACAAATGTAATATAAAGATAGTAATTACACTCATTTTGTTGTTATCTCTATGGAATGATGATATGGATTGTAGTATCGTGGAGCACCATCTGTCGGGTTGGAAGATACCCAGATTTGAGGGCGTCACATATGCCTTACTATGAATTTAGGTCCATCAATTAATGTTCTCATACTATATTGAACATACTAACATCATAAGACAGACATATGACAAGGTTTGTATAATATTATCAACTTATTTAGGTTCAAGTTGCTTATTCATCTTATTTGGCTTAAGTTCATTCATCAATGTCTTCTTAGATGTTCTTAACATCTAATGTTCATTAGATTACACTTCTCTTATCAACCTATCATGATAGAGATAGAAGAGACAAGATCAATTACCTTTAAAGATTACTTCTCTTTCTTTGGAAATCTACTAATGAAAGGTTAAGCTCAAAGTGCTTATTTGCTCTAACAATTAAGTTGTTTGTGAGAGATTTTGTGGATGAAATAACAAGCCACAAAGGAATTAAAGGCTTGCTATTTATAAAGGAGCTAAGGTTAGGGTATTAAGGTTAATAAGCATCCCACCTCCTTAATTAACCTCCTTACTATTCATGTCTTGTTCATTAAGTAATCTTGGCCATTACTCTTAATCCTTGCCCATCACACAAAGTTCTTGCCCACTACTTCACCCATGGGTTGCCCCATGTATCCTATATAGTTAATGGATCATCTATTGGGCTTGGTTGTTAATCTAATCAACTTATCCGTTGGGCTTGCCTTAATTAGTTTGGGCTTCATTTAATAAACACTTGGGCTTGATAATAAATCCCACCTATGTTTACATCATTAAGCTTATGGACTTGCATAAGATACATACTCCACAAATTCATTTCATTATAAATTAATACTTCTCATTCTCAAATTAAGTCCGCATGCAAAATATTGCGTTTTCCATACTTAGATTATTATTACATAATCCATCTCGCCTTGATATTATAACGTTATGTAATTCTCAGAAGTTCAAAAAATAATTCCCGAGCGTTAACCAGTGAATAGTGTTTTTCGTAAACTTTCTCGAAAAACTTTTATTTTCGCCTTGGAAATTCAAAAACTTTAATTCATTCACGTGGTTCAAATACTACGATGTTCCGACGTTTCTAGGTTATAGAACGACATACATCTTATTAACACCTAATAATAATAAATAAGATTATTTTATTCATTATTTAATTCTTTCAAATAATTTACAAAGGATCCGAATTTCTCGGTCGTTACATTCTTCCCCCCTTATAAAGATTATGTCCCCAGAATCTCGCCCTACATTACTCGAACAAAAGAGGGTAATCCTTCTTTATCTTCTCTTCCAATTCCCATGTTGCTTCCTCGGCATCGTGGTTCTTCCATAATACCTTTACCGACGATATTACCTTGTTTCGCAGAACTTGCTCTTTTCTATTGATGATTTGAATTGGCATCTCTTCGTATGTTAAGTCCTTCTCGATTTAAATATGCTCAAATTCTATCACGTGCTTAAAATCCAGTTTGTAAGGATGTAGCACTGAAACGTAAAATACGTTATGTATTCACCCTAGGTCTGGAGGTAATGCTACCCTATAAGCTACCTCACCTACCCATTCTAATACCTCAAAAGGTCGTATAAACCTTGGGCTTAGTTTTCCTTTCTTTCCAAAGTGTATCTTTCCTTTCCAGGGAGATACCTTTAGAAATGCGTACGAGCCTACCTCAAACTCCCTATTCTCTCGATGTAAGTCTGCGTATTTCTTCTGTCTGTCTTGAGCTGCTATGAGACGCAAACGTATCAACTTCAAAACTTCCGCTGTTTGCTGCACCAATTCTGGTCCTAGCATTCGGCGTTCTCCTACTTTATCCGAATACAATGGTGTTCTGCATTTCCTCCCATACAATGCTTCGTATGGCGGAATACCTATGTTTGCATGATAACTGTTGTTATACGCAAATTCTACTAATGGAAGATGATCATCCCAACTACCCTTGAAAACCATGACGCAAGATCTCAACATATCTTCTAACGTCTGAATTGACCTCTCGCTCTGTCCATCGGTTTGTGGATGATATGTCGTACTCAACTTCAACTACGTCCCCAACTCCTCTTGAAGACTTCTCTAAAAGTTTGATGTGAATCGTGGGTCACGATCTGACACAATCGAAACTGGTGCTCCATGTCTGGAAATAATTTCCTTAACATAAATTTTCGCTAATTAATCTAAGTTATACTTGACCCGAATTGGCAAAAAGTGAGCCAACTTTGTCAACCGGTCCACTATTACCCAAATCGCATCATACCCTTTCTGAGTAGTCAGAAGTCCCACCACAAAGTCCATCGTGATATGCTCCCACTTCCACTCTAGAATCTCCAATGACTGTAACAAGCCACTTGGTCGTTGATGTTCGGCTTTAACCCTTTGACAAGTCAAACACCTACTCACATACTCGACTATTTCTCTCTTCATGTTCGGCCTCCAAAAACTCTGTCGAAGGTCTTGATACATCTTAGTGCTACTAGGATGAATCGAGTACCTCGAACTGTGAGCCTCTTGTAATACTTGCTCCTTTAATTCCGTCTCATTCGGAATCCAAATTCTTCCTTCAAATCTCAATAATCCCTCATTATCAAGACTAAACTTAATATCTTTTTCAGTGGTTAACCGTTCCTTCATTCGGTCACACTCATCAGTTTTGAGCTGCACCTCCTTGACTCTCTCTACGATGGTAGATTGTATTTCCATTGCAAAAAGTCCATGATCCACTTCACTTGGCAACTTCACCTCCAACTCCATCCTAGTCATCTATGTTATTAACTCAGTTTAAGCAGTTAACAT
This sequence comes from Panax ginseng, assembly GCA_020205605.1. NCBI lineage: Eukaryota > Viridiplantae > Streptophyta > Magnoliopsida > Apiales > Araliaceae > Panax > Panax ginseng. The sequence goes on from CM035140.1 coordinate 93,563,137, forward strand.
AGACAACTTCTCCCGACCCTTTCCACTCAAAGCATCGGCCACAACATTGGCTTTTCTAGGGTGATACAGGATTTCACAGTCATAATCCTTTATCAACTCCATCCATATCCTCTGTCTCATATTCAACTCCTTCTGTGTGAAGATATATTTTAGACTCTTATGGTCCCCGTATATCTCACACTTTTCCCCATAAAGATAATGTCACCATATCTTTAAGGCAAACACCACCGCAGCTAGTTCCAGATCATGAGTAGGGTAAAATTTCTCATAATCCTTCAACTGCCTAGATGTATACGCAATGACCTCGCCATGCTGCATGAGCACGCAACCCAGTCCTTTATGCGAAGCATCGCTATAAACTATGAAATTTCCTGTGTCATCGGGTAATGACAAAACAGGTGCTTCACTCAACCTCTTTTTCAGTTCTTGAAAACTGTCTTCACATTTCTCAGTCCATACGTACTTCACCGTCTTCCTCGTCAAGTTAGTCAACGGAGTAGCTATCTTTGAAAAATCCTGAATAAATCTCCGATAGTAACCCGCTAATCCTAGGAAACTCCGTACCTCGGTCGGCGTTTTTGGTTGTTCCCAATTCATCACGGCTTCCACCTTTGCTGGATCTACTAAAATCCCCTCATGGTCAATGACATGACCTAAAAACTGTACCCTCTTTAACCAAAATTTACACTTAGTGAACTTTGCATATAACTTCTCCTTACTTAAAGTCTCCAATACTATTCTTAGGTGTTCAGCATGATCTTCTGGCGTCTTAGAATAGACTAGAATATCATCGATAAACACCACAACGAACTTTTCCAAATATTGTTTGAACACTCTGTTCATCATGTCCATAAATGCAGCAGGTACATTAGTCAACCCAAATGACATCACCAGAAACTTGTAATGACCATAACGAGTTCTGAATGCTGTCTTTGGCACATCTTCATTTCTAACCTTCAGTTAATGATACCCCGTCCTTAAATCTATTTTGGAAAAATATTTTGCTCCTTTCAACTGATCAAAAAGATCATTGATCCTGGGAAACGGATACTTATTCTTTATTGTTAACTTGTTCAACTCTCGATAGTCGATACAAAGTCTTAACGATCCATCCTTCTTCTTAACAAACAGTACCGGTGCTCCCCACGGCGAAACACTCGGTTGTATGTACTTTCTGTCTAACAGTTCTTGCAACTGCACCATCAACTCCTTCATCTCCACGGGCGCCATACGATACAGTGCCCTGGAAACTGGTGCCGCTCCTGGCATAATATCTATTACAAACTAGGTCTCTCTATCCAGCGGAAGACCCGATAACTCACTCAGAAATACATCCATGAATTCACTCACTATAGGTATTTGTTCCATGGTCGCTCCCACCCTCTGTGTATCAACCACATGACACAAATAGCCTACACACCCCTTCCTCAATAATTTCCTAGTTTGTGTCATAGTAAAACAACACGAACGTCCCGACGATTTATTCCCATAAAATATTACATGGGATTGTCTTAGTGTTTTAATATTTACGCATTTCTTTTGACAATCTATAATTGCCCCATGATTAACCCACCAATCCATTCCGAGAATTACATCGAATTCTCCTAACTTTATCGGTATCAGATCTACCGATAATTTACAACCTCGTATGTCTACGCAATAACTCCTATGAATATCTTCAACGGGAATTATCTCTTCATTTGCTACCTTAATGTTTAAAGGTATAAGAAACTTTTCGGGAAGTAATCTTAATCGTCTAGCAAAATCACATGCGATAAACGAACAAGTAGCACCCGAGTCAAACAGCACATATGCATTTAAGTCGTTGATCAGAATAATACATGCGACTACGTCCCCCGAGGCCATTGCGTCTTGGACGATCATATTAAAGGTACGGGCCATCGGCCTACCCGGCTGCGCTGGACCCCCAATAGTTAACTTACCACTATTGGTGCCCCTATTCCCGTCTGTCCCCTTCTTTGGGCAGTTCTTTGCCATATGGTCAGTTGACCCACATACAAAGCATCCATGGTTCTTCTTCGGACTTGGACAGTTTGGCGCAATATGCCCCTCCTGTCCGTAGTTATTAACACACGGCCTTACCTTTGAGACAGACTCCTAAATGAGTCTTCCCACAAGTTTTGCAGGCCTCCATCCTCCTCTTCGGGTCTCCTTGTTTCACTCTGGTATTCCCAGAGCTAATTACCTTCCTCTTATAACCTTCGCCACTCCCGCTAACACCCTCGTTCTTTACTCCCCCGTCTATCTTCCCCTTGATTTTCTTATCCTTGTGGTATTGGCTCAACGCCTCGCTACCACCTTCAGTAATTATTGCCTTCTCTAAAACGATTCCAAAGGAAGTACTTTGGAATACAGAGATACGGTTATAGAGCCAGGGTTTCAAGCCCTGCTTGAACCGTCGTGCCTTCCTAACCTCGGTGTCCACTTGATGTGGAGCGAACCTTGCCAATTCATTAAACTTGGCGGCGTATTGGGGAACCGTCATGTCCCCTTGTTTCAAATCTAGAAACCGCATCTCCATCCTTCCCTGCATGCTCGTGGGAAAGTAGTTCTCGTAAAATATTTCCTTGAACCTCACCCACGTTATAACATCTATTCTGGCCCTAGCCTGATTGGCCTCCCACCAAAAGTTGGCCTCTCCCTTCACCATGTAGGTTGCAAAGGAAACCTTCTGGGCCTCATCAACATTTGCTATCACAAATGCTTTCTCGGTTTCCTTCACCCACGTTTGGGCTTCGATAGGGTCCATAGTTCCTTTGAACTCCGGCGGACCCACACTCTTAAAGTCCTTAAATGTAGCAAATTACTATTACACGAGATTTACGGGGATGTCATTTTGCTCTATTAAATGTTGTGTTTAATAGATTTACGAACTCCTGCATGGGGTTAACCGGACCTCCCTCCGGTTGGTTTGTGTTCGCACCCTGATTACGTGGTACTCTTCTTGGTGGCATTTTGCTGTTACAATAAACACATATTTCGTTATTATTTATTTCCTGTCAGTTAGTTATTATTTAATGTTAAACAATAACTTAAACATTATTTACTCAACATTTTTCAAAAAAGACTTATATTGATTCATTGTAGTATAATACTACATCGATTACATAACACAGCCTAAGCTGAATACATTACTTTCCCGCCATTGCTTTCCAAAAATTGGGATTTACAAAAGACTACCCTTGATTATACAAAAGAGGGTTTTACGTCGCTACTAGATACAAAAATATGTACATATCTAACTACTCTAGCCACTACTAGATTACATTTGCCTTAAGGAATTCTCAAAATCCTCCTTGGCAAGACCGGCGATAATATCACGGTTGATAGTATATCCCGTCTGCCCTGCTTCGACAGGATAACCAGCTACCTGCAGCTGGAAATCCTCATGAGAACTCCTATTGATATAGGACATTCTCCCTATCTTCTACTTCTTGGTCTTTAGCTCCCCCTTGAGCTCAAAGACCTCCTGTTTTAGTTCATGGACCTTGTCCTTAGCCAAAACCCTTTCATCGTGCTCCTGCTCCCACATGGACTCCACGTCCGTCTTATCCTCTATAACAGCTTGGAGCTCCGGCTTCAACTCCTTAACCTCCTGACAGTAGTGGATATTTCTATCCAGCACTGACATGAACAGTGACATCATTGACTCCCCTGGAGTCATCTCTGCTGCTATTGCTATGGGGTTGAAGGACACTACCACCACTTCTTCTTCTAACATGCCGTCAAACACATAAATGAGGTCTAGGCTCTTTGAGTCTCTAGACTCAACCACCACTATCTCGGGATCTGCTACTATGGGGCTCGGTATAATCTCTACCTGATTAACCAATCCTTCACTGACTACATGTACATCTCTATTTTCTCCTAACATCTACACAACACAATAGTTTGATTAGTACACGTTAGTAGAATAATAAAAACACATAACATATATAATGCATTTTTATATGGTTATCTTCCATCTTTTATTCTTTGACTTTTCTTAAGGTTATGACTTAAGGTTTTATTTCCTCCCTTAAGTTTTATAACCTATGGCTCTGATACCAACCTGTGACGCCCCCAAATCTGGGTATCTTCCAACCTGACAGATGGTGCTACACGGTGCTACAGTTCACATAAACATTCAATTGAAATGCTTCAAAAGAACGGATATGTCTTATATATATAGAAAAAGAATATTTCCATTCCCCAGATTCTTTAAAACCAATACATTTGTCTTTATCATAATATCAATATTATTCTTACAAAACCTATACTATTACATAGACAATCTACGGGATCGCCTTCGCCTTCCCTTTATCCTTGCCGGATCCATCGGTCCGTTCGGTCTTAGCTGCATTCATATGATTCAAGCAAGAATGAGCCTAACTAGCTCAGCAAGTAAGACAATTCTAGTAAAATAGCATGCTTGAAACATAGGAATAGTATATCTTCAATAACTGAACAATAGCTATGAAGTACTATCGACAATTCAAAATAGCACTTCTTTTCATTCAAAATGTTTTACAACAACAATATTCAGTAAAACATCAATTCCGGTTCAAGACCGTAAGAATATCATAAGTACTTCGAAAAGGACGTCCCAGGACTAAGTTCGTAAGTCCGGCATAGCTTACGAGCACGTCTAGGTGATCAGCCTATAGTACTCTATGTTGATCAACACTACATTCATTAAACATGTATACGTTTAAGTTGTGGCAACCTCACGTGCTGTCGGTTTTGATGACAAACAATTTAGCATACTCAGTCTACTTTTGAAAACCACAACAATATTAGTTTGGTAAATCCTTATCAACACTTGATAGAATAACATAGCATACGTCTAGCCGAAAGAATTGGCCTTGACTTCCTCAAACATTAACTCATGCGAAGAATACATGAATCACAAAGACTTGTCCAGATCGAACTGGAACAAGGGTTAGAGTACTTGCCTTTAGTGTCTGCTATAGTTTATAACACGTGCACTTTTAGGTCCTTAAGTCTCTATAGTAGATTGTCAGGAATAAGCATGAGAATGTTATTCCTATTTATATATGATTTGATTATGATATATATGTATATGAATGAATAATATGCAAGTATGCTTACATTAAGAAAAGCTGTAAAGTCCTCTGATAGATACTAGAAATATGTGTACAAGGACTTAGAATGAATTGATCAAATATGTTAGGTTGATCCTACATAAAGCAAAACAGCTTTGTAAAGTCCTTAAAAAGAAATGATGTACAAGGACTATAAATATAGAAAGATCAAGCTTGTTAGGTTGATCTTATGATGTAATAGATAGGCTTGTCTGATCATCGAGCACTACACCAGAAGTCGTAGTCTGCCAGGAGAGTCAAAGTTAACTTGGGAGCCATCGAGGCAGAATAGGAGTATGCAAGATAGTGAGATCTCGGAGTTCGTATACTTCCAGGAGGAAACGAAGAAGGATCGTAGTGTGTCGAGAAGAGCTTCCTTGGGATCGTAGTGTGCTGAGGAAGTTATGTTCAGAATCGTAGAGACAACCTGCCTATGAGCCGAACGATCATCTGTCGGAACAAAGTCAAGGATCGTAGACTACATTCTGAGTTCGTAGAGTTCATTCAGTGAAGGCAGAGATCGTAGTCGGGCAAGATCAGATGAAGACAACAAGCACAAGGCAGAAATCGTAGAGTGTCAATATCTGATCTCGGGATCGTGAGTGTTCGCCGTAGAAATTTGAATCATAGAGTGCAGAACTATGACTCCAACAGAAGTGCTCACAATGCTAAGTCAGAATACGGTTCTCAACAAATGAGCACTCCCAGAATATCCAAAGGAACGAAGCCTCTGGATGGCACTGCAAAGATGCAATCCACAGTAAGGGAACCAGAGAACACTCAACGAATGGTATGCAGGCTAACAGAAGATCTCAGCACAAACCCAATCAGCATTAAGATTGAGGTGTAAGGCCATTCGTGATGAAGTCTTCCGCAAGGAGATCCAAAGAAGACTTCAGAAGCTGACTATGGAAAGCCAGCTTATGCAGTAGCTATCAAGTGTACAGAAGACAACGATCTTGGAAACAACCAAGATCGTAGTGTTTTCCAAACAAAGAAGGAACTGATGGAAGGTGAACCGAGATACTGGTCAGCTTCTGAAGAGCAAGGCTAAAGTGATTAAGTGCAGGGTCAGTTCATTGATGATAAGTGAGCGGAAGATCACCAGGAGAAAGCAAACTGGATGCGCCACAAATCTGAAGTGTCTTGATATTTAGAAGGGGACCAGAGCAAGGAATTAGGCCATCAGTATCTGAGAATAGTCGAAGCAAACAGAAGTATTGAAGCACTGCACAATACAAGGAAGAGGTGTTCTACATTGAAGATCCAATCAACACTCTTCAGGATCGTAGTGTTAACTCTACTAGTCAACGAGCAACAATCAACAAGACACTACGATCGGGTCCTGAAGACATGCATCGAGAATCGTAGAGTTTGAATACTCAAGACCAAGCATTGGCAGCGGTTTAATCGAAGGTTAACATTCTGGACAAGTGCTTATTGAGAGCATCGATGCAAAAGGACAACCTCGATCAAGAAATCAAGAAAAGAAAAGTAAAGTCTTCGACGCCCAAGACATAAAAGTGATACATCCGAGTAGGTAGGTGAACCAAGAGATGAGCTGCGGCGTCAAAAAAAGTATGACAAGTCACATCAAGCGGTCTACCTCAAGCAACTTGAGATCCGTGAAGATATTTGAATAGCCTTCACCAAGTTACTTTCTAACCAAGGATTAGGAAGAAGTATAAATGAGAAAGAACTTCAAAGATCAAAGGGTTCTGGAGTTGTCGAGTTTGGAGAGAAGGTGGACTGATCTAAACCATGTGATAGTGAGTCTGAAGGCTCACTCTATGATCCACCAAGAACACTCAGAAGTCAGATCAAGAAAGAAGTAGAAGTGTGAGTTCTACTATGTAGAAGTGAGAGTTCTATTACATGAAGAGTGTTCTGAACTGCCGAGAGAAAGGAGAGCATCATGCCATCTGGATGTCCATCATGGGAAGACTCTAAGTACAATAGAGAAGAGCTTACGGTCATCTTAGCAAGTCCATCATGAGAAGGCATCGAGTAGCAAGAAGGGAGATCACAAAAGCCATCTTGGTGTCAAGCATGAGACCGCTTCTAAGTACCTAACAGAAGTGCTTACAGTCATCTTAGAAGCCTCTCATGTGCAGCCATCAAGTACCAAGGAGAATGATCTTCAAGGAAGTTCATCAAGGGGTCATCCGGTGTAGTTGAGCAACCTAAGAAGCTGAGCATCATGCAACACTCAACTGCACTTCAAGGATGATCAAGCCAAGCTGCTAAGCATAGAAGATGTTAGAGAGAATGAAGACATCTTAGCAAAATTTCAAAGACCAACTCCAACAATAACAAACAAACAACTCAACAAAGCTGTGGGCTCGAGGGGTCCTTGTGGGAGGGACTAAACAAAGTAGGGCCAAAGGGTCCTTGTCCAAAAGGACTAAATGAAGTTCCAAGTTCATTGGGCTTGAAGAGTTCTAGGGAACTAGAGGAGTCCCAAGGTCAGCGGCCTGAAGGAATCATAGAGATTCGTGGTCTTGCCCTTCCTTAGTGGAAATCCTGCTAGTTGAAAGCAGAAGAGTGGATTAGGAGCTTGAGTCTCTGAACCACTTAAAACCCCTTGTGTTTTTTACATTATGTCTATAACTGCTATAACTGCTATATATGTTCTAACTACTTACAACTAAACTAACCCAATGAACAATGTATGTGTAATTATGAATATATCAATGAAGGGGAATCTTTTACTTATTTCGATGTGCTTGAAAAGATTCTTATGTTTGTCATATACTTAAATATGAACAATACAACATAAACCAGAAAAGTATTTGAAATAAAAAGGATCTATTCAACCCCCCCCCCTTCTAGATCTATTGTGCCCTCTAGGAACTAACATAGATGATAACATCACATAGTACATTAGGTCATGAATGATCATGCATGGTTCCTAAAGAATCTTACCCTTCTTCTTAATCTAAATACATATTAGATTTGTTATTAAATATTCCGGCTTTCCATTACGTCATTCTTACATTCATAAGTAATTGACTTAACCTTAACCCTAAGTGTGCATACTTAAGGTTTAATATGTCTTAACAATGTTTCTTTAAGATCCTTATTTTAATGTTCATCAATTATTAATTATGTTCAACATGTAAACATTTTCCATTGTCTAGGTCATGAAGTCAAGGCGTTATGTAGCGGTTATTACACTTGGTTCTGTATTTCATGCACATGAGTCCCTTTGTTAATTGTCACGCTGCGATGCGAGTTTGCAGGGGCTGAGGCTCACTTTGGCACTGCGGCGCCTACTAATTGGCTTGGAGTCGTGCCACGGTGCGAACTCTGAGCCTCAGAAATTTTTGACAGATTTTTCAATTGTTGAGATTCCCGGACTCGTAACTTCTTCGTTATACTTCGTTATAAGTCCGAATTGGCTCGTTCAAGAGCATACGATTCACAAATTACGTACTCTATGCGTTCATGCAAGAATTTTATCTATTCGACTTTGTTTGCTAAGATTTCAACTATTAGTCCCTTTTTAACGAAAATAATAAACATTCGTGAACGTTCAACGCTCATTTCTTCGAGTCCGCAACTCTATAAATCCAAATATGACTTGTCTCCATCGAAAACCAACGTTTCTGACTTTAAACACAAAATACGACTTCCATTCTGAGAATTCCACGAATTCGACGATTATCGTCCAATCGTGTGAATTCCGGCGAAACCTCATTACTAATCATTCTAAATGGATTTTAATCAACATATAAACATTTCAAGTTACTAATTACACTAACTTATTATCAAAGTAGGTTTTGACTTATTCTCATAAGTCAATGACTTATTTAACTTGTGAACTCCAATTCTCAAGCTTATGACTTACTATGAATTTAGGTCCATCAATCAATGTTCTCATACTATATTGAACATACTAACATCATATGACAAACATATGACAAGTTTTGTATAATATTATCAACTTATTTAGGTTCAAGTTGCTTATTCGGCTTAAGTTCATTCATCAATGTCTTCTTAGATATTCTTAACATCTAATGTTCATTAGATTACACTTCTCTTATCAACCTATCATGATAGAGATAGAAGAGACAAGATCAATTACCTTTGAAGATTACTTATCTTGCTTTGGAAATCTACTAATGAAAGGTTAAGCTCAAAGTGCTTATTTGCTCTAACAATTAAGCAATTTGTGAGAGAGTTTGTGGATGAAATAACAAGCCACAAAGGAATTAAAGGCTTGTTATTTATAGAGGAGCTAAGGCTAGGGTATTAAGGTCAATAAGCATCCCACCTCCTTAACTAACCTCCTTACTATTCATGTCTTGTTCATTAAGTAATCTTGGCCATTACTCTTAATCCTTGCCCATCACACAAAGTTCTTGCCCACTACTTCACCCATGGGTTGCCCCATGGATCCTATATAGTTAATGGATCATCTATTCGGCTTGGTTGTTAATCTAATCAACTTATCCTTTGGGCTTGCCTTAATTAGTTTGGGCTTCATTTAATAAACACTTGGGCTTGATAATAAATCCCACCTATGTTTACATCTTTAAGCTTCTGGACTTGCATAAGATATATACTCCACAAATTCATTTCATTATAAATTAATACTTCTCATTCTCAAATTAAGTCCGCATGAAAAATATTGCGTTTTCCATACTTATATTATTATTACATAATCCATCTCGCCTTGATATTATAATGTTATGTAATTCTTGGAAGTTCAAAAAATAATTCCCGAGCGTGAACCGGTGAATAGTGTTTTTCGTAAACTTTCTCGGAAAACTTTTATTTTTGTCTTGGAAATTCAAACACTTTAATTTATTCACGTGGTTCAAATACTATGATGTTCTGACGTTTCTAGGTTATAGAACGACATACATCTTATTAACACCTAATAATAATAAATAAGATTATTTTATTTATTATTTAATTCTTTCAAATAATTTACAAAGGATCCGAATTTCTCGGTCGTTACATCCTGTGTTAGGTTTCGGAAATTGCTTTATAAATTTTTATATTTTGTTGTGCATTTCTGTGCCGAAACCCTATAGTAGCTGGGTATCCCGTAGAGGCTGGGCAGACTCGACATACTATCAGCCATGATGTTATCGCCGGTCTTGCCACCGAATATTTTAATAATGCCTTGAGGCAGATGTAATCTAGTAGTAGCTAGAGTAGTTTTAGATATGTAAATATTGTGTATCTAGTAGTGACGTAAAACCCTCTTTTGTATATCAAAGGGTAGTCTTTTGTAAATCCCAATTTTTGGAAAGCAATTGTGGGATAGTAATGTAATCAGCTTAGGCTGTGTAATGTAAATAATATAGTATTATACAAGGAATGAATCAATATAAGCCTTTTTCGGAACATATTGAATAATGAATGTTGAAGTTATTGTTTAATCTTGAAAAATAACTAACTAACAGGAAGGGAATAATAACGAAATGTATTGTTTATTGTAACAGCAAAATGCCACCAAGAAGGAGACAACGTAATCAAGAAGCTAATGAAAATCGACTAGAGGGAGGTCCGGTAAACCCAATGCAGGAATTTGTTAACTTATTAACAGCAGCGTTTAATATAAATGGGGCTAATATCCCCGTAAATCCTAGAGTAGTACGAGCTACTACGTTTAAGGATTTTAAGAGTGTGGGTCCGCCAAAGTTCAAAGGAACTACGGACCCAATAGAAGCCCAAACGTGGGTAAAAAAAATCGAGAAGGCATTTGTCATATCAAATGTCGACGAGGGTTAGAAGGTTGCCTTTGCAACCTACATGATGAAAGGAGAGGCCAACTTTTGGTGGGAGGCCAATTAGGCTAGGGCAGGTACCGAGAATATAACGTAGGTAAGGTTCAAGGAGATATTCTTTGAGAACTACTTTCCCACGAGTATGCAGGGGAGAATAGAGATGAGGTTTCTTGACTTGAAACAAGGGAATATAACGGTTCCCCAATACGCTGCCAAGTTCAACAAACTGGCGAGGTTTGCTCTACACCAAGTGGACACCTTGGTTAGAAAAGCTCGATGGTTCGAGCAGGGCTTGAAACCCTGGCTCTATAACCGGATATCTGTGTTTTAGAGTACTTCCTTTGGGACCATACTAGAGAAGGAGATAATCGCCGAAGGTGGGAACGAGGCTTTAAGCCAGTACCACAAAGACAAGAAGAATAAGGGAAAAGTTGATGGGGGAGTGAAGATAGAAGAAGCCAGCGGGAGTGGCGAAGGACAGAAATGGAAAGGGTTTAACTCTGGGAATACCAGAGTGAAGCAAGGAGATCCAAAGAGAAGGATGGAGGCCTGCAAGACCTGTGGGAAGACTCATTTAGGAGTCTGTCTCAAGGGGAAGGCCGTATGCTACAATTGTGGACAGGAGGGGTATATTTTGCCTAACTGTCCAAGTCCGAATAAGAACCACGGATGCTTTATATGTGGGTCAACTGACCACATAGCAAAGAACTGCCCGAAGAAGGGGACGGACGGGAATAAGGGCGTTAATAGCAGTAAGTTAGCTATTGGTGGTACTTAAATGCTTACGTGCTGTTTGGTTGGGGTGCTACTTATTCTTTCATAGCATGTGATTTTGCTAGACGATTAAGATTACTTTCCGAAAAGTTGCCTATACCTTTAAATATTAAGGTAGCAAACGAAGAGAGAATTCTTGTTGAAGATATTCATAGGAGTTGTTACATAGACATACGGGGTTGTAAAGTATTGGTAGATTTGATACCGATAAAGTTAGGAGAATTCGATGTAATTCTCGGAATGGATTGGATGTTTAACCATTGGGAAATTATAGATTGTCAGAAGAAATGTGTGAATATTAGAACGTTGAGACAACCACATGTAATATTTTACAGTAATAAGTCGTCGGGACGTTCGTGTTGTCTTACGATAATACAAATAAGGAAACTGTTGAGGAAGGGGTGTGTAGGTTATCTGTGCCATGTAGTTGATACCTAGAGAGTGGGAGCGACCATGGAACAAATACCTATAGTGAGAGAATTCACGGATGTATTTCCCAGTGAATTGTCGGGTCTTCCGCCGGATAGGGAGACCGAGTTCATAATAGACATTATGCCAGGAGCGGCACTAGTTTCCAGGGCACCATATCGTATGGCACCAGTGGAGATGAAGGAGTTAATGATTCAGTTACAGGAACTGTTGGACATGAAGTACATTTAATCAAGTGTTTCGATGTGGAGAGCACCGGTACTGTTTGTCAAGAAGAAGGACAAATCTTTAAGACTTTGTATCGACTACCGAGAGTTGAACAAGTTAACGATAAAGAATATGTACCCGTTGCTCAGGATCAATGATCTTTTAGATCAGTTGAAATGGGAAAAGTATTTTTCTAAAATAGATTTGAGGACGGGGTATCATCAGTTGAAGGCTAGGATGGAGGACATACCAAAGACCGTATTTAGGACTTGTTACGGTCATTACAAGTTTTTGGTGATGTCATTTGGGTTAACTAATGCACCAGCTGCATTTATGGATATAATGAACATAGTGTTCAAACAATATTTGGACAAGTTCGTCGTGCTATTTATCGATGATATTCTAGTCTATTCTAAGATGCCAGAAGATCGTGCTGAACACCTAAGAATAGTGTTGGAGACACTAAGGAAGGAGAAGTTATATGTGAAGTTCACTAAGTATGAATTTTTGCTAGAGAGAGTACAGTTTTTAGGTCATGTCATTGACCATGAAGGGATTTCAGTAGATCCAACAAAGGTGGAAGCCGTGCTGAATTGGGAACAACTGAAAACGCCGACTGAGGTGCGGAGTTTCTTAGGGTTAGTGGGTTACTATCGGAGATTCATCCAGGATTTTTTGAAGATAGCTACTCCGTTGACTAACTTGACAAGGAAGACGGTGAAATACACATGGACTAAGAAATGCTAGGACAGTTTTCAAGAACTGAAGAAGAGGTTAAGTGAAGCGCATGAAATTTTGTAGTTTATAGCGATGCTTCGCATAGAGGACTTGGTTGCGTGCTCATGCAGCATGGTAAGGTCATTGTGTATGGCATCACGGCAGTTGAAGGATTATGAGAAAGTTTACCCTACTCATGATCTGGAACTGGCCGCGACAGTGTTTGCCTTAAAGATATGGAGACATTATCTTTACGGAGAGAAATGTGAGATATACACGGACCATAAGTCTAAAATATATCTTCACACAGAAGGAGTTGAATATGAGACAGAGGAAATGGCTGGAGTTGATATAGGATTACGACTATGAAATCATGTATCACCTTGGAAAAGCCAATGTAGTGGTCGATGCCTTAAGTAGAAAGGGTCGGGAGAAGTTGTCTATGTTAACGGCTCAAACTAAGTTAATAACAGAGATGGCTAGGATGGAGATAGATGTGAAGTTGCCGAGTGAATCGGGAAAGAGACTATTTGCGATAGATATTCAATCTACCATTGTAAAGAGAGTCACGAAGCTACATCTCAAAACAGATGAGTGTGACCAAATGAAGAAGCGGTTAACCAATGAAAAAGATATAAAGTATAGTCTTGATAATGAGGGATTATTGAGATTTGAAGGAATAGATTGGGTTCCGAATGAGACGGAATTAAAGGAGCAAGTGTTATAAGAGGCTCATAGTTCGAGGTACTCGATTCATACTGGTAGCACTAAGATGTATCAAGACATTCGGCAGAGTTTTTGGTGGTCGAACATGAAGAGAGAAATAGCCGATTATGTGAGTAGGTGCTTGACTTGTCAAAAAGTTAAGGCTGAACATCAACAACCAAGTGGCTTGTTACAGTCATTGGAGATTCCGGAGTGGAAGTGGGAGCATATCACGATGGACTTTGTGGTGGGACTTTCGATTACTCAGAAGGGGTATGATGCAATTTGGGTAATAGTTGACCGATTGACGAAGTCGGCTCACTTTTTGCCACTAAGGGTTAAGTATAACTTAGACCAGTTAGCTAAACTTTATGTTAAGGAAGTTATTTCCAGACATGGAGTACCAGTTTCGATTGTGTCAAATCATGATCCACGATTCACATCGAACTTTTGGAGAAGTCTGCAAGAGCAGTTGGGAACACAGTTGAAGTTGAGTACGGCTTATCATCCACAAACTGATGGGCAGAGCGAGAGAACAATTCAGACATTAGAAGATATGTTGAGATCTTGCGTCATGGATTTTAAGGGTAGTTGGGATAATCACCTACCATTAGTAGAGTTTGCGTATAATAATAGTTATCATGCAAGCATAGTTATGCCGCCTTACGAAGCCTTATATGGAAGGAAGTGCAGAACACCACTATGTTGGGATGAAGTGGGAGAACACTGAATGCTTGGACCATAATTGGTACAGCAAACAATGGATGTAGTGAAGTTGATACGGATGCATCTCGTAGTAGCTCAGATGCAGATGTAAGAAGTAGTATCTTGACTTCATGACGAGTGAATAGGGAGTTTGAGGTAGGCTCGTATGTATTTCTAAAGGTATCTCCCTGGAAAGGAAAGATACGCTTTGGAAAGAAGGGGAAGTTAAGTCCAAGGTTTATAGGACCTTTTAAAGTGTTAAAACGGGTAGGCGAGGTAGCTTATATGGTAGCATTACGTCTAGACCTAGAATGAATATATAACATGTTTCATGTATCGGTATTGCATCCTTATAAGCTAGATTATAAGCACGTAATAGAGTATGAGCCTATTCATATCGAGAAGGACTTAACATACGAAGAGTTGTCGATTCAAATCATCGATAGAAAAGAGCAAGTTCTACGGAACAAAGTTATACCTTTTGTGAAGGTGTTATAGAAGAACCATAATGCCGAAGAAGCAACGTGGGAATTGGAAGAAAAGATAAGGAAGGATTACCCTCTATTGTTTGTGTAATGTGAGACGAGATTTCGGGGACAGAATCTTTGTAAGGGGGGAATAATGTAACGACCGAGAAATTCGGATCCATTGTAAAATAATTTTATTTAATTAAATAATGAATAAAATTATATTATTTGTTATTATTATGTGTTAGTAAGATGATTGTCGTTCTATAACCTAGAAACGTCGGAAAGTCGTAGTATTTTGACTACGTGAAGGAATTAAAGTGTTTGAATTTCCAAGACGAAAATAAAAGCTTTCCGAGAAATTTTCAGAAAAACTCTATTCATCGATTTCCGCTTGAGAATTATTTTTGAACTTCGGATAAATATGTAACGATAGAATATCGAGGTGAGATGGATTATGTAATAATAATTCAAGTATAGAAAATGTAATTTTTGCATATCGACTTAATTTGAGAATGTTAGGGAAAATAAAGCGTTAGAAGCTAATGTGATGATCGTATGATACGTATGTATTGTACGAGGAAATAAATATGAGTATGATACGAAGTATTATACGAGTATGTATGAATGATGGTATATCGTATATTATAAATTAGTATACGTTCTAAGGCTTTAAGCTAAATAAAATGGACTTGTTGGATTATGTAGGAAGTGCAAGTCCAATAAGATTTAAAAAGCAAGCCCAAGATTATGTAATGTTAAAGCCCAAGTGGTTGTTAAGGTAAAGTCCAAGGTAATTTAATGCAAGCCCAAAAGCTTAAGTTAAGTAATTAAACCTAAGCCCAAGTTATTGATCCAATGGGTTAGGGTGACCCATGGGGCAACCCATGGCCAAATGGTTAAACTTGGTGACCAAGAGCTTTATTTGATGGCCAAGTAATTAGTGTGATAACCAAGTTAACTTAGTAAATAAGTAATGAATAGTAAGGAGGTGGGATGGCCTAAATGACTAATATGCCCTAACCTTGGTTTTCCTATAAATAAGAAAGTTAGTTTTCATTTGTTAGATTGTTAACTTTCATCCAACACTTTCAACTTATTTAGTAGACAGAATAAGCAAAAGTATAAGTTAGACTTTCATTTGTCAGAAAAGAAGAACAAGCTTGATCATCAAGGGTAAGCCTCCTATGTCATAAATCTTTCATCTCTACCATTGTAGGTTGATAAGCGAAGTGTGGATTAATGAACATGTGTGTTAAGAAATGATAAAAATGGATAATCTAAAAACTTAAGTATTAATAAGCCATGAAAAAGCACTTTGTTCATGGATAAGATATGAACTAACGAATAAATTGTAAGACTTGTAACATATTTACATGAATGAAGTTAGTATGTTAATAAGATGTAAGAATGTTGGTTAAAGGACTTAAATTGTCATAAGTCATGAGAATTGAAACTATATGTAGTTTATACTTAGAAAAGTTATAAACTCATGAAGAATTAACAATAACTTATCATGTAAATAAGTTAATGAAATGAGTAGGTTAAGATGTCAATATGATGGATATAATCCATTTGAAACGATAAACAAATCATAAGTAACGAAGTTATGCCGAAATTCACATGATTAGACGATAATCGTCGAATTCGTAAAATTCTCGGAATAGAAGTCGAATTTTGATATTAAGCTCGGAAACGATGATTTTTAATGGGAACAAGTCTTATTTGGCATTATAGAGTTGCGGACTCAAAAATGACCAAATTACGACTTAGAACGAAGAAACGAGTGTTGAACGTTCATGAACGTTTATAGTTTTTGTTAAAAATGGACTAAGGTGAATTTTTCGTTAACGATGTCGAAAATGTGAAATTCTTGCATGAACGCGTAGAGTATGTAATTTGTGAACTAACGGCTTTTGAACGAGCCAATTCGGACTTATAACGAAGAAGTTATGAGCCCGGGAATCTCAAATAAGAAAAAGTCTGTACAAATTTTTGGTTCACAGAGCTAAGCCTAATGAGGTGCCACCAAGGCCAAATAAAATAGCAATAATGAGAAGGCCATAAACCATCGGAGTTTTGCGCTTGAAGGCGGCTCAGAACGCTTAGGACTCGCGCCGCAACGCCGAGTCCGGATAAAAGCCACTGAAGTTTGGCGCCGCAGCGCGATTTAAGAAAGAGAAGCTGGCACCGTAGCTCCAGCCTTATGGTTTGCATAGAAATGAATGGTTATGAAGATAGAAAGAAAGTAAACTAATTGGTAATGAATTAAGCTTGAAGTAACATTGTCTAAGACATTGTTAAACCTTAAGTGTGATAACTAAAGGGTGAAGGTAATCAATCGAACATGAACGTAATGACAATGTAAACTATAATGGCAAGCCAGAACCAATAGTAACAAATCTAATACAGGATTAGATTGAGAAGAAGGGTAAGATTCATTAGAAATCATGTATGTTATTCATGACCTAATGTGTTATGTTATGTGATCATCTACTGTAGAGACCTTAAAGACTTAAAGTGAACGTGTAATAACAGTAGCAGACGCTGAAGGCAAGTATTCTAACCCTTGTTTCAGTTCAATCTGAACAAGCTTTGTGATTCATGTATTCTTACGCATGAATTGATGTATGATGAAGTCAAAGTCAATTCTTTCAGCTAGACTTACGATATGTCGGATTTCTTCTAATCTATCAAAGTATTGTCAATGTTTTACCAAACTATGTTGGTGTGGTTTTCAAATGAAGACTGAGTATGCTAAAATGTTTTGTCGTCAAACGACAGGCACGTGAGGTTTCCACGACTTAAACGTACATATATTTAAAGAATGTAGTGTTGATTAACATAGAGTACTATAGGCTGATCACCTAGACGTGCTCGTAAGATATTCCAGACTTACGGACTTAGTGTTGGGTTGTCCTTTTCAAATAAAGTATGAAATGCTCATGGTCTTGGACCGGAATTGATGTTTTACTAAATATTGTCATTATAAAATGTTTTGAAGGAAAAGAAGTGTTATTTTGAATTATCCATAGTACTTCATAACAATTGTTCAGTTATTGAAGATATGTGATTCCTATGTTTCAAGCATGTCGTTTAAATGAAATTGTTGTACTTACTGAGTTTGTTATGTTCACTCTTGCTTGAACCATATGAATGCAGCTAAAATCGAACGGACCGAAGGATCCGGTAAAGATAAGGGAAAGGATAAGGCAGGTCGTTGAACTCTCTATTTAATAGTATAGGTTTAATGTTGTAATGTATTTAATTTTATGACAAAGAACTTATGTATTGGTTATAAAGAACCTGGGAAGGGAATATTGTTTTGGAATATATATAAGTCATATTCGTTCTTTTGAGGCATTTCAATTGAATGTATATGTGAGCTGTAGCACCATATGTCGGGTTGGAAGATACCCGGATTTGGGGGCATCACAACAACAAATACTTCATGACAAACCACTTTATTTATATCAAATCACTTGACTTCACTAAATACATTTTTAATCTATCAACATTTATTCATCATTAATATTATAACTCGCAATATTAACAATCAGAACATTTCCAGGAAAGAGGGGGCTTTCCGATAAGGACTTCTCCTTATTGGGGTACAATTAGATGACCTAACCCCTTTCCTCGATAGAACTTTCTAGACATTGTCAATAATGCAAATAATAATATGAATAACTGTGTCGTCTCAATTATTGATTTAATAATATAAAATATTATGCATATGATATTGTGACAATAATTGAATCAATAATATGGGATACTATGCAGCAACTACTCTTGCAATAATTGAATAAAACTGAGTGACTTCTCACGTAAGCATCAATAATCAGAGATACTGTACAATATCGTGTACTCATCGTGCAAACCACGCCAGACATCTTGTACTTTTTATCACCGGGTATTTCAACAGTTAACGGTAAAAGTTTTGTCATTATTTTTATAAAAAGGTTATTTATGTCGCTTTCTAAATCCGACAATAATTTTGTTGTGGGGTCCACCAATGATTGTGTCGTCGTACGAATATTCCCCAACCAAATGAATATTTTATGACAACTTGATTACTTTGCAAAATTTATAAATATTACCCACAACTATAACATTATATCAAATCCACACCTTATTATTCAAAATAACATTTAGAGAAAATTAAATCTGTATTCATAATTAGGGTCTTACAACCTCCCCTCCTTATGAAATTTCATCCTCGAAATTGGGGTACGTACCTAGTATGCCGAAGAGGTGAGGATACCTTGTTTTCATTTCAAAGTCTAACTCTTGAGGTATAACCTTTGAGCGTATAATAGGTTTCTTCTTATCCAAGATTTTAATAAGTACCTCTTCATACATTAAATCTTCTGTTATCTCGTCTAGTTCTAATTTAAAAATGTGGTTCGGGTCGTCCACATATTTACGTAACATAGATATGTGAAAAACTTTATGAACACGAGACATACTTGGCGGTAAGGAGTGCCTATATGCCACAATTCATACTCGATCGAGGATTTCAAATAGACCAATAAATCGAGGGTTGAGATTTCCTCTTTTCATCGAATCTTGCTTCTGGAATAATACCTTCTTGTACTTTCTTATACGCATCAGCTCCAGGTCTGTAGCTTGAGCAACTTTAACTTTATCAATTAAAGTCAGTTCTACTCATATATTTGACATCATCACGTGGGTCCTTAGAGTCTTTAACTCTATCTCCATCATTTGTAAGTCATATAAAATGGGTCTTTGTGTTAACAACGTCGCACTCGTAATCGCATACGATCTTTTACTCAACGGTTCAGCTACCACATTTTTTTCAGGATGGTATTGAATGGTATGATCGTAATCTTTGAACAGCTCGAGCCAACGTCTTTGGCGCATGTTACGTTCATTCTTGGTAAAGAAATATTTTAGGGTTTTGTATTGGGTTTAAGGTCGATACAAAATTCGAGTTCACGCTCTGGGGGTAGGTCAGGAAGTCTTCAGGGAATAAGTCAGGAAATTTATCAACAACAAAAATATCATTCCAACCTAACGTATTTTTATTTACTTAACACCCGTTTTTTAATAAACGAATGGCTTAATGACTTGATATGACAGTGATTAACTTTAGGGGTTTGGTTACTTGAATTGGCATAATAGGTTCGTTAGGAATATGAAAGCTGTGAAGGCCCCAAATCCGGGTCCAAAATCACTGCGAATCCGGTACAATCATTCTATAACTATTACTATTGCGGAAGATATAAACATAAATTGTTTATACAATAAACATTACACACTATTTTCCCAAGGTCGAGTAACCTTAACTTATACACAATTAATAACATGTCTAACATATAGCATTATTATCATACTATACTATTACAATTTAGCTGCACATATAATCCCAAGCTGAACTTGGCTTTATCCTTTCCAGTATCCGACACATTCGTCTTAATATGCAATGTTTATCATGATATAGCAAGGGTGAGCAATAAGTTTGTCCAGCAAGTTTAAATTCAATAAATTAAGGATATATCATGATTGAAAGAATTTGAATAATAGCTGGCTAACATTCAACAATATAATTATAAACTAGCATGAACAAACTTTCATAGCTGAACGAACATAGAACATGAACAGATCAATTATATCTGGATCGGATGGTAATGAAGGTGATCAGCCTTTCATACCTGATGAAAACATGCAATATGCACTGAATACGATTCAATAATTCATAGACATGGCAATCAGAAATGATTAACCGCAAGTATATTTAAATGAAACAACTCGAGGTCGAGTTAAGAAAAACTTGCATGATCGGTTGATTACTGTTACGAAATTTAATAAGCTTTGCCTGAATACCTAATATAAATAATATCGATCTACAAATTAGAATAATATCATCACAATATTTAAAACAACCTAAACACATTAACACATAATCCTCTCAGTCTATACAACACATAAAACCTAACCTCAAGTCAAACTTTTACAGTCTGAGTCGAGTTCGGTACAATTCTGACATCCCGATTGCCTAATCGGACAAATATCAAGTTTAAGTTCAATTACACTATGCCTAAACACTTAAAAATTATCTTAGATAATTATATTATCAGTCAAAATAACTTTCCAAGTCTCATAATAAGTCTTAGATAATTATTATCATTGAGCATGAATTTTCAATCATTAATATCATATTTATAAAAATTAAATACCACATAATTCCTTTATCATTAATATTTATTCAATATTAAATATTAATTAAATACATGTCATAATATTATAATATATTTATAATATATCAAAGTATTTTAATACCTTAAAATCATATTTATATGATTTTTAAACCTTTAAATCCATTACCCGATAATCATTATTAATATTAAAATATTAATATTTTCATAACAAAATATCAAAAGTTATATTTTATAACTTAATATTTTTATAACACTTAAATAATTTTTATATAATTTTTAAATCATTAATTTATTTTTCCACAATTTATTTAATATATATATTAAATAACTTAATTATCATTAATACTAATTAATTAATGAAATTCATCACAAAATATTAAAATTCATTAAAAATAACTTAAAATATTTTTTATATCATAATATAATTTTTCATGATTTTTCATGTATTAAAACCATTATTAAATAATTTATTTAATATTATAATTAAATAAATTAAATACAATTATTATTCCAAAAATATTAAATATTTATGAAATATATTCAGAATAATTAAAAACTAATTTTCAGACTTTAAAATAATTTTTATGAATTTATTTTGTATTTTTCATAATTAAAAACCAATTTTTTCTATTTAATAAATTAATTGCTTGATTTTAGAAATAAACTGTCGCTAAAGGGCCCTATAGCGACGAAATTGTCGATATAGGTGTTCGAGTTGTTCTTCTTAAAACCTAGAAACTAATAGACAGCTATAAGGTGTCTACTTTGACCGATTATATTTCTTTGATCTTAATGATTCTGGCCAGTCTAATGCAATAGTGTTGTAGTATTTATGTACTACTACACTCACAAACAAACATCATGGCTAAACAACATCAGATCAATGAGTTATTAGCCCTCAAAAAGTCTGACAACGTTGTTCTTCATTTCTGGGTTTTCCAGAAAATGAAGAACAGTCGATGGTACTATATTTAGATCCTTATAACTTGCACTACAGGTCTGATTTATGTGATTTAAATATTCACAATTGAAGTAGAGATGTCAAAGTTCAACTATATACCATAAGATCATCATAACATCAACACATGAGTGAGATCTGACATGGTCAAATCATGTTAGAAAATTCGGCTTTTGAAGATCTGGGTTTTCCAGAAAACTTCATGAGGAAGTTTGGTCAACGTAGGTTTTACCATGATTAATTGTCATTCTGGTCGTAATCTGAGTAATATAAAAGCATAGATGTATAGTTCTCATGTCAGTCAACAAATCTATAACAACAACATGGCCAAATCACTTAACATAAGCAAGATCTGTGGCCTTAAAAATCGCTGTCAAACAACATCTGGGTTTCTGGGTTGCCCAAAAACCCGTTTTCATGCTCGGTCAACGCAATTTGACTACTTCTAACAAGAAATCTAGACATGATCCAACCCTGATTCAAGTTCCAGATCGAAGCCTACCTGTCATAGAACATATCCATAACATAAAACACACTAAACATCTAACACAGAAGAATCTAGAGGCACTGACATTAGGCTGTCACACAATTTTTTTCAATTTTTCCAGATTTCTAAAAACTTCAATTTCGAGCACTTTGATGTTATGGATCTGGGATCTAAAACCCAGATCACTAAATGACACCCTCTAACACATCTTTAAACAACAAATCATAACATTAACATAAGATCACATGATTTTCAAGTTTTAGGGTTTTATACCTTTCTAGCTTTAAGCATTGATTCTGATCTACGAATTTGTTTATGGAAAGCTAAAGGCTGATAATGACTTAACTTCTCATCCCCTTTCACTCTCATTTCCGAATTTTTAGAAAGAGAATGTCTAGGTTCATATGAGAAAACAAAGTGAGTATTTTCTTTCTCTAATCTATACATATGATATGATTCAATGTATTTTGCTGGCAATTGATGGCTGATATATCTAATATATGACACATGGTGTATATTGAGTTGGTGAACTACCCAAAATATGGCATGATTTACACACTTCCTAATTAAAGAATATAAAAATGGCATTTTGGTCTTTTTCCTCGCCATTTTAATGGCAAAATTGACATTTGATCCAACCCTTAGGATTAAAACCTAAGGTTCTTAAAAATCTATTTTCTAGGATTTCCAAAATTAGGTTTTCAAAATAGAAAATTAACATTTCTAAATTATAATTAGTATTCCATAATTATACTAAGATTTTCTAATCATAATTCAAGATTGCTAATTAGGATTAATATTTCTTAATTAAAATTTGCTAAATTAGCAATTAGGTCCATAATTGTACATTAGGGTTTCTAATGGAACAATTAGGGTTTCTAATTCAAAATTAGGGATTCAAGTAAATCATTAGGGTTTTCCCTAATTAGGTTATAATTAATAAGTTTTAAACCTTATACTAGCATTTGAATTCCCAAATTAGGGTTTTCAACTTCTGAAGTGGGGTTTCGGGTTCCCGAAACTGAAATTAGTGTTTCTAGAACCAGTTTTAGGGTTTCTTATAAATTGTAAGAATTTTCTAGCTGAACGTTGACGTTCTTAATATAATAGTAGGGTTTGCCACTGATATAGCTTATCTGGTTAACCCTTGACCCTTAATCACATATTGTACACATATACAACCATATACACAGAACATATACACTTATACCCTTAATCCTAAATAATTCACCACAAAAATTTTAGATTTACAAAATTTATTCCTGAAAATATCGAATCCATTCACTTATTTTCTATCTAGGTTTATTATTTAACCTTAATTCAATATTTTAAGATTTTATAAATATCCAAATTCTCGGGTTGTCACATTCACCCCTTCTTCTAAAATGTTCGTCCCTGAAATTTACCTTACACCTTACACCATGTACCATACACTATTTATACACAGCATCACATGCTACCCAATACATTCCTCACAAGAGTAAAAAATTTCAAATATTGTTGAGGAGTTATATAGGCTATTTTTTGTCATTTTTGCAAAGGTTTTATGGAAATTCATCCGCAAACCGCACTGGTCTTATGAACATAGTGGGTAATCGGCCTGATTTACTGCCTGATCGCTTGAAGAATACTAGTTTGATCTGTTTCTCATCTCTGCAATAGGCACAAAAATTTTACCTCAGTCTTATCATAGAATTTCGTACCAAAATAATTTGGTTCGGGAAAATTTTCAAAGAACGTTTAGAGTTTTCATAAAAGTTGGTCTAGCCGAATCAAATAGCTTAGACTCATATCAATAATCAACTTCAATCAAAATACGAATGTGTGTAGCCAAACGCCGTTGGCAAATTAAATTTTAAAATTAGTTTGAAAATGACGCCATGATGCCGTACTGTATTAACAGCCCGTTTGAGGATGTCGTCATCGAGTGACTTTGTCATAACACATCATACAATAGTGGAACAACACTTTTAGTTCAAATTCAACACTAAGTAATACTGTATTTAAAACTCCATTAACTTTTTATCATCTCTGCACCAAGTTACATGGTACATAAGTGATAAATAAAAATATTTTTTGATATTTTAAATCATTATCATCTAGCTGAAACAAGTAGCATAGACTATACTTTAAACCATTTAAAAACCGTTACAAATCTGTTTTATCATCTCAATAGGTAACGAGATGTAGGTGGCCCGAAGTCCATGCCTACATAAGGGTCACCAGAAGTTGAGATTAAAAATTCATTTTCAAAAGCACATAGTGCGTATTTAGCTTGATGTCAAAATTTTTGAAGTCTAGCACAACTAGGAGTTTTGGAAAAACCTATGTCTCCACTAATGATCAGTTGCTTAATGAGTTTATCTATTCATATTATCCTCAATTCTCCATTCACGCATAACTATTCCTAGTTCGTCAAACCACACTCATGAGTTCAGGAACTTTCCACAATCATATGAGTTTAAGAACTTGTCCTAGACAGACCTTTGGCGTCCATTCGCTTAAGGGGTTCAAAAACATTTCATATAATTATGAGTCACGAACGTACCATAAGTATGAGTTTTAAGAACTCATACTTAACCTTATATTCTCTAACTATAACCTATCTATCTGTTATACACATGCGAAAGGAATCACCCTCTCAACATGCATATAGAAAATAGCACAACATAGACATTTTAATAATTATCCTACTCCCTTCTCAATATAAATTTCATTTAATCCGTATTCATAATCCTTTCCTGAATCTGTACTAATTTATAGTACAACTGACACACAACATTCTTGACATAAACTTTTCAATCATTCACTTGATCCTTCTCCATACTATAACCTTATCAGATCATAGGGTGATCTCATCGTATATATTACGATTCATTTCTATACTATGATTGTTTTGTTTTACGATCTCCTGTCCATGTACTTTGTCTTTTAGACTCTATCCATTCATTACTAATGTTCACCTTTATTATCAGAGTTAGGGAACTCTGTATCTTTTCCCCGCCGACATTCATCTTTGAATCTTACCGATACACTAACTCTATTTGAGTTAGTACTTAACCTAATCACTGCGGTTATTAGTCTAAGGTATTCCTACCTAAGGTTCATAACCAACAGCTTTGTTACCAACTGTGAAGGCCCAAAATCTGGGTCCCAAATCACCGCGGATCCGGTACAATCATTCTATAACTATTACTATTGCGGAAGATATAAACATAAATTGTTTATACAATAAACATTACACACTATTTTCCCAATGTCGAGTAACCTTAACTTATACACAATTCATAACCTGTCTAACATATAACATTATTATCATACTATATTATTACAATTTAGCTGCACATATAATCCCAAGCTGAACTTGGCTTTATCATTTCCTGTATTCGACATATTCGACTTAATCTGCAATATTTATCATGATATAGCAAGGGTGAGTAATAAGTTTGCCGAGTAATTTTAAATTCAATAAATTAAGGATATATCATGATTGAAAGAATTTGAATAATAGCTGGCTAACATTCAACAATATAATTGTGAACTAACATGAACAAACTCTTATAGCTGAACAAACATTGAACATGAACATAGCAATTATATCTGAACCGAATGGTAATAAAGGTGATCAGCCTTTCATACCTGATGAATACATGCAATATGCACTGAGTACGATTCAACAATTCATAGACATGGCAATCAGAAATGATTAACTGCAAGTATATTTGAATGAAACAACTCGAGGTCTAGTTAAGAAAAACTTGCCTGATCGGTTGATTACTGTTACACAATTTAATAAGCTTTGCATGAATACCTAATATAAATAATATCGATCTACAAATTAGAATAATATCATCACAATATTTAAAATATCCTTAACACATTAACAAATAACCCTATCAGTCTATACAACACATAAAACCTAACCTCAAGTCAAACTTTTACAACCGAGTCGAAGTTCTAAGACAATTTCGACATCCCCGATTGCCTAATCGGACAAATATCGCGTTTAAGTTCAATTAAACTCTGCCTAAACACTTAACAATAATCTTAGATAATTATATTATCAGTCAAAATAATTTTCCAAGTCTCATAATAATTTTCAGATAATTATTATCGTTGATCATGAATTTTCAATCATTAATATCATATTTAATACCACATAATTCCTTTATCATTAATATTTATTCACTATTAAATATTAATGAAATACATATCATAATATTATAATATATCAAAGTATTTTAATACCTTAAAATCATATTTATATGATTTTTAAACCTTTAAATCCATTACCCGATAATCACTATTAATATTAAAATATTAATATTTTCATAACAAATATCAAAAGTTATATTTTATAATTTAAAATATTTTTATAACACTTAAATTATTTTTATATGAATTTTAAATCATTAATTCTATTTTTCCACAATTTAATTAATATATATATATTCAAAAAATTAATTATCATTAATACTAATTAATTAATGAAATTCATCACAAAATATTAAAAGTCATTAAAATAACTTAAAATATTTTCTTATACCATAATATATTTTTTCATGATTTTTCATGTATTAACACCATTTTTAAATAATTTATTTAATATTATAATTAAATATATTAAATACCATTATTATTCCAAAAATATTAAATATTTATAAAATATATTCAGAATAATTAAAAACTAATTTTCGGACTTTAAAATAATTTTTAGGAATTTATTTTGTATTTTTAATAATTAAAAACCATTTTTTTCTATTTAATAAATAAAATAATTGATTTTAGAAATAAATTGTCGCTAAAGGGCCCTATAGCGAAGAAACGGTCGCTATAGGTGTTCTTGAGTTGTTCTTCATCAAACCCAGAAACTCATAGACAGCTACAAGGTGTCTACTTTGACTGATTATATTTCTTTGATCTTAATGATTCTGGTCAGTCTAGTGCAATAGTGTTGTAGTATTTATGTACTACTACACTCACAAACAAACATCATGGCTAAACAACATTAGATCAGTGAGTTATTAGCCCTCAAAAAGTCTGATAACGTTGTTCTTCATTTCTGGGTTTTCCAGAAAATGAAGAACAGTCGATGGTGCTATATTTAGATCCTTATAACTTGCATTACAAGTCTGATTTATGTGATTTAAAGATTCATAATTGAAGTAGAGATGTCAAAGAAAAACATTATACCATAAGATCATCATAACATCAACACATGAGTGAGATCTGGCATGGTCAAACCATGTCAGAAAATTCGGGTCTTGAAGATTTAGGTTTTCCAGAAAACTTCATGAGGCAGTTTGGTTAACGTAGGTTTGACCATGATTAATCGTTATTCTGGTCATGATCTGAGTAATATAAAAGCATAGATGTATAGTTCTCATGTCAATCAAAAAATCTATAACAACAAAAGGACCAAATCACTTAACAAAAGCAAGATCCATGGCCTTAAAAATAACTGTCAGACAACATATGGGTTTCTGGTTGCCTAGAAACCCGTTTTCGTGCTCGGTCAACGCAGATTGACTGCTTTTAACAAGAAATCTAGACATGATCCAACCCTGATTCAAGTTCCAGATCAAAGCCTAACTGCCATAGAACAGATCCATAACATAAAAGACATTAAACATCTAACACAGAATAATCTAGAACATTAGGCTGTCAGACAATTTTTTTTAATTTTTTCAGATTTCTAAAACCTTCAATTTCGAGCACTTTGATATTATGGATCTGAGATCTAACAACCCAGATCACTAAATGACACCCTCTAACACATCTTTAAACAACAAATCATAACATTAACATAAGATCACATGATTTTCAAGTGTTAGGTTTTTATACCTTTCTAGCTTTGATCCTCTATTATGATATTCGAATTTGTTTATGGAAAGCTAAAGGCTGAAAATGTCTTAACTTCTCATCCCTTTTCACTCTCATTTCCGAATTTTTAGAGAGAGAATGTCTAGGTTCATATGAGAAAATAAAGTGAGTATTTTCTCTCTCTAATCTATACATATGATATGATTCAATGTATTTTGCTGGCAATTGATGGCTGATAAACAATTGATATATATATCTCTAATATATGACACATGGTGTATATTGAGTTGGTGAACTACCCAAAATATGGCAAGATTTACACACTTCCTAATTAAAGAATATAAAAATGGAATTTTGATCTTTTTCCTCACTATTTTAATGGAAAAATTGACATTTGATCCAACCCTTAGGGTTTAACCCTTAGGGTTAAAACCTAAAGTTCTTAAAAATCTATTTTCTAGGATTTCAAAAATTAGGTTTTCAAAATAGAAAATTAACATTTCTAAATTATAATTCGTATTCTATAATTATACTAAGATTTCCTAATCATAATTCAAGATTGCTAATTAGGATTAATATTTCCTAATTAAAATTTGCTAAATTAGCAATTTGGTCCATAATTGTACATTAGGGTTTCTAACGGAGCAATTAGGGTTTCCAATTCAAAATTAGGGATTTAAGTAAATCATTAGGGTTTTCCATACTTAGGTTATAATTAATAACGTTTAAACCTTATACTAGCATGTGAATTCCCAAATTAGGGTTTTCAACTTCCGAATTAGGGTTTACGAATTCCCGAAACTGAAATTAAGGTTTCCAAAACCGGTTTTAGGGTTTCTTATAAATCGTAAGAATTTTCTGGCTAAACGTTGACGTTCTTAATATAATAGTAGGGTTTCCCACTGATATAGCTTATATGGTCAACCCTTGACCCTTAATCACATATTGTACACATATACAACCATATACACAAAACATATACACTTATACCATTAATCTTGAATAATTCACCACAAAAATTTTAGATTCACAAAATTTCTCTTGAAAATATCAAATCCATTCACTTATTTTCTGTCTAGGTTTATTATTTAACCCTAATTCAATATTTTAAGATTTTATAAATATCTAAATTCTTGGGTTGTCACAAAAGCTAATAACCTTACGAAAATAATCAATTTTAGCATGATGAGTAGTTAACCAATCAATTCTTAAAATCACATCAAATGCAAGTATTTTCAAAGATATGAAATCAACATATTATGTGAGGGTACCTATTTGAATCAAACAAGATTTATAAACAGTGGATGTAATGAAGGTTTCTCGTAACAGAGTTTCAACAGATAAGTCAAAATCTAATTTCTCTTGAGTCAAATTTAAACGTTGAGCGCAAGTAGGTGAAATTAAAGAATTGGTAGAACCAGTATCAAATAAGGTATAAACTTTGCAAGAATTTAAGATTAACTTACCCGTGATAACTTCATTCGGGTTCCTCACTTTTTGGGAAGTCACGAAAAACGCTCTCCCTTAAACTACCAACTTTGACTTGTCTGGGACAGCCTTTGGTGTCACCATCCCATCTAGACTTGACTTCACTACAAGAAAAAATTGAGCTAGGTGACCTTTTTTCTGCGATTGAAACACGCTTTGGGTTGCTGCGTACAGTTTAGACAGATGTGTCCCTCATGTCCGTATTTGTAGCATATGACCGGTGGTCGTTCTCCTTCTTTGAAAATGGGTGCTGGTGCTGCTGTCTTTCCATCATTATTGAACATTCTCTTTTTGAAATTCCCACTGGACTAATTTATTTTATTATCTTGGCCAGGATTACCACCAAAGTGGTTACCATTTCTGGCATGATAATTTCCTCCATGTTTGTTGTCACCGCTTCGATGTGTGCTACCACTTGTATTATCGTTTTGCCGGCTGCTATCTTTTGGTTGGACTGACTCATTATCGCGCTCCAAAAACTGAGCCCTATTCACAATATCTGAATATAAAACAAAGTTTGTGAGAAATGAGGTATTGACGAATTTCGGGCTTCAAACCTCGCAGAAACATTCGCGTCATACGCTCCTCATTATCTACCAAATGGGATGCAAACCGAGATAACTCCATAAACTTAGCCTCGTATTGCGATACGGTCATATTATTTTGTTCCAGCTTGATGAATTCTACCTCCTTCATGTGACGAATACTTTCAAGAAAGTACTTGTTGTTGAATAATTCTTAGAACTTCTCCAAAGACATCTTTAGTGTAGAAAGATGAGTTCACTTTACATATTCCCACCAGTAATCTTCATTTCGTCGCAACATGAAGGTAGCGAAGGGAACCTTTTGTTGTTCTGAGCATCCCAAGACGTCAAATATCTTGGTGGTTTGCTTAATCCACGTCTCTGCCTTAAGTGGGTGGTCCCAACTCCTTGAATTGCTTAGTAGTGACCAGCTGTGAGTTGTCATTGATTCCACTTGCATTTTGAATAGGAATCTCCCTCGTTTGGTGTTGCATGAATTGTAGAAAGCTACTGAACATCCCATCGTTCATCATTTGGTTGGTGTTGTTATTTACATGAGGATTATTTCCTTCCTAATGCACATTATCCTGGTTATTGATTGGCGGTGACTCAACGGTCTCGCGTGCTCCATTGCTTATCTCTACATTTTTAGATGTCATTTTCAAACACTGCCACCAAAACAAGGGTTAATTGACATGCCACATATTATCCCTATATTCCGACCAACCAATTAAATAACAAATTAACTTAGGTAGGACATACTAGTGAAGGATTTACTCATCTCTCCCCTCCTAGTTCTAGCCTCAGATATCTGCCAGGGATCATATCCCTAAGCTCTGATACCAACTGTGACGGCCCCAAAATAGGTATACACAACCCATTCTGAGTCGCCAAATACATGATACATAATTTAAATACAAACTATATTCTCATTATTTTTACACTATTTTATAGAATAGTGATGACTACTATAGCCACCATCTCGGACCATCACTCCATTCCCCGACTAGTCCAAACTATATTCTCATTTCCTGAAGAGAACAATGAAAGAAAATGGTGAGCTCAACTAACCCAGTAAAAAATATTATGACTAAGATAATGTAGAATAATTTATCCTTAGCCTTCAACAGTGTAGAAACTGATAGAATGCAATTGATAACGAGTTTAATTGCAGCGGAATAAGCAATCCATTAGAAGAGTCAAGTAGAGCATGATGTCTACTATCTTCTACAATTTAAAAGTTCAACATCAATATTTTATCTCTGTAACACATCTCAATAAATAATCCATATCACCGAATTATCCATGCACTATGGGCTAATGATATTCTTTAGTATCACATCCACGAATCATCCATGCACTACAGGCCAATGATATTCGTTATTATCACCAGTGGTCATAATCATGCCAAACAAATGTCCATCAATGCACTATGAGCCAATGAGGACTTTTACCACATCATTTGTAACATTAAAGGTCATGATTATACCGTTATATAATTCCTGGTTATAATCATACCAATCAATAGTCCATCTATGTACTACGGGCTAAAGATGACTTTCATCACAATATAAGCATAAGGACGATGAAAATGATATAAGAATCAATCAAATGAGATCAAGGATAAATATTAAGATTTTAATTTAACCAGAGTTTAAGAATGTCCAAATTGTCAACATGATAACTACTTTGTTAAGTAAAATTCAAGAATGATATTCATGTATCAAAAATAACCCCGGGATACTCAGTTTTCAATCTTGGAGGCAACCCTAAGATACTCAGTTGTAGTCCCGGAGATAACCCCAGGAGATTCAGTTCCAACCTCGGAGATAACCCCGAGGGATGCAGTTCCAGTTCCGGAGATAATCCCGAAAAAGTCAGTTCCAACCTTGAGGCACTCAGTTTCAACCCCGGAGATAACCCTGGGAGTTCAAGCACATCTCAGAGACAACCCTCATGACATTCAGCACCTACATCAGTCCAATCTCAGGGATAACCCTGAGCAATGATTGCTACATTGGCACAGAGCAAGAGATAACCTTGGTAAGGGGCAAATTTGTCATTTTGCCACATCGATACTACATTCATGTCATCTAAACATCATTTTAACCCATATTTCATACAGAAGTGTCCCACAAGAACCATAACTTAAATCCCGAGTGACTACTACACAAGACAGTACACCGGATAGAAGTTGAAGACTTGAAGATCTGGTCACGGACCCATCTTTCTGGCTTTGTACAACCTCTTATCCCAGGTCATTATGTAGCTCTCGACAACAATATTCCGAAAAGGTATAGCACGCCTCAATCGGATGCCCATATTGAATGTTATGAAGGTTTGAGTAGACAATGTGTTGCACGAGTGCACATACTTCGAGACAGCGGGACCCACATAGCTCGGGGTAACCCGGCAACCACATGAACCATGGCCATCACGGTAGATCCATGACCATCGATTCTATAAATAGAAGCCTTGGGTTTGCAATTTTAAGAAGAGAAAAAGCGAGAAAACGCTGCCCATTTCACTTTGTACACACTTCTATAGTGCTCCAAATTGAGTGCTTCCTTTTTCTAAACACTTGTGAGCTCGTGTTTTACAACATACTGAAATTTAAATGTTGGAAACCGAGTTTTTAGGCGTCAAAAGATGTGACACCCCCAAATCCGGGTACTTCAGTGTTGCCTCCTTTTTAGTCTTAACAAAAGGACTCTAACTCATGCAAGCATACATGGGTCAACAAGTGTGCAGAGTAAGAACAGTATCGATCCACGGAGAAAGGTTTTAAAGTTAAACTATTATACACCAATTGTATCACTATTTTTATATGCTTAAACGAATAATTCACAATTATGCTTAATCTATATTCAATTAATGAATAAAACACAAGACTAATTTAATGAAATCAAATTTGGAAAGAATGGGATTCTAACTTCATTTCATATTTCATCTAAATATTACCATCATGCACAATTATACATTTATCATGGAAAATTAGCTAAGAGCACAAATGTAGACATAATCATTTTTCAATAAATTATGACTTGTTTACATAACATCCACATTGCGATAGAAATCATATAATCGACAATAATGCCAAAATCACTATATTCCTATGTGAAATTGCAGCAATATTGAATTGAAGCACAAGCTCTTGTATTACTACACACAGTGAAACATTATATTTCTATCTGGTTCACGAAATATAAAGCTAAACATTTCAGCCTCATAAACGCATATATTTCAGCCATGCTCACATATAATTTTTCAATTCCATATAAGCATATAAAATGAATGGTGATCAAACATTCATGCAATCCAATCAATCATAACAGAATTTCCATTGATAGACGAACAATCAAGCAATCAGGCAATTAATTATAGACTATATATCAAAATCCGTTAGAATCCCATAATGGAATTTAGTTCATTTTTGAACCTAAAACCATTATGGGATTATAGTAACACATTGAGACTAAATATCACAATTGAGAGAGAAGATAGAATTAATCAAACCCAAATGTAGAATTCATTCTAGAATGCTATCTAAATCTCCAATACTTTCTAGCAAAATGAAATTAATATTTATATAATAACTGAATTCAAGAGAAGATGTAGAAAATCTTAAGTTTATGGTCAAATCCTCTCTAGGATTAGTTCAATGCTTAGAACCCTAGTTACCCCTATAAAAACCTGATATAAGCATACTTAAATTACGTCTGGTACCAACCAGGATAGTTTTAGATAAGACCACGCTCAAATTTCTAATTCAAAAACATAAGTTAAATAACAACTCAGAGATAACGCACAGCGGCACAAGATGATTGTAATACAAAAAAGCGCTGGGCACGATTTCATACATGTATGCGACATCTAGCTTTTGTCCAAATTGCGATGTGTTCTTTTTAGCCTCTGCTGCCGCATATAGCCTTGAGCTCGAAGAATACTTTGTCATAAAGCAGTACATGCTTATTTTGCTCCGTCTCACGTGATACTACTATCTCATTGTTGTTGCTTGTTGTTTGTCCTTCACCAACACTCAGTTCCTTGTCAACACACATTCCATTTGCCAGGCCTTAGTCAGTCTCATACCACATTGCCAATGCCAAATCACACCATTTCCTCCATTTCCATACCAGAAGAGTTCTAATTACAAATATTGCAAAATAATATAAAATGCACTAACAACATACTAAAATGTACTTAAGATGAGCATACTTCTCGTGAATTGATATCCAATAAGTAGGTATAAAACCTACTTATCAAATACCCCCAAACTTGAACTATTATTTGCACTCAAGCAATGCATACTACATTAAACACTGAAAATGCAACTACATGTTATGCAACTAGATTACGATGAAAATGAGTCCCACATTTTTCCAGCTAAAATAGAATTTCAGTCCAATATGCCTCAGCGAATTATCCAGATTCAAGAATAAAAATTCAAACTAAGCCATAGACATAATATCATACACTCAAATAACCTATACATGCTATAAAGATGTTGTGTGTGTGTGTTGTGTTCACTAAAACTTGATTAAAGCAAAGAATACACATGCTAAACTGCTCAAAATAGAAAATTACAGTCTAAATCAAGATTCATGTATACTAATGCAACAAAGACTAGTCTAACATATCAATACAAACTAAGGTTCAACAATGGGTTTAAACTGCTTTATTTTTACTCACGAGGGCGATTTTTGCTCTTTCCTGCGGTGTTTATTGCTATTTTTTTTATATCACATGGCTGTGTAATGCCTCATTCCATTAGGCTAACAATGTTACCCCTTAGCGAGCTTTCAACCAACGACTCCCAGACCATAAAAGACCTTAGGGCGCTAGGTGTAAAGACAATCCCCTCGGGCGTACTTGCTCAAGTAACAAAGGCCCCGAAACAAGACTAACCATGGTAGTTTTTTTTTCAAATATAATAATAATAAGCATACCCCATGTGTTCCCAAAGCTTGATTATCAATGTTTTCATAGTTTAAGTCCATTTTCTACATAATTCTATACCATATTTCCTATCCAACAATAAACACATAACTCTTATGCCTACAAGTATTTATGAACACGTCAGTGCAAACCGAAAGCATCTAAACAACACTATGGATGACATCATGTAAAACATTATATCTAAGCTTATGTTATCCATTAAACTCAACAATCCTTCAATATTCAAATTCATCATTGGCTAGACTTAAATTCCACATAACTAGAAATGCGAGACATTCAACTAAACATATAATGCAACTAACATATACTAACACATATCATCATGACTAAAAAAACATAAAATGCAAACTAAATATGCAAAAATGCAAAAATAAAACTAACATGCAACTACCTACTACCCAATACCCCCAAACTTCAAATATTTAGTGTCCCAATGAATGAAGGTATAGGGTTAGAAGAACTCCCCTACTGATCAGTTGTGCCACCCTCTTTGAGTGGTGAATCCGGTGGTGGAAATGGCACAGCTGTCCCAAATTGCGGCCACTCGAGTGTAGTACCCTGCTGCACAAACGCCTCTGCTAGCGACCTCGTCAACCCCGTAGCAAATGCTGCAAAGTTATCATACATAGCATCGACCTTCCGCTCCAACCTTCAGAGATGACGGTCATCATGGACAGCAGTGGCTTGAGTGGCTTATGTTGATGTTCCTGCTTCAGTTTCCTGTGTAGACTGTGGTGGAGGCACCGAGGATGCGAGTTGAAGGATGAAACCTTTTCCCCTCGGGTGTGGCACACCTCCTGCCCAATCCTCAAATTTGGCAATCGTCGCATGAGTGATATCTTGGCTAGGTCTTTGCATCTATTCATCACCCCAATGGACTCCTTGTTGTGAACACAGACTAGCAATAACAGATGAATGTGGGATACTTCCCGTAGTGCTCCCCCTCATGTAATGTAACATGTTCTTATTAATGAGATGGCCCACATCGATGTATTTTCCTGTGACTATATGATAGCCCTCTCAGTTGTGATTTCATGTTGATGTGTTGAAGGTACAAGCTTCGCACATATGAACAAATTCCAAGCCTTTGCATAGCAATTCAAAGATGAGGCTTGGAAAGTGCGAGGCTGATTCGTTCCTATCCTACAAGTCCACGGTGTTCCTGGAATGCACAAGTCAGTGATGACTTCGTCCAAATCAATCTCAAAATGGGCAGCCTCGACCCAATTATCATACCCAGTCGGTGGAGTGTCGAGTATTCTAAAAGCTGCCCTGATTGATTGAGATCAGTAATCTACTTGTACTCCTCGAACCATTGATAACCCACTCATAGTATCTTTGGAAATAGCATAAAATTCTCGAACAATACCCATGGGAGAAGGCATAGGGGTTGCAGTAAATCCTCCCCATCCTCTTTCTCAAATCATATCCCATAGTTTCCCATCCTTCTTCTTAGGCTTGAAGCCTCGTTCCTTTACAAATGTCTTTGTCACTATTCTATAGTACACCATTTATGCCTCTAGACTGAGAAATTTCGTATGATCTACAATATCCTCACCTTGAGTACTGGAGGAAGATGATGATGATGGAGTGACAGAACGTGCACGCTTAGGACCCATTTGAAATTGATGAAGAAGAAAAAAACTTTTTTGATTCAATCGTGAGTGATATAATCGCTGCACAGAGAACCCCCAAACATATATTGTATAAACCCACTGAAGCCCTAGTTTTATCAGTGTAGATGTTGAACGTGGGTAGGAGAACGAATGCGATAATCAAGCAGTGGAGATGAGACATTACACCTTCAATTTGGAACGGTTTGGAAAAGAAGAGTCATGCGTGTTTTGGAGAACAATGAAATACGCTCTCTGTTATTTCAAATGATGGAAGATACGGGGCAAGACACGTATTTAAATCAAATTATTTTTTTT
Organism: Panax ginseng; assembly: GCA_020205605.1. Taxonomy (NCBI): domain Eukaryota; kingdom Viridiplantae; phylum Streptophyta; class Magnoliopsida; order Apiales; family Araliaceae; genus Panax; species Panax ginseng. Next base: position 93,600,339 of record CM035140.1, read on the forward strand.
CAAAATTCGATTGTCGAAAGCGGTACGCGCATAGCTTCTCAATAGGAAAATGGCGCCAAGCGTAGCGAGATTAATCTTTTTGCATAGATTTTCGGTCAGCAGTAACACGCGATACATTTCAAGGTTTTCATGGCGGCAATTTGTTGAAACTCAGATTCTGTGACTGTCAATCTTGCATCCTAAATACATCAAAGCAACGATGAATCCCCTCCAACACACCTGTTGTAACGACCCCAAAATTCATACAATTTAATTCTCGACTTCGGTCGTTAATAATACATTCAACCTCTAATTTTACATCATTAAACGATAATACAACCATTGAAATTTGCAAAATAATTAAAATTTTCTATTACAAACTATCCTCGTTCCCAAAACCTTCAACCTTTACATCTAAATATCTCAGAATCATTTTAATACTACAATAGTTTACATTCGCAAAATAATATTACAATTCAATATTAATACATTATTCGAAACATTAGACATGGTTTACAAGAATAACAACTTAGCTAGGATATTAAATCTTCATATATCACTTTTGATCCATAACAATCAAGTAGTACATAGTGTTACCTTCAATTCTTGAATCTGCAAAAATGGTTATTTGCAAGAATGAGGTCCGACATACCAAAGAAAATCTAATGTCAGTTTTCATGCATCACGTAGCATATAATAAAGCATGCTCAACATACAAAAAATAATCATAAACAAACATAGCATACATGTTATAGTTCACATAACAACTATAAAGATTGAGTTCTTTACTCAATCAACATTCATAGTTCAATCATCATAGTCATAGATTGATTTTCATATTTCATACTTTTGACATATATAATACATCATACACTAAAATTTTAAAGCGATCATCATCAAGTTCACATAGCAAAAGGAACCGAAAGACTTGCCTTTACTTGGCGTTTTACCAACACGCTAATACTTCAAGCGTCCTTGCACAACCTACATTGTATGTGAGATTGATAATAAATAAAATCAATACTCAATCTAATGGTCAAATTTATTCTAAGACCTTACTTTATCTTATTATCCTTTATAATGTCTTTATAGACATCTAACTATTTTATATGCAACTCGGTTTTATTTTCATTTTCATCACCACACATGCTAGACTATCGTGACTTGTAGTTTAATGTGCGATATCACACCATTTTATTATACCACTTTGGTTTCAAAATGCATATTCAACACATTGTTTACAAGTTTAATTTTCCTTCAAAAATCAAAAAAATCGCCCTTTTCAATTTCTTTCCATTATTATTCTTGTATTATCATCTTTTCTTACTCAGATGCACATAACATCCAATATTAGTCATTAGATAGACACTTTGTATACCAAAGTTTAGAAACACTATTACTCTTAGGCATTTTATCGAGCACGTTATGTGCACACATTAACTTATCTCAACTCTTGATCTTAAATGGTTAATTATGCATAGAATATGATAACACATATCTATACTCATTACACATGTAAAAACATATTTTTAATCATCAATATATACCATCACCCAAAATCTTAGTTCAAACAGAATTATAAAACTCATCTTCACAATTTCTTTAACAAAACGTTGTTTTTGTTTTTAACATAACTCCTTCGTTACATGTCCGTTTTTGTTCCTTCTTATATAGAATTAACCCTTACTCAGTATACTACAACCTCATCTAGGCCTTAAAGTCAAACCCTTATCCATCTAAACCAAATTCTGTAATTCATCAACTAGACAACAAAATTTCATTTTCTGGACATTCTTACTAAACAATTTATTTCGGACATGATCCGGTCCATAAAATTGCTCAATCTCGAGAGTCTGGCTAGTAAGCTTCCATATCTACAACTTTCCAGTTTAAAGTTTCTTCAAATTCAAAACACACGAATTTATATGAATTGTTCAAAGTCAGAAACCGTAACAGTTTTGATTTTCTGGGCAGATTATTTTCCCTTTGGAAAAGCCTTACTAAAATAGACATTGCAAGAAATATACAAAGAGTTTTCATGTGATTCAACTTTCAGAATATAGCTTACTTCCATATCTTCAATTTGATATAAGGCTCACTTTCTAACTCATTTTACCCAAAGAGGTATGAATTTTACAAGATTTGTCCACAATTACTCAAAACCTACGAATTTTGTTCTTCAAATTCTCTTTCCATTTCATTTTCTTTCTTGAATCCTCTTGTTTGATTCTTGATAATCCAAGATTAAACTTATACAAACAAGATTAAGCATGATCTACTACCCTAGAACATAAATCTACCCAAAAAATTCAAAGATTAAATAAGAGTTTAGAAGTTACATTCTTCTAGCTTTTTCTTCTTCTAGCTCATCTCAATTCCTCTATTTCTCTCTATCTCTCTATCTCTCTCAATTTCTCCTACATTATGAAGAACATAAAAATATAATTAAAACAAGGAATTTAAATTATAACCTTATTAGTATGAATTTAAGAGAGAGATGGAGATAATGATGATGGGACTTGTTTTGTCTTCTCAAAGCTTTCCCTTCTTTTTTTTTTTTCTTCCTCTTCTTCTTCTCCTACAACTCTCTCTAACTCTCTTCTTCTTTCTTTGGTTTATTTTCTAAAACTAACATACTAACTTGTAGTATATACATATAATATACAATACTAGTAATATATAATATATGTAACTCCTAGTAATTATTATATATACTAATTACTAGTTAATACATAAGTTACACCAACTTGAACTTGAAAAGCCTAAGACCATGTTTGGCAAATACTCATTATTTTAATTAATCAATGGTTTAACATCAATCAATCTCATCAAATTGTCATATAATTATATTTACTTGTTAATTATAATTTCGTGTAACAATCATCACATAACTCATCTAATTTAATTATCTCAATTAAATTAGAACTATAACATAAAATTATTATATTAATTAAATTAAATACTAAATATTCATTTAATTAATCTACTACACTTAATTACATTACTCTATAATCAAAACCAAATTTATTTATTTAACTCAATAAATAATTCAATTAAATATTTATATATATTAAAATTAATATATAACATTCTCTTCACATCAATTCACATATTCTACAATATAAGACATACACATACTCACACCCAACATATCTCATAAATAATACTTTTATTTATAAAATTCTCATTTATAAATTCTAAAAATCTAGGATGTCACACCTGTTCAATCAACAACTATCATTATTAGATATCAAGCCTCCAAAATCAAAACATGAATTGATAATTATGCATACATGACTATCCTAATATAATACTTTCTTTGCTACTCCTACGTCTCATCATACGCTCAGTCAGCTCCCATAATACTAATTTAACACACAGTATGCTATGAATACTAACAGGAACATGAAAGTAAATATACTCTAAACAGACACTACAAAAAATGGGCCTTTAGCAACGATTTTTCAGGCAACGACTTTATAAGTCATTGCTAAAAGTATATGTTTAGCAACGAAATTTGTCCTTCGTTGCAGATTGTGTCAGGCTTTCACTTTTTGCAACGAAATTCATAAATCGTTGCAAAATTTCGTTGCTAATTCATTGGCGGGAAAAAATTTCGTTAGAAATTCGTTGCAAAATTTTCGACCACTTGATTTCTCGTCATCGTGGGCAACGAAAGTTTTGTTGTTGCTAAAAATGGGGCTTTAGCAACGATTTTTCAAGCAACAGCTTTATAAGTCGTTGCTAAAAGTGTATGTTTAGCAACGAAACTTGTCCTTCGTTGCAGATTGTGTTAGACTTTCACTTTTTACAACGAAATTCATAAGTCGTTGCAAAATTTGAAAACAAAATTCGTTAGAAATTCGTTGCAAAATTTATTATAGCCACTTGATTTCTCCTTATCGTGGGCAACGAAAAAAATTTTGTTGCTATATTTCGTTGCCTAATATGGACCACATTCATTGGCAACAATTTTTATTTTCGTTGCATATCTTATACAACTTTTTGCAGCGACTATTAAAATGTTGCCTTAAATTAAGATAATCCCAATAAACATATTTTTGTAAGACAATATTCGTTATTCGGAGAATTGTCAAAAAATATTCATATTTAGTATTTAAAAATTATATCCAAATGCGAAACATATTCGAACCTGTGACCTATCATTTGTTACTTTGGTCATTTGACTGCTGGAGCAACACAAGTTATTTGTTAATATCTTGCAAGGATTAATATTTATATCAAAACATGAGATTTCTCCCATATATTCCTTTCTTCTCCTTCACTACATACCATTAATATAATCTCAAGAAGTTATATACTACATTAATAATAATAATAATAATAATAATAATAATAATAATAATAATAATAAAATAATAATAATAATAATAATAATAACAATAATAATAAAAATAATAATAATAGCAATAACAATAATAATAAAGTTGCACCAATGGTGTGTAAGTTTTTTTTAACTCCCATTTTTCAAATTCTCCTTTTTCTTGACTTGTAATTTTTTTTATATAATCAAATATTAATTTCTCTTTATATCTTGTATTAGAGGGTATTTGGCAATGACTTATAAGTTGGTTAAACTAAGTTATAAGTCATTTGTTATTATTTAGTGTTTGACAATAACTTAAATTTTAACTTTTTTTTTACTTATAAGTCATTATTAAATATTTTTCATGCTTCATGTGCTATATTTTTTTATTATTATTACTATTACTATTATTATAATTATTATTATATTTACTATTATTATTATTACTATTATTATTATTATTGCTATTATTATTAATTTTTATTATTATTATTATTAGAATAATTATTACTAATCTTATAATTATTATTTTTATTATTATAATAATTATAATTATTACTATTATTATAATTTCTATTATTATTATTATTATTATTATTATTATTATTATTATTATTATTATTATTATTATTATTGTTGTTGTTGTTGTTGTTGTTGTTGTTGTTGTTATTTTTATTATTATTGTTACTATTATTATTATTATTGCTATTATTATTATTATTATTATTATTATTATTAGAATAATTATTACTAATCTTATAATTATTATTTTTATTATTATAATAATTATAATTATTACTATTATTATAATTTCTATTATTATTATTATTATTATTATTATTATTATTATTATTATTATTATTATTATTATTATTATTGTTGTTGTTGTTGTTGTTGTTGTTGTTGTTGTTGTTGTTGTTGTTGTTATTTTATTATTATTATTGTTACTATATTATTATTATTGCTATTATTATTATTTTTATTATTATTATTATTAGAATAATTATTACTAATCTTATAATTATTATTTTTATTATTATAATAATTATAATTATTACTATTATTATAATTTCTATTATTATTATTATTATTGTTGTTATTATTATTACTATAATAATAATTATAATTATAATTATAATAATTATAATTGTTAGTATTAATTATAATTATTATTACTATTACTATTACTATTACTATTATTATAACTACTACTACTATTATTATTGTTATTATTAATCATTATTATAATTACTATTATTATTCCTATTACTATTATTATTATTAATTATTATTATTATAATTATTACAATAATTATAATAGTACTAATAATAATAAAAAGTCTGGCCCGACCTGTGGGCTTTTTTAAAAATAAAATAAAATAATGCTCTCCTTGAGAATTGAACTCTAGACCTCCCACTCTCCTTAAACAAATGCTCAAACCAACTAAGTTATAAGGATTTTTTATTATAAAGTCAGTTACTCGACACTAAAATACTAAAAATACTAATTACATATTTACATCAAATACTAAAAATACTATTTTAAAAAACTAAAATACTAAAAAAAATCAAATTAAAAAATAATAAAATTCAAAAATACTAAAATACTAAAATTCAAATTATTTTGTTAATTAATCAAAAGAACAAAAAAAATCAAATTACATCATTAAAATACTAAAATCATAACATATTTACATCATAACATAACATATTATCATATTTACATATTTACATCATTTACATCATATTTACATCATAACATATTTACATCAAAATACTAAAATACTAAAATTTTACTCAAATACTAAAATTTTACCATAGTTGTATAACATATCAAAATACTAAAATTTTACCATAGTTGTATAACTGAGTAAGATTCTCCCTAACCTTTTTTTTCCTTTTTTTTAATCTCGGAGAGAGTTTATACCTAAGATCTCTTGCTTTGAAAGAGATCTAGTACATCAACTGAGCTAGAGTTCATCGGTGCTTGACACCTTGCTTTTCTTGTATCATCATCATCATCATCATCATCATCATCATCATCATCATCATCATCATCATCATCATCATCCATCCTATAAGGAGTTCATTTGACTTTGATATTGGAAATTTAAATTATTTTGTTTCTTCTTGTTAGATTTTCTTAAAAGAGAACTAACATTGGGTACTGGTGGTATATAGGAGTAATTTAATCACTCTTATTATTATTATTATTAGTGAATTAATTGCTATTTTTATTAGTGAAAAAATTAGTGAATTAATTGCTATTTTTATTAGAAGCATTGAATATGATTGTCACTTTTGCTTCACTGGTATTGGACACTTTACCATCATCATTATTATTGAACAACAAAAATAATTAAAAAGAACATAAAGTTTGAACTTTTTGACTTCTTAATAAAGCTGTTTTATCACATTAATTTACAACATCAATATATTCTGTGTTTTCAAGAAGAGGATATATCAACATAAAATATGAATAATTAATTCTTAGGATATCACATCATGATTTGATGCATTTTTTTTTGTGATGAAGTTATATTTGGTACATATTCCCAAAGAATTCCATGTTTTTGACTAGATTCCAGTTATTTTAGCAAAACAAAGTTGGTGGTCTCTTTTCATATATATAGCCATAGGCTGGTAGCCACAGCCCACAGGCCATTGTGAGTTGAGTAAGAATCTCAAACATCATCTAATCCTTTATTTTCTGATGGTTGAAATTAGTTTATGCATGTCTACTTGTTATGCACAACCATTCCTGAAACAAGACTCCTTCAATATATGTATAGCTACAAATACTAGTTTAAAGAGAGAGAAATTCGTGTATTGATATGAATGATAACAATTACATGTGCTTCCACACTTTGAAAAAAAAGAGAGTAGAAAGTAAAAGAGTTATCATGTATTCATAATTTCTGTTTTTCACATCTCATGAATTGAAACTATACATGGCTCTGTTTGGCAAGCCTTGGAGTTTTAAATTTCTTTTCCACTTATTAGTAATTGCTTGGCTGCCTTGCAACTTGATGCAGAAAAACAACAGTAAGTGATTTTAAACTCAAAAATAGAAAATAGAATCCAAAAAGCTCCTTACCACTTACAAGCCATCCATCCACCTACTAGTTAGTATTCAGTATTCACACAATCCCAAAACTCAACATATTTTTGTGGTCCAACACTAGTAAGAATCCTGGGATTTAATCAGAACAATATATATAGAGAGATAATATGTGCGTGTACATATATATATATATATATATATATATATATATATATATATATATATTATATAGAGAGAGAAAGAGAAAGAGAAAGAAGAGAACCAAAATTATTACCACCAATTACCAAGATTAACTCTCAAAGCAGAGAGATTGCAGCAATTCTGCACAGTCCCTCCCCTGCACCTCTCTTTCTATCTAAACTCCCTTTTCTTCTACCATTTTTAAATTACCTGAAATTTGTTTTCTACACATTCTTGCAGTACCAGAAAATGTAGCAAAATTGGTTTTTGTCAAAAGGTCCTCCCTCAATTTTTTTTTTCCTTGGGTTTTGCCCAAACACACTCCAAAATCCATTCTCTCCTCCACTTTCTGCTAATAGTACAATTTTCCCTTTCCCATTTGCTCTTTCTTCTTCATTATTTACCTTCACATTGTTTTAATTTCTTAAAGAATTAACAAATTCTTGCCTCTCACCCCCCAGCACTATAACATATCAAAATACTAAAAGTCACTTACCCGATACTAAAATACTAATTACATATTTACATCAAATACTAAAAATACTAATTAAAAAAATACAAATTAAAAAAAATACTAAAATACTAAAAAAATACTAACAGTAATAATAATAATAATAGTACTAATAATAATAATATTAATAATATTAATAATAACAGTCATAATAATAATTGTACTACTAATAATAATAACAATAACAGTAATAATAATAATAGTAGTACTAATAATAATAATTCTTGCAAAATAATAACAACTAGGCCCAAGTGCTTGGGTGGTCATTGGATCAATATTCCAAACTGGAGGTTGTGGGTTTGAATATGTGCATCAACATATTTTTTGAGACGGTAGAGGAAACAATTCTATTAATGAAGGAATTATTACTCACTATATATTATTGTTCCGACTTTTTTACGAGAGATAAAATTGGTCACTGTTTTATTCTATATAATTTTTTTAGAATTAATTGTGGTAAATATAAATTGTAATATAAATACATTAAATTTTTTATAGTAAAAAATTTATTTTTAATAACACTTTTTAAGTAACTTACAATATCGACATATTCTTTTAATAAATTATAAAGTAAATAACTTTACACTACGTTAAAACTTTTAAATATCATACATTGATCATGACAAAAAAAGGAAAAAAATAATAAGATAGTGACGCTTTTTTGTGGAATAGAGCGGTAGACAGTGTAGCACATGAGCAAATGAGTAATTTTTTTCGTCATAATTCGTAGAATTTTATGTGAGAGGGAAATCCATTTCAATCCGTGTCATTCAATGTTTCGATCAACGGTATAGATTATGAGGTTGGGTTTATTTGGGTCGGAGGCCTGGAACTAGTGATATTTTTCTATACATGACTAGTGATATTGTATAAATATTTATAAATAATAAAAATATGACATTTAATACTAAGGATATTACACACAAATTATTGTAAAAAAATAGATTATTGAATATAAGTAAATATTTAACTTGAGATTATATAAAATAATAAGAAATTTTATTCTTAGACGGAGGGAGTAACTTAAATCATGAACATATTTTTAAGTCCAAAAATAAAATATAAAAAGAAGAATAGTAATGATATAGCCCTAGCTATCCCTAGTTCTCCTTTTACCTTTTTCCCAAATATATTATAAAATTAAATTATAATACTATCAGTTCTAAGAGACAACATAAAAGATGAAGAAATATATTATAAAATTTACCTTTTTATTTTTATTTTTTTTATAGTTGAAGTCTTATATACTCCTTCATTTCCAACGCCGATGACAGAGAATAAACATAAAAAAATATTGATGTTTGTAAACAAGTACAAGAGATCAAAGAAATAATAATAAAAAAAAGAGATACTAACGTCAATTAAAGTGATGTTACATCTTACTCTTCTTTTTTACAAATTTGCTTCATAAAAAAATTTAAAAAAAGTTACAATTTCGGTTAGTTTGGCATTGGATCAAATTTTTATTTTTTTAAAATTTCTTTAAAAAAATAAAATACTTTTAAAAAAATTAAGATAATTTTTTTTAAATTCGTTTTTTTTTAAAAAAAATTTAAAGTGGCGTTGGTTGCCTTTTTGATTTTTAGCCTAAAAAAATCCAAAAATTCAACGCCATTTCAAATGGCGTTTAGTAGTTTTCCCAAATTAGATGTGAAATGCCTTTTTATTACTGACTAAATCGTTGAAGTTTTTATTTTTTATAAAATATTCGTTTAAAAATAAAATCTTATTATATGATAGTGAAAAGCATGAACAAATCCAATACAGAAACATCCTATTTTAGCCCGTCTGAAGTTGGGGGATAAGGTGTGACATAGGCCGGATTGTTAAAGGCCCTAGCACAATAAATAAATAGCTATTTTGATGTGGCCCATTTGCACTACATTACCTCACCTGGATAAACCCTAGGCCATTCCCCATCAGTAGACAAACCCTTCCCTCTCGCAAACATGGCAGTTTCGGCGTCGATTGAACCCCCAAATAATCAGCCTAGCAAGGTTCGATGGGGAGAGCTCGGCGAGTACTATGTGTAGTAACAGTTTCTAGTTTCTACATGGCTTCAACCGGATACGATTATACTCGTAATCGTTTTTGTTCCATCCCCTGCACTAATTTCTTCAGGCCCAATTTGGGTTTCCTCAAATCCTACAGGTAAATTATCCCTCTTCTGGTGTGTAGCTTTCCCTTTAACTTGTTTTTTATTTTTTTTATTTTGCTCTTTCCATCAATATTTGAAGTAATTAAGTGATAAATATTATTACAAAGATGAAGGTGCACTAACTTCTTTTACAACAAAAATTTGTTGTCTAATTTTTTTTATTTTTATTTCCCAATATATACTTTCCCCCCTCCACACTTTTCTAATGCGTAGTGTAATTCTCTATTTGTTTTTTTTTGGAAAATAATAAAATGGTCTAATGTTGGCTTTCCATGTTATGTACTTAGTCTTCTGGTCAATTTTAAATGGTTCTATTGTTCATTTTTTTAAACGTTCCCTATGGAAAAAGTTTTGAACTTCGCTTGCAAGTAATTAGATCCCGTATGATTGCTAAGGTCACGAGTTAACTTGAAAATGGAGGTTAAGCAACTAGTAGTACTGTAGTAGGAGGTGTCGCTATCTCTGACATAGTTAATGTTGAATGTATTAGGATTGATTAGTGTGGATAGTTGGAAAATTGTGCAATAGTCAGTAAGTGAAATGTGTTAAATATAGATAAAATGTCTTATTAATATATAGATACCAGCACCTTCATGATCATAATTTCCCTTCTGCTCTGACCTATTAAAATAAATCCCTTTTCCCCTGAAGTAATATTAGTAGTGGGATTAATGTGGATCATGCATTTGATAAACCAACACTTTTCAAATGCTAGTTTGCCTGAAGCACTTCAGCCGAATCCTTTAATGGGTAATAGAATGCTTAATTAGATAGTGGAAAACATTAGATTAAAGAAATGACTAACATGTGCCTGCAAAAAGTAGATATTGAGAGAGAAAGTTTGAGGCAAAAATGTTTTTGAACATTATTCGTTGGAACAGTTGATCAGTTTAGCAATAAACAGCTTTAAATGTATTTCCTAAATATTTTTATGCAATCCAAATTCTAGAGCCTGTAAAAATATAATAACACTACAAAACAACTCGTCATCATTAAAACCAAAATAATACAAACAAACAGTTATCAAATGCTAGTTTGCCTGCAAAGACATGAGCACTTTCATGACTTGCATCTTATTATCTACTGAATTACCAAGCACTTTCATGTCCGACGACTACTTGCACTTTGAATTGGTCCCGTAGACAAATCTTTCTTCAATCTTTCACGCCAGCTCTGCTCTATATATCCTTATACTTCATGACTTCAATCTAAGACACGATTTTCGTGTATACACACGCACACACATATATCATATATTTAATATAAGCATCTGAAAACAAAACAAGGCCTAAGACGACTACTATTACTCTGTGTTCATAACTTCCATAATTAGTCCCCATTTCTGTGCTCCTTATCCTGTTGATCTTGCAGTTGTTAGAGACGACAACTTTAAGGTTAAAGACATAAATGGCAACATTTTGTTCAAAGTGAAAGGATCCTTTTTTACTCTTCATGACCGTCATGTACTTTTTGATGCTGCTGGAAATCCAATCGTCACTCTTCGCCAAAAGGTATTGATAATTTCCCAAAACTCTTGTTTTTTGTACTGTATCTTTTCAATTCGTGAGAAAAGCACTGATAGTGTATTTCTGTGAATGAATACAGGCATTTAGCTTACATAATAGATGGAAAGTGTTTAGGGGAGATGGCTCAGACTCCAAAGATTTGATCTTTAGTGCTAAATTATACTCACTATTTCAACTGAAGACGAAATTAGATGTGTTTTTAGCACATAACAAGAGAAAAAGTGTGCGATTTCAAAGTTAAGGGAAGCTGGTCGAAAAGATCATGTATCACTTGTGCTGGATAATCTGCAACCATTGTTGCCCAAGTAAGATTACTCTACCCCTCCATCAAATTTGAACCAATAAAATTTATCAAATGTCTTATTAATATATAGATACCAACACCTTTATGATCATAATTTCCCTTCTGTACTGACCTATTAAAATAAATCCCTTTTTCCCTGAAGTAATATTGGTAGTGGGATTAAATGATAATCAATTTTTCGAATTCCTTTCATGGTTCCATACCACGTCGTTTATTCTTCAAACCAACTGATGGGTTCTCTTTGGAAAATTTGATTGGCAGAGGTAGTTTTGGTTCTGTTTATAAAGGAACCTTAACAAAGTGGTTTTTGTTGTCAAATGCACATTTTTACCCACTGATATTGGTCCGACTGCATTTCTAGAAATACAAATGTTGGTAAACCCAATGGAACTTATTCAGGTTGAAACATAGTTATGTAATATAATAGAAAAGATTTTCTTTTGGACAGAAACACGGAGATATAATAAATGCCTACAGATACCTATTCCATTTGAAATACTGTAAAAAGATGGATTTTGGGACAGACTCCAATATATGACAGAGAGGATTTCATTACTTCTGATATTCATGCAGAAACCTATAAGAGTGCTTTCTACTTTAAATAGTGACACTAGTATGAATGTTTTCACAACACTGAATGCAGTATGCCAATATCAAGTACACATTTAGCGTTTTACTTAGTAAAGACAATGTTGTGCAGACTATAGAGGCATTATTAGTGTAATTCTTGGCTGAAATTGTTTTATCAAATTATGAGCATCACTGAGCTAAAACCTAAGGAGACCAGTGTCCTGACTTGCTATTATTTTTAAATGTGTAGGAAGACTGTTTCTATGACCTGCCTTACAATACTGAGTATCAAATTTTCGTGCTACATTTACGGAAGACAAGGGACGAAATTATAAAGTGTACTCTCTCTATATATGTAGATATATACTTTGATTGAAGAACCGTGATAGCTTTAGATGGTTAATTGTAAAGATAATGAATGATTATGTAGTGAATGATTTTATTAAGTTAATAATATTTTAGTTTTTTGTATTTTTGTCATTATTTGCTATGGTGACATTGAGCTAGCCAAGTACACAAAAATAATGTCAAATTTTGATTTGACAACAATATATTTTGTTACCAAAGCATTGAACAAGTTTTAATATAGCAACAATTTTTTATACATTTAGCATTAAATTTTCGTTGCTAATGACATTAAAAATATAATATTTGGCAACGAAAAATTAACCTTATAACAATAGAGGATATTGCTGCTAATACTAACATAAAAGGTAACATTTTTAATCGTTACAAATCATATCAACTTTCATTGCACATATATAAAGAAAGCAAGAATATATAATGTCGTTGTTAATCGACGACTTTCGTTGCTATTGAAAAATAACAAAGAACAAACATTTTCGTTAGGTCGATTCAAAGATAATGTCATTGCCAAATAATATAATCAAGAACGAAAATCGTTCTTTAAAAAGTTTACATTCATGAACGAAAGCAAGCTTAGGCAACAATTTTCATAATTTCATGCCAGCGAAAATGTCATTGCAAAATGGTGTTAATTGCAACGAAAATGCATGGTCGTTGCAAAAAAAAAGAGTTCATTTCGTTGCCCAATTAGCGTGCTTTTGCAACGAAATGGGTTTTTAGCAACGAAATTTTAATTATTCGCAACAATACATTTTGTTGCTAAAGGATCGATGTCTCTGTACGAAAGCCAAATTTCGTTGCAAAATGTATTACTTTTGGCAACGAAAATAAAACGTTATTCGAGTAACAATTAAGCGGCTTTATTAAGAACGAAAGACGCAACGACATTAAAGTCGTTGCCAAAACTCTTTTGCAACGAAATTTGGCACCTTTAGCAACAAAAATTGGTTGTTGCTGAAGCCCCATTTTTTTGTAGTGAGAATTAAACAAGAGTTACGGATAGAAATAATGGGTTGCCTCCCATCAAGCGCTAAGTTATAGTCAATTAGCTTGACTATCTCTGACTTTTCATGTTGAAGAAAGAATTGAGGTTACTTTTTGTCTGTCCATCTCGCCACCAAAATAATGCTTCAGTCGCTGTCCATTCACTTTAAACGGATTGTCCGGGAACTTATCGAACACTTCTACTGCACCATGTGGGAAAACTGTCTTCATTGTGAATGGCCCTGACCACCTTGATTTGAGATTCCCAGGAAAAAGTTTAAGTCTGGAATTGAACAGCAAAACTCTTTGTCCCGGCTCAAATACTCTCTCTATGATCTTGCGATCATGCCATTTCTACACCTTTTCCTTGTATAGCTTTTAGTTTTCATATGCCTTTAGTCTGAATTCATCCAACTCATTGAGTTGGAGTAAGCTTTTTTCTCCTGCAGCCTTCAAATCAAAATTGAGCTTCTGAATGCTCAAGTTCCATAGGAAGGTGACATGCTTTGCCATAAACCAGCTGAAAAGGTGACATGCCCAACAGAGTTTTATACAAAGTTCTATATGCCCATACAACATCATCAATCTTTAATGACCATTCCTTTCTTGTGGGGTTCACAACTTTTTCTAGAATCCTCTTGACTTCACGATTTGAAACTTCTGCTTGGCCATTAGTTTGAGGATGATAAGTAGTAGCAATGCGATGATTCACCCCATACTTAGCCAACAGAGCTGTGAACTGCCTATTACAAAAATGACTGCCCTCATCACTAATGATAGCCCTTGGAGTCCCAAACCTCGTGAAAATACTCCTCTGTAAAAACCTTAGGACCACTTTGGCATCATTCGTTGGAAGAGCTGCCACTTCCACCCACTTTGACACATAATCAACTGCTAACAAAATGTACAGATTTCCACATGAAGAAATGAAAGGGCCCATGAAGTCTATCCCCCAAGCATCAAAAATTTCCACCTCGAGGATCGTGTTCATTGCATTTCATTCCTTTTCGAAATGTTCCCAACTCTTTGACATCTGTCACACCTCTGGATGAAACTGTAAGCATCCTTGAAAATTGTCGGCCAATAAAATCCTACTTGTAACACTCTAGCCGTTGTTCGCTCTCCACCATAATGACCACCATATAAAGAAGCATGACAATCCTGCAAAATCCCCTCAGTCTCACTAAATGGGATACATCTCCTTATCATCTGATCAGCACATTGCTTGAACAAATATGGTTCATCCCATATAAACCACTTCACATCATGCAAGAATTTCTTCTTTTGATAGCCAACCAAGTCAGAAGGTAGCATCTTACTCACCAAGTAGTTCGCATAATCTGCAAACCAAGGCACTTCCGCTTTCACCACAAATAATTGCTCATCTGGAAAGGATTCATTAATCACAACCTTGTCATCTTCCTCCCTGGATTCTCCAGTCGAGATAAGTGGTCCGCCACTTGGTTCTCAGTTCCCTTTCTGTCCTTGATCTCCAAATCAAATTCTTTCAATAGTAGTATCCATCTGATCAACCGAGGTTTTGCATCCTTCTTTGCCGCTAAGTGTCGAATTGCCGCGTGATCCGTGTACACTATCACCCTTGTACTAATTAGATACGATCTAAACTTGTCAAAAGCATACACAACTGCCACTATTTCATTCTCTATGGTGGTGTAGTTCAACTGTGCATCAGTAAGGGTCTTGCTTACATAGTATATCACATGAAAAATCTTTTCCTTCTGATGACCCAAAACAACCCCCACAGCATAATCACTGGCATCATACATCAATTCGAACGGTAGATCCCAATCTGGTGCTGTAATTACTGGTGCTGACGTTAAGCTCTTCTTCAAATGCTCGAATGCAGACACACAATCCTCGTCAAACTTGAACTGCGCATCCTTCTCCAATAAACTGCAAAGTGGTTTAGTTATCTTGGAGAAGTCTTTAATGAACCTGCGGTAAAAGCCTGCGCATGCCCTAATAAATAAATAAACACACACACACACACACACACACACACATATATATATATATATATATATATATATATATATATATATATATATATATATATATATATACTAACTCCCTCCCCAAACACGCTTTTCTCCCCACCCCATTTTCATTTTCAACCCACATGTGGGTCCCACCCCACATGTCATTTTCACACACATCACACTCACACATAATATATATATATATATATATATATATATATATATATATAAATATCTTGAATAATCTTCCACCGATTATTTTGAAAAATGGGTAAATGGGGGTCCATTAAATAAGCCAAAATTACCACAAATACTTCATAAAAATTCCCTCAATATTTTTAACAACATTTATCATCATTATTATAATTCGCAATATTTAACAAACTGGATCATTCTTAGGAAAGAGGGGCTTTCGATAAGGATTTCTCCTATCAGTAGCGCAATTAGGTGACCAAACCTCTCCCCGACATAACTTTCTATACATCGTCAATATTGCAAATAATAATATGAATAACTTTGTCATCTTAATTCTTGATTTAATAATATATAAAATATTGACAATAATTAAATCAAATAACGTGAGATACTATGTATCAATTACTGTAACATTAATTGAGTATAACTGAGTGACTTCTCATGTAAGCATCAATAATCAATACCGTGTGCTACTTGCAACCATGCGTATTACTGAATTTTTACCACCAGGTATTTGAACAGTTTAACAGTAAAAAATTCGCCATTATTTTTATAAAAAAGATATTTCTGTCGTTTTCTCATTCCGACAATAATTTCGTTGTGGGGTCCACTAATGATTTTGCCATCGTACGAATATTTCCTGTTAAAATGAATATTCTCCGACCAATCGAATATTTTATAACAACTTGCATACTTTGCAAAATTTATAAATATTACCCACAACTATAACATTATATCAAATTCACACCATAATATTCAAAAATATATTTCGAGAAAAATTAATCTTTATTTATGAAAGTTGGAGTCTTACAACCTCTCCTTCTTATAAATTTTGTCCTCGAAATTAGGGTACATACCTGGTATGTCGAAGAGGTGAGGATACCTTGATTTCATTTAAGATTCTAACTCCCAGGTCATTTCCTCAACATCGTGGTTTCTCCACAAAACTTTGACTTGAGGTATAATCTTGGGGCGTAGAATATGTTCCTTCTTATCCAAGATTTTAACAGGTACCTCTTCATACGTTAAATCTTCCGCTATCTCATCCGGTTCTAACTCAATAATGTGGTCCGGGTCTTCCACATATTTACGCAACATGGATATGTGAAAAATGTTATGAACACGAGACATACTTGGCGGTAAGACGAGTCTATAGGCCACAGTTCCTACTCGGTCAAGGATTTTAAATGGGCCAATGAATCAAGGATTGAGCTTTCTTCTTTTTCCAAATCTCGTAACTCTTTTCCATGGAGCAAAACGTAACAACACATGATCACCAACATTGAATTGTACGTCCCTTCGATGAATATTAACATAACTCTTTTGTCGATCTTGTGAGGTCTTTATACGTTGCCGGATCATTTAAATCTTTTCTGTAGTCATACGTATCAATTCTGGTCCCAACAACATTGCTTCACCCACCTCATCCCAGTATACTAGAGAAAGACACTTGCGTCCATACAACGCCTCAAATGGAGCTATGCCAATACTTGTTTAATAATTGTTGTTGTAGGAAAATTCTACCAATGGCAAGAACATGTCCCAACTTCCTTTGAAGTCAAGGACATAGAGTCTTAATAAATCCTCAAGAGTTTGAATCGTCCTGTCTGACTGCCCGTCCGTTTGAGAATGATATGCCGAACTGAATCGTAAATTTGTGCCCATAGCTTTTTGCAAACTAACCCAAAATCGTGAAGTAAATCTTGGGTCTCGATCAGAAATTATGGATACTGGCATACCATGCAGTCTTATAATCTCATTTATGTAAATACGAGCAAGATGTTCAAGTGAATAAGTTTCTCGTATAGGTAAGAAATGAGCAGACTTGGTCAATCTATCAATAATTACCCAAATTGCATCTATGCCTTGAGAAACCTTGAGAAGACCAGTAATGAAATCCATGGTAATGTGCTCCCACTTTCATTCTAGAATTTTAAGTGGTTGCAATGGACTTTTTGGCACTTGATGCTCCGCCTTGACTCGTTGACAAGTTAGACACCTTGAGATAAACTCCGCTATCTATATCTTCATATTGCTCCACCAAAATGTATGTCAAAGATCACGATACATTTTGGTACTCCCAGGATGGATTACAAACGGTGTGTTGTGCGCCTCCATCATGATTTTATATTTCAAATTCGGGTCGTTAGGAACACAAAGTCTGGAGTTGACTCAAAGTGTTCCTTCTTTATCGATTCTTGCTTCCAGAATAGCACGTTTTTGCACTTTCTTCTTCATACGCATCAGCTCCAGGTCCGTAGCTAGAGCAGCTTTAACTTTATCAATTAAAGTCGGTTCTACTCGTATATTTTTCATCATCACGTGGGTCCCTGACTCCCTGGAGTCTTTATCTCTATCTCCATCCTTTGTAAGTCATACCAAATGGGCCTTTGCGTTGACAATATCGCACTCGTACCCGCATATGATTTTCAACTCAATGCGCCAGCTACCACGTTCTCTTTTTCCAAGATGATATTGAATGGTATGATCATAATCTTTCAACAGCTCGAGCCAATGTCGTTGCCACATGTTGAGTTCTTTTTGGGTGAAGAAATATTTGAGGCTTTTATGATCCGTATAGATCTCTACTTTCTCCCCATACATGTAATGTCTCCAGATCTTTAGTGCGAAAACGACAGCTACCAACTCTAGATCACGAGTAGGATAATTCCTCTCATATTCTTTGAGTTGTCGTGAGGCATAGGCTATGACTTTCCTATGTTGTATGAGAACACATCCTAACCTTTCTCAAGAATCATCATCAGTAGATGACAAATCCCTCCGAGCTAGATGATATTGTCGTATCAAAAGTCTTTGAAATGAGTCTCCTCTTGAGTTCTTGAAAACTCTTCTCACATTCCTCGCTCATACCGAATTTTGTATCTTTTCAAGTCAACTGAGTTAATGGAGTAGTGATTCGAGAAAAACCTTCCACGAATCTCCGATAATAACCAACTAAGCCCAGAAAGCTACATACTTTGGTTACTGTCTTAGGTTGCTCCCAGCTTTGTATTGCTTCAATCTTTGCCGGGTCAACAAATATTCTGTGATTTGATATCAGGTGCCCATGGAACGCTACTTCCTCAAGTTAGAACTCGCATTTCTTCAACTTGGCGTACAACTTGTTTTCACGAAGCTTTTGTAGTATCAGCCTCAAGTGTTGCTCATGATCTTCACGGGTTTTGGAGTAAATGAGGATGTCATCAATAAAGACAACAACAAAATGATCCAAATATTCATTGAATACTCGGTTCATCATATCTATGAAGGCAGCAGGAGCATTAGTTAATCCAAAAAGACATGACTAGGAATTCATAATGCCCGTACCGAGTTCTGAAAGCAGTCTTTGGAATGTCATCGGTTTTAATCTTTAACTGATGATATCCGGAATGAAGATCGATCTTTGAAAAGAATTTAGCTCCTTGGAACTGGTCAAACATGTCATCAATGCGTGGCGAAGGGTACCTATTCTTGATGGCGACATGATTCAACTCCCGATAATTAATACGAAGTCGCATACTCCCATCTTTCTTCTTTTCGAATAGAACGGGTGCACCCCAAGGAGACGTACTAGGACGAATGAAATCGATGTCTAACAATTCCTGCAGTTGGGTCTTTAACTCCTGAAGTTCAATAGGAGCCATTCGATATGGGGTTTTGGAAATGGGTTTTGTACCGGGTTCAAGGTCGATACAAAATTTGATTTCTCACTCTAGGGGTAGGCCAGGAAGTTCTTCAGGGAATGCGTCAAGAAATTTAGTAACAATAGGAATATCATTCAAATTTGACATTTTTTTGTTTAAATCTGTGACATAAGCTAAGAAAGCTTGACATCTGTTTTTCAATAAATGAATAGCTTTATGGCTTGATATGACAGTGATTAACTTAAGTGGTTTGGTTGCTTGAATTCACATAATAGGTTGGTTAGGAATATGAAAGCTAACAACCTTACGAAAACAATCAATTTTAGCATGATGAGTAGTTAACCAATCAATCCCTAAAATCACATCAAATGCAACTATTTTTAAAGAGATAAGATCGACAGGTAACGTGCGGTTGCCGATTTCAATCAAACAAGACTTATAAACAGTGGATGTAACGAAGGTTTCTCTCAACGGAGTTTCAACAGATAAGTCAAAGTCTAATTTCTCCTGAGTTAAATTTAAACGTTGAGCGCAAATAGGAGAAATAAAAGAATAGGCGCTAGAGTTTATGATAAGCTTACCCATGATGACCTCGTTCAGGTTCCTTGCTTTCTGGTTTTGACTTCTCTGGGACGGCCTTTGGTGCCTCCATCCCAGCTGGACTTGGCTTTCTTGCCGCGACAAAATCGAGCCGGTGACCTTCTCTTCCACAATTGTAACATGTTTTTGGGCTGCGTCTGAGTTTGGACTTATATGTCCCTCCCTCCGCATTTGACTCATTATCACGCACCAATAATTGATCCTATTTCAATATTTGAATACAAAACACGGTTTGTGAGAAATGAGATATCGGCGTATTTTAGGAAAGAAATATTCGCGTCATTATCAACAAGTGAGATAATGAATAAAATAATGAGAATCGGATCCTTGTAAAAATATTGAAAGAATTAAATAATGAATAAAATAATATTATTTGTTATTATATATGTTAATAAGATGTATGTCGATTCTATAACCTAGAAATGTCGGAAGATCGTAGTATTCGAATCACGTGAGAGAATTAAAGTGTTTGAATTTTCAAGACAAAAATAAGTGTTTTCCGAGAAAATTTATGAAAAACACTATTCACCAGATTTATCGCCAGAATTATTTTTGAACTTCTGAGAAATACGTAATGTTAGAATATCGAGGCGAGATGGATTATGTAATAATAATCTAAGTATGGAAAATGCAATAATTCGCATGTGGACTTAATTTGGGAATATAGGTATTAAAACATAATGGAAGGAATTAAGGTAACTTTGTATGAAATATAAGTCCAATAAGATTAAGGTGTAAACCTATGTGAGATTATTCTTAAAGCCCATGTAGTAATGACATGAAGCCCATAATAGATTACTACAAGCCAAAGACTAAGTTAATTAAGTTAACTACTAAGCCCAAAGGATGATCCAATAGGTAAAGCAAGATCCATGGGGCAACCCATGGGTGAAGTGGTAACCAAGCACTTGGAGTGATGAGTAAGAACTTTAAGTAATGACCAAGGAATGGATAAGAGTTGTGGGCAACAAGTAATGAATAATAAGGAGGTTAGTTTAAGGAGGTGGGTTGATATAATGACCTAATTACCCTAACCTTGAAAGCTCTATAAATAGCAAGCCTTTTTCATTCATTTGGGGTTTGTTATTTCATCCAGCAACTCTCTCTCAAACAACTTATTTGTTAGAGTCAATAAGCACTTTGAGCTTAACCTTTCCTTAGTAGATTTCCAAAGCAAGTGAAGTAATCATCAAAGGTAAATGATCTTGTCTTCTTCATCTCTATCATGGTAGGTTGATAAGAGAAGTTATCTAATAAACTTAGATGTTAAGAACATAGGAGAAGTTGATAAACAATGGACCTAAGCCAAATAAGTTATAAGGAAATGAGAATCATGTATGAAGAAATTGTTGTTATGAACTTAAATAAACCATAACCGAATTGGAATATAAGTTATTGTAATACATATGTTGAGATGCCTAGATAATGGGATAAATGTGTTGAGAATGATAAACAAATCACTAGTAATAATGTTTCGCCGAAATTTGCATGATTGGACGATAATCGTCGAATTCGTAAGTCGTATTTTGTGTTTGACATTGGAAATGTTGGTTGTCGATGTAGACATGTCATATTTGGCATTATAGAGTTGCGGACACGAAAATGACCGGATTCCGACTTAGAACGAAGAAACGAGTGTTGAACGTTCACGAACGTTTATCATTTTCGTTAGAAATGGACTAATAGATGAAATTTTAGCAAACGAAGTCGGATAGATAAAATTCTTGCACGAACGCATAGAGTATGTAATTTGTGAACCGTAGGCTCTTTAACGAGCCAATTCGGACTTATAACGAAGAAGTTACGAGTCCGGGAATCTCAACATTTGAAAAATCATCAAACATTTAGTAGCACGAGTCAGCCGCCATGCGACTCAACATCAAAACCAAAGTGGCCTTAGTCCCCCAAACTTGGCCAGAAACGCGAATAAAGAATAAAGGAACTCACCCCGTAACGCCGAGTCCGATTTCTGGGCATCAATAGGTGATACTCACAGTCACGCACCAAGTATATAGCCATAAAAATGACTTCATAACCTAAATAGTAAGTAATGGTTACATGATGAACATGATTAGTAATGGATGAACATTAACCAAAGATCTTAAAAAAAACATTGTTAAGACATGATTAAGTCTTAAGCATGAACACTTAGAGTTAAGTTAAGTCAATTACTTATGAATATAAGAAGGACGTAATGGAAAGCCGGAACCTATAATAACAAATCTATTACGTAATTAAATTGAGAAGTAGGGTAAGATTCTTTAGGAACTATGTATGATCATTCATGACCTAATATTCTATGTTATGCTATCATCTAATGTAGAGACCTTAAAGACGTAAAGTGCACATGTTATAAATTGTAGCAGACGCTAAAGGCAAGTACTCTAACCCTTGTTCCAGTTTGATCTGGGCAAGTCTTTGTGATTCATGTATTCTTCGCATGAGTTAGTATTTGAGGAATGTCAAACGCCAATCCTTTCGGCTAGACGTATGCTATGTTATTCTATCAAGTGTTGATAAGGATTACCGAACTAATATTGTTGTGGTTTTCAAAAGTAGATTGTGTATGCTCAAATTGTTTTGTCGTCAAACGACAGGCACGTGAGGTTGCCACAACTTAAACGTATACACGTTTAATGAATGTAGTGTTGATCAACATAGAGTACTATAGGCTGATCACCTAGACGTGCTCGTAAGCTATACGGACTTTATTTAACTTCGCGTGCCGGGATGTCCTTTTCAAAGTACTTATGAAATGCTTACGGTCTTGAACCGGAATTGATGTTTTACTGAATATTGTTGTTGTAAAACGTTTTGAATGAAAAGAAGTGCTATTTTGAATTATCAATAGTACTTCGTAACTATTGTTCAGTTATCGAAGATATATGATTCCTATGTTTCAAGCATGCTATTTTCCTAGAATTGTTGTACTTGCTGAGCTAGTTAGGCTCATTCTTGCTTGAACCATATGAATGCGCTAAAGATGTAATCTGACCGATGGAGACAAGGATAAAGGGAAGGCGAAGGCGAACCCGTAGATTACTTTTGTAATAGTATAGGTTTTGTACGGAATAATATTGATATTATGACAAAGACAATGTATTGGTTGTAAAGAACCTGGGAAATGTAAATATTCTTTTGATATATATATAAGACATATCCGTTCTTTTGAGGCATTTTAATTGAATGTTTATGTGAATCAGAAAAGCACCGCAAAAGCAGCACCATTTGTCGGGTTGGAAGATACCCGGATTTGGGGGCGTCACAGGTTGGTATCAAAGCATTAGGTTATAAAACTTAAGGGGGGAAATAAAACCTTAAGTCATAACCTTAAGAAAAGTCAAAGAATAAAAGATGGAAGTTAACCTTATAAAAAATGCATCATATATGTTATGTGTTTTATTATCTTCGACGTTTACTAATCAACTTTTGTGTTGTTATAGATGTCGGTGAAAATAGAGATACATGTAGTAGTCGTGAAGGGTTGGTAAACCAGATAGAAATCATACCGAACCCTATAGCAGCAGATCCTGAGATAGTTGTGGTGGAGTCTGG
Source organism: Panax ginseng (assembly GCA_020205605.1). Lineage (NCBI taxonomy): Eukaryota > Viridiplantae > Streptophyta > Magnoliopsida > Apiales > Araliaceae > Panax > Panax ginseng. The sequence goes on from CM035140.1 coordinate 93,624,302, forward strand.
AGACTCCGAAAGCTTAGACCTCATGTCTGTATTTGACGGCATGTTGGAAGAAGAAGTGGAGGTAGTATCCTTCAATCCAAAGTAGCTATATGGCAAGCAGAGATAAACCCGGAGGAGAGTCGATGATGTCACTATTCATGTCAGTGATAGATAGGAACGTACACTATTGTCAGGAGGTCAAGGAGCTAAAGGCGGAGCTCCAAGCGGTTATAGAGGACAAGACGGACGTGGAGTCCATGTGGGAACAGGAACATGACGAGAGAGTTTTGGCTAAGGACAAGGTCCATGAGCTAAAATAGGAGGTCTTTGAGCTTAGGAGCGAGCTAAAGACCAAGAAACAGATGATAGGGAGAATGTCCTATATTCATAGGAGTTCTCATGAGGATTTTCAATTGCAGGTAGCTGGGTATCCTGTAGAGACAGGGCAGACGCGGCATACTATCAGTCGTGATATTATTGCCGGTCTTGCCAAGGCAGATTTCGAGAATGCCTTAAGGCAGATATGATCGAGGAGTTGCTAGAGTAGTTAGATATGTATATATTTGTGTATATAGTAGTGACGTAAAGCCCTCTTTTGTATAATCAAGGGTAGTCTTTTGTAAATCCCAATTTTTGGAAAGCAATAGCGGGAAAGTAATGTTTCCAGCTTAGGTTGTGTTATGTAACCGATGTAGGATGAATTAATATAAGTTTTCATTTTTGAAAAATGTTGAGTAACAAATGTTTAAGTTATTGTTTAATATGGAATAATAACTAACTGACAGGAAATGCATAATAACGAAATATGTGTTTATTGTAACAGCAAAATGCCGCCAAGAAGAGTACCACGTACCCAAGGTGCGAACACGAATCAACCGGAGGGAGGTCCAGTTAACCCCATGCAAGAATTTTTGAACCTTTTAACCGCAACATTTAACCAAACTGGGGCTAATATCCCCGTAAATCCTGGTGTAGTACGAGCCACTACATTTAAGGACTTTAAGAGTGTGGGTCCGCTGGAGTTCAAAGGAACTACGGACCCTATTGAAGCTCAAACGTGGGTGAGGGAGATAGAGAAGGCATTTGTGATAGAAAATGTCGACGAGGCCCAAAAGGTTGCTTTTGCAACCTACATGATGAAGGGAGAGGCCAACTTTTGGTGGGAGGCCAATCAGGCGAGGGCCGGAATAGATGCTATAACGTGGGAGAGGTTCAAGGAAATATTCTACGAGAACTACTTTCCCACGAGCATGCAGGGAAGGATGGAGATGCGATTTCTAGATTTAAAACAAGGGGACATGATGGTTCCCCAGTATGCCGCCAAGTTTAATGAACTGGCAAGGTTCGCTCCACATCAAGTGGATACCGAGGTGAGGAAAGCTCGACGATTCGAGCAGGGCTTGAAACCCTGGCTCTATAATCGTATCTCTGTATTCCAAAGTACTTCCTTTGGGATTGTGTTAGAGAAGGAAATAATTGCCGAAGGTGGTAGCGAGGCATTGAGCCAATACCATAAGGACAAGAAAAACAAGGGGAAGGTGGATGGAGGAGTGAAGATTGAAGGTGCCAGAGGGAGTGGCGAAGGGTATAAAAGGAAGGTAGTTAGCTCGGGGAATACCGGAGTGAAACAAGGAGACCCTAAGAGGAGGATGGAGGCCTGTAAAACCTGTGGGAAGACTCACCTAGGAGTCTGTCTCAAAGGAAAGGTCGTGTGTTATAATTGTGGATAGGAGGGGCATATTGCGCCAAACTGTCCAAGCCCGAAGAAGAATCATGGGTGCTTTGTATGTGGGTCGACGGACCACATGGAAAAGAACTGCCCAAAGAAGGGGACAGACGGGAATAAGGGCGCCAATAGTGGTAAGTTAACTATTGGGGGTCCAGCGCAGCCGGGTAGGCCGATGGCCCGTACCTTTAATATGACCATCCAAGACGCGATGGCCTCGGGGGACGTAGTCGTAGGTATTATTCTGATCAACGACTTAAATGCATACGTCTTTGTTTGACTCTAAAAGCTACTTGTTCGTTTATCGCATGTGATTTTGCTAGACGACTAGGATTACTTCCCGAAAGGTTGCCTATACCTTTGAACATTAAGGTAGCAAACGAAGAGATAATTCCTGTTGAAGATATTCATAGGAGTTGTTGCGTAGACATTCGAGGTTGTAAATTATCGGTAGATCTGATACCGATAAAGTTAGGAGAATTCGATGTAATTCTCGGAATGGATTGGTTGATAAATCATGGGGAAATTATAGATTGTCAAAAGAAATGTGTAAATATTAAAACATTAAACCAATCTCATGTAATATTTTACGGGAATAAATCACCGGGACGTTCGTGTTGTCTTACCATGACACAAACTAGGAAATTATTGAGGAAGGGGTGTGTAGGTTATTTGTGTCATGTGGTTGATACCCGCAGAGTGGGAGCGACCATGGAACAAATACCTATAGTGAGTGAGTTCGTGGATGTATTTCCAAGTGAGTTACCGGGTCTTCCACGGATAGGAGACCGAAGTTCATAATAGATATTGTGCCGGGGAGCGGCACACCGGTTTCCTGTGCAACCGTATCGTATGGCGCCAAAGTGGAGATGAAGGAGTTGATGGTACGATTGCAGAATTGTTGGATGTGAAGTACATTCAACCGAAGCGTTTTGCCGTGGGGAGCACCCCAGATTATTTATCAAGAAGAAGAAGGACGGATCGTTGAGACTTTGTATCGACTACGAGAGAGTTGAACAAGTTAACGATAAAGAATAAGTATCCATTGCCCGAATCGATGATCTTTTGATCGCCAAGGGGGCAAAATATTTTTCCAAAATAGATTTAAGGACGGGGTATCATCAGCTGAAGGTTAGGAATGAAGATGTGCCAAAGACAGCATTCAGGACTCGTTATGGTCATTACGAAGTTTCGGTGATGTCGTTTGGATTGACTAAACGCACTTTCGCCGCATTTATGGACATGATGAACATGGTGTTCAAACAATATTTGGACAAGTTCGTCGTGGTGTTTATTGATGATATTCTAGTCTACTCTAAGACGCCAGAAGATCATGCTGAACACCTAAGAATAGTGTTGGAGACATTAAGAAAGGAGAAGTTATATGCGAAGTTCACTAAGTGTGAATTTTGGTTAGAAGGTATGCTGATTTTTAGGTCATGTTATTGACCATGAGGGGATTTCAGTAGATCCAACGAAGGTGGAAGCTGTGATGAATTGGGAACAACCGAAAACGCCGACTGAGGTGCGGAGTTTCTTAGGGTTAGCGGGTTACTATCGGAGGTTCATCCAGGACTTTTCGAAGATAGCTACTCCGCTGACTAACTTGACGAGGAAGACGGTGAAGTACGTATTGACTGAGAAATGCGAAGATAGTTTCAAGAACTGAAGAAGAAGTTGAGTGAAGCGCTTTTTTGTCATTACAGATGACACATGAAATTTCAGTAGTTTATAGCGATGCTTCGATAAAGGGTGGGGTGAGTGCTCATGCGGCATGGCAAGGTCATTACAGATGCATCTAGGCAATTGAAGGATTATGAGAAAGTTTACCCTACTCATGATCCGAACTGGCCATGGTGGTGTTTTGCCTTTAAAGATATGGCAACATTATCTTTATGGGGAAAAGTGTGAGATATACACGGACCACAAGAGTCTAAAATATATCTTCACACAGAAGGAGTTGAATATGAGACAGAGAAGGTGGCTGGAGTTGATAAAAGATTACGATTGTGAAATCCTGTATCACCCTAGAAAAGCCAATGTAGTGGCCGATGCTTTGAGTAGAAAGGGTCGGGAGAAGTTGACTATGTTAACAGTTCAAACTGAGTTAATAACAAAGATGTCTAGGATGGAGTTGGAGGTGAAGTTGCCAAGTGAGGCGGAGCAGAGACTATTTGCGATGGAGATTCAGTCTACCATTGTAGAGAAAGTCAAGGAGGTGCAACTCAAAACTGATGAGTGTAATCAGATGAAGGAGAGGTTAACCACCGAAAAAGATATTAGGTTTAGTCTTGATAAAGAGGGATTATTAAGATTTGAGGGAAGAATTTGGGTTCCGAATGAGATGGAATTAAAGGAGCAAGTTTTACAAGAGGCTCATAGTTCGAGGTACTCGATTCATCCTGGTAGCACTAAGATGTATCAAGACCTTCGACGGAGTTTTTGGTGGCCGAACATGAAGAGAGAAATAGTTGAATATGTGAGTAGGTGCTTGACTTGTCAAAGAGTTAAAGCCGAACATCAACGACCGAGTGGCTTGTTATAGTCATTGGAGATTCCGGAGTGGAAGTGGGAGCATATCACGATGGACTTTGTGGTGGGACTTCCGACGACTCAGAAGGGATATGATGCAATTTGGGTAATAGTGGATCGGTTGACGAAGTCGGCTCACTTTTTGCCAATTCGAATTAAGTACAACTTAGATCAGTTAGCTACACTCTATGTTAAGGAAATTATTTCCGGACATGGAGCACCTGTTTCGATAGTGTCAGATCGTGATCCACGATTCACGTCGAACTTTTGGAGAAGTCTTCAAGAACAGTTGGGGATGCAGTTGAAGTTAAGTACGTCATATCATCCACAAACCGATGGACAGAGCGAGAGGACAATTCAGACGTTAGAAGATATGTTGAGATCTTGCATCATGGATTTCAAGGGTAGTTGGGATGATCATCTACCATTAGTAGAATTTGCATATAACAACAGTTATCATGCAAGTATAGGTATGCCGCCGTATGAAGCTTTGTATGGAAGAAAATGCAGAACACCGTTGTATTGGGATGAAGTGGGAGAACGCCGAATGCTAGGACCAGAATTGGTGCAACAAACAGCGGAAGTGGTGAAGTTGATTAAATGCATCTTGTAGCAGCTCAAGACAGACAGAAGAAATACGCAGACTTACATCGAGAGAATAGAGAGTTTGAGGTAGGCTCGTACATATTTCTAAAGGTATCTCCTTGAAAGGAAAGATACGCTTTGGAAAGAAGGGAAAACTAAGCCCAAGGTTTATAGGACCTTTTAAGGTATTAGAACGGGTAGGTAAGGTAGCTTATAGGGTAGCGTTACCTCCAGACCTAGAGTGAATACATAATGTATTTTACGTTTCAGTGTTACGTCCTTACAAACCGGATTACAAGCACGTGATAGAATTTGAGCCTATTCAAATCGAGAAGGATTTAACATATGAAGAAATGCCTATTTAAATCATCGATAGAAAAGAGCAAGTTCTGCGAAACAAGGTAATATCGTCAGTAAAGGTGTTATGGAAGAACCACGATGTCGAGGAAGCAATGTGGGAATTGGAAGAGAAGATAAAGAAGAATTATCCTCTTTTGTTTGAGTAATATAGGGCGAGATTTTGGGGACAAAATCTTTATAAGGGGGGAAGAATGTAACACCCGAGAATTCGGATCCTTTGTAAAAATATTTGAAAGAATTAAATAATGAATAAAATAATATTATTTGTTATTATATGTGTTAATAAGATGTATGTCGTTCTATAACCTAGAAACTTCGGAAGATCGTAGTATTCGAATCACGTGAGAGAATTAAAGTGTTTGAATTTTCAAGACAAAAATAAGTGTTTTCCGAGAAAGTTTACGAAAAACACTATTCACCGTTTATCGCTTGGGAATTATTTTTGAACTTCCGAGAAATACGTAATGTTAGAATATCGAGGCGAGATGGATTATGTAATAATAATCTAAGTATGGAAAATGCAATAATTCGCATGTGGACTTAATTTGGGAATATAGGTATTAAAACCTAATAGAAGGAATTAAGGTAACTTTGTATGAAATATAAGTCCAATAAGATTAAGGTGTTAACCTATGTGAGATTATTCTTAAAGCCCATGTAGTAATGACATGAAGCCCATAATAGATTACTACAAGCCAAAGACTAAGTTAATTAAGTTAACTACTAAGACCAAAGGATGATCCAATAGGTAAAGCAAGATCGATGGGGCAACCCATGGGTGAAGTGGTAACCAAGTACTTGGAGTGATGAGCAAGAACTTTAAGTAATGACCAAGGAATGGATAAGAGTTGTGGACAACAAGTAATGAATAGTAAGGAGGTTAGTTTAAGGAGGTGGGTTGGTATAATGACCTAATTACCTTAACCTTGAAAGCTCTATAAATAGCAAGCCTTTTTCATTCATTTGGGGCTTGTTATTTCATCCAACAACTCTCTCTCAAACAACTTATTTGTTAGAGTCAATAAGCACTTTGAGCTTAACCTTTCCTTAGTAGATTTCCAAAGCAAGTGAAGTAATCATCAAAGGTAAATGATCTTGTCTTCTTCATCTCTATCATGGTAGGTTGATAAGAGAAGTTATCTAATGAACTTAGATGTTAAGAACATAGGAGAAGTTGATAAGCAATGGACCTAAGCCAAATAAGTTATAAGGAAATGAGAATCATGTATGAAGAAATTGTTGTTATGAACTTAAATAAACCATAACCGAATTGGAATATAAGTTATTGTAATACATATGTTGAGATGCCTAGATAATGGGATAAATGTGTTGAGAATGATAAACAAATCACTAGTAATAACGTTTCTCCAGAATTTGTACGATTGGACGATAAACGTCGAATTCGTAAAATTCTCGGAATGGAAGTCGTATTTTGTGTTTGACATTGGAAATGTTGGTTGTCGATGTAGACATGTCATATTTGGCATTATAGAGTTGTGGACTCGAAAATGATCGAATTCTGACTTAGAACGAAGAAACGAGTGTTGAACGTTCACGAACGTTTATCGTTTTCGTTAGAAATGGACTAATAGATGAAATTTTAGCAAACGAAGTCGGATAGATAAAATTCTTGCACGAACGCATAGAGTATGTAATTTGTGAACTCGTAGGCTCTTGAACGAGGACTTATAACGGACTTATTACGTGAAGCATACTAGTAGAGGCTTATTAGTACCAATATATGGTTTAAAAGCTTATATCATCGAATCTTGTTAAAGAAAGTTGTTAAGCTTTATTGATTGAAATAAATCATTATGAAACAAAGTAGTTTGAATATGAACGACGTAGATCTCGTATCTATAAACTTTAAATATGTGTCGAACACATAGAGAGTCAAGTCAGTGATAAATGTATATGAAGTTGATGTCAAGTACGGATGGTTAAGGAATACCTATACCTACATAGCAATTCTAAGAGTATGATGAGAAAGTGAAATGAAGGTTTTACGAACCTAGTTAGAAAACAATGTAACATTGTTATTAAATTAAGAATGCATGAAATATGTTACTGATGGATATGAATCCGTGATTATATAACTGTGTAGGAATACACGAAGTGTAGTTAAGCGCTAAGCAGTAAGTCGTAGTTCATAAACTATGAATCAGGCAAGTCTTTCAGTTCCTATTTGTTATATGAATTTGATAACTGTTAGTTGAGCTATATTATGCGATGCAAATGTTGATGTGTATATATGAAATGCATATGAGATATGTATGAAATATGAAAGTTGATCTTTGATGATATGCTTGTGATATAATCCTCTATGCTTGTTATGTGAGAAGTAACATACATAGTAAATATTAATTGATTATAAATGCATGAACTGAATATACTATTATATGTTATGTGCTGCATGAAAACTGTTAGAATTGCTGGGCTATCGAGCTCACCCATGGAAATAACCACTTTTGCAGGTTAAGGACACACAGTAAAGGTTACATGCTTCTTGGTTGACAAAGTAGATAGTTTTGCAACGAAGGATACTATTTAGATTATTACTTGAACCATGTTTAGGTTCTAGGAGTATACTTGATATATACTTACGATGTTTAATACTTGTTGTATTGTAAGGATGTATTAGTTAATACATAGAGGATATCGAACCAAGATATAAAATCTTATACAGTAATTCTAATAGACTGAACCATATTATATAGTTGATTCAAGAATTGTAATTGGTTCAAAGTTATGAAATCAATAAAAGATTTTATTCAAGAGATTGAAAAAGTTTAAATTATTCCGTGTTTTTATAATATCGAATGTGATGTAATACAGGAATAGTAAATGACCAGGATTAGAAACTTATAAAAGTTTGGGGTCATTGTGCAGATCTTGGAAATGGAAATGAATTTATATTCTAAATTGTAATAAGTAGAGTTTTATTCATTAAAGTTATGAATGAAAAATATAAATAGTTTGACGATAGTAGTATCGTGGCGGACCGAATCCGAGGTTTTATTTAGATTATATGAAATGTTTTTGAACCCCTCAGTGTCCGCCTATGGTCTGACTAGGATAAGTTCTTAAACTCGTATAATTGTGGCAAGTTCCTGAATTTCCAAAGTGTGGTAAGTTTGATGAAGTGTATCGGGTATATATATGTTATGAAGTTAGAAATTTTGGTATAGTAAAGATTGAAGTTGATGGAGAAACATGAATTTTCTAAATCTTCTAGCTCTGCTAGATTTTCAAAATTTATTGACTTCGTGCTAATGTTCGCACTTCTATTTTCTTGAAAAACATTGGATCTTGTGATTGAACCAATGATTTTTAAAAACAATACCTTTATTCTTATGTGTATACCAATTGTTTTAGCTAAGACAAAAAGGATTTGAAAATTTTCAAAATATATTTCTAACCATGCGCATCATTGATATGGTATATGGTAAACGATGGAGTCATCTATGCAGTTGAACCTAGTGTTGGTTGTGATTGAAAGATCGTCAGCCAACTTTGGTACGGTGTAGTATGACAAAGTCACATAATGGCGGAATCCTCAACGTACTACTAATCTAGTACGGTATTATGATGTCATAAAAGAATTTTTGGTTTTCTTTTAATTTATGAAGAAGGTTAATTAAGTTAGCTAAATTATTTTGATTGAAGTCCGAGTTGTTGATAAAAGTCTAAGCTATTTTATTTGGCTTTAGGCAATTTTGTTGAAAAATATTTATGAAATTCAAGCGTTCTTGAGTAATTATGCCAAACCAGATTGCTGCAGTGCGGATTCGATTGTTGAAAAAGTCGAGGTGAACAACCTATATGGGGACATGTTTTCGGGGACAATGGTTAAGCGTAACACATATAGTCATTATTATAAAACACTACGTTATGACTAACGTAGTGGTACAACAAGGTGGCCACCTAGTGTATGCGTGTGGGAGGTGTTTTCAGTCTTTGTGATTGATAAACACTCTAGTTTACAATGTGAAGGATTTTGTTGAAGCATTTTAAAAGCGTAGAGAAGAGTTCACGGTCTTGTGACCCCTCAAAGATAATTTGGAATCTAAGATTATTCATACTACTTCCCGATTATTGAAAAATCGTGGAAGATTCTTATTCTTCTGAAGGATGAATGTATTAAGTATAATGTTCTTTAGAAAGGAGAATGTGGTAGAATGCAAGTGAGCAAGTTATAATAAACTTCCGAAAAAAAGAATGAATAAAATTATTCAAAAGAATATGTAATATTCCGAATACCACCGAGTAAAGGAGGTTTGAGTGATTCCGAGGACGGAATCCTTATAAGGGGGAGAGGATGTAAGAACCCGAATTTTTAGAAAATATTAAAATAAGAATTTAGTAAATAAAATTCTTAAGGCATTAGAAGGGTTCGAATAAGAATATATATGTGTTGTGAGGTATGTGGAATGGTGTTGCATGGGGTAATATAAACTATGCAATAAGTGATTTCTGTGTTTAATAAATATATTATTATATATTTGTTAATTATTGAAGATGCGAGTTATTTGAAGTAAAGAAGATGAATAGAAATCTATCTATCGATATTAAATAATTTATTTGAAATTATTTTATAATAGTAAGTTAGTGACATTAAATATCTTTGATAATCGCCAATTTCTTGAGTATATGTACGAGTAAGTATCAAGTAAGGCAAAACAAAACTGCCGTACTCTTTAATGGTGGATGTATAGGAGTTGGGCTAAACGATTCCTTCAGAGAGAGGAGAGGTATATCTGAATTAGTGATCGATCTAACTCAACGTGAAAACAAGGTGAGTAGCGAGACGGAAACTAATTTGTTGGTTGTTTGTGGGAAACCACAACAGACTATATTGAATACTATTAAAGACTCGGCGCGTGCTAGGTTTAGACTTGTATATATGTACGTTGTTGACGAGAGAAGGAAATCGATATATCTTTAGATAAATATTGGTTAGAGATTTATTGATTAATATTGAGTATGATTAAATGTATAGATTAAAGAAATTGTGTTGAGGCAATCTATAGAAAGGAAGAGAAATAATTATAGTATATTTCTACTAAAGGATATTAAAATAAATTCTAGCATTTGATTATTTTAATAAAAGGGGAAGTATTATTTTGATATTACCTTATATAGCTTTGTACGAGGAAATGTGTGGGATTAAGTAATGTGGTAAATATATTAAAACATATTTGCTATATAAGTTGATGGAAACAATTTATCATAATAGGAAATAAACTTATTTTCTATATATAGTGTAATGTGTGTCGTGTATGTAAATATTTTAATAATACAAAGATATTATATTAAGAATAATATCTTGCGAAAATGAGTAAATCGTGTTATTATGATTAGTTCTTATATTTAGAGAAAACATGATAAAAACATCTTATGTTATGGAGAAGTACATAATTTTGACTATAGTAATGTGGTGGGAAATGAATAAGTAATGAGAATAAGTAATAAGCTTAATGTAAGCTTGTGTGATATGCCTAGTGTGGCAAAATGATGGAATAAGCATTCATCAAATAATTTAATGAATGAATAATTGAAGAAATTAATTTGTATGTGCAATGATTTTATATTATATAGTAGCTACATCTATATGATATGAATTGAAGTGTGACACTTCAATGGTAACTATATAATATAGGAAGTATTTGAATATATATGTATAAAGGCTTGTATGTTAGCATTATGTACAAATGAGATAATAAAATGTAACATGGTGCAATGAACCACTTCCATGACCATATTATAAGATGTAAAGTTAAGAATAATATTATTTTATGAGAGTATATTATTATAAGCTTGGTGAGCTATTAATTACTAAGTTCACATAATTATGTCTTGTGTAGCATAACTAGTGAAGTTAAATTAAATGGGGATTTAATGGGAAAATAAATGAGGAGTTAATAAATAATTGATATTAATTATCATTATGATAATTGGGTATATTTGAGATGATAAAATGATGGGTTGAGAATATTCAACTATTTTATAATTAGCCCAATTTAAAATATATATTGGAATAAACCAATGTACATGGATTATATAATTCTATGTGAGTGGGTAAATATGTATACACATTTGGAGAAAAAATATCAAATAAACCTAAGTATGCTAGTAATAGTTTTGGAATGCTGAGTTATAAGCTTTTGTCCCAAATAGAGAGTCTCATTTCTCTTATGCACGTGAATAGGCCAATGACCTACTCCTCTATTGCTTAAACTCAGCCATGGCTAGATAGGGTGATGATGAAGGGAAGAATGGCTGGGGAAGGAGTTGGTAATCAACTCTTCATCATCCAATGGCTTCTTCTTCCTCCTCTTAGTTTAAATCTTTGGGCAAAGGTATTGTATGGATAATGAATTTTCTATAAATAGGGACTCCTCCTCTTTCCCGTTTGTTTTTTTTTGCTGAGAATTTGGTTATGAAAGTTAAGAAGTATTGAGAGCAAGCAGAGGTTTGGAGTGCTATAGATAGCAAATTGAAGCCATTAAGAGGTAATGAATCTAATGTTTATGCTTTTGATTCCCAAGTCTTGAATTCCTTAGAAATAACAAGAAAAAGTCACTTTTGAGTCACAAAATTGATGGCTAAGGATTGTTATAATCCATGAATTGTTGTTAGATATTGTTAATATAATCAAATACGAAATCAACGGAAGTTAAACGAACAAATTTGGTTGAGAAACGAATTCGTAGTGAATGATTTCACTAAATTGTCCAAAACATGAACATTTACATGAACATGAGTTATAGATTCATTTTTGGGTTAGTTAATGTTTATGTTAGTTTATGGGTATTATGATATGTTGTAGTTCTATGAATTATGAATCCATAGAATCGAAAACGGACTAATTTGGACATGTATAACTAAAATTATGAAGGTAGAAAGGATTGTTGGCTTGTTATTTTGTAGCAGAGCATGAATCCGTGAGTTAATAGTAGCTATACCCATTTGGGGCTATTTATAGGGAAGACCCCCGCCTTACGGGGTGGTCTGACTTCTGCAAATCTTTGAGAAAAATCTGACAGAATATGCTTTACTAAAACGGCCATAACGTTTTCATATGAACTCCGATTGAGGAAATTCAAGATGATCCGGAACGAGAATGAATAGACCTACAACTTGTGTGCTTTACATTTTTCAATTTGAGGTCATTAGGAAGGGTCAAAATAGTCATCTTTGTGACTGTTACGTAATCAAAGGCCATTGGAGGGCGTCGAGAGAGTACATGCACAATTATTGTGCTCCCGACGATGGAATATGTTATTCTAAGTGATATAACATGAAAATGCATGATAATAGACATGAAATATAAGATTACCTTACTCATTATAGAATGCTTTAGCATGACTTAGTATGTGTTTTGAAAAGAAACTTGGAGTTTTGAAAAACGAATATTGACGAACCTTGAGTCTTTGAAGTTATGATATTTTAACACATACATCTTGTTGAGTTATGAGTATACTTAAGAATGAGAAGTGATTTAAAGTTGATTTACTTATTATCAACTTACAATAGCTTAGTTGAAAATGATTTCCAAAGAATACTTGAAACTTTAAGAACGAACTTAAAGTAAATTGTGTACTTAAGGTTCTAAACATGATAACATATATTCATGGATTAGTTAGCTATGAAATGAGATTAAAAGTTGCACCTAGTTGCTTTACCTTGGCCTAGAATACCTTTTAAAAGTGAACTTGAATGTCTTATCCCCCTAGACATGACGATTATGTTCATCTTTTTGCTAAGCATGAATTGGACATTTCAAGTGTAGTTTAAAATACGTTTTCAAATAATGAACTATGCTATGTCTATGTGAAGCATACTAGTAGAGGCTTATTAGTACCAATATATTGTTTAAAAGCTTATATCATCGAATCTTGTTAAAGAAAGTTGTTAAGATTTATTGATTGAAATAAATCATTATGAAACAAAGTAGTTTGGATATGAACGACGTAGATCTCGTATCTATAAACTTTAAATATGTGTCGAACACATAGAGAGTCAAGTCAGTGATAAATGTATATGAAGTTGATGTCAGGTACGGATGGTTAAGGAATACCTATACCTACATAGCAATTCTAAGAGTATGATGAGAAAGTGAAATGAAGGTTTTACGAACCTAGTTAGAAAACAATGTAACATTGTTATTAAATTAAGAATGCATGAAATATGTTACTGATGTATATGAATCCATGATTATATAACTGTGTAGGAATACACGAAGTGTAGTTAAGCGCTAAGCAGTAAGTCGTAGTACATAAACTACGAATTAGGCAAGTCTTTCAGTTCCTATTTGTTATATGAATTTGATAACTATTAGTTGAGCTATATTATGCGATGCAAATGTTGATGTATGTATATGAAATGCATATGAGATATGTATGAAATGTGAAAGTTGATCTTTGATGATATGCTTGTGATATAAACATCTATGTTTGTTATGTGAGAAGTAACATGCGTAGTAAATATTAATTGATTATAAATGCATGAACTGAATATACTATTATATTATGTGTTGCATGAAAACTGTTAGAATTGCTGGGCTATCGAGCTCACCCTTTGAAATAACCACTTTTGCAGGTTAAGGACACACGGTAAAGGTTACGTGCTTCTTGGTTGACAAAGTAGATAGTTTTGCAACGAAGGATACTATTTAGATTATTACTTGAACCATGTTTAGGTTCTAGGAATATACTTGATATATACTTACGATGTTTAATACTTGTTATATTGTAAGGATGTATTAATTAATACATAGAGGATATCGAATCAAGATGTAAAATCTTATACAGTAATTCCAATAGACTGGACCATATTATATAGTTGATTCAAGAATTGTAATTGGTTCAAAGTTATGAAATCAATAAAAGATTTTATTCAAGAGATTGAAAAAGTTTAAATTATTCCGTGTTTTTATAATATCGAATGTGATGTAATACAGGAATAGTAAATGACCAGGATTAGAAACTTATAAAAGTTTGGGGTCATTGTGCAGATCTTGGAAATGGAAATGAATTTATATTCTAAATTGTAATAAGTAGAGTTTTATTCATTAAAGTTATGAATGAAAAATATAAATAGTTTGACGATAATAGTATCGTGGCGGACCGGATCCGAGGTTTGAAGGAACCTGGATTTGGGGGCGTCACAAGCTGTGTTGCAGATTAAGACATTTTCGGCCCTGTTGGAAAAAGCAATCATCACCGAAGGAGGAAGTGAAGCTGTGTCAAGGTATCATCAAGAGAAGAAGAAAAAGACGAATGAAGGAGGTAGCAATGGAGGAAGTAACTCTAATAAGCGTAAGTGGAAGGACAATACTGAATCTGGAGACAAGTCAGGAGATAGTAGGAAGAAAGGTGAGGCATGTGCAAATTGCGGTAAAAAGCATTCGGGAGTATGTTTGAAGGGAAAAGGAGTGTGTTTTAATTGTGGACAAGAGGGACACATCTCTCCAAATTTTCCAAGTCCAAAGAAGATACCAGGTTGTTTTTCATGTGGATCGCTAGAACATCAAATTCGTAACTGTCCAAAGAAGAATGCAGAAAGAGGAAGCAACAATAGAGAAGCAAGAAGTGGAACACTTTGGCGATCAAAGGACACCGCTTTATTTGGAAAGACCGACAACAGCCTTGACGTTCAACATGACATTACAAGATGCTGTAGCTGCCCGGGAGGTGGTGACAGGTAATGATTTAGTTGAGTAAATGAATTACGCGAGAAATATTGGGTAGATATGGCTGTGAATGGTTTTCTTTTATAGATCCCAGGTCACAAATTAGTTTATGAAACACAAATTAATATTGTGTTGATATAAATGAATTGATGATACAACTTTAAAGGACATTAGAGAGTAAGAAAGCGGTGATTCTGAGGACGGAATCCTTATAAGGAGGGGAGAATGTGAGAACCCAGAATTTCACATAATTCAAATTTTTCGAATAATTTTTTTTTTAGAAAAAGAATAAAGAAAGTACTTGAATCATATAAGTTTATATGATAATTAAGCTAGATAGTTAATTTATTAACTAATAAGTATAGTTAATAATTCTCAAGGAAGAGTAATGAAAGTTAAGTAAGAAATTAACATAGCTTGAATGTTAGCCTTGATTATTAAATTAAAAGGATTTACAATCCTTAAGTAATTGATGATTGATATGAGTATGTATGTGTTTATAACTTATTAAGTCAATTTGGGCTAATAAGTTAATAAACTAGGAGAAATATGTTAGGACATATGTGAGTTATGTACGTGATTGAGTAAATATGTATTATATAATGTGTATACATTTATTTTGTAAAGAGATGAAGAATAAAGTTATGTAACCTAATACATATATTATGTATGATAATTAAATAACCTAATGTGTTATAATTTAAGAGAATGATAGTATTTAAAAATATATACTAATCCTAAGAGATTTATTTGATGCATCTCAATTAATTAATCTTATAACCTAAAGAATAGCAAGTCTAATTGGGTTATGAAATTAAAAATATATGAGTAAGAAATTAGCTTGCTAATGTGTGTAATGGAACCCTAATTAAATAGTGGGGAATGGATAAATTAATAAGTATAGAACTATGTTGATTTGCAAGTCCATAGAATTAAAATTACTAGCCCAAAGAATTAAAGGAGTGGCCCAACCTTTAGCCCAAGTGGGAGGGGACATGTTGGACATTTAGTAAGTTAATTAAAGCATAAAATGAAAATAATTTTGGACAATAGAAAGGCCACTTGGCCGAAATTTAGAGAGGAGAGAAAGGGGGGAAGAATGTAATGATTGCTTACTTTAATAGGTGGACAATTTCCAACAAGTGTCCAATTTTCATTTGACCAACACTTTATCTAAACTTGCAAGAAACCACTTGGTAATTGAGTGGGAGAGAGAAGAGTTAGATATGTTGGTAGATTAGGGATATATATACCAAATATATCTATACTTACTTTTCCAACAAATCAAAATCTAAGTCTTATCTTTTTCTTTTCATCTTATTATCTAGCAAAAGCTAAGAAAGAAAGAGAGAGACTAGAGAAGAGAGAGAAAAAATCTAGGAGTTTGGCTATAGAGAGAGAGGGAGAGAGGTAGAGTTTTTGCAAGCCATCTTGCTCCATAATCAAAGTTTAGAAAGAAGGAAAAAGAAAATCAAGCAAAGGTATAACCAAATTTCTACTTATGTAGTTTAATTTCCTTTTTAGTTTGATTTGATTTTTTTTTTATAATTTAAAGTTTTGATCTTGAGGTTTAAAACCTTAGATCTAGGTGTATATAAGTGTTTCATGTTTAGATCTAACCCTTTTGAGGATCAAAAGTTAAATCTAAAGTATCAGATAGAAACTAGGTTTTTCAAAATGTAGAGAACCTAATTTTTATTAGCCTTGATGGTGTTTAACTTTGTGTTTGATGCTTGATTGATGAAATAGATCATGTATTATGGTAGATTCATGGGTATATGGAGTATGAGTAGGTAGTATGATGAGTTATGATGGTTATTATGTGAGAACATAGAAGTTTTCTTAGAAACCGCAAAGGGTGGAAAATCAGATTTTTATGAAAACGAAACATATAATTTAAATGACCATATCTCCTATTATATTCCGAATTTTTGAGTGTGGTCAAGTCCTAGAGTTAGATCTATGGGTTTTCTAATATATCCAAGTGGAATCACTTAAAAAGGATTTACACATTTTTGTGTGAAATGATTTTAGTAAAGGATGAAAAATCTGGAAATGCTTAAAAAGCTGCTGCGAAGAAATTGGAAGGGCTGTTTTGGCATCTTATTTAATGAGATAAAATCCAGCCTTTTGGGGGATGAAACTATATGGGATAAAGTAGGTTGTGTCCAAAAATGAGCTCATTCCGACTTAAAATGACCAAGTTATGACCAATTCAATATTTGGGTTTTTTGGACGAAAATTGCTATAACCGGAGTTCTATAACTCCGATAGCCACGAAATTTAAACTGGAGGCTCACGTTAACACGTATAAGATTATGTCAAGAGATGGGAATTTCTGGAGTTAAGCACAAGGTAGCTAATTTCTTAAGGAATTAACTAAGAATGATTTTTAAAAAAAATACTAAAGGAAGTTGGAAAAATACTTTTTGTGTATGAAATATATGTATATATGTTTGGACAAAGGATAGAAAAATAATAAGCTAATTTGGTGTTTTCGTGAAAAGGATATGGAATCCAGCTTGCTGGATTGAAAAATCGGATGAATCCAGCTTGCTGAATTGAAAAGAAGTTTACTGAATTGAAAATATGTTGAATCCAGCTTGCTGGATTGCAATCAAGTTGTTGGATTTAGAATCTAGTTTGCTGGATTGCAGTTTGGATTGCTGGATTTGAAATCCAGGTTGCTGGATTTGGAATCCAGGTTGCTGGATTAGTATTTGACTTATGAGATATTAAAGAACTTATAATATATAAGATTAGAGTGTTAAAACATAATGTATATGATATAGAGATTAAAGAATTAGCAAAGGATGATAATAATAATACTAATATTGTAAGGTGTTATCTAATATTTAATTATGTGATTTAGTGTTAGATAATTGATTGATAAAGTAATTGTACTATGATACAAAGTATGATATGTTGATTAAAAGACCAATCTTATTAATGATAGGTATTACAAAAGAAGTTAACTTAAATTACGTAGCAGTAGTCAACGAATCAGGCAAGTTCCTAACTCAACTTGAGTTACTATTTTTCAAGCATGGTAGTGAATAATTATTGATAGTTATTCACATCTATAATGATTGTTGTAATTGCATGACGTAGTGCAATTAATTCTTGTTCTATTATTTGAACTATTTATAAATCATGTCTCAATTTAATTGTTTTTGGCAAGACTAATATTTGTTAAAGCATGAAATGTTCTATTAATTATGGTGAATTGTTATTGGAAGATCTATGCCATTGGTTTTGATTTAGATTAGTATTGTTATTAATTATTGAAATCATAGTATTTTTTTGAAAGTAATCCAAACCATATTGTTTGTAGTACGGACTCGTGATGTAAACTGAGATGAACAAATTTTAATGTAAATAAATCGACCTATCTTATTATTATTGAGTATTATGCATAATATAGGGTACAAAGGAGTTGGCCGCTCCAGGTACTTGCAGAAGAGTATAGTTTAGTTTTTATAACTAATTTATATTCTTGTGGAAATTTAGTTTTAATAACTAAATGATTCCTCTATTAGTTCATGATCCTTTTGTGATCACTCAACATGAAATTTGGGTATATCCCACTTTATTGAATATTGTTGCAGTATTGTTAATTCTTCTTATTCAATTGAATATTATTGAATCTTTGAAAGAATTTTACTCTTTCATCTCTGATATGTTATTCAGTAGGAAATGGGAAAAAAGTTTTATTATTGAGATTGTATTATTATTCAGCTACTTTGAAATCTTTTGATTATTGTTGAAGTTCTATAGAAACTAGACTCTTCTATTCATGATATATATCATTTATTGTATATTTTAACTTGCTGGGCAAACTCGTTGCTCACCCTTGCTTAAATAAAACATTTTAGCTATTGCTGATGTAGCAGAAGGTTCTAACAGGGACAAAGGCAAAGGCAAGGTTCAGGAGTAGTTAATGTCAAATTTTAATGGTTATGTTTTATTATGTAATTATTTATGTAAACCTTTTGGCTATATAAGGGTATGCAAGTTATGTCAAGGTTAGTTAACCTGGGATATTTGTTATAAGTTGTATTAAGGAATATAATGAATGATGTTTTTCATTAATGAATGAGTAGTTAGATGTGATAGATATGATGGATCATGAGCACCAAACCCGAGGTTAGAGAACCCGGATTTGGGGGCATAATAAATATCCAGTCCTCAATTCCTTGAGTTCCAAAATCAGATGACTGCGCACAATAGGGCAACACGTCGGGAAATGCGGCGATTGGCGATGCGACAAGATCACATGTTTGATGCTATGAACGCATCGTTCACCTCATTCAACACAACACTCCAAAGCTTCAACCCGGCGGCTCAATATCCATATCAACAACCTGGACCACTGCCTCGATTTCCTCCAAGTGATTCTGATGATGAAGAGCACCAACCACCTCCCCAGACTTAGGCGATTGCAGGGAAGTCCTCATGCACTTAATTTTATTTTATCCAATGAGGGCATTGTGTTACTTAAGTTTGGGGGATTTGATTGCTTATTTGCATGCATTTGTTATTTTTTACATTCTAGTTTGCATAGTAGATTAGGTTTTTGCATAGTAGATTAGGTTATTTTTGATTTTGCATTGTTTTCATTTCTGTTATTATTATAAAAAAATAAAAAATAAATAGTTAAATATTGTGTTTGCATATGTCTAATAGTGTTGCAGTTTCTGTTATTTGAGGGCCAGTGATGAGATTGTGAACAAGTTAACCAATCAATGAGATTGAGTATTAGGCTGTGATACAATTTCAAGTATGAATCGACTCTTGAACTTGTTTGAAAGTTATAAAAAGGTTAGCACTAATAACATCTTTGTTGACTGATCAGTTACAATTGATACATAAATAGGTTCTAAAGGATAATGCTAGGGTAAATGAGAAAACGACAAAGATAGGCAGTAAAGGCTAAAATTAGGCAAGAACTTAAGTTTGGGGGAGTATATGTGGGGTACATAATCTAAAAAAAAAGAAAGAAGGAGAAAAGGGTATACATGGTGACTAGTCTTGTTTCAGGGCCTTTGTTACTTGACCAAGTACGCCCGAAGGAATTGTCTTTACACCTAGCGCCCTAAGGTCTTTCATGGTCTGGGAGTCGTTGGTCGAAAGCTTACTAAGGGGTAACACTGTTAGCCTAATGGGATGAGACATTGCACAGTCACTTATGTATATTTTTATAAAAAAAATAAAATAAAACGGGAAAAGAGCAAAAAAGTCCCCGTGAAAAAAAAATTGAAATAAAAGAAGTATCAGTACCTTGCATGAACCCTTGAATTTGGTATTGCGTAGTTTTAGTTTAAATTGTAATATGCCTATTTTTTAACATTTTTAAGTTTGCACTTTATGAGTCCTTCTAAGAAATTACTTATGTGTTGAATTGGAGTCCATATCAGTTATCATAGATGTTGAACACACACGCACGCTATACCAGTGATAATTGTTCAAGATTTGAGAATTAATACAAAATTGTGGATTAGTTTTGGTGATTCATATTGTAAAGTTGCTTGTTTTCTCTGAGGCCGATGGGATAATTTAGTTTCTGCGATATTGTTGGATTCTAAGGCATTTAGATTTTATTTATTTCATCTCATTGCATTTGCATAGCATGTAGTTTGTTTTGTGCTCGAGGACTAACACGATTTAAGTTTGGGGGATTTTGATAAGTGGATTTAATATACACGAATCGATGTTCATTTTAAGTTTAAATTCGTAGTTATCTTCTTGTTTTGTGTTCGTTTTCACTCGTTTCATGTTATTTTATGTGTAGGGTGGTCATGGATGCAAGTGGTGAAGAACGATGGACTTTTGGAGCAAAGTTGGAAAAACGCATGAAGTCGCAAAATTCCTTTAGCAGTGGGCATGCCTTGAGTATGGCCTTATTAAAGCTTATTACCCCGTAGGAAATGGTGTCAAAACTGGAGACTCATCACGCCTTTTGAACTCTGCTGGGACTTGGTTTGTGGGACTTTGATGATGCGCGTGGACTCTAATAAAAGGGGACTTCGGCCAAAACAGATGGAGAGTTAGATATTACGTTGAAAATAACAAAATCACGTGTTCATTATTCTTCTTCTCTATAGTCTTTTATTTGTAATTAAAAGGATGTTTCCATTAGATTATTCAGTTTTTAATTCATTCGTTATGAACTAATTCGCTTATTAGACTTGTGATAGATCCTTGGGTGAAACGATGATTCTATAACTTTGATTTCCAATTCAATAAAATATTTTCAGTTTATCTATGTTAATTCGAGCGTGAATTTATGAATTGCTTGATCAACAATTCCTTGTGGATTTGAATGGAATCGAGAGAGGATATTCAAATCTAGACCTAGTTAATATAACATGTGTCATGAATTTTGTGAATAACTGATTTTTGATTATTGTTAAGGTAGAGATATGCTTGACATCACATGTAATCGAATAGAGAACTTAAGCTTAAACCTTCTTTAATTTCAGTTCACATAGAGATATAGTGAGTTGGTTGATTTAGGTGTTTAACTTGTTTCTATCTTAATTGTGGATTTAAGTTAATATGGTATTAGTGCATTGAGAGGTGGGTAGTATTACATTCGTGTTCTTGATTAATAAACTTGGATATTAAATTGAGTTGGAATAAAGGTTTGAAAATTAGAGTAAAGCTTAGGGTGAAATCATAAATCTAATTCTCCATTAATTGTTTGAAATTCTGGATTTTGATATTAGTGATTGTTTTGTGATAGTTTATTTATTTATTAATTTAGTTTCTATAATTTTAAACCATTAATTTGAATAGTTTATTGAATTAGGATTAATAGAAAATTGATAATTGTGAAGTTAAAATTCTTGCTAATTTGTCCTCGTGAGAACGATACTCTATTCACTACTATATTACTTGTTGACCACGTACACTTGCGTGTTTTGCGCGTATCGATTTTACCCAACAAGTTTTTGGTGCCGTTGCCGGGGAATTAGTTTAATATTTTTTTGCCAATATTAGCTTCAATCAAATTAGTCTTACTTTAAACATTTTTTTCTTTTTATTTAATTCTCTCCTAATTTCTCTTTCTTTTGAGGTACCATGGATGGATGCAATTCGCAAAGGCCATATTCGAGTATGACTCAACTAAGGGGAGCGGGGATTGATGGACTCGATGTATTTTCTGCATTATCAGCACAACTTGAGACACTTTCGAGGAGGTTGGACATTATTGCAGCCCAACGTAATCGAAGGATAACAGTTACTTGCAATTATTGTGCTGGCAATCACCCGAGTAATCAATGTACCGTTAGTTTTGGGCCGGGACAACACGGTGGTGAATACCTCAACGATTATACATATGCTAATTATCATCAAGTTTGGGGGTATCACCTGGATTCGTCATGGAGCTATACTTATGAAGACCAATACTACGCTTCAAATCCAACATACACACCATAATTTTCATGTCCACCTCCATTGCCACAAGAAGAAAAGCCAAATCCGAGGGATGTAATATTGAAGGGCATAGCAAACCTAGAGGAGATGAGGATTAGCCAAGAGCTGTCAACCCAAAATTTTAATAATCGGATGGAACAACTTGTCACTACCTCAACCAATGGTACTCAATACATGGCTTCTGAGACTGAGACAGATAATTCAAGGTTGGAGGAATTGTGGTCCAAGTTTGTAGCATCAAATGAGGAGAGGAGGATTAATCAAGAGCGATCAATTCAGAATCAAGAGAAATCAATTCAGAATCAAGAGAAATCAATTCAAAATATGCAAAACCAGGTGGATCAAATGCTCAAAGCCTTAAACAACTGTCCTCAAAACAATTGGTGTTATGATGAGGATTCCGAGGTTGATGAAGTGCCCGAGCCAAATCTACAACTGGATGAGACATGAGATGTTGTAAAAAGGAGACAAGTGGGGATAATGAAAATAAGGTCGGTGAAGAACTAACTATGAGTACCAACAAGGATGAGTCGATGTTATTAGTGCCCCAAGTTCCTTCTCCGCCAAAGATCAAGGGTCCAGTTCAATTTGCAAAACCATGCCCGCTTGGTAGTCATGTTGTCGGTAAGGCTCTTTATGACATGAGAGCTAGTACAAATGTAAAGCCATGGTGGGATAAGGAGGAGAAGATAGAAGAAGAGCCTGTTGTTCTTGCCAAGCCTCAAAGCCCCAATCGAATCATAGGCTCAACGGACGGAAAAGCACCTAGTTATTCAACATTCTCAATTGGGCACATATTTAAACAAAGCATGCTAGGTGACTTTAATTCGATAGCCATCATAAATGGGAACCTACCAAAAGCTACATTATTTTCGATGGATGAAGGGTTCCTCAACTATCGAAGAGGAATTGGATAGCGTTGACCAGACAAAGTCAGGCTGAAAGACTATAATTCAAGTGCTAAGCGGGAGGCTGACAGAATTTTTCTATTTATTTGCTTTACTAGTTTATTTAGTAAATAGGAATTAATTTGCTTATTAAGTTCTCTTACCAATCCAAGTGCTATTCTAATCCATGTTGTCTCTCTTTAGTGTAGGTATTGGAGGTTCAATGGACAAGCAAAAGATTATGAAAAGGTTATTCAAGTCAAATTCAAGTGTGGTGCCCAAGTTGTTCCATGTGCCTAATCTATTCTCCAAACTTAGCGGACAAGGAGGAAGATTGCTATATTTTCAGGGAAGTCCTCTGCTTTACTTTTTTCTATTTCAGCCATTGAGGACAATGTCTAGTTTAAGTTTGGGGGCATTTTAGTGTCGTATTGCATATAGTTAGTTATTTACATTGTAGTTCATATAGTTACATTTAGTTTTTGCATTCACTTTCTTAAAAAAAAAAATTCAAAAATCAAAAATAATAGTTAGTTACTATGTTCATCTTGCATGAATCCAGCTGTTTGATAGTTTAAGTTTATCTTGGCCAATGATGAGATTGGAATTGGGTAGACAAGTATAGTACTGACCATTAGAGTTTTGATGTGATTTCTTGTTATGAATTGAGCTTTTTTCTGTTTGAAACTGGTATAATAAGGATAACACAGTAAAAACAACGTGTTGAATGATTGAGTTTAAATTGATACATAAAGGACCTCTAAAGGATAATGCTAGTTTAAATAAGAGAATGACAAGAATAGGCAGTGAAGGCGAAGAGTTAGGTAAGAACCTAAGTTTGGGCGAAAAAGTGGGGTATATAAGCTTCTAAAAAAAAATAAAAAAAAAGATATCGAGTTGAATAAATTGAGTCATGTGGTGGGTCGAGAAGAAGCGTGAAATGCACTCCTCATAAACACAGGCGTGAGATGGAGCGTAAAACGCACTCACTATCCAAAAAGAAAAAAAAAAGAGAATAAATAAAATGGGAAATAAGGGCAAAAAGCCCCCGTGGATAAAGCATAAGTATCCCATGTTGACCCTCGATATTGGTAATTGTTTGATTTTAGTTGGATCTAGCGTGTTTTTGGATTTCTTGAGTTCACACCGTATGATGCCTTCGAAGAGACTTGTTATGTGTTAAATTTGATTTTATATATGTGACACCCCCAAATCCGGGTACTTCATTTCCACCGAATTTGGTGCTCACTTATCAAATCTATTATTTCTAACTACCCATAATCAAAGGATAAAGACATAATTTAAATAACTTAAACAATAATCTCTCCCATTAAAGGGTTACATCATAATCTCAAAATAAATCTCAGGTAATCTAACCTTAAAATTATTACATCAGCTTGCGGAATACATTATAAAATAAAACAAGTCTTAAAACAATAAGCATTTAAATAAACTTTAAACAATTCTTCATCACTTAGACATCTTGCCCTTTCCCTTGCTAGTATATGGATCATCACCTCTTTCAACTTTAGCTGCATTGTTTAATTGCAAGAGTGGGCAAAAAATTGCTCACTGACATAAAGAGAGTATAATAATAACATGAGAGTGAACAATGAATACAGAATGATAAAGAACTTGTTCTACGAATCAAAACAGAAAACAAGTTCGAACTTTAATTATCTGAGGGTCTTATGACCACGAACTATGTCCACGGTATTTAGGTGTTATTACCTTAACCTTAACATTCGTTAGACTGTATAGACTCTTCTTAACGTACTCAGGGGATCAGCCCTTTGTACCATGTATTGTGCACAAACATCTAAACGTTACACGTACAAAATCCCCTATGTTAGGGTTGTTCGTCTTAGTGTGAATTTAGAAATTCCGCACTAAAGAAAGTTTAGTTTAGAACTAGCTTATCAGTGTTTCTAGAATTTTATAACACTTATTCAATTTTCATCAATAAAGGTTTAATACAAGAATATATAACTGAACAAGGCTATCAAAGTCAAAGATTGAATATTGACAATATATAACTGAATATGCATGATCTATATATATGCAAAGTATTATATTCAAGGAATTAAAACAATTTCCTTTGAATCAATGTGTTAGAACAATATAGTTTTGAATATTGATAACAAAAAATGAGAATGTGGAACTCATTAGATGTAACGAATTAGGTTACATGAGCTTATTCAATCATTCATAAGAATAGAATTAATAATCTTGCTCAATGAAAAAAAATAAGGTTTAGAAACTTGCACAATAATAACAAGGTAGAGTTAGAAAACTTGCATAACCTTAACAAACTAACTCAATTAAAGTATGGAGTTAGAAGACTTGCCTTGATTGTAAGCTACACAAATGAAATAATCTCCAATTACCCTACTCATATCATCGAAATCGCAACAACAATTAATTGTATGAATACTAGCTTTTAGGATTTAAACCATCATTTAGGTCATAACCCTAACCTAGCACCTAACCATTTAGGTTAACATACTTAACGCTTCTGAAATTACACATTGACCAACATAAACCTTATCGTTTATCTATAACTTTTGAAAACATCTCATTTGGTTTCATTTTATAACTTATTTAAATATTTATTTCAAATCTTTGTACTTTGCATTTCAACACATTAACATATGTTATTATAGTTTATAACATGTTTTAACATCATTAACATACACACTAGACTAACACAAGTCCAATAAGCGACTGACTGCAAACGAAAGCGAGACCTCACCGTGTCTCGATCAGGAGGTGTGGCGCAATTGCTGGCCACACTTAAGGTTGGGACAGCTATTCTGCCACTGTTTTTTGCTATAGCACCGGTAAAATTGCTGGTGGCATATGCTTTGACGCAGACTTAACGGCGGTGAGCAGTAGCCATTTTTAGCCCAACAAACACAAATTTCACCCATCAAATGATAACATGTAAAATAAATATACAACTATCCTAAACATGATTACGAACATATTCAACCACTTAGTATGATTTAACAACAATTAGAACTATTTTAATTTCTCAATTTTCATGTTTTTCACATAAAACTCCATTTTTGAACATCTTACACAGAAATCATCACTGTGACTTCGATTCTTATTCGAATTACTTCGTTCAAATTATGCTATGTGCGTTTCTTGATAGACTAGCATAATCCAATAACAAACCACAGTTTACCACACATATAAAGCATCAAATCTCGTACTTTCTAAAGCCATACTATATGAACATAAACATGAACAATGTGATTTTCAATTCCTTTCTAAAACCCGAATTCTCATAAATTTGATAACAGATAACATATACACATGATAATCAACAGAGTTTTGAAATTCTACAAGAACATGAATACATCACAATCTCGTGATTTCCAAATCATACCAAGAAGATATATATATATATATATATATATATATATATATATATATATATATATATATATATACAACCAAAACTAAAGAATAACAATAGGAATAGTTTATACCTTAATCTTTGATGATATGATAGCCAAACTAAGAGAAATCCTTTTCCCCCAAAACCCTTCTTCTCTAACCCTCCAATAACACTGTGTTTTCTTCTTCCAAGCTTTCTCTCTCAACACTCTGATATTTTTCCTTAGAAAAAAAATAGATGCGTAGGAATAATATAACTGGCCTCCCACAAACGTCAGGTTGAAAAATAAAAAGGCTCGTCAGTTGAATAAGCCAAAGGCCACAAGGCCTTGTTTGGCTACCACAATATTCCCAAACTAGTTTATTATTATATTATTTATATTGCATAGTTACTTTGTATCACACTCTAATTAATTTAAATAACTTAGTTTAGTTAATTTAAATAACTCATAATAATAATAAAATTCTTATTATCATATACCTTATAATTAATAAATAATTATATATCTAATTTAATTAATAAATTATACATCTCACTATATTTAATTTATTTATTTCCTTTAAATTAAATAATTCATTTATTTTAACTAATTTCTTAAATATTAAGCAATTGATTTAATTTAATTATTTTCCTTAAATTAAATCCAACAAGTAAAATTATCATTACTCGATTCAATTAACATTAATTAATTTAGCTACTAAATTAATTCATGACAATTCATCAAATATTTATTTTTCTCAATAAATAAATTATTTTAAATATTTATTTAATTCCATAAATATTTAAATTAAATTATAAATTTCTCGATCGTTACAATATCAGTTAACATTGTTGTGGAGCACACACGCACTATATTAGTGATAACAGTTTAAGATTTGATGATTGATTGAGAAGTTATTGATGAGTTTTGATATGATGTATTATTGTGTTTACTTGATTTTTCTAAGGCCGGTTGAATAGATTTGTTTCTGTCATTACTGCTGAATTCGTAGGCATGTAGATTAGTTGCATTGTATAGCATTGTTGTTTTGTGTTTTTACTTGAGGACAAGCAAAGGTTTAAGTTTGGGGGTATTTGATAAGTAGGTTTTATACCTACTTATTCGGTATCTGTTACTTGAATTATTTTCTTAATCTCATGTTTCTTAGTTACTTTTCATGTATTTTGTGTTCATTTTGTAGATTATATGCTTGGGAGTTGAAATAGCAAAGAATTGGTATGAAATCGCAAAGAAAAGCAATCCGGACATCGTTTGGGTTTTTATGTTCATTTCATGTTCTTGGCTGGAACTTGGATTACATTGTAGAGCTTCTTCTTATCTTTTCGGAACCTCTTGAATCATTCCAATCGGAGTTCAGATGCAAGAGTTATGACATATGTACCAACGGACGTCGAACGTCACTATTTTGGGTGGCCATTTGCATAGCAGTCACTTCCAGCCCAATTTCGACCTTAATCTGTCCGTTATTTCTAAACTCTCTAAGAATGAAAGTTGTAGATCTTGTCGATATCTTCGATTTGATAGGTGGCAGGCCTCGTAAATCTTCCCGGATCAAAGGTTATGGTCGTTTTCCCAAAGGACATTAGAGCAGAAACGTTTTCTTCACAAAACCGCCGTCGGGGTGGCCGTACCAGCTCCAAAGCAGGCCCCTAGCCCACCGGGGCGGGGGTATGCCCAGAAAATGCGAGAAAATGCAAATTTTGGTCCAATTTGAGTCCGGGAAGGATTGTTTTGATCCGATTGACACAATGACTTCCAAGAGGACTTAAAGACATATGAAGAGACTTATAAAAGGAGGAGAATCACAAGGATTAGGGGGGATTATACTAGAGAAAGGATTTCATTAGATTAGATTAGAGTAAATTAGATTAAAAACTTTAGTTCTAATGAGTTTTGGAGATTGAAGCAACTTGGATACCATTGAAGATTCAAAGTAGGAGCAAGGAGGGAGTGTCAAATCTACAGACAATAGATTCTATCTTCTTATCTTCTTCTATCTTTGTCTTTTAATGATATTCAATTGTGGATTCTTAGTTTTAATTCAATAATCATGAACTAATTCTTTGTTTGAGATTACAATGGATCTTATTGTGTAGTTTATTTTAATATGCTTTGTTATCAATTATTATGTTCTATTGGGAGGATTGTCTATTGTGATTTGGACTTAATTGCTTAATTGCCTAGCTAACAATTATCGTGATAATCTATATGAACTCGAGAGATGAAGTATTGATTTAGATCTTATCATAATAGCATGTGATTGTGTTTTCTGCATGGCGTTGGAATACATAATTTATGTCTAGGATAGAGATATACCTAACATCGCATGTAATCTTATAGAGAACTTGTGCTTTAAATCCTTTTTAATTGTAATTCACATAGAGATATAGTGGATTAGTTAATTAGGGTGTCTTGCTTAATTCTATCATCTATGAATTTAAGTGAGTATGGGTATTATGCATTGCGAGGTGGTTTTATCTGCTTTAGTGTTCTTGATTAACAATTCGAGATAGAGAATAATTGATGAGAAGTGCGTTAACTTAAATGAAGCAATAAGTGAAGTTGTGATTATAAATCTCCGTAATCTTAATTTAACTAGTGGTAATTAGAATTAGTTTACTTGTAAATTGAAATTCATTCGTTTAAATAAGATTGAGTTGGTTACGGGTTAGTACTTGGTGATTTTTATTAAACAATTCCTCGTGGGAACGATACTCTACTTTCACTTTATTACTTGTTGACCACGTATACTTGCGTGTTGTGTGTAATTAGATTTTACCCAACAGGAGCATCCCAAGACATCAAATATCTTAGTGATCTGCTTTATCCACGTTTTCGCCTTAAGTGGTTTTGGCTCTCCCAAAAACTCCGGTGGTCCCAGCTCCTTGAACTGCTTAGTGATGACCATCCGAGAGTTGCCAGTGTTTCCACCTGCATTTTGAACCGGAGTCGTTCTCGCCTGATGTTGCATGAATTGCATAAAGCCTCTGAACATCCCATTGTTCATCATTTGGTCGGTGTTGTTGTTTTCCTGAGGATTATTGCCTTCCTGATGCACATTATCCTGGTTATTGATCTGTGGTGACTCAACGGTCTCCTGTGCTCTATTTCTATTCTCAACATTCTCGGATGTCATTTTCAAACATTGCCACAAAATAAGGCTTAATTGACATGCCACATATTATCCCTGTATTCTAATCGACCAATTAAATAACCAAAAAAACTTAGGTAGGTCATACTAGCGAAGGATTTCCCTGTCTCTCCCCCTAGTTCTAGCCTCACATCTCAGCCAAGGATCATATCCCTAAGCTTTGATACCAACTGTGACGCCCCCAAAATAGGTATACATCACCCATTCTGAGTCGCCAAATACATGGTACAAAATTCAAATACAAACATAATTAATACAACTGTCGTGTAAAATACGACAAAATATAGCTGAGTTTTTACACGAATATTGTCTCATAGATAGTATCCAAACTCAAATTCAATCCTCATTACATTTATTATCACACTAAATATTGAGGACTACTAAAACAACCATCTCGGACCGTCACTCCATTCCCCGACTAGTCCCGACTACGTTCTCATTTCCTGAATAGAACAATGAAAGCAAAAGGGTGAGCTCAACTAGCCCAGTAAGAAATATTATGAGTATGATAATGCAGAATAAATTATCGTTAGCCTTCAACTGTGTTAAACTGATAAAATATAATAAACATCAAGTTTAAAACAAGAAATCCATTAGAAGAGTCAAGTAGAGCATGATATCTACTATTTTCTATGATTTAAAAAATTATAATCAATTGTATCGCTGAGACTCAGCATAATAAATAAACAACATCATCGAATCATCCCTGCACTACATGCCAAGGATATTCATTAGTATCACGACCACAAATTATCCATGCACTACGGCCCAATGATATTTGTGTTTTCACCAATGGTCATGATCATGTCAACAACTGTCCATCAATGCACTACGGGCCAATGAGGTTTTTTACCACATCATTTGTAACATTACTGGTCATGATTATACCGAATAATCCCTGGTCATAATAATACCAATCCACGGTCCATTTATGCACGTAAGCCAAAGATGACTTTATCACAATATAAGCATGAGGATGATGACAATGATATATGAATTCAATTAAAAGAAAGTAAATGATAAATTTCTAAAGATTTATAATCTAACTTATCCAGAATTTAATAATGTCCAAATTGTCAACAAAATATTGCTTTGTGGAGTAAAATTCAAGAATAATATTGTATCAAAAATGATTTGGACCGAAAAGAAATTAATTTTTGTCATGAATAGTACCCCGGGTGAATAGTAACTGAGTGAATAGTACCACGTGAATAGTACTTCGGGAATAGTACCCCGTGAATAGTACTCTGGCATGAAAAAGTTAAAACTTATCAAGAATGTTCAGAATAATATTTTCATGAAAAGATACTAGATGAAAGCGCAAATATCAAGGATATTCTACTAATTTCGTGGAGTATAGAAGCCAAAACTTAACAAAATGAGTGTAGAGTTCGAAATCTGAAATGAAATAATATTACTTACATACTATAGAGTATGGAAGAAAATATTATTTCTTACGAGTATTGAACAAATATAATATCCCTTACCTTAAAAAGAGAGTACTTCTGACTGGTAGGGCGGGGATATTCTGGAAGAAAACTTGAACTTTTTACTACGCTCAAAGCTTCCTTAAACTCTAAAGAAATACGTTCAAGATTATAGACGAAAAATTATATGATTCTGGTGTGATTTTCAATTCAAACTAAGCATCCTATTTATATGAGAATGGAAAGGATACTATTTGAAAATTTTAATCACGGACGCACAATATTTTTATTTTTTTCTTCTCACGGACGCACCAACTGGAAGATCACGGATGCATTAATTGAAGGTGCAGACCTAGATTTTCAACACAATGTTTAATAAAGAAACACACATATATATATATATATATACATATATATAATAATAACTCCCTCCCAAACACGTTTCCTCCCCCCCACCCCATTTTTATTTTCAACCCACATGTGGGTCCCACCCCACATGTCACTTTCACACACATCACACTCACACACAAATATATATATATATATATATATATATATATATATATATATTGAATAATCTTCTACCGATTGTTTTTGAAAAATAGGTAAATGAGGGTCCATAAAATAATCCAAAATTACCACAAATACTTCATAAAAATCCCCTCAATATTTTTAACAACATTTATCATCATTATTATAATTCACAATATTTAACAACTAGATCGTTCCCAGGAAAGAAAGGGGCCTTCCGATAAGGATTTCTCCCTATTGGCGCGCAATTAGGTGACCAAACCTCTCCTCGACAGAACTTTCTAGACATCGTCAATATTGCAAAAAATAATATGAATAACTTTGTCGTCTGAATTATTGATTTAATAATATATAAAATATTGACAATAATTGAATCAAATAACGTGAGATACTATACATCAATTACTGTAGCAATAAATGAGTATAACTGAGTGACTTCCCACGTAAGCATCAATAATCAATACCATGTGCTACTATGCAACCACACGTATTACTGTATTTTTACAACCGAGTATTTCAATAGTTTAACGGTAAAACATTCGCCGTTATTTTTATAAAAAGATATTTATATCGTTTTCTCATTCCGACAATAATTCCATTGCGGGGTCCACCAATAATTGTGCCATCGTACGAATATTTCCAATTAAAATGAATATTCCCCGACCAATCGAATATTTTATAACAACTTGCATACTTTGCAAAATTTATAAATATTACCCACAACTATAACATTATATCAAATCCACACCATACTATTCAAAAATATATTTCGAGAAAAATTAATCTTTATTTATGAAAGTTAGGATCTTACACTTTACATATACCTCATAAATGATAACTCATCTAAAATCAACCTCTTCTTTGATTCCACATTATAGATTACTATTTTCTTTATTAATTTAAATATCAAAATTCACGTTTTAAATCTCTACTTTTCTCAACTATAAAATCTTATTTATAGTATTTCTTTCTACCAATAACATAAAATTAAAAATATAACACATATATACATTCCTTTATTCTTCACTTCTCGTCGTGTATCAAATTACTTAATAATTCTCTAACCAATTTAAAGGTATATCAATTTTCTTCTCTCGTCAACAACGTACATATATACAAGTCTAAACCTAGCACGCATCGAGTCTTTAATAGTATTCAATATAGTACACTGAGTGGTTTCCCACAAACAACCAATAAATTAGTTTCCGTCTCGTCTACACTATTTTCACAGTGAGTTAGATCGGTTACTAATTCATATATACCTCTGCTCTCTGAAGGAATCATTTATCCCAACTCCTATACATCCACCATTAAAGGTTACGGTTGCACTGCCTTAAACTTGATACCTACTCGTACAAATACTCAAGGAATTGGTGATTATCAAAGATATTTAATGTCACCAACTTACTATGATAAAATAATTTCACATAATTATTTAATATCGATAAATAAATTTCTATCCATCTTCTTTACTTCAAATAACTCTCCTCTTCAATAAACAACAAATATATAATAATAATATATTTATTAAACATAAAAATCACTTATTGCATATTTTATATTACCATACGAAACACAATACCACATACCTCACAACGCATATATATATATAAATTCTTATTTGAACCCTTCACATGACTTAAGAATTTTATTTACTAAATTCTTTATTTTAATATTTTCTAAAAATTTGGGTTCTTACATCCTCTCCCCCTCATAAGGATTCCGTCCTTGAAAACACTGAAACCTCCTCTACTCGGTGCTATTCCGAATATTACATATTCTTTTGAATACTTTTATTCATTCTCCTTTTAGAAGTTTTTATTATTATAACTTTCTCAAATGCATTCTACCACTTTTTCCTTTCTAAGGAACATTCTACTTACTACATTCATCCTTCAGAAGAATAAGAATCTTCCACGATTTTTTAATAATCGAGAAGTAGTATGAATAATCTTAGATTCCAAATTATGATGAGGGGTCACAATACCGTGAACTCTTCTCTGGGTTTACTAGTGCTTCAACACAATCTTTCACACTGCAAACCAGAGTGTATCATTCACAAAGATGAAAATACCTCCACGCGTGCACAATTAGGTAATTACTATTGTACCACCATGTCAGTCATAACGTAGTGTGTTGTAACGACTATATGTGTTACATTCGGAACTATTGTCTCTATAAACATGTCCCCTTATA
Source organism: Panax ginseng (assembly GCA_020205605.1). NCBI lineage: Eukaryota > Viridiplantae > Streptophyta > Magnoliopsida > Apiales > Araliaceae > Panax > Panax ginseng. The sequence goes on from CM035140.1 coordinate 93,658,217, forward strand.
GGGTTGTTCACCTAATTTTTTCAACATCTGAATCCGCACCAGAGCAATTTGGTTTGGCATAAAGACTCAAGAATGCTTGAATTCCATAAATATTTTTCAACAGCTGTCTAGCCAAATCAAATAGCTCAGACTTTTATCAACAATTCGGACATCAATCAAAATAATTTAGCCAACTTAATTGACCTTCTTCATAATTTAAAAGAAAACCAAAAATTCTTTTATAATGTCATGATACCATACCAGATTAATAGTACGTTGAAGATTCTGCCGTTATGTGACTTTGTCATATTACATCATACCATAGTGGGCTGACGATCTTTCAATCACAACCAACACTAGGTTCGACTGCATTGATGACTCCATCGTTTACCATTTTTTACACCATATCAAATGATGCACATGGTTAGGAATACATTTTTAAAATTTTCAAATCATTTTTGTCTTAGCCGAAATAATTAGCATAGACATAAGAATAACGATATTGTTTTTAAACATCATTGGTTCAATTATATGATCCAATGTTTTTCAAGAAAATAGAAGTGCAGACATCAGCATGAAGTCAATAAATTTTGAAAATCTAGTAGAGCTAGAAGATTTAGAAAATCCATATTTCTCCATCAACTTCAATCTTTACTCCATTGCTTCATTCTATCAATCTCTAACACCATCAATGCTCACCATACCAAAAATTTATTAATTCTTACCTTTGAAGTTTTCTATACCCAATATAGTTCATAAAACTTACCACACTTTGGAAGTTCAGGAACTTGCCACAATAATATGAGTTTAAGAACTTATCCTAGTCAGACCATAGGAGTCCATTCACTGAGGAGTTCAAAACATACCATATAATTATGAGTCACGAACTTACCATATACATGAGTTTTAAGAACTCGCACCTAATCTTAATATTCTATATCTTAATCTTAATAGTCTCTATCTATCAAATATGATATGAGAAAAGAATCACATTCTCGCCATAAGCATATCGATAGCGCGACATCGACATTCCATTGATTATTATTGTGAGGAACCAAGCGCGAGCACAAAGCCTCCGCCTATACAAAGGTTTGTACAACTCAGCTCGCACATAAGTCCTCAATTGAAATCCCACTTAACTCTATCTCACTCTTACATTGCTCTTTGCTCGATACGAATTTTTCTTATCTCATCATTTAAAACTCCTCATGAGTTCATCTCGTACCATTTCATAGTACATTCTCTTATAGCATCAAGCTATAGCTACTTAGTCGTTACATACTATTTATCATTTTATAGCTCAATCTGATCACGTCGTGATCATCGGTTTACCTTAGGGTTCTTTCCCATTATCAACTAAACTCCATTCGAGTTCATTCTTATTATCTTTGTCATCTTCATCTTATATACATCATCTTAACATTTTTATTACTAGAGTTAGGAAACTCCTGAATTCTTATTCTCTAGCTACTTCAAGATTCTTCTTTGAATCTTCGCTTATATATATATATATTTTAATCTTTATCTTTCTCTCTCTCAGGTTATAGCCTAAGATACTCTCACCTAAAGTTTATAACCTATAACTTTGATACCAACCTGTGACGCCCCCAAATTTGGTTCCCTTCGAACCTCGAATCCGGTCCGCCACGATACTACTATAATCATACTATTTATATCTTTTATTCATAACTTAATGAATATAACTTTGCTTATTACAATTTAAAATATAAATTCTTTCCATTTCCAGGATCTGTATAATGACCCCAAAATTTATAAGTTTTAAATCTTGGTCAATTACCATTTCTGTCTTGCATCATATTCGACGTTATAAAAATATGCAGAATAATTTAAACTTTTTCAGTCTCCTTTGAAAAATAATCTTTTATTGATTTCTTAACTTGAATCAATTACATATCCTTGAATCAACTTATGTTATGATTGCTATTCGAATTACTGTATAAATTTTTATATCTCAATTCAAATTTCTCCAACTTTACAACTCAACATGTATTAAATATCGTAAACTACTATCATGTACATTTCCTAGAACCTCAACATGGTTCAAGAGCATATATTTAAATAAATCAATCTCCTTCAATACTATTGAACTTTATCAATCAAGTAGCACGTAATCTTTACCGTGAGTTCTTTGTAAGACCTCGAATTTTATGAAATGAAGGTATTCAATTTTCTTATAATTATTATGTTATATAGTAAATGGTTAAAGTGATAAAGGTTAAAGTTAAGGGTGATATTTGAAAATTTTGCAGAGTAAGTAAGTTGATAAAAAATATTCGATTGGTCGGGGAATATTCTTTTTAACAAGGAATATTCGTACGCCGACAAAATCATTGGTGGACCCCACAACGAAAGTTTTGTCGTAGTTAGAAAACGACAGAAATATCTTTTTATAAAAATAACGGCGAAAGTTTTACCGTTAAACCGTTGAACTACCCATTAGTAAAAGTGCAAGATGTCTGGCGTGGTTGCATAGTAGTTACACCGGTATTGATTATTGATGCTTACGTAAGAAGTCTCTCAGTTATACTCAATTATTGCTACAGTAATTGCTGCATCATATCTCTCATATTATTGATTCAATTATTGTCACAGTATCATCTCTATAATATTTTATATTATTAAATCAATAATTGAGACGACAAAGTTATTCATATTATTATTTAAAATATTGACAATGTCTAGAAGCTCTGTCAAGGAGAGGTTTGGTCACCTAATTGTGCGCCAATAAGGAGAAATCCTTATCGGAAAGCCCCCTCTTTCCTGGGAATGATCTGGTTGTAAAATATTGTGAGTTATAAAATTAATGATGAATAAGTTTGTGTTGATTAAAGATGAAATTGGTATTTCCATTGTGTTGGGATTATTATTGTTAGTGGAAATCGACATCTATTTCGATAATAATTGATGTCTGGAGGTTATATTGACCAATCAGGTAATTAATCGGATAAATGAGCAATTAATTACTATTAATTTACATGCTTATAAACTATTTGTTCAAATGTGTGTGCTATTGATTCACATGCATGTACTATTAGGGGAGGTGGTGCAAGATTGATTCGTTAAATTGTTGAACTACCATGTAGTAAAAGTACAGTAATACACGTGGTTGTATAGTAGCACACGGTATTGATTATTGATGCTTACGTGAGAAGTAACTCAGTCATACTCAATTATTTCTATAGTAATTGCTGCATAATATCTCTTATATTATTGATTCAAATATTAGCACAGTAGTATCTGCATAATATTTATTATTATTAAATCAATAAGTGAGACGACAAAGTTATTCATATTATTATCTACAATATTGACGATGTCTAAAAGGTTCTGTCAAGGAGAGGTTTGGTCACCTAATAGCGCGCCAATAGGGAGAAATCCTTATCGGAAAGCCCCCTCTTTCTTGAGAATGATCTGGTTGTTAAATATTGTGAGTTATAATATTAATGATGAATATGTTCGTGTTGATTAAAGAAGAAATTGATATTTTCATTGTGTTGGGATTATTAGTGTTAGTGGAAATCGACATCTATTCCGATAATAATTGATGTTTGGAGGTTATATTGACCAATCGAGTAATTATTCGGATAAATGAGCAATTAATTGCTATTAATTTCACATGCTTATAACGATTTGTTCAAATATGTGTACTATTGATTTACATGCATGTACTATTAGGGGAGGTGGTGCAAGATTGATAATACTTGCATAACTAAATTAAAAATGGAGGTATAGATGAAGGTACTATACTATAATTATTTTTCACATGTATAGAACTATTGAGTCACATGATTGTACTATTGATTCACATGATATACTATTAAGGGAGGTGGTGCAAGTTTGATAATACTTGCAGGACTAAATTAAAAATGAAGGAAAAGATGAAGGTATTAACAATTTAACTATTTACTAAATAAAATAATAATTATAAGAAAATTGAATACTTTCATTTCATAAAATTCGGGGTCTAACAATCTCCACTCCTTATGAAATTTTGCCATCGAAATTTACGTACCTGATAGTTCGAAGAAATGAGAATACCTTGTTTTCTTTTCGGATTGTACCTTCCCGATTATTTCCTCTATATCATGATTTTCCCCATTGCTCATCTCCTGTATTTCAGATATCATTCTAGAATATATCTTCAAAACAAAGGTTAATTGACATATCATAATTTGTTAACGTATCAAGTAAACAATTTTAGATTAGGTAAGTCATACACTAGCGAAGTATATTACTCGTCTCTCCCCTCCTAGTTCTAGACTCATATCTCCGCCAGCGACCATATCCCTAAGCTCTGATACCATTTGTGATGCCCCCAAAACAAGTCCACATGACCCATTCTAAGTCGCCAGATATCACACTACAGAAATCAAATACAAACTTCATTTATACAACTGTTGAACTATCGTGCATAGTATAACAACACATAAGTTGTGAGTTTTAATAAAAATATATGTAACTCTGATGGTGTCTCGACCACAACACATTACAATGGTACTTTACATAAAAGTACAATCAATAATTATTTTAGAAATTAAAATTTTTGGAAAATGCTCAAGGAAACCTTCGTACATGGGAGGCCATGCATCTAAGTTATGATAGATATCATATGACTCGAGAATTATCCTTGGTTGACCCAATAGTCCCCAAAGAAAAACGAGCAGATTACTATCATATTCTTTCCAATGGTGAGTCTTCTCTTGACATATAATTATCTTCATTGTCTCCAATTGAGAATTATACTTCAACCAAACTCCAAGATTATATAGGTAGTGCTCGTAGATATACTCCGCAAGTGGATGTGCACAACCCTGTCTTATGATAACATGAAGTCGTATGTCATTAGACATCTCGTATGATAGTGGCAAAACACCCTTCCAACGTTGGGTTCGCCTCACCCTATTTGATTCACCAAATATAACTATTAAATGTCGTATAAAAATATAACACACTTATCTAGAGTTATTAATAAAATTATTTCCATACTGTTTAAGGAGAACCTCAACAGCTATAGACCACCGTTCTAATCCCTCACCTCACTTTCACCCAGCCTACACTCTTATTACCTGAAAGGAATTATGAAGCAAAAGGGTGAGCACAACTAGCCCAGTAAAGAATATCATGACTAAAGTTAATTAAATTATCAATAGCCTTCGTCAATAATAAATCAGAGATTTAGAACGGTAGATGATAAAACTTTTCAACCATATTTGCAGCGGAACGATTAATCCAATAGAAGAGTCAAATAGACCATAAAGTCTATTATCTTCTCCATGTTAAAAGTCCACCAACAATGTTTTATCCCTATAACATCAATCAACAATTCCTGTCCACAATCATGTGAATAACTCATAATCATAATTGTGGTTCTAAATTCATCTTCGCACCCAGGACGAAGATAATTTTCACCACCTGTCTTTACCTGAAACATCAAAGATCATGGTTATACCAAATCACAGTTCATGTTCATAATCATACTAATAAATTCATCTTTGCACTACTAGCCAAAGATATTCATTAACAGTTCATCCTTGCACTATAGGCCAAAGACATGCAACTGTATTTTAGAAGAGTCATGTAGAGCATGATATCTATTATCTTCTACGAATTAAAAGTTAATTATCAATATTTTATCGCTGAGACTTAGCACAATAAATAATCCACATCACCGAATTATCCATGCACTACAGGCCAAGGATATTCATTAGTATCACGACCACGAATTATCCATCCACTACGGGCCAAAGATAATCGTGTTTTCATCAATGGTCATCATCACGCCATAAAACAATTTTTTATTGCACCCTTGGCCGAAGAAAACCCATGGTCATGATCATACCAAAAACTGTCCATCAATGCACAATGGGCCAATGATATAAGCATTAATCAAACGAAATCAAGAATAATAATAAAGACTTTAAATTTATCCGGAGTTTTAAAAATATCCAAATTGTCAACATGATACTGCTTTATGGAGTAAAATTCAAGAATAATATTCATGTATCAAAAATAATTTGGACATAAAAGAAATATATTTTTCGGGTGAATAGTACTCTGTGAATAGTACTTTGTGAATAGTACTTCGTGAATAGTACTCATAAAAGGAAAATACAAAAGAAAACGATATTCCATGACGAGTGCAAAAGAAAGGATATCTCATATGAGTATAATAGAATATACTTAACTGCAAATGGATTTTCATCCGCAATGCGGTAGTCCACGTAAACAGATCATTTCCACAATTTAGTAAAGAATGAATACGAAGGGTCATTCATCATGCATGCGGTAGTCCGCGTAGACATGTTATTCCAACAGAATAATAAAGAATGGAATAACAGAAGAATTTCACCATGCATGCGGTAGTCCGCGTAGACAGGTTATTCCAACAGAATAATAAATAATGGAATAACAACCCTTATGAGTATTGAAAGAAAATAACTCTATTCATGAATACGAAAGAAATAATACCCCTTACGACTGTTGAACGAAAATAATATTCCTACGAATATTGAATGAAGATGATATTCCTTACAAATATTGAATGAAAATAATATTCATACGGATACGAAAAATAATCTCTTCAGAATACTGAAAAAAATAATACCCCTTACGACTGTTGAACGAAAATAATATTCCTACGAATATTGAACGAAAATGATATTCCTTACGAATATTGAACGAAAATAATATTCATACAAATACGAAAAATAATATCTCTTCAGAATATGAAATAAATAATACCCCTTACCCCAGAAGAAGACTGGATACTGGAATAGTGAAGTAACCGACTTCTCTTCTTCTTTCTCTCTATAGTTTCTCTCTCTATAATTGCTATTGTGAGTCTTAGTGAATTGGTGAGAATGAATGAAGAATTAACTTCTATTTATAGGAAAATATAGTTTCGATAATTGCACGTTTTGGGGCTCAAAATATTACAGTATAATACCTTCATCTTTTCCTTCATTTTGAATTTAGTCCTGCAAGTATTATCAAACTTGCACCACTTCCCCTAATAGTACATCACGTGAATCAATAGTTCTATACATATGGAAAAATAATTACAGTATAGTACCTTCATCTATACCTCCATTTTTAATTTAGTCATACAAGTATTATCAATCTTGCACCACCTCCCCTAATAGTACATGCATGTGAATCAATAGTACATGCATGTGAAAAAATAGTTATAAACATGTGAATTAATAGCAATTAATTTCTCATTAATCTGATTAATTACCCGATTAGTCAATATAACCTCCAGACATCAATTATTATCGGAATAGATGTCGATTTCCACTAACACTAATAATCCTAACACAATCGAAATATCAATTTTATCTTTAATCAACACGAACTTATTCATCATTAATAATATAACTCACAATATTTAACAACCAGATCATTCCCAGGAAAGAGGGGGCTTTCCGATAAGGATTTCTCCCTATTAGCGAGCAATTAGGTGACCAAACCTCTCCTCGACAGAACTTTCTAGACATCGTCAATATTGCAAATAATAATATGAATAACTTTGTCGTCTCAATTATTGATTTAATAATATAAAATATTATGCAGATGATACTATGACAATAATTGAATCAATAATATGAGAGATATTATGCAGCAATTACTGTAATAATAATTGAATATAACTGAGTGACTTCTCACGTAAGCATCAATAATCAATATCGTGTGCTACTATACAACCGCGCATATTATTGTACCTTTACTACCAGGTAGTTCAACTGTTTAACGGTAAAACTTTCGCCGTTATTTTTAAAAATATTTCGATAAGTTTTTAACTACGACAAGACGTCTGCTAGGGGTCCACCACCGATGATTGCCGTCGTATGAATATTCCATGTTAAAACGAATATTCCCCGACCAATCGAATATTCCCCGACACAATGAATATTTTATATCAACTTGCTTACTTTGCAAAAATTTCAAATGTCACCCTTAACTTAAACTTTATCAATTTAACTATTTACTAAATAAAATAATAATTATAAGAAAATTGAATACTTTCATTTCATAAAATTTAAGGTCTTACAATCCAATTATCCTGGACCATCACTCCATTCCACGACTCGTCCCAGCTATATTCTCATTTCCTGAAGAGATTAATGAAAGAAAAGGGTGAGCTCAACTAGCCCAATAAGAAATATTATGACCAAGATAATGCAGAATAAATTATCCTTAGCCTTCAACAGTATAACAACTGATAGAATATAATAGACAACAAGTTTTTGATCAACAACTCGCAATGAACAAGCAATCCATTAGAAGAGTCAAGTAGAGCATGATATCTACTATCTTCTATGATTTAAAAAGTTTATCATCAAATTTATCGCTGAGACTCAGCTTAATAAATAAACCACATCATCCATGCACTACGGGCCAAGGATATTCATGTAATCATCAATGATCATGATTATACCGAATAATCCCTGGTCATAATCATACCAATAATTGTTCATCAATGCACTACGGGTCAATGATGACTTTTACCACATCATTTGTAACATTACGGTCATGATTATTGTAATGATCGAGAAATTTGTAATTTAATTTAAATATTTATTGAATTAAATAAATATTTTAAATAATTTATTTATTGAGGGAAATAAATAATTTATAATTGTGGTGAATTAATTTAGTAACTAAATTGATTAATGCTAATTAAATTGAATAATGATAATTTTATTAAAGGATTTAATTTAAGAAAATAATTAAATTAAATCAATTGCTTAATATTTAAGAAAATAATTAAATGAAATGAATTGTTTAATTTAAAGGAAATAAATAAATTAAATAAAGTGATGTTTCTAATTTATTAATTAAATTAGATATATAATTATTTATTAGTTATAAGTATAATGATAATAAAGTTTTAATTATTATTATAAGTTATTAAGCTAAAGTTATTTAAATTAATTAAATGAACGTGTGACACAAAGTAACTATATAATATAAGATTATTTAAATAATTTAGTTTGGGAAATTGTTGGTTAGCCAAACAAGGCCTTATGGCCTTTGGCTTTTTCCAACTGACGTCTTTTGTTTTCTTTAACGGATGAATACGTGAGAGAGTTAAGCCATATCAGTTTTCTTTTGCGTCTTATTTTTTCTCCTAAAGCTAAAGAGTAGAGTTGAGAGAGAGAGAGAGAAACACAGTGATATTGAGTTGGAGAAGAAGGGTTTTGGAAAAAGATTGTTATCATACAATCAAAGGATTTAGGTATAATTTACCCCTAATTCTAATTTTCAGTTTTTGTAATTTCTTTTAGTTATCTGTAAATAATTTTGTTGATTTATTGTTTCAAACGAGATTATATGATGATGGTTGTATTGTTGAATCTGTTGTCATCATATGTGAGTATTATTTGATTTCCAAACACATGAATTTGGGTTTATAGGAAGAAAACATATAACAGTGTTTATGCTTGAGAAAATGGCTTAGAAAGTACCAATTTTAGTGGTCAATTTGTATGGTAAACTGTGAATTGAGTTTTGTTTATGCTAGTCTATTAAGAAACGCACATAACGTAATTTGAACGAAGTAATTCGGACAAGAATCGAAGTCACCGTGTTGATTTTTGTGAAGAAGTTCAAAAATGGAGTTTTATATGAAAATATGGAATTTTGAGAAATTAAACTAGTTTTAGTTGATGTTAAATTGTGTTATTGGTTGTAAATGTTAGCAAACATGTTTGTAATAGTCTGTACCAATTGTAGATGTTAATTTCACTGTTTCTTGGGTGAAATTCGTGTTTGTTGGGCTAAAGTAAACTCTTTTGTTCACTTCTTAGTTTACGCCTCTTATCTGCAGGTATCAAATTGCACTGCTACCGTTCCAAGGCAAAAAATTATCACCAATTGCTTGGGGCCCAAATAAGCAAATTGCGCCATATACCGATCCGAGGCGGTGAAGTCGCGCTCATTTACTTAGTGTGTGTAAGGGACTTAGGTTGATCAAGCATGAATGTTAATGATGTTAAGACATAATATAAACTATAATATCAGATTGTAATGTGTGGTAATGCGAAGTGTGAAGATTTTTAAATAATTGTTTAATAAGTTATAAAATGACCAAATGTGATGTTTTCCAAAGATAGAGATGAACGATTAAGTTATGTTGGTTCGTAATGAGATTTCAGATTCGTTAAGTGTGTTAACCTATATGGTTAGATGCTAAGTTAAGGTTATGACCTAAATGATGGTTTAAACCCGAAAGCTAATATTCATATAACTAATTGTTGTTGTGATTTCAATGATATATGTAGGGTAATTGGAGATTATTTTACATTTGTGTAGCTTACAATCAAGGCAAGTTTCTAAACTTGAACTCTTTACATTGAGCAAGCTTTCTAACTTCATTCTTTTGTTTATGAATGCAAGTTTCTTATCTTAAACTTTCATTGAGCAAGACTATTGATTCTATTCTTATGTATGATTGAATAAACCTCATGTAACCTAATTCGTTACATCGAATGAGTTTCACATTCTCATTTCTTATTATTGTTATTCAAGACATATATTGTTCTAACACATTGATTCAAAGAAGATTGTTCTAATTCTTTGAATATAATACTTTGCATGTATATAATGTTTATTCAGTTATATATTGTTAATATCCGATCTTTGACTTTGATAGCCTTGTTCAGTTATACATTCTTGTATTAAACTTTTTTCGATGGAAATTGAATAAGTGTTCTAAAATTCTAGAAACACTGATAAGCTAGTTCCAAACTAAACTTTCTTTAGTGCGGAAATTCTAAATTCAAACTAAGATGAACAACCCTAACATAGGGGATTTTGTACGTGTAACGTTTAGATGTTTGTGCATAATACATGGTACAAAGGGCTGATCCCCTAAATGCGTTAAGAGTCATGCATACACATCTAATTAACTGTTAAGGTTGGGTTAGTAATACCTAATCACCGTGGACATAGTTCGTGGTCATAAGACCCTCAGATATTAAAAGTTCAAACTTGTTTCTATTTCAATTGGTAGAACAAGTTCATTATTGTACAACATTTGTTTCTCATTCTCATATGGTTATTATTACTATTCTTTATGTCAGTGAGCAATTGTTTGCTCACTCTTGCAATTAACAATGCAGCTAAAGTCGAAAGAGGTGATGAGCCATCTACTAGCAAGGGAAAGGGCAAGATGTCTAAGTGTTGATGAATTAGTTAAAGTTTACTTAAATGCATGATGTTATAAGACTTGTTTTATTTTATAATGTATTCCGCAAACTGATGTAATAATTTAAGGTTAGATTACCTGGGATTGTTTATGAGATGATGTAACCCTTTAATGGGAAAGATTATTGTTTAAGTTATTTAATGTTTTATCCTTTATTATGGGTAGTTAGATGTAATTATTTTGATAGTGAGCACCAAATTCGGCGGAAATGAAGTACCCGGATTTGGGGGTGTCACAATTATACCAAATAATCCCTGGTCATAATCATACCAATCAATAGTCCATCTATGCACATAAGCCACAGATGACTTTCATCACAATATAAGCATGAGGATGATGACAATGATATAAGAGTTCAATTAAAAGAAAGCAAAGGATAAATTTTTAAAGATTTTATAATTTATGTGCTCGCGAGTATCGATAATGTTAAGTAAAACTTAAAATATTTTGTTGACAAGATGTCTAATAAAGGAGGGTCCAGTCCAGCTAGGGAGGTGATACCTCAGTTACCTAGAGATGATGAACCCCGGGATATTCACGTAAAAGTGAAGCAGATTGATCCGGAGGATGAGCTGTGACCAATCGAGGAGTATAGTCTGAGGAGATAGAGGAGGATGATGAGGAAGAGGATCCTGTGGAGTTTCCACCAAACTCCGTGATCTAATTTGAGATGTATGATACTTTATGCGTAGTAACATGAGATTTGAGGATAATGTAGAGGCCAAGGAGATGGTTGATATGCATCACGTTGCGTTGGAACAGAAGGATGTGGAGATTCAGGAACTTGACTCAAAACTTGGAAACACAGAATGAGATTTAGTTCATGGAGAAGATCTATTGGCAGTGAACGAGAAGATGAAGATTGACATGGAGAAGTTGAAAGATGACTTCAAAGAGGAATCAACTAAGCGTACAAGAGCAGAGGACGCTTGGATGAAGGCGACTCAACGTGCAGACCGTGATGAGGCTAAAGTCAAAGTGAAGAAGGCCAAAATGAACGAAATGGATCATGCCTTTAATTCTGCGATTGATAGGGCCGAGGATCGAGTCTTTTATTACCCGCCTCAATTTGAAGACTCGTCCTGGTTCGTGATGGATCGTAGGATGGCATATCGCATCATCGAGGAGGAGCGCAGAGAAGCCTCTCGACGTCTTAATATGAATAGATAGAAAATAAGAGTGATGATAATATGTGGTTATTATGTGAATAAATAAAGTTTTCAATCCCTTATTTTGAGATGAATAAAGGGGTAGTATGGGTATGTAATCATGAAACTTGTTTAGTTCAGGAAACTGGATGTTTATAGCAGATATGCTATCTTTTATATATTTTAAAGCATTATGAATGAATAAAATATCAAAGTTTATTTGAAATGTTATGTGTTATAGCTTTAATCGTAGAATGTTTAAGTTAAACTTCAAATACTCAAGAAGTTGAGTGAGGAACTAATAAGTGTATATTCTAACAGAAAATGCCTCCTAGAAGAAGACAACCACGTCAACAACCACCTCCTGAGGGGTCTACTAACAATAACGATGAGGCCAACGCTAATCCGGTTCAATAGTTGGTAGCTCTATTGACGGGAGCACTTGCGAATCAATCGCAAGCTCAAGTTACGACTTTCAAGGAATTCAAAGCGGTTGGGCCGCCAGAGTTTCAAGGGTCTATGAATCTAGTGGAAGCCCAAACCTGGATCATGGAAATGGAAAAAGTGTTTGACATTGCTAGAGTTAACAAAGATCAGAAGACTGCGTTCGCGACGTTCATGCTGAAGTCCGTAGCTAGCTACTGGTGGCAAACAAAGAAGGTTCGTGGGGGACAATGAGTGATAATGTGGGATAGATTTAAGGAGATGTTTTTCGAAATGTACTTTCCAGCGAGTTCTCGGAATCAGTTAGAGGTGCAATTTCTGGAGTTGAAGCAAGGAACCATGACGGTACCAGAATATGCTGCAAAGTTTAACGAGTTGGCAAGGTTTGCCACTTATCAAGACAATACGGATGAGCGTAAGGCAAGAAGGTGCGAACAAGGATTGAAACCCTGGCTGTATAGCAAGGTTTCAATGTTCCAGTTAAATACATTTGTGACTGTACAATCAAGAACAGAAGAAGAGGAAGAATGATAATGAGAATAAGGCTGGTGGGAGTAATGTTGGAAGTAACAATCAAAAGAGGAAGTGGAATGAGAATTCAACTACGGGAGGACAGCAGGGAAGTCAGCAGAAGAAAAAGTTTGAAGCTTGTGCTACTTGTGGAAAGAACCATACCGAGGTGTGTTTTAAGGGAAAGCGGGTGTGTTTCAACTGTGCTCAGGAGGGACACATTGCACCAAATTGTTGTAGCCCAAAGAAAGGAGCATGTTTTACCTGCGGTTCAAAGGATCACATGGCTCGTGATTGCCCTAAAAAGCTAGCGGGGAGTGCAAGTGGAGGAAAGGGAAACATCAACGGTGGTGGTGCATTGACTATCGATTGGACCAAAGATGGTCAATCCGACCCCATCATGAGAACTTTTAATATGACCAAATGCGGAATCTTTGTTCGATCTAAGGATGTGGTGTCGTATCATTCCAATTAATGGTATTAATGCTTATGTACTATTTGATTCAGGTGCTACTTGTTCATTTATATCCGATGAATTTGCTCAGAACTTAGATTTGCCTCAGGAAGAACTAGATTATCCTTTGAGCATAGAGATTGCAAATAGGGAAGTGATTCATATATAAGAATTGTAGAGTCGTTATAAAGGGTCTAGAGATGAGGGTAGACTTGATACCAATTAGACTAGGTGACTTTGATGTTATCCTGGGAGTGGATTGGTTATTCAATCACGGAGCAGTAATTGATTGCCAAAGAAAGTGTGTTAACCTTATGACTCAAAATTCGAAAGGTTGTGTTCTATGGTAAAGAAGTCACCTCGACAAGCAAGTTGTCTAACGGTGATGCAAGCCAAAAAGTTGTTAAGACAAGGATGTGTAGAATACTTAGCCTACATAGTTGATACACAGAAGAAAAGTGCGAAGTTAGATGAGATACCGATCATAAGAGATTTTATAGACGTATTTCCAGACAATTTGCCGGGTCTTTCGCCAGATTGACAAATCGAATTCGTGATTGATTTAGTACCAAGAACGGGTCCGATATCTAAGGCACCATACAGAATGGCCCCGGTAGAGATGAAAGAGTTGATGGTGCAATTGCAAGAATTGCTCGATAAGAAGTATATCCAGCAAAAGTGTATCGCCATGGGAGCACCGGTGTTATTTGTTAAGAAGAAGGATGGATCGATGCGGCTCGCATTGATTACGAGAGAATTGAATAAGGTCACGATTAAAAATAAGTATCCGTTACCAAGAATCGACGATCTATTGATGATGTTGAAGGGTGCGAGGTATTTTTCAAAGATAGACTTGAGGAGTGGTTATCATCAAGCTGAAGGTGAGGCCGAGAAGGCGTCTGAAGGCGACATTCAAAAACTCGGTATGCTCATTACGAGTTTTTGGTTATGTCATTTGGTTTAACCAATGCACCTGCAGCGTTCATGGATTTGATGAACAAGGTTTTTAAACCATTCTTAGATAAATTTGTGGTGGTGTTTATTGATGATATCCTGGTGTATTCTAAGACCAAGGAAGAACATGTTGAACACTTAAGAGTGACGTTGGAGACATTGCAGAAAGAGAAGTTGTACGCAAAATTTTCAAAATGTGAGTTTTGGTTGGAACGTGTATAGTTTCTCGGGTATGTTATTGATAAAGACAGAATTTCGGTAGTCCATCAAAAGTTGAAGCTGTAGTAAACTGGGATCAGCCGAAGACACCGTCAGAGATAAGGAGTTTCTTAGGGTTGGAAGGTTACTATAGGCATTTTATTCAAGATTTTTCCAAAATTGTGACCCCGTTGACGAATTTAACCAAGAAGGCGGTTAAGTTTGTTTGGACGGAGAAGTGTGAGGAAAGTTTTCACTAATTGAAGAAGAGGTTAAGTACAACACCTGTGTTGTCATTTCCTAATGATATAGGGAATTTTGTGGTGTATAGTGACGCATCAGATAAAGGACTAGTCTGTGTGCTTATGCAGAACGATAGAGTTATTGCGTATGCATCACGTCAATTAAAAGATTATGAAAAAGGGTATCTGACTCATGACTTAGAGTTGGCTGCAGTGGTGTTTGCCCTGAAGATTTGGAGACATTATCTTTATGGAGAGAGGTGTGAGATATATATTGACCATAAAAGTCTGAAGTATATCTTTACACAAAAAGATTTGAAAATGATGTTAGAGTTTATGCCCTAGAGGCCAATTATTTGATATAATTGCTTAACGTTTTGATATTATATTTGATTGAATAAATATATGATTTTATTATGGTTTTATTTACTGCGTAATATAATTGTTAACATAATAAAATTCCTTAGAATAGTGATACAAATTATATAGTTTCAAGTATGTGACTTGAACATGAGATTATATATTACCATTAGTATCAGTGTTCTTAAATGTCTCTAGTCGAGTATCATTGTTGATGGGACAACAATGATGCATTGAGACTAGTATGTGGATTGACTGATGACCAAATCTAATTGGTCATAAATATATGAGATATTAAGTCAATGCATAGGTACATGTTAGAACGATGTAATTGGATGGACCCACCATGAGAATTTATATGGAGCATTATGCCAAGTGTCATTAGCAATTCTCATAGTGACAATGATGTAATGGTCCTCCGACACGAAATCGCTATATTACTACACGAGAATTTATGTACTTTGATATCATCAAATGTCACCTTTAATAGGTGGTGGACTATAAAGGTGATTATTGGGTTCATCATTAATCGTGGTGAGAAATATGAGTGATCTAGATGGAATTTAACCATCCTATATATTATGGGTGATATCCATAGGTTTCTTGATTGAGTAGGACTATGAAATGCATGGCCATGCTCAAATAGTGATTTGTTTCATATAGTACACTCATTGATCAAGAAAACTTCAGATTAAATTATGAAGAGTATGACACATTCCATGACTCGAGTTTAATCTAGGATATTAAGGTTAAAAGGATTAAATTACATTGAAACGGAGCGTTGCAGAATCAACCATAGAACCAAGGAATAACGTTTAAGGAGTTCAGGACTGTTGGACCACCTGAATTTCGAGGGTCAGTGAATCCAGTCGAGGCACATACTTGGATTATGGAAATAGAGAAGGTGTTCGATGTTGCTAGGGTAGGAGATGATCAGAAGACTGCTTTCGCAACATTCATGTTGAACGCAGAAGCTAGTTATTGGTGGCAGGCCAATAAAACTCGAGAAGGACCAGGGATGATAATCTGGGATGCTTAGATTCATTGCACCTAATGATTATAAGAGATTAAGAGAGAGAAAGTTACAAAGGTTTGCTAGGTTGCTATCTTACTCTTAACAAACTCTCTCTCTCCCAACCTCTGAATTTGCTAAGTTAATCAATCACTAAGTAGCCTCCTAGAACACCAAAATCAGTTTAGGAGATCAAGGATCAAAGATTGGACAAGAGAGGTATAAACCTAAACCCTACTTTTGATCTTGTATGCTAGGAAAACTTTTGTGTTTATGTGTTTAGATTCGTGCTAGAACATGTTTTATGATGATCTATAATGATCCATCATAGATCCATAGCATCAAAGTTGGTAAAAATCGATTTTTCTCAAAACTGGTCTTAAGCTCGAAAAGTGGTCTGACAACCTAATGTCAGTGGCCACAGATCCTTGCTCATTTATGATTTTTGTTGTTTTAAGTTTTGTATTTGTAGCCTGGTATGTTGTCTTTAATCTGAACGTGGTAGTATAGCCATTAGATGTCTGGATCGTGTGTTATTCATGGTCAAAGTGAGTTGACCGAGCTTGACCGGCTGAGATTTGGGTAACCCAGAAAGTAAGAAACAACGTCTGACAACTATTTGTAAGGTCTTGATCTGACAGGTTTTCGGGTTTTTTGATGTTGTGTTTGTAACCATGTTGTAGCCTGATATATGATCTTTCATTCCATGGCTTTAGATCATGTAAATGAACAGCTAGTAGATCGTGGCAGGTGGTCACAGTTGACCACTCGGTCTGTTTTTAACGTTCTGGAAAACCCAGAACATGTATAAACCATGTTTTTGTCAGAGATTGACCGAGTCATAACCTTTGATTCTGTTATTGTTGAAATTTTCTGCTAATGAATATACGTTCCTTGACATATGTGCTAGTACTATGAACCACGAAACCACCAATATAATGATCAGAACACTAAGATTAGTGAGCTTGAAAATGGTACCTCGCGACAGTCTGGGTTTCTGGGTTACCCAGAAAACCCAGGTTAAATCTGACAGTGACTTTGAGAGGCTGAATCTACTTGTTGGTTTGTTGTATGATCATGATGCTGGATGGATATTGTAGAGTTACTATTTCACTACATGATCGATTGTCTCAAGTTAGCTCGTAACATTAATGTGAGAGAATCACGATTGGTCAAACCATGACCCTTGTCAAAGAAAGCTATCGTTGTTCTTGAGCTCAAGAACACCAACAATGACACTAAGTGTCATTTATAAAATAATAGTGATTGGTTTATTTAATTTTTGAATTTTCGAATATTTGGAAATTATTTAAAAATAGAAATAAATTCTAAAAATGGTTTAAAAATTATTTTAAATTATGAAAAATACTTTATGACTATTTGGAATATTTTTCATTAATAATTATAATTATTTGAATATTAATGCTATTTAATTTATTTAATTAGTGTATTAAATAAATTAGAGAAAAATAATTTTAATTTTATAAAAATCATTTTAAATACTGAATAAAGTGTTAGAAAATATTTTGAATTATAAAATATATATTACAATATTTTTGGAGAATTTTCATTAATAAATTAATATTAATGATATTAGATTTATTTAATTATTATATTAAATAAATGAATTAAAAATAGTTTTATTGATTTAAAAACCATTTAATTATAAGAAAATGATTTAAAAATATTTTAAGTTATAATTATAGACTTTTAATATTTTGATAATAATTTCATTAATATGTAGATATTAATGGTGATGATTTGAAAATGATTTTAATTAATTTAAAAATCATTTAAGTAGAATATTGATGATTTAAAAATATTTTAAGTTATTAACAATAACTTTAATATTTTGACAAGTATGTTATTAATATTTTATATTATTAAATATTAATAATGATAAGATTATTTGATAGTTAAATCATTTAAAAATGATTCAAGTGTTTGAAAAATTATTATAAAGTATAATAATTGTTTATAAATTATTAAAAGCTTCCAAAAAATATTATTAACGGTATTTAACTTATCTAAGATAATATTGAAGCTTAGAGACCAAGATTAAATTGACAATCAATGTGTAAATTATCGGATAAGGTGACTAAAATACCGAGAATGGACCGAAGTCCAACCAGACCCAACTAGTTAGACTTGTTAAGTGTTTATATAGGTTATAAACACTAATGTGGCTATGTGGTAATGTGCCTAGGAGAAGATTGACTGTAGAATACAGTGTTGCGTGATTATAAATTATTATACTAATTGTGAGATCGATATTATTGGTTATAGGTCTTACGAACGCAGATAAATTTATTGTGTAGCTGTAAATAGCGGAAGAGGCAAGTTTCCTAACTCAACCTTGAGTTAATATTGTTCAATTATTATAGTGGTTAATTATTGTTAATTATACCACGTCCAGGGATTTATTGTTGATTATTCGCAGTTAGTACATGTTTAATAATTCAAATTGAATTACAGATTTGGAGAATATTCATTTGTAGAATAATTGTTGTTGGATATTCATATACATAGAAGATAGAATTGATAGTACAGATAATTCTTGTTTATTGTCAAATTATGTTGAGAAATGTCTTAGCTAATTATTCTGGCTAGACGAACATTTGTTAGAACTTGATAAATTCCAGAAGAGAATTCAATTGTTATTGATAGATCGAGGCCAATTATTTCGGCTAGATCGATAGGTAAATAGAAATTGAAATCATTGAATTTCGTTGTTAAATCAAAATCTTGATTCTAAGACTGAGAAGGACAACCTTTTATATAAAGGGAACATTTTAGGTCGTATATTTGACCATTGCGCACTGTTAAGTATTATGTATAATATAGGGTACAAGGAGTTGGTCGGCTCTAAGTACTTGCAGAGGGGTATGATTTAATCTTTATGGTTATCTGATACTCCTGCGTATGTATCAAAGTAAATCTTTGATAGATACCCGAGAAAAGAAGTTCTAGATCTAGTGTGATCATTCAACATAAATCTGGAAAACATTCCACTTTGTTATTGCGTAGAATTGATTCTTGATTATTTAATAAAATATCGTAGAACTTTGAAAGCATTGTAATCTTTCATTATCAGATTATTGCGTTGCCTAGAATACGAAAAGACTTGTTATTGATTAATGATTTATTCAGCTATTTCAAAGTTTCCGAACTTTGGTTTCATTCTATCAAAATAGATAGTCTGTTCTTATTTATTCGTATACATTTATTGTATATCTTAACTTGCGGGGCAAACTAGTTGCTCACCCTTGCTATATATAAAACATTTCAATTAGGATCGAAGAGGCCAACAGATCGAAGAAGAAGAAAGGCAAAGGCAAGATGCCGGAGTAGTATAATGAACAATATTATTATTATGTTGTATTGTATTGTAAACCCTTTTTGTATATGTAAGGGGTATTTATGTAATGTTAAGGTTAATGGACTTGGGACTTATGTATTAACAACATATGTTAATGACTTATGTATTCCTATTTATATATGAATGGGTAGTTAAATGGTATTATATTATGGATCGTGAACACCAAACTCGGGGGTCAGGTAACCCGGGTTTGGGGGTGTCACAGTTCATACAACATAGTAAAAACATACTACGTTAACATATTAACACATATATGTGTAAATTTATAATACAACTTATAATTATCGTGTTAAATTTGGTATGTAAGGCCATATGGCCACATTTTCATACTCTATAATTTAGAAACAATCTATGACATATATTTTTATGAAACTGATGATATGGAATTATACGATATATAGTAAAACATGTTATACTTAACATAATAACACAAAATCTTTACTCCTTTTTCCAATTACAGAGATTATACAAAACTAGAAAGCCATTTTTTTGAAAAACTTAAACAACGTAAATAAAATTGGGTTGGAGAAATTACCAAAAGCGTAGAGTGTAGGTTAGTAGGGATGATACTTTCTCATTTCTCAAACACTTCTTGTGACGCCCCCAAAATCGGTATACATCACCTATTCTGAGTCGCCAAATACATGGTACAAAATTTAAATACAATTTAATTATACAACCGTCGTGTAAAATACGACTAAACATATGCTGCGAGTTTTAATACAAATATTGTCATCTAGACAGCATACAAACTCAATGGGGTCCTCATTACATTTATTATCACACTATTTCATAGAATAGTGAGGACTAATAATGCTATTATCTGGACCATCACTCTTGTTCCCCGACTAGTCCCCTCGCCACGTTCTCTCTTTTCTGAAGAGAACAATGAAAGCAAAAGGGTGAGCTCAACTAGCCCGAGAAGAAATATTATGACTAAGATAATGCGTAATAAATTATCATTAGCCTTCAATGATGTTAAAGCGATAAAATATAACAAACATCAAGTTTAACTGCAGCGGAACAAGCAATCCATTAGAAGAGTCAAGTAGAGAATAAAATCTACTATCTTCTATGATTTAAAAGGTTTTTCATGACTTTTATTGCTGAGACATAGCTTAATAAATAATCCACATCATCCATGCACTACGGCCAAGGATATTCATTAGTATCACAACCACAAATTATCCATGCACCACATCCAAGGATATTTGTGTATTCATTAATGGTCATGATCATGCCAACAACTTTCCATCAATGCACTACGGGTCAATGATGACTTTTTCCACATCATTTGTAACATTACGGTCATGATTACACCGAATAATACCTGGTCATAATCATACCATGTCCATCTATGCACTACAGGCCACATATGACTTTCAACATAATATATACATGAGGATGATGACAATGATATAAGAAATAAATAAAACAAGTTCAAGAATTAATTTATCCAGGAACTAATAATGTCCAAATTGTCAACATGATACTTCTTTGTAGAGTAACACTCAAGAATGCTCAGAAGAATATTTCCATGAAAAGATACTGGATGAAGCACAAATATCAAGGATATTCCACTAATTTCATGGAGTATAGAAGTCAAAACTTTAACCAAGTGAGTATAATCTGAGAATGGAATAACAAAAGAAATCACCAGCATGCGATAGACCGCATGCAGTGGTTATTCCAATGAATAATAAATAATGGAACCATGTCACGCGTAAATGCACCGGCTGGGATATTCCAACGAGAATAATAAATAATGGAACCAGATCATGCGTAGAATGCAATCGAGCGGGATATTCCAACGGAATAATAAATAATGGAACAGTCATGCGTAAGCGCCGCGCATGGGATGTTCCAAAGAATAATAAATAATGGAATAATGAAGAATTTCACCAAGTATAGGGTATCCAGCAGATATCTGAGTTATTCAATGTAATAATAAAGAATGGAATAACAAAAGAATTTCACCAATAAGAAAGAAGGAATACCCCTAACGAGTACAACAAATAATATCCCTTACCGTAAAAGAAGAGTATTTTGACTGGTAGGGCGAGGATATACTCAAAGAAAACTTGCACTACGCTCAAAGCTTTCTTAAACTCTAAAGAAATACGCTCAAGATTATAGAAGAAGAACTCTCTCTATAGTTTCTCTCTCTAGAGTTTCAGTGAATTCGTAAGAAATAATGAAGGAATGAGCTTCTATTTATAGAAGAATGGACTGCATAGTAACTAATTCATGAACGGTCCAGATTGATTTACTTTAAACGGACGGTCAAGATTGGTTTAAAATAAAATATAATATATTCTATTTATAATCTAATAAAATGAATAACTTTATAAAAGTATTTTATTTTATAGAAAAAGATTTTACTATGCAAATACTATGCAAGCACTATGCAAACACTATGCATAATAAAATATAATATATTCTAATTATTGTCTAATAAAACAGATAACTTTATAAAAGTATTCTATTTTATATAAAAAGATTTTACTATTAGTCTAATAAAGCGAATAACATTATAAAAGTATTCTCTTTTATATAAAAAGCTTTTTACATTTTATTACATTAATAATACTAATAAAACAACACTCATCATCATTATTATAATTCACAATATTAATTGTTGGTCGTTCCCGTGAAAGAGGGGCTTTCAATAAGGATTTCTCCCCATTAAGCGCAATTTGGTGACCAAACCTCTCCTCGATGAGAACTTCTAGACATCGTTAATATTGCAAATAATAATATTAATAACTTTGTCATCTCAATTATTGATTATAAAATATTGACAATAATTGAATCAAATAACGTGAGATACTATGCGGCAATTCTTGTAATAATAATTGAACAAAATGAATGACTTCTCACGTAAGCATCAATAATCAATTTAGGTGTCTCTTTGTGCAACTACGCAGCGTATTCTTGTACTTTTAACACCGGGTGTTTCAGCAGATTAACGGTAAAACTTCGTAGATTATTTTCATAAAATATTTTTATCGTTTTCTTAATCCGACAATAATTCCATTGTGGGGTCCACCAATGATTGTGCCGTTGTCCGAATATTCCCCGACCAATCAAATATTATATAACAACTTGCATACTTTGCAAAATTTATAAATATTACCCACAACTATAACATTATATCAAATTCATTCCATAATATTCAAAAATTATATTTATAGAAAATTCATCTTTATTTATAAAAGTTGGGGTCTTACAACCTCCCCTTCTTATGAAATTTCGCCCTCAAAATTAGGGTACGTACCTGGTATGTCGAAGCGGTAAGGATAACTTGATTTCATTTCAGATTCTAACTCCCAAGTCATTTCCTCAACATCGTGGTTTCTCCACAAAACTTTGACTTGAGGTATAACCTTGGAGCGTAGAATATGTTCCTTCTTATCCAAGATTTGAACAGGAACCTCTTCATACATCAAATCTTCCGCTTATTTAAATCCGGTTCTAACTCGATAATGTGGTTCGGGTCTTCCACATATTTACGTAACATGGATATGTGAAAACGTTATGAACACGAGACATACTTGGCGGTAAAGCGAGTCTATAGGCCATAGTTCCTACTCGATCGAGGATTAAAAATGGGCCGATGAATCGAGGATTGAGCTTTCCTCTCTTTCCAAATCTCATAACTCCTTTCTATGGAGCAACACGTAATAACACATGATCTCCTATAACGAATTCCACGTCCTTTCGATGAAGATCAGCATAACTCTTTTGTCGATCTTGTGAGGTTTTTATATGTTGTCGGATCGTTTGAATCTTTTTCGTAGTCATACGTACCAACTCGGTCCCAACAACGTTGCTTCACCCACCTCATCCCAAAGATATTGGAGAAGCGACACTTTCTTCTATACAACGCCTCAAATGGAGCCATGCCGATACTTGCTTGATAAGCTTTGTTGTTGTAGGAAAACTCCACCAATGGTAAGAACTTATCCCAACTTCCTTGAAGTCAAGGACACGAGAGTTTTAATAAATCTTCAAGAGTTTGAATAGTCCTCTCATTGCCCGAATCCTTCCGAGGATGATATGCCGAAGCTAAATCAGAATCTGTGCCCATAGCTTTCTGCAAACTAACCCAAAATTGTGAAATGAATCTTGGGTCTTGATCAGAAACTATGGATATTGGCATACCATGCAGTCTTACAATCTCGTTTATGTACATACGAGCAAGACGTTCAAGTGTGTAAGTTTCTCGTATCGGTAAGAAATGAGCAGACTTGGTTAATCTATCAACAATGACCCAAATCGCATATATACCTTGAGAAACCTTAGGAAGACCGGTAACGAAATCCATGGTAATGTGCTCCCACTTCCATTCTGGAATTTTAAGTGGTTACAATGGACCTTTTGGTACTTAATGCTCCGCTTTAACTCGTTGCCAAGTTAGACACCTTGAGATAAACAACGTTATCTCTCTCTTCATATTGCTCCACCAAAATGTATGACGAATATCGTGATACATTTGTGTACTCCCAGGATGGATTGCAAACGCTGTGTTGTGCGCCTCCATAATGATTTTATACTTTAAATCAGGGTTGTTAGGAACACAAAGTCTGGAGTTGACTCGAAGTATTCCTTCTTCATCGATTCTTGCTTCCGACATAGCACCTTCTTGCACTTTCTTCCTTATACGCATCAGCTCCAGGTCTGTAGCTTGAGCAACTTTAACTTTATCAATTAAAGTCGGTTCTATTCGTATATTCGCCATCATCACATGGGTCCCTGGAGTATTTAACTCTATCTCCATCCTTTGCAAGTCACACAAAATTGGCCTTTGTGTTGACAATATTGCACTCGTACTTGCATATGATCTTCTACTCAATGCGTCAGCTACCACGTTCGCTTTTCCAGGATGGTATTGGATGGTATGATCATAATCTTTCAATAGTTCAAGCCAACGTCGTTGTCGCATGTTGAGTTCCTTTTGAGTGAAGAAATATTTGAGGCTTTTATGATCCGTAAAGATCTCCACCTTCTCCCCATATAAGTAATGCCTCCAAATTTTAAGTGCAAAGACAACAGCTGCTAACTCTAGGTCATGAGTACGATAATTCCTCTCATATTCTTTGAGTTTTCTTGAGGCATAGGCTATGACTTTCCCATGTTGCATGAGAACACATCACAACCCTTTGCCCGAAGCATCACTGTAGATGACAAATCCCTCCAAGCCAGATGGTATTGTCAGAACATGTACTAAAATAAGTCTCCTCTTGAGTTCTTGAAAACGCTTCTCACATTCTTCGCTCCAAATGAACTTTGTATCTTTCTGAGTCAGCTGAGTTAATGGAGTAGCTATTCGAGAAAATCCTTCCACGAATCTCCGATAATAACAAGCTAAGCTAAGAAAGAAAGCTACATACTTCGATTCCTTCGATTTAGGTTGCTCCCGACTTTGAATTGCTTCAATCTTCACGGGTCAACCGGATATTCCATGACTTGATACTCACGTGCCCAAGGAATGCTACTTCCTCGCCGAACTCACATTTCTTCAACTTGGCATAAAGCTTGTATTCACGAAGCTTTTGGAGTGTCAGCTTCAAGTGTTGCTCATGATCTTCACGGCTTTTGGAATAAATAAGGATGTCATCAATAAAGACGACCAGAAAGTAATCCAAATATTCCTTGAATACTCTGTTCATCATATCCATGAAGGCATCGGGAGCATTAGTCAATCCAAAGGACATGACTAGGAATTCATAATGCCCGTATCGAGTTCTGAAAGCCGTCTTTGGAATGTCATCGGTTCTAATCTTCAATTGGTGATATCCAGAACGAAGATCAATCTTTCAAAAGAATTTGGCTCCTTGCAACTTGTCAAACAGGTCATCAATACGTGGCATTGGGTACCTATTTTTGATGGTGACATGATTCAACTCCCGATAATCAATACAAAGTCGCATACTCCCATCTTTCTTCTTCATGAATAGAACAGGAGCACCTCAAGGAGACGTACTAGGACGAATGAAACCAATGTCTAACAATTCTTGTAATTGGGTCTTTAACTCCTGAAGTTTAATAGGAGCCATTCGATATGGGGCTTTGGAAATGGGTTTTGTACCGGGTTCAAGGTCGATACAAAATTCAATTTCACGCTCTGGGGGTAGGCTAGGAAGTTCTTCAGGGAATATGTTAGGGAATTTATTAACAATAGAAATATCATTCAAAACTGATGTATTTTTGTTTAGATCCGTGACATGAGCTAAGAAAGCTTGACATCCATTTTTTAATAACCGAATAGCTTTATGGCTTGAGATGACCGTGATTGGTTTTAATGGTTTGGTCGCTTGAATTCACATAATAGGTTGATTAGGAATATGAAAGCTAACAACCTTATGAAAACAATCAATTTTAGCATGATGAGTAGTTAACCAATCAATCCCTAGAATCACATCAAATGCAAGTATTTTCAATGAAATAAGATCGACAGGTAATGTGAGGGTACCTATTTGAACCAAACAAGACTTATAAACAATGGATGTAATGAAAGTTTCTCCCAATGGAGTTTCCACAGATAAGTCAAAGTCTAATTTCTCCGGAGTTAAATTTAATCGTTGAGCGCAAGTAGGAGAAATAAAAGAATGGGTAGAACCGGTATCAAATAAAGTATAGACTTCCCTAGAGTTTATGATAAGCTTACCCGTGATGACCTCATTCGGGTTCCTTGGCTTACAGGAGGTCACAACAAACGCTCTCTCCTTGCACTCACACGGCTTTGACTTTTTACGGGGATGACCTTTGGTGCCTCCATCCTATTTGAACTTGTCTTGGTGAGCGACAAAATCGGGCTAAATGACCTTCTCTTCCACAATTATAACATGCTTTTGACTGACATCGCAGCAGTTTGGTGATGTGTCCCTCCCTCCGCATTTGAAGCATATGATAGGTGGTCGTTCTCCTTCCTTAACAACGGGTGCTGATGCTGACGCCTTTCGATCATTGTTGAATCTCCTCTTCCTGAAATTTCCATTCCTTAACAACGGGTGCTGGTTACCACTTCTGGCATGTTGATTCCCTCCATGCTTGTTGTCACCACTTCGATGACTGCTCTCACTGGTATTATCATTTTGCCGACTGCTCTCTTTTGGTTGCGTTGACTCGTTATCGCGCTCTACTAATTGAGCCCTATTTACAACATCTGAATACAAATATAGTTTATGAGAAATAAGATGTTGACGTATCTCCGGCTTTAAACCTCTTAAAAACATCCGCGTCATTCTCTCTTTATTATCCACCAAGTGGGATGCAAACCGAGATAACTCGGCAAACTTAGCTTCGTACTGTTACACAGTCATATTATTCTGCTCCAACTTGATGAACTCTACCTCTTTTATGTGACGAATACTTTCGGGAAAGTACTTGTTGTTGAATAGTTCTTGGAACTTCTCCCAAGACATCTTGATGCAGTGGGTTGAGTGCGCTTTCCGATTCCCACCGATGTCCGCCTCTCCTCGCAACATAAAGGCGCAAGCGGAACCTTTTGCTCCTCGGAGCATCCCAAGACATCAAATATCTTAGTGATCCGCTTTATCCATGCTTCCGCCTTAAGTGGTTTTGGCTCTCAATAAACTCTGGTGGTCCCGGCTCCTTGAATCATTTAGCGGTGACCGTCCGAGAGTTTCAAGTGTTTCCACCTACATTTTGGACGAGGAGCCTCTCTCTCGCTTTGTTGTTGCATGAATTGCATAAAGCCTCTGAACATTCCATCATTCATCATTTGGTCAGTGTTGTGGTGAATCAACGGTCGCCTGTGCTCCATTGCTATTCTCAACATTCTCGGATGTCATTTTCAGATACTACCACAAAACAAAGGTTAATTAACATGTAACATATTATCCCTAATTTTGACCGACCAATTAAATACCAAATAAACTTAGGTAGGTCATACTAGCGAAGGAATTCCCCATCTCTCCCCTCCTAGTTCTATTCTCACATCTTAGCCAGGGATCATATCCCTAAGCTTTGATACCAACTGTGACGCCCCCAAAATCGGTATACATCACCTATTTTGAGTCGCCAAATACATGGTACAAAATTCAAATACAACTTAATTATACAACCGTCGTGTAAAATACGACTAAACATATGCCGTGAGTTTTAATACAAATATTGTCATCTAGACAATATACAAACTCAATGGGGTCCTCATTACATTTATTATCACACTATTTCATAGAATAGTGAGGACTACTAATGCTATTATTTGGACCATCACTCTGTTCCCCGACTAGTCCCTGCTACGTTCTCATTTCCTGAAGAGAACAATGAAAGCAAAAGGGTGAGCTCAACTAGCCCAATAAGAAATATTATGACTAAGATAATGCAGAATAAATTATCATTAGCCTTCAACAGTGTTAAACTGATAAAATATAACAAACATCAATGATTTAAAATCTACCATCTTCTATGATTTAAAAGGTTTTTCATGACTTTTATCGCTGAGACTCAGCTTAATAAATAATCCATATCATCCATGCACTACGACCAAGGATATTCATTAGTATCACAACCACAAATTTTCCATGCACCACACCCAAGGATATTCGTGTATTCATCAATGGTCATGATCATGCCAAAAATTGTCCATCAATGCACTACGGGTCAATGAGGACTTTTTCCACATCATTTGTAATATTACGGTCATGATTACACCGAATAATCCCTGGTCATAATCATACCATGTCCATCTATGCACTACAGGCTACATATGACTTTCAACATAATATATACATGAGGATGATGACAATGATATAAGAATTCAATAAAACAAATTCAAGAATTAATTTATCCAGGAACTAATAATGTCCAAATTGACAACATGATACTTCTTGGTAGACTAAAACTCAAGAATGCTCAAAAGAATATTTCCATGAAAAGATACTGGATGAAGCGCAAATATCAAGGATATTCCACTAATTTCATGGAGTATAGAAGTCAAAACTTTAACCAACTGAGTATAATAAAGAATGGAATAACAAAAGAAATCACCGGGCATGCGATAGATCGCATGCAGATAAAAGTTATTCAATAGAATAATAAATAATGGAACGGTCGTGCGCGAACGCACCGAAAGTGAGGATATTCCTACAGAATAATAAATAATGGAATCCGGTCATGCGTAAACGCATGCAGACGCGAGGATGTTCCAATGAATAATAAATAATGGAATAACAGAAGAATTTCACCAAGTATAGGTATATCCAGATATCTGAGTTATTCCACGAGAATAATAAAGAATGGAATAACAAAAAGAATTTCACCAATAGGAAAGAAGGAATACCCTAACTAGTACAACAAATAATATCCCTACCGTAGTAAAAAGAAGAGTATTTTGATTTGGTAGGCGAGGATATACTCAAAGAAAACTTGCACTACGCCAAAGCTTTCTTAAACTCTAACGAAATCATTTCAAGATTATAGAAGAAGAACTCTCTCTATAGTTTTCTCTCTAGAGTTTCAATTGAATTCGTAAGAAATAATGAAGGAATGAGCTTCTATTTATAAAAGAATGGATCAGACATAGTAACTAATTCATGAACGGTCAGATTTGATTTACTTTAAGCAGACGGTCAGTTGGTTTACAATAAAATATAATATATTCTATTTATAATCTAATAAAACGAATAACTTTATAAAAGTATTTTTTTTTATATAAAAAGATTTTACTATATAAACACTATGCAAATACTATGCATAATAAAATATAATATATTCTAATTATTGTCTAATAAAATAGATAACTTTATAAACGTATTCTGTTTTATATAAAAAGATTTTACTATTAGTCTAATAAAACGAATAACTTTATAAAAGTATTATGTTTTATATAAAATAGCTTTTCTGTTTTATTACATTAATAATACTAATAAAACAACACTCATCATCATTATTATAATTCACAATATTAATCGACGAGGTCGTTCCCAGGAAAGAGGGGACTTTCCAATAAGGATTTCTCCTCATTGGGGCGCAATTAGGTGACCAAATCTCTTCTTGACAGAACTTCTAGACATCGTTAATATTGCAAATAATAATATTAATAACTTTGTCATCTCAATTATTGATTATAAAATATTGACAATAATTGAATCAAATAACGTGAGATATCTATGCAAAGAATTATTGTAACAATAATTGAACAAAACCGAGTGACTTATCACGTAAGCATCAATAATCAATACTGCAAGTGCTACTCTTGTAACTACGCGATATTACTATACTTTTAACACCGGTGTTTCCACGATTAATCAGTAAAACTTTCGCCATTATTTTCATAAAGTACTTTTGTCATTTTCTCAATCCGACAATAATTTCATTTTGGGGTTCACCAATGATTGTGTCGTTGTACGAATATTCCCTGTTAAAACGAATATTCCCTGACCAATCGAATATTATATAACAACTTGCGTACTTTGCAAAATTTATAAATATTACCCACAACTATAACATTATATCAAATTCATTCAATAATATTCAAAAAATATATTTATAGAAAATTCATCTTTATTCATAAAAGTTGGGGTCTTACACTTCTTAAATCAAACAACTCTAAATTTTCTCTATGTGATTGCTTTGTTCCAAACTTAGAAAAATAAAGAAGAAGACGCATTTAATAATAAAATTGACGCGTTGTGGAGGTCAGTTAACCCATCATGGGTTAACTGCTACTAACTTCTCTTAAGGCCTTGTTTGGCTGGCAATAATAGGTTCCAAAACTATTTAATTTAATGATTCTCTTATACTATAGTTTAATAGTGTCACACCCCTTTAAAAAATAATCAAATATCTTATTTACTTTAATTAAATAAATAAAATAATTTCTCATTAATTCACATAGTTACAAAATTAAATTTCTCATTTATTAATTTTGTCAAATTATTAATTCTCTAATTAATTATTAAATTAATTAAAATAATATTATGCTTATTAAATATTTCATTAATTCAATAAGCTCACATAATTACATAATTTGAATAATAAAATTCTCCACATTAATTTAATAAATATAACACATATAATTAAATTAATCTACCACAATTTCATCAATTAATTATTTAATATAATAATTAAATCTATGAACAATATTTATTTAATTCAATAAATATTAAAATTAAATTATAAAATCTCATTCGTTACATCTTTCCCCCCTTAAAAGGATTCTGTCCCCGGATTTAAGTAAATAAATGAGGGTAATTATTCATCATATTCTCTTCGAGTTCCCATGTAGCTTCTTCAGCGTTGTGGTTCCTCCAAATTACCTTAACAGAAGGTATTACTTTATTTTTGAGAACTTGTTCTTTTCTGTCGACAATTTGAACATGAATTTCTTCGTAAGATAAGTCTTTTTCAAAATATAGGGGTTCGTATTCAATTACATGCATGTAATCGGGTTTGTAGGGTCATAATATGGAAACATGGAAGACGTTGTGGACATTCTCGAGTTCTGGAGGTAAGGCTACCTCATACGCAACTTCTCCGATTCTTCGCAATACCTCAAAGGGACCAATAAATCTTGGGCTTAATTTCCCTTTCTTTTCGAACCTAATCTTCCCTTCCAGGGAGAGACCTTCAAGACAACATAACTACCCGATTCAAACTCAACATTTTTACGATGTGGATCAAATAGATTTCTTCCGCTCTATCTTGAGTCACACAGCAACGCCCTCAAATCCGGTCTATCTTCACACCTGGACTAAAAGACGTCACGAGTACATCATTCATCCAACATACATCATTATATATCTTTCAAATATAACGACATCTGAGACTCAAATCTGTGTTCCGGAAACCTTATAACCTTTTTCATTACAAATAATAATAAATACATTATTCATTTTATCTTACAAGAGTGACTTTTATCCGCCACCAAGGACACATAACAGTTCATTAAACTAGTCTATAATTCAATTTTTATCTTTTTACATTACAAGTCTTCACTTGATCTTCTCGCTCCATCACCTTCTGAATGGTACTTCATCTGAATACCATCAACTTGATCTTTATGGGATCTTTAAGTTCTTCTTAACCTTGTTCGCTGAAAATTTGTTTTTCATTTAAAGCAAGTGTGAGCATTCAATTACCCAGCAAGTCATAATAGTTGAACAAACAACTTCAGAATTAAAACATTTCTTTAGAACTTTTATAACCGAACAAAGGTTATGAAGCAGCTTGAATAATAGGAATAGTCTTGATTC
The DNA here is from genome assembly GCA_020205605.1 of Panax ginseng. NCBI lineage: Eukaryota > Viridiplantae > Streptophyta > Magnoliopsida > Apiales > Araliaceae > Panax > Panax ginseng. The sequence goes on from CM035140.1 coordinate 93,690,351, forward strand.
CTATCATCTTAAAACATTAGTCATTTTCACTTTGAAATACTTTCATTCTTCTACCTTTTTCATGCACATCCTATCTGGCTAGAATCATTAGCACAGACTTAACAATAATGGTTCATGTATAAATAGAACATACTTGTATTGAACAGCTCAATTACAGAACAATGCATATCATAGAAACACCGAAGTGTTCAAATTGTGGCTCAAAGCCTCATACATTCTAACACCTTGTACAAATATCACACATTCGCAGAGATAGAGCGTAACTTCTCAAGTACAACATCCGAGAAGTTTAAGAAACTAACATTCATGTAATATGAATGAAGTTAGAAACTTGCCTTACGCCCTACCATGACTTACACTGATCTGCTCATTTTAATTCCTGTATAACACATAAGGAGAAAACATAAACACCAATTAGTCATATATTGAACTTACGCATGGGTTTACTTAACTTTACTTCTTAGAGTTTGCGTTCTTGCAATATAAGTTTACGCGACTAACTTCTTTTACCAATTTACGGCTTTATGACATACGGAGATGTCTTACTCAAAACGTTCATCAACTTGGATGATTTATATTCTTATCTTATTCTTATAACTTCTCTAGGACTCAGCACACATCGCGTCTCTACTAGTAGTCCATATGATACTCTAAGTGGTTTCCCATAAACAACCAACAAACAAGTTCCCGTCTCATCTACACTGCAATCATAGTTAGTTAGATCGGTTGCCAGTTTTGTATATACCTTCGCTCTCTGAAGGAATTGTTTAGCCCAGCTCCCATATATCAACCATCAAAGGTTACGATTGTACCACAACCTAACTTCTCTTAACTTATACGAACCATTAGACTATAATGTTCGATTAAGTCAATTTCTTATTCCTTACGGCTTTCTGACAACTAAATGTCATCCCTCCGGATTCATTCTTTATTGAATCACATTCGGCTTTCATTAATCTTATTACCGTTTGTTACGGCTTTCTTGATAAATCATATCCTATTAATACTTTTGTTATCCATTATATGAACCCCATGTTCATTACTCGTTCTTAGTGTCAAAGCCATACCGATCATTGTATGCTAAGACCAAGCGTCCATCGCGTAGAACGAGCGTTGCCTTCACAGTGCATCTATACGCTTCACACTTATCTCTCATTATCATGATATAACATCGAAATGTTATTCATTACCCTCGTCACTCAACGTCTAAGGAATCACAACCATAGCAATTACTCACGTTCGTTTCATCCCACTCACGGTCCCGGACATCGATTCGTAACTTCGTGATTATATTCTTTGTTATTTAATCTCGTTTAATCTTTACGTTCAACCTTTAATAAAGGTTTAAGTCATTTGCTTAAGTGTTATTTTAGGTGAACTATATGTTCATATTTCTTTCTTGCACATCCCCTAGTAATTGAGCATTAAAATCTTATTTCTGGGCATTGCCACCTGGCGTTGTGGCCTTGATTGCCCTTCCTTTCTCTCTCGTGTTTGCTGCCCGACTGACCTCTCTCTCCTCTCTTTTTCTGTGACTGCTGCGCTAAGTCCTTTGTTATCTCTCGCGTTGCGGCACCACTCTCCAGAAGATTGTGGTCGAAGTTCAGCTGTGGCTTGGCTCACTTCCCCTGATCTGTCAAATGACATGACTTGAGAAAAAACCTGAGAAATTTTTCGAAGTGTTAAATAAATTCTTTGAGACGCTCACTTCCCGATCTCATAACTCCTTTATTATAACTCGGAACGAGGTCGTTCCAAAGCCATTCTCTTCCTTATCTTACGTACTTCAATACCCCTCAGATAGAACTGCATTCTGAATCCATTAATGTGCCATTAGATTGGCTTGATCTTCACTCTTCATTCATTTTTACATTTTTAACGCTCTTTGTTTGTTCGTCCATAATTCGATCATCCGAACTCAGAACTCGTTCGTTCTTGAGTCCACGACTCATGTTTTCTACGTTCTATTACTTTCTTATGAAACCCTACACGTTCGGGTTCATTTACTAACTTTCTAATTCTCGTTCGTCTTTTACAAAATTTCGTCATAACTTCGTTATAACTAAGTTTTAATTCGTTCTTCATGAACGTTTCTACCGTTCCTAACCAAACAATACACATCTAACTTATACGCGATGGTTTTAAACTTGTCCATCAACAACAATTACACTACGATGGTTTTAAATTTGTCTATCAACAACGTTCTTCGTGTTCTTCGCGTGTTCTTCGTGTTCTTCATTTGTTCTTCGTTTTAATCGATATTTTGGATTATGATTTCATTTTTTATTGGAATTTGATGTTATAGAACATCATTTCTTACTTATTTCACCTACTTATTCATATAATCCACTCGGATCGTTCAAATTCGCTACGAATCTTATACTTCCTTAAGAAATTTATAAAATAAATTTCTAATTCTTATTTCTTTGTTTTCTCACGATTTCAATCATATGAAATCATTCCAATCTTCTTTTACTTCTTAATCCTATTAAATTATGTTTTTAAACATAGAACTTAAAGAAATTTAAAAAGAGACTAAGTTCCGGATTACCGTTCTCCTTTAATCTTCTCCCGTCGGACAAAGTTTGCACATGAGCAAGCTCTTCCTCCTCCTTCTCCTTCCCATCCGACCTCTCTCTCTCTTTCTCTATGTTGTAGGATTTTCAAAATCCCAAAACAATGAGCTCAAGCTTCTTATTTATAGAATTTCCAAGCTAGGGGTATTTTAGTCATTTTGCCCCCAACCTCCTTACTATTCACACCTCCTTACTATTCCCGCCTCCTCAATACACCTCCTTACTATTCACGAAGCTTCCCTTGGAAGCTTCGTGTTTCTATCTTCGGTTTTTCGTCAAGACGGTTAAAATGTGATTCCGGAATCAAATATTTTGGATATTTCGTCTTTCCTTCTTGACCAATTTTACGTATTCTTGGATCTTGAAAATTGAAAAACACTTTTCAACGTTGAGCGTTTTCTTTCACGTTTTACCCCGGCGTAGCTAAGCAGTGAAAAGTACATAGCGATACTTTTCGTCATTTTTTATTTCGTCCGATTTACGCGTTTTGAGAAAACTTTTTATCGCTTACTTAACTTTTCACAATATATTATTGTTAAATCCTTGACGGAATGTCATTTCGACATACCTAGAACTCTCGGAATGGCCTCAGGTTATTCAAACCCTAACCCTTAGGGTTTAAATCGAATTGAATAGTGCCTATTTCGTCTTTTTCCCCAAAAAATATTTTGTTCCCGGAAATTTTTTATTTTTGTCTTGTAAATTCTTATTTGCTCAGACTAGCTCGTAGCCAGAATACTCCCGATTTATAATCATCCTAGGTTATAGAACGATTAATAAACACATAGCACATAATAGTATTAATAAAAGTTCCTTTTATTAATAACTAATTCTTTAAACTTAAATTCTGGACAACCCGAATTTCTGGGTTGTCCTTGTTCGGATCACTTTGACTATTTCTGTTGTCTGTTGTACTAATTCTGGGCCTAGTAATTGTCTATCGCCAATTTCATCCTAGTATAGTTGAGTTCTGCACTTTCTGCCGTATAATGCTTCATAAGGCGGCATGCCAATACTAGCGTGGTAACTGTTGTTGTAGCCAAACTCTACTAGCGGTTGGTGATCATCCCAATTTCCTTTAAAGTCCATCACACAGGCTCTTAACATATCTTCTAATGTCTGAATCGTTCTTTCACTCTGCCCATCTGTCTGAGGGTGATATGCCGTACTCATTCATAATTATGTATCCATGCATTCATATAGACGTTTCCAGAAGTTTGATATAAAGCGTGGATCTCTATCGAAAACAATTAATACCGGAACTCTGTGCCTCGAAACAATCTCTTTTACATATAATCTTGCCAACTGATCTAAGTTAAATCTGATTTTGATCGAAAGGAAGTGTGCGGATTTCGTCAGTTGGTCAACGATAACCCATACTGTGTCATAGCCTTTATGAGTTGTCGGAAGGCCAACCACAAAGTCCATCGTAATATGTTCCCATTTCCATTCTGGGATCTCTAACAGTTGTAGCAACCCACCCACCTCGATGTTCTTTAACTTTAACTTACACATGTCGACACTTGGAAACACACTCCGCAACATCACGTTTCAAATTTGGCCACCAGAAATGTTGTCAAAGATCTAAGTACATCTTGGTACTACCAGGGTGAATCGAATATCGTGAGCTGTGAGCCTCGCTCAAAATGTCTTCTTTAATCTCTATTCATGGGTCGTACTTCAAATTACGCTCTAAAATCTAAATTATTCATTCCTTATCCATCTTGAATCTCTGTTCAGTTCCTTCGGATATCTTGTTTTTTACCTTTTTACATTCTTCGTCCTGACGTTGAGCCTCCTTAACTTTATCCAGTAGGGTTGTACCAGATTGCATTTGAAACAGCTTCTCATCAATTTCTATAGGATACTTTACTTCCAATTCTAACTTCTCCATGACTGAAATTAACTCCTTCTGAGCAGTCAACATCATCAATTTCTCCCGACCCTTTCTACTTAAGGCGTCAGCAACCACGTTTGCCTTACCCGGGTGGTATAAAATCTCACAGTCGTAGTCCTTAATTAACTCCAACCACCTTTTTTGGCGCATATTCAAATCCTTCTGTGTAAAAATATATTTCAGACTCTTGTGATCTGTATATATTTCACACTTCTCACCATAAAGATAGTGTCTTCAAATTTTCAACGCAAAAACTACTGCAGCTAATTCCAAGCCGTGGGTCAGATACCTCTTCTCATAATCCTTCAATCGTGACGAACGAGATTTTTGTAATTTAATTTTAATATTTATTAAAGTAAATAAATATTTTCGATGATTTAATTACTAGATTAAATAATAAATTGATGAAATTGTGATAAATTAATTTAATGATATGTATTATATTTATTGAATTAATGTAGAGAATTTTATTATTCAAAGTATGTAATTATGTGAGTTTATTAAATGAAATATTTAATAAGCTTAATATTATTTCATAATTAATGAGAAAATTAATTATGTGATTATGTGAATTAATGAGAAATTATTATATTTTATTTAATTTAAATTAAATTAATTAATTGAGTTATTTTAATTAGGTATGACATTATTAAACTATAGTATAGGAAATTAATTAAAATAATTAAAAGGTTTGTTCATGTTGCATGCCAAACAAGGCCTTATGAGGAGTTGAGGGCAGTTAAACCACGTATGGATTAACTAACCTCAATTGTGCGCATAAATGACCACTTTTTTTTGTTCTACGTATTTCTCAAATAAGTGTTCAACCTGAGAGTCAGAGATTTCAGAGAGAAAAATTTATATTGTTAAGGAGATTGTGAGTGTGTGATTGAAGAAGAGTTGAGAAGGAATTCATCTCCTCCTAATCTACGCTTTGGGTAATCTCCCCCTTCCCAAATTTTCAATTTACGTTGTTAAGTTTTTATGAAAATGCCTTTCAAGATTTTGTAAAGTCTCTGTAATTGGGAAAGAGTATGATTATGAGTTTATATATGTGTTAAATGTTACCATATCTTATTTGATTATATATATTTTATAAACCATATCATCTGTTTCATGAAAACTTGTCGTATATGTTGCTCAAAACATACAAAGTATGGGTTATGGCCATATGGCCTTATACGTGATTTTAATATGTCAAACATAAATGTTTTTGTAAAATTCCCACTCTTATTTGATTATGCATGTTGATACGAAGAGACCAAACCTTAAATGAACGGATTCGGTGTTATAACGAATCCGTAGTATTAATTTTCATGATTTATGTTCAAAACCTTCAAGAACGTCAAGAACAGTGAAATTTATTTGTTTTAATGCTGTAATTATGTGTTTTAATGGATTAAAATCATTATATAAATGTTGGGTAATGATTATGTGTGAATTATATCATGTGGGTTTGATTAAATTAGTAGTAATAATTTAATTGAGTTTTTGGGTGTGTTACGCAATTTTTGCGAATTGTAGCGAAATCAGTTCGTTCTGCCGCGCTCGGTCTAGTGCCTTAATTCCCGCACTTGCATGGCGCCAAGTTTCAAGTCATAGCATATTTAATAATCGCAAATACCAATGCGAAATGTCTAGAAATGAATTTTTAAAAAATGTTTAAGTTTAGCAATGTGGTATTAACCTAATTTAATAAACATAGAAATATGTTAGAAGTATAATGAGATGTTAAAATAGATACTTAACATGTAAATAACATAATTGCATGTGGATTGAATTATTGAATACATAATTATCTTGTTATTTGTGAAGTGTAAATTATGTGACAATGAATGTGATAAATTGACTAAGTATAGTTATAACCAAAGTTAGATAAAAAGAATGAAGTTGTTATGATTAATTACGTTATAATTAACTGGTATTGTGAACGTAAATGATATGTAGGATTTAAATCATGGAACGAGTTTAATTAACGTGTAATCTACGCATGAGGCAAGTTTCCTAACCCTACTTGTTATCATTGTTCAAGTTTATTATTTACCTTGAGTAAATTCTCATTACTAGTATTCAAGTTCGAATTGTTATGTTAAAGATTTACTATCTTTTCAAAGTATGATTCTGTTATACAATAATTGTTCTATTGTATACATATTGAGATTGTTATTCATAATAAATATCATTTATTGTTGAACCTTGTTAGACTAGCGAATCCTTATTGATTCAACTAGTCCGTAGTTGATGAACGTTCTAAATTTCAGATCCCTTATTAAATTATCCAAACCAAACTTTCTTTGGTGCGGACTCAAATTTCAAACTAAGATGAACAACCCTGCAAAGGGAATCACTTATGCATTAGCGTTAAGATATTGTGCACAGTATGGTACTAAGGGCTGATCCCCCTAAGTACGAGTAGAAAGGTTCATAGTCTTATGACTGTTAAAGGTTTCAAGTATAACCCTTGATAACCTAGGACATAGTTCAAGGTTTTATGACCCTCATAAATCTTTTGATTCTTGTTATTCATTCTTGATTCAAAAGTTGAGCTTTTATTTCAGAAGTCTTTGATTCACTCGCATATTATTATACATTGTTATTTCATTATTTTATTTATGAGCAATCATGCTCACTCTTGCGTAATAATAACATTGCAGTTAAGAACGAAAGAACCGACGAGCCTTCTACTAGTAAAGGCAAGGGCAAGGTTAACAAATGTTGAAGACTTGTATTTATGAGATGTTGAATTTATGTGTTAAGACTTAATGTTGTTAAGACTTATTAATTGTTTATGTTTCCGCACAGATGTTTAAGGTTAATTTAACCTGGGATTGTATTTATTATTCGGATGTTGTAACCCCATAAGGGAAGGATTTTATTTCTATATATTGCATGGTTTGCATTTATTATGAGTAGATAGATAGATGATATTTGTACAGTGAACGCCAAATCCCGTGGAATTTAAGTACCCGAATTTGGGGGTGTCACAGGTTGGTATCAAAGCTGTAGGTTATGAACCTTAGGTGGGGGAACAACCTTAGGTAGTAGCCTTATAGAAAGAACATAGTGATGGAAAACTCGTATCGAGTTCTAGGAAATGAATTATTGTAAATTCATTGAAGATAATAAAAGACTTTATGTCTTATGTGTTAAATTATGTGCTCCACTAAAATGACTTAGTAACTAAAACTCAAATTTTTTTGTTGTGGGATGTCGGATGTTGGAGGAACTAATTAAGCGGGGAGGAGGAACCCGTAGAACCTACTGAGGAGGAACCCCAAGACATTCATGTCATTAGGGAACAATTAGTGCAGAGGGAGTCATCTCCATTGATCACCGTTGTTGGTCGGGAGCATGAACTGAGAGGCGATCGATCGAGGAGGATCACGAGGAGGAATTTGACGAGGAAGAGGAAGTGGAAGAAGAGGAGTTTCCAAAGACTCCATTGATGTTTGAGATGTACGACACATTATACAACCATAACGTGGGATTTACGAGATGAGGTGCGAGGATCTAAGCGGCGGGCGATTATTAATGATTACTCTCGAAGCGGAAGGAGAGGAGATTTGACTCTTCACTCCTGACGAGAAATGTAGAATGGGATTTGGTCCACGAGAGGGTCAAACCAAGATAAGACCATGAGATATAGAAAAGTTGGAGAAGGAATCAAGGAAAGCTCGAAGAAAGGTGATCATAGCATGAAGGAAGGTGGGTAAGAGAGTCATGTCGTCTTGATCTTACGGAGGAAGAGGATGGTCGTGGCGAAAGAAGGCAAAGCTTGGGGAGACATACTCTACACTTAATCATGCAATGGATGAGGCCTGGGATCGAGTTTTGACATACCCCATCTAGTTCGAAGGACTTCCATCGTATATCTTTGGATCGCAGGGACGATATCTCGTATCATGGAAAGAGAGCGTAGCAAGGCTTCTTGACACCTTGATGACAGTGATAGAAATTGTTTAATTATGTGAAAGACTTAATTAGTTTTTATATGTAAATTCCGATGTGTTTATGAACGAAGGAATATTTTAAATCCTGTAGATTCTTTATCTCAGGATAGATGATGTAAATAGCAGTGATGCTATCGTTTGATATTAAAACTTTTGATTTAAATGAATATATATCAAGTTGTTTGAGATAATGTGTTAAATGATTATATTAAATTGTTGAGTTAAGTCTTAACTATTTAGAGAATTTAATAGAGATTGAATAAGCATATATTTTAACAGAATTATGCCGCCAAGAAGAAGACAACAACGTCAACCAGCTCATGAAGAGTCAACAAATAACAACAATGATGCCAATGCTAATCCCGTTCAACAGTTGGTTAACTTACTGATTGGAGGAATGAATAATCAACCTCAAGCTCCACCAAATACTACGTTTAAAGATTTCATGGCGGTGGGACCGCCAGAGTTTAAAGGTTACATGAACCCGATCGAGGCTCAAACATGGGTTATGGAGATGGAGAAGGTTTTCGACGTTGCTAGGGTTAGAGAAGACCAGAAGACCGCTTTTGAAATGTTTATGCTAAAGTCTGAAGCTAGCTATTGGTGGCAAGCAAACAAAGTTCGTGGAGGTAAAGGTGTAATTACTTGGGAGAGATTCAAAGAGATGTTTTTTGAAATGTATTTCCGACCATTTCACGTGAGTGTCCGGATGGAGGTTCAATTTACGGAATTGAAGCGAGGAAATATGATATGATACTGATTATGCGGCTAGATTCAATGAGTTGGCGAGGTTAGCTTAAGTATCAAGTACACACTAACGAGAGAAAAGCCAGAAGATTCGAACAAGGACTAAAGCCTTGGGTATATAGTAAAGTATCCATGTTTCAGATAAACAATTTTCTTTGGATCTTTGGAAAAGGCCATCTCATTTGAAGGTGGAAGCGATGCGGTGACCAAGTACAATCAAGATCAGAAGGAGAAGAAGAAGAAGAGTGAAGGTGAATGAAATAACAAGACTAGTGGAGGAGTCACAGGAGGTGGTAATTTTAATCAGAAGAAGAGGTGGAATGACAACTCATCATCGGGGAATCAACAAGGAAGTCAGAAGAAAAGAATCGAAGCATGCCGGACCTGCGGGAAAGCTCATCTAGGAGTTTGTATGAAGGGAAAAGAATGTGCTACAATTGTGGTCGGAAGGCCACATAACACCTAATCTGCCCTAACAAAGAAGGGTGCTTGCTTCACTTGTGGTTCAAAGGACCATCTGGCAAGAGACTGCATCAAGAAGGATCGGGAGGGTTAGGATCGAGGGAGGAAAGCGGGAAACAACGAAGTAAATGCCTTAACTATCACCCGGACCAACCGCAACAAACCAATCGCATCAGGACTTTCAACGTGACGGTCGTGATGCGATTCGCCTCTCGTGATGCGGTATTAGTATCGTTAGATCAATAAAATTAATGCTTATGTTTTCTTTGATTCGGGTGCTACTTGTTCCTTTATATCCGATGACTTTGCTAATAGTTTAGATTTGCTTAAGGATTAGTTGGAATATCCCATGAACATAGAAATTGCGAATAAAGAGATAATCCCTATTAAGTACGTGTATAAGAACTGTAGAGTAGATATTAAGGGTAATATCATGAACATAGATCTTATCCCAATTCGACTAGGGGAATTTTACGTTATATTGGGAATGGCTTGTTATTCAATTACGGGGCTGTAATTGATTGCCAAAAGAAGCGTATTAACCTTATGGCTCAAAATCGAAGGTTGTGTTTTATGGTAGCAAGTCGCCTGATGCAAGCGAGTAGTCCGGCGATGATGCGAGCCGAGAAGTTATTAAGATAAAGGCATGTAGGATACTTAGCTTACATAGTCGACGATCGAAAAAGAGAATCCAAAGGTAGAAGAAATCTGAGTTGATTGAGGGACTTCGTCGACGTATTTTTAGACGATTTGCGTGACTTCCTCTAGATAGAGAGGTAGATTTCGTGATCGATTTAGCGCTTAAAACCGCTCCAATATCGAAGGCACCATACCGAATGGCACCAAAGATAGATGAAAGAACTAATGGTACAACTTCTACAAGAATTGTTGGACAAGAAGTACATTCAATGGCGTAGACGCTGGGAGTAGAATTCGGTGTTGTTTGTGAAAAAGAAGGATGGATCGGCGCGGCTTTGGATTGACTACTGAGGAGAAGGCTGAATAAGGTCACGATTTAAACGGATATCCATTAACAGGATCGACGACACTGTTTTATCAATTGAAGGAGCAAGATAATTTTCCAAGATAGACTTGAGAAGAAGTTATCATCAACTGAAGGTGAGACCAGAGGATGTCATCAAGAAGGCAATGATTCGTAAAGCGATATGGTCACTTCTGAATTTTTAGTAATGTCGTTTGGTCTTACGAGTGCTCCTACAACATTTATGGGACTAATGAATGGTGTGTTCAAGCCATTTTTGGACAAGTTCGTAGTGGTATTTATAGATGACATTTTGGTCTATTCAAAAACTAAGGAAGAACATGAAGAGCATTTGAGGTTAACATTGGAAGTATTGAGAAGGGAAAAGTTGTATGCCAAGTTTTCGAAATGCGAATTTTGGATTGAAGGAATGCAATTTCTTGGGCACGTAATCGATAAAAATGGAATTTCGAAAGATCCATACAAAGTTAAAGCTGTGATTAACTGGGATCAGCCGAGGACACCGTCAGAAGTACTAAGTTTTCTTGGATTGGCAGGATATTATAGAAGGTTTATACAAGACTTTTCCAAGATCTCAACTCCATTAAAGAATTTAACTCGAAAAGCTGTGAAATTTGTTTGGACAGAGAAGTGTGAGGAAAGCTTTCAAGAATTGAAGAAGAGGTTGAGTACAACACCTGTGTTGTCTCTTCCAGACGATACAGGAAATTTTGTTGTTTATAGTGATGCGTCGCATAAAGGACTTGGATGTGTGCTGATGCAAAATGGCAAAGTCATTGCGTATGCATCACGACAATTGAAGGATTACGAGAAGGGATATCCATCACCCACGACTTGGAGTTAAATTGCGAGTTGTTTTTGCTTTAAAAATTTGGAGGCACTATCTTTACGGGGAGAAGTGTGAAATATATACAGACCACAAGAGTCTGAAATATATTTTTACACAGAAGGACTTAAATATGCATCAAAGAAGATGGTTAGAATTAATTAAGGATTACGACTGTGCGATTTTATACCATCCGGGTAAAGCAAACGTGGTTGCCGACGCCTTAAGTAGAAAGGGTCATGAGAAATTGATGAGGTTGACTGCTCAGGAGGAGCTAATTGTCGAAATGGAGAAACTGGAGTTGGAAGTGAAGTATCCTATGGAGATGGATGAGAAGCTATTTCAGATGCAATATGGTATAACTCTACTAGATAAAGTAAAGGAGGCTCTGCTTCAGGATGAAGAATGTAAAAAGGTGACAAAGAAGATATCTGAAGGAACTGAACCGAGATTTAAGATGGATAAGGAAGGAATACTGACATTTGAAAGCAGAATTTGGGTACCACCAGTACTAGAGCTTAAGGAAGACATTTTGAGTAAGGCTCATAGTTCACGATATTCAATTCATCCTGGTAGTACCAAGATGTATCAAGATCTTCGACACCACTTTTGGTGGCCAAATTTGAAACGTGATATTGCAGAATGTGTTGCCAAGTGTCTGACCTATGAGAAAGTGAAAGCAGAACATCAGAGACCGAGTGGATTGCAACAACCATTGGAGATCCCATAATGGAAATGGGAATATATTATAATGGACTTCGTGGTCGTCCTTCCGACGACTCGGGAAAGGCTCTGACGTGATATGGGTTATCGTTGATCGATCGACGAAATCAAGACACTTCCTTTCGATCAAAATCAGATTCAATTTAGATCGGTTAGGCGCGTTATATCGTAAAAGAGATTGTTTTGAGAGGCACCGAAAGTGCTTGCGTGTCAATTGTTTCCAAAAGCAGTGCGCAATGCGTATATGGAGTACAACATATCACCCTCAAGCAGATGGATGGAAGCAAAAGAACGATTGAGACGTTAGAAGATATGCTAAGAGCACGTGTAATGGACTTTAAAGGAAATTGGGATGATCACTACCATTAGTAGAGTTGGCTACAACAAGCAGTTACCACGCTAGTATTGGCATGCCTCCTTATGAAGCGTATACTCTGGCATAAAGTGCGAACTCCACTTTATTGGGATGAAGTTGGCGAAAAGACAATTCTTTAGGCCGAGGTGGTACAATGAGATAATAGAAATAGTCAAAGTGATCAGGAAACACGGTGGTAGCGACTCAAGATAGATAGAAGAAATACGTTGATCCACATCGTAAAAACGTTGAGTTTGAATCTGGTAGTTATGTGTTCTTAAAGGTCTCTCCATGGAAGGGAAAGATCAGGTTCGAAAAGAAGGGAAAGTTAAGCCCAAGATTCATTGGACCATTTGAAGTACTTCGAAGAATCGGAGAAGTCGCGTACGAGGTAGCCTTACCTCCAGCACTCAAAAATGTCCACAACGTCTTCCATGTTTCTGTTTTATGACCCTACAAACCCGATTACAAGCATGTAATTGAATACGAACCCCTGCATTTTGAAAAAGACTTATCTTACGAGGAGATTCCTGTTCAAATTGTCGACAGAAAAGAATAAGTTCTCAGAAATAAAGTAATACCTTCTGTTAAGGTAATTTGGAGGAACCACAACGCTTAAGAAGCTACGTGGGAACTCGAAGAGAATATGATGAAGAATTACCTCATTTATTTACTTAAATTATGTATAGCGATTACAGGGACCGAGAATCTTTGTAAGGGGAGAATGTGACAGGTTGAATTTATTGAGTCGTGATTACTGGGGACGTAATCCTTTTATAAGGGGGAAGATGTGATTTAACGAGATTTTTGTAATTTAATTTTAATATTTATTGATGTAAATAAATATTTTCGATGATTTAATTATTAGATTAAATAATTAATTGATGCAATTATGATAAATTAATTTAATGATATGTATTATATTTATTGAATTAATGTAGAAATTTTATTATTCAAAGTATGTAATTATGTGAGTTTATTAAATGAAATATTTAATAAGCCTAATATTATTTCATAATTAATGAGAAAATTAATTATGTGATTATGTGAATTAATGAGAAATTATTATATTTTATTTTATTTAAATTAAATAAATTAATTAAGTTATTTTAATTAGGTGTGACATTATTAAACTATAGTATAGGAGATTAAATAAAATAAATAAAAGGTTTATTCATGTTGCATGCCAAACAAGGCCTTATGAGGAGTTGAGGGCAGTTAAACCACGTATGGATTAACTGATCTCAACTGTGCGCATAAATGACCAATTTGTTTTGTTCTACGTATTTCACAAATAAATGTTCAACCTGAGAGTCAGAGATTTCAGAGAGAAAAATTTATATTTGTTAAGGAGATTGTGAGTGTGTGATTGAAGAAGAGTTGAGAAGGAATTCATCTCCTCCTAATCTACGCTTTGGGTAATCTCCCTCTTCCCAAATTTTCAATTTACGTTGTTAAGTTTTTATGAAAATGGCTTTCAAGCTTTTGTAAAGTCTCTCTAATTGGGAAAGGGTATGATTATGAGTTTATATATGTGTTAAATGTTACCATATCTTATTTAATTATATATATTTTATAAACCATATCATCTGTTTCATGAAAACTTGTCGTATATGTTGCTCAAAACATACAAAGTATGGGTTATGGCCATATGGCCTTATACATGATTTTAATATGTCAAACATAAATGTTTTTTGTAAAATTCCCACTCTTATTTGATTATTCATGTTGATACGAAGAGACTAAACCTTAAATGAGCGGATTGATTGTTATAACGAATCCAGTAGTAGTATATTTTTATGATTTATGTTCAAAACCTTCAAGAACATCAAAACGAGTGAAATTTACATATTTTAATTACGTAATTATGTGTTTTAATGGATTAAAATCATTATATAAATGTTGGGTAATGATTATGTATGAATTATATCATGTGGGTTTGATTAAATTCATGTAGTAATAATTTAATTGGAGTTTTTGGTTGTGTTACGCAATTTTTTAGCAATTGCGAGAGCATTTTCAGATTTCTTAGTGCCCAGCCATGATCCTCGTGCCTTAATTCCATAACCTTAGTACCACCATTGCCATGACACCAGTCTCAATGACTTGGAGCCACGAAGGCTTAATATAAAGGTGACATGCAAAACCAGACTGCTGCGTGAGAATGTCGAAACGAATTTTTTAAAAATGTTGAAGTCTAGCAATGTGGTGTTAACCTAATTTAATAAACATAGAAATATGTTAGAAGTATAATGAGATGTTAAAATAGATACTTAACATGTAAATAACATAATTGCATGTGGATTGAATTAATGAATACATAATTATCTTGTTATTTGTGAAGTGTAAATTATGTGACAATGAATGTGATAAATTGACTAAGTATAGTCATAACCAAAGTTAGACAAAAAGAATGAAGTTGCTATGATTAGTTACGTTATAATTAATTGGTATTGTGAACGTAAATGATATGTAGGATTTGAATCAAGGAACGAGTTTAATTAACGTGTAATCTACGAACGAGGCAAGTTTCCTAACCCTACTTCTTATCATTGTTCAAGTTTATTATTTACCTCGAGTAAATTCTCATTACTAGTATTCAAGTTCGAATGGTTATGTTAAAGATTTACTATCTTTTCAAAGTATGATTCTGTTATACAATAATTGTTCTATTGTATACCTATTGAGATTGTTATTCATAATAAATATCATTTATTGTTGAACCTTGTTAGACTAGCGAATCCTTATTGATTCAACTAGTCCATAGTTGATGAACGTTCTAAATTTCAGAACCCTTATTGAATTATCCAACCAAACTTCCTTTGGTGCGGACTCGAATTTCAAACTGAGATGAACAATCCTGCAAAGGGATTCACTTATACGTTAGCGTTAAGATATTGTGCATAGTATGGTACTAAGGGTTGATCCCCCTCAGTACGAGTAGAAAGGTCCATAGTCTTATGATTGTTAAAGGTTTCAAGTATAACCCTTGATAACCTAGGACATTGTTCAAGGTCTTGTGACCCTCAGAAATCTTTTGATTCTTGTTATGCATTCTTGATTCAAAAGTTGAGCTTTTATTTCAGAAGTCTTTGATTCACTCACATGTTATTATACATTGTTATTTCATTATTTTATTTGTGAGCAATCATGCTCACTCTTGCGTAATAATAACATTGCAGTTAAGAACGAAAGACCCGACGAGCCTTCTACTAGTAAAGGCAAGGGCAAGGTTAACAGATGTTGAAGACTTGTATTTATGAGATGTTGAATTTATGTGTTAAGACTTAATGTTGTTAAGACTTATTAATTATTTATGTTTCCGCACAGATGTTTAAGGTTAGTTTAACTTGGGATTGTATTTATTATTCGGATGTTGTAACCCCATAAGGGGAGGATTGTATTTCTATCTATTGCATGGTTTGCATTTATTATGGGTAGATAGATAGATGATATTTGTATAGTGATCGCCAAATCCTGTGGAATTTAAGTACCTGGATTTGGGGGTGTCACATCAATTGTCGTGACGCATACGCAATGACTCTGCCATTTTGCATAAGCACACATCCAAGTCCTTTATGCGACACATCACTATAAATAACAAAAAATCCTGTATCGTCCGGAAGAGACAACACAGGTGATGTACTCAACCTCTTCTTCAATTCTTGAAAGCTTTCCTCACACTTCTCCGTCCAGACAAATTTCACAGCTTTTCGAGTCAAATTCGTTAACAGAGTTGCGATCTTTGAAAAGACTTGAATGAATCTTCAGTAATATCCTGCCAATCCAAGAAAACTTCGTACTTCCGACGGCGTCCTCGGTTGATCTCAGTTAATCACGGCTTCGACTTTGGATGGATCTACCGAAATTCCATTTTTATGGTTCACGTGCCCAGGAAATTGTACCCGTTCGATCCAAAATTTGCATTTCAAAAACTTGACATACAACTTCTCCCTTCTCAATACCTCCAACGTTAATTTCAAATTCTCTTCATGTTCCTCCTTGGTTTTCGAATATACCAAAATGTCGTCTATAAATACCACTACGAACTTGTCCAAATATGGCTTGAACACACCATTCATTAGTCCCATAAATGCTGCAGGAGCATTCGTTAGATCAAACGATATTACCAAAAATTCGTAGTGACCATATCGTGTTCTGAACGCTGTCTTCGGTACATCCTCTGGCCTCAGCATCAGTTGATGACAACCACTCCTCAAATCTATCTTGGAAAAGTATTTCGCTCCCTTCAATTAATCAAACAGATCATCGATCCTCGGTAATGGATATCTATTCTTAATCGTGACCTTATTCAGTTCTCTGTAATCAATGCAGAGTCACATCGTCATGTCCTTCTTTTTCACAAATGAAACTGGCGCTCCCCATGGTGATATGCTTGGTTGAATGTACTTCTTGTCCAGTAATTTTTGTAGTTGCACCATCAATTCTTTCATCTCTACTGGTGCCATTCGGTATGGTGCCTTTGATATTGGAGCAGTTCCTGGCGCCAAATCGATCACGAAATCAACCTCTCTAACTGGCGGAAGTCCTGGCAAATTGTTTGGAAATACGTCGGTAAAATCCCTCACTCCGTGTATCTCTTCTACTTTCAGATTCTCTTTACGACTGTCGACTATGTAAGCTAAATATCCTACACAGTCTTGTCTTAACAACTTCTACGCTGCATCATCGCTGAGACAACTAAACTTTGCTAGGCGACTTCTTTACCATATAAAATACAACCTTTGACGGAGTCATTAGGTTAATACACTTCTTCTGACAATCAATTACAACCTCGTAATAGAATAACCAGTCCATTCCCAAGATAAAGTCAAATTCCCCAAGTCGAATAGGGATAAGATCTACGTTCATGATATTACACTTAATATCCACTCTATAATTCTTATGTACGTACTTAACAAGGATTATTTCTCTATTCGCAATTTCTATGTTCATGGGTATTCTAACTCATCCTTAAACAATTCTAAGTTCTTAGCAAAGTCATCGGATATAAAGGAACAAGTAGCACCCGAATCAAACAATACATAAGCATTAACTTTATTGATCGGAATGATACCTGACACCACATCACGAGACTGAACTGCATCCTGCACCGTCATGTTGAATCTCCTGGAGGTCGGTCGGTCGGTTGGTTACGGTTGGTCTTGTGATAGTCAGAGCGCTTCCACTGCTATGTCCTCTATTTCCTCTTGATCCTTCCCCTCCAAATCCCTTCTTATGACAATCTCTTGCCAAATGATCCTTTGAGCCACAAGTGAAGCAGGCACCCTACTTTGGGTTAAGACAGTTAGGTGCTATATGGCCTTCCTGACCACAATTATAGCACACTCGTTTACCCTTCATATACATTCCCAAATGAGCTTTCCCGCAGGTTGGGCACGCTTTGATCCTTTTCTTCTGACCTCTTTGCTGATTTCCAGTTGATGAGTTGTCAGACCATCTTCTCTTCTGATTATTATTACCACCTCCTGTGTTGCTTCCACCAGCCTTGTTAATTCCTTCATTTTCACACTTCTTCTTCTTCTGATCCTGATTATATTTGGTAACCGCATTGCTTCCACCTTCAGCGAGGATGGCCTTTTCCAGTACTCTAGCAAAAGTGTTTAGCTGAAACATTGATACTTTGCTATATACCCAGGTCTTCAGTCCTTGTTCAAACCTTCTTGCTTTTCTCTCATCCGTGTGTACTTGATATGTGGTGAACCTTGCCAACTCATTGAATCTTACCGTATAATCTGGTACGGACATATTCCCCTATTTCAACTCCAGAAATTGAACCTCCATTTGGTTCTGTGAGCTGGTCGGGAAATACATCTCGAAAAACATCTCTTTGAACCTCTCCCAGGTAATCACACCTTCTCCTCCACGGACCTTGTTCACTTTCCACCAATAACTCGCTTCAGATTTCAGCATGAACGTTGCAAAAGCGGTTTTCTGATCCTCTCTGACTCTTGCGACATCAAAAACATTTTCCATCTCCTTAACCCACGTTTGAGCCTCGATCGGGTTCATGGAGCCCTTAAACTCTGGCGGTCCCACCGCCTTGAAATCTTTGAACGTCGTATTTGGTGGAGCATGAGGTTGATTATTCATTGCTCCAGTTAGTAAGTTCACTAATTGTTGAATGGGATTAGCATTGGCGTTATTGTTGTTATTCGTCGATTCTTCTTGAGCTGGTTGACGGTGTTGTCTTCTTCTTGGCGGCATATTTCTGTTACAATATATGTTTATTAGGTTTTATTCAATTCTCTAAATAGTTAAGGTTTAACTCAACAATTTAACATAATCACTTAACACATTTTCTAAAACAACTTGATATATTTATTCAAATCGAAAGTTTAACAGCAAACGATAGCATCAATGCTATTTACATCAACTATCCCGAGATATAGAATCTACAGGATTTAAAACATTAAAATATTCCTTTGTTTATAAAAACATCAGAATTTACATCTAAATGCCAGATAAGTTTTTCACATAATTAAAAAAATCCTATAACTGCCTGTTAAGGCACTGAATAACCTTGCTACGTTCCTCTTCCATGATACAGGACATCATCCGGCGACCTAGCATGTACGATGTTAGTCCTTCGAACTGGATTGGGTACCTCATAACTCGATCCTGGGCCTCATCCATTGCATTTTGAAGTATAGAGTACGTCTCCGCAAGCTTAGCCTTCTTCGCACGACCATCCTCTTCTACAAGATCAGCACGACGTGACTCTCTTACCCAGCCCTCCTCTGCTATGATAAGTCTTTCTGAGCTCTCTTTCAGTTCCTTCTTCAACTTTTCTATTTCTTCGGACTTCTCTTCGGTTTGACCCTTCTCGTGAACCAAATCCCACTCCACGTTTCCTAGACGTGTATGAAGAGTCACAACCTCATTATCCTTCTGCTCAATGGTAATATGTTGAATAATCGTCCGCTCAGTCAGATCCTGAACAGTGTCACGTAACTCTACGTAACGGTCATATAACTCATCGTACATCTCAGCATCAATAGAGTTCGGTGGGAACTCCTCTTCTTCCTCTTCCTCCTCAGGATCCTCCTCTTGATCAGTTTCAGGCTCATGCTCTTGACCAACAACAATGATCAATGGAGATGTCTCTCTCCATACCAACTGCTCCCTGACGACATGAATGTCTCGGGGCTCATCCTTTGTAGGTACTCGGAGTTCTTCCTCCCCTGTTCGACTAGATCCTCCAACATCCGACATCCTGACAGCACATTTTTCATTTTTAGTTACTAAGTTGTACTAGTGAGCACATAATTTTACACATAAACACATAAAGTCTTTTTTATCTTCAATGAATTAAGAAATTCATTTCTTAGAACTCAATAAGAGTTTTCCATCACTATATTCTTACTATAAGGCTACTACCTAAGGTTGTTCCCCCCATCTAAGGTTCATAACCTACAGCTTTGATACCAACCTGTGACACCCCGAAATCTGGGTACTTCAATTTCCACATGATTTGGTGTTCACTATTCAAACTTCATATATCTACATACCCATAATAATTGAAAGCATAAATAGATAGAAATAAATCCTCTCCTTAAGGAGTTACATCGACTGAAATAATTATATAGATCCCAGGTCATACTAACCTTAATTCTTAACTGCGGAAACATTAACAATTTATAGTCTTACACAACATCAATATAAGTCTAAAACATAAATTCAATATCACATAAAACAACAAGTCTTCGTCACTTGTTAATCTTGCCCTTACCTTTGCTAGTCGAAGGCTCGTCGTACCTTTCGTTCTTAACTGCAAAGTTATTATTACGCAAGAGTGAGCACGATTTCCCACAAGTATAAAAATGAAATAACAATATATAATAACATGCGAGTGAATCAAAGACTTCTGGAATAAAACTCAACTTTTGAATCAATAATGAATAATAAGAATCAAAAGATTTCTGAGGGTCATAAGACCTTGAACTATGTCCTAGGTTATCAAGGGTTATACTTGAAACCTTTAACAGTCATAAGACTATGGACTCTTCTACTCGTACTTGGGGGGATCGCCCTTAGTACCATCTGCAATAATATCTTAACGCTTAACGCATAAGAAATCCCTATACAGGGTTGTTCATCTCAATTTGACATTAGAGTCCGCATCAAAGGAAGTTTGGTTAGGATAAATCAATAAGGGTTCTGAAATTTAGAACGTTCATCAACTATAGACTAGTCGAATCAATAAGGGTTCACTAGTCTAACAAGGTTCAACAATAAATGATATTTAATTTGAATAACAATCTCAAGAGGTATAAAATAAAACAAGTATTGTATAACAGGATCATACTTTGAAAAGATAAATAATCTTTATTATAACAATTTGAACTTGATTAATAGTAACGAGAATTTGCTCGAGGTAATTTATAAACTTGAATAATGATAACAAGTAGGGTTAGGAAACTTGCCTCGTGCGTAGATTATACGTTAATTATACACGTTCCTTGATTTAATTCTACATATCATTTCATTCGCAATACCAGACAATGATAACGTAACTCGTCCTCACAAGTTCATTGTTTTGTATAACTTCTGGTTATAACTATACTTAGTCAAATTACTACACTTATTGTCACATAATGCACACTTCACAAACAATAAGTTAACTATGCGTTTAATAATTCAACCCACATGTGAATGCGTTATTGACATGTTAAGAATCTATTTTAACATCTCATTATACATCTAACATATTTTTATGTTCATTAGATTAGGTTACTATAACATTTCTAAACTTGAACAACTAGAAAATTTCATTTCAGCTATTTTATGAGTGAAATGCATTTCACTTTTTACTTTTATGCTTTTGCTTGCTGTCATGGCATGGTATTAATGGCTCGGCCTTTTTGTGTTCATGCTGGGCCTTATAGGCGTGGGGTATCATGCACATGGCGAACCGAGAATGATTCGCAATTCGTGAAAAATTACAGAACATGGCCAACACCTCCAATTAATTTATTCTTACACGAAATTAACCATACCCAAACACTGTAATACATATACTTACTACTCCACCCTTCTAGCATGATTTTAACATGTTATAACATATAATTTGCAGAATCAAAAAATATAATTTACTGCTCTTGATATTTTTGAAGGTTTTGAATACAAAACATGAAAATCAACACTACGGGTTTATTATAACGCCGAATCTATTCATTTAAAGTTTGATTCCTTCGTTTTAACATTTATAATTATATACAAGTATAAATTTATGATATAACATATGATTGACGTATCAAATTTGGTACGTAAGGCCATATGGCCATATTTTCATACTCTGTAATTTTGAATAAAAAATCTACTACATATATTTTATGAAACTGATGTTATGGTTCATACAACATAGTAAAAACATACTACATTAACATATTAACACATATGTGTAAATTTATAATACAACTTATGATTATCATGTTAAATTTGGTATGTAAGGCTATATTTTCATACTCTGTAATTTAGAAACAACCTACAACATATATTTTTATGAAACTGATGATATGGAATTTTACGATATATAGTAAAACATATTATACTTAACATAATAACTCAAAATATTTACTCTTTTTTCCAATTACAAAGATTATACATGTTATCCTTTCTCCTTTCTCAAACACTTCTTAAATCAAACAACTCTCAATTTTCTTTCTATGATTGCTTTATTCCAGACTTAGAAAAATAAAGAAGAAGACTTATTTAATAATAAAACGGGCGCGTTGTGGAGGTCAGTTAACCCATCATGGGTTAACTGCTACTAACTTCTCTTAAGGCCTCATTTGGCTGGCAATAATAGGTTCCAAAACCATTTAATTTAATGATTCTCTTATACTATAGTTTAATAGTGTCACACCCCTTTATAAAATAATCAAATATCTTATTTACTTTAATTAAATAAATATAATAATTTCTCATTACTTCACATAGTTACAAAATTAAATTTCTCATTTATTAATTTTGTCAAATTATTAATTTTCTAATTAATTATTAAATTAATTAAAATAACATTATGCTTATTAAATATTTTATTAATTCAATAAGCTCACATAATTACATAATTTGAATAATAAAAATTCTCCACATTAATTTAATAAATATAACACATTTAATTAAATTAATCTACCACAATTTCATCAATTAATTATTTAATCCAATAATTAAATCATTGAAAAATATTTATTTAATTCAATAAATATTAAAATTAAATTACAAAATCTCGTTCGTCACAGAAAATAACTTGTGAAAGGGAAAGGAGCCTAAAGTAGACCCACGGATGGACGCGGGTCTACCTGCGACTTCTACATGTCCACATGTGGCTATCTCAGGTGGTCCCCATCCCCTCCGGCTCGATCCAATTTGAGTTAAAAAGGAGGTCCCATAAGCTAAAAAGTTAAATCAGGAAAAAGACGATATGCGATTAAGCAGAAAAGCCTGTAATCCTGATAAACACAGGGTTCACAAAGTTGATGATCACATCCATCATAAAAACAGGGTTCACAAAGCTGATGATCACAGTTGTTACAAACTATATTTGGCAATACCTCACAAAGGTTAAATGCCATCAACTTGGGTTATGATTCCAATTGCAACCATATATTTCATCAAAAATCACTCCCCAGTGGGGACTTCATACAACTTCAGTCGTTAGAGCACATTTCAACGAAGGTCAGGCAGCCCTGACATTATCAGTCATTGGCAAGTAAATCCAGCGAAGCATCGGGGATGATTCGATGATGTTAGCCGTTGAAGCACATTTCAACGAAGGTCAGGCAGCCCTGACATTATCAGTCGTTGGTAATTAAACCCAGTGAAGCATCGGAGGTGGTCCAATGATGTCAGCCGTTGGAGCATATTTCAACGAAGGTCAAGTAGCCTTTTGGAAATTAAACCCAGTAAAGCATTGTAGGTGGTCCGATGATGGTAGCCGTTGAAGGACATTTCAATGAAGGTCAGGCAGCCCTGACAACACAAACTGTCGGCAATAACTCCAACAAAACACTGGAAAGACCTGGCGAAACAAACCAGGGAAAACCATCCTCATCGGGGAAGACTGATGATGGAATCTGTTATATAAATCTTCATCAGACAGAGCGCAATTCCCCAAGAGTCTCTCGCATATGAGAAGAATATCTGCGGTGGAAAATCTGCACTGAGGTTTCAGGACTTTGGTGATGACCTAATGTCAACATCCTCTGGTATCATTCATGGAGCAACCTCCATTTCATGCATTAAGCATACATTTGCATCATGTTTCATTACATTGCATCATGATTAACTTGTCACATTTTAAGTGTCTAGTGTTCTTTATCCTATCCATGTCATTGCATTGCATGAATATGATAAAAAGAGGCATCTGTAGACACTTGAAATTTTGCATTCCTGTTACTAACCTTGCAGGAGGGAAAAATCATCTTTCAAAGATAACCCTGGAAGTCAAATCAACTCAATCCCGGAGACAACCCCCGCGATACTCAATTTTCAATCTCGGAGACTACCCCGAGATACTCATTTGCAGTCCTAAAGATAATCCCGAAAGATTCAGTCACCCCTCAGAAACAACCCAGAGGACATTCAACACATACAGTAGCTGTGACAACCCGAAAAATCGGATTGTCCAGGATATAAGTTTAAAGAATTAGTTATTAATAAAATGAATTTTTATTAATAATAATTTGTGCTATGTGTTTATTAATCGTTTTATAACATATGATGATTATAATATGGGAGGATTTTGGCAACTAGCTAGACTAAACGAATAAGAATTTTCAAGACGAAAATAATATTTTTCGGGAATAAAAATATTTCTGAGGGAAAAGACAAAATAAGCATTATTCACCTGACAAAACCTAAGGGTTAGGGTTCGAATAACCTATGCCTTTTTGAGAGTTCGGTTTGTCGAAATGACATTCCGTCGAAAGATTTGACGATAATATATCGTTAAAAGTTAAGTAAGCCGATAAAAGTTTTCTCAAAAAACATGCAAAAATCGGACGAAATAAAAATGACGAAAAGTATTGTTATGTATTTTTCATTCGTTTAACTACGTTAGGGGAAAACGTGAAGGAAAACATTTATCATCAAAAAGTGTTTTTCAGTTTTTTGGAGTTCCAAAAAATGCGTAAAAGTTAATCTGTAAAGGAAAGACGAAATATCCAAAAGTATTTGGATTTCGAGAATCGCAGTTTTTTGAACTGTCAGATGAATTCCGCAAGACGGAAGCACAAAGCTTCCAAGGGAAGCTTCGTGAATAGTAAGGAGGTTAACTAAGGAGGTGGGAATAGTTATTTTTGGGGTGAAATGACTAATATACCCCTAGCCTTTGTTTTCTATATAACAGAGCCTTAATCTCATTTGTTGGTGATTTTGAAAATCACCAACACTTGAGATAGAGAGAGAGAGAGAGAGAGAGAGAGAGAGAAGTCGGATGAGGAGGAAAAGGAAGAGGAAAAGCTAGCCCGAGTGCAAACTTTGTCCAACGGAAGAAGATTAAAGACAAAATGTAATCCAAAACCTAGTCTAATATAATTTTTCTTTAAGTTTTCTATGTTAAAAACTTAACTTAATGAGAATAGAAGTAAATGATGTTAAGAATGATTTTATATGGTTGAAATCAAGAGAAAATGAAGGAATAAGAATTTGAAGTTTAGTTTAAAAGCTTTCTTAAGGAAGTATGAATTTCATAATGAATTAGAACCATTCGAATGAATAATATGAACGATTCAGTGATATTAGTAAGGAATGGTGTTGTATAACATCAAATTCCAAGGAAAAGTGAAATCATAATCAAAGTATGGATTAAAAATGAAGAACAAATGAAGAACACGAAGAACGTTGTTGATGGACAAATTTAAAACCATCATAGTTATAACTTGTTATTGATGGACACGTTTAAAACCTCCGTGTATAAGTCAGTTGCTTATTGCTTGGTTTGGAATGATAGAAACGTTCATGAAGAAAGGATTAAACTTAACTATAACGAAGTTATGACAAATTTTTTGTAAAAGACGAACGAGAAATATAAAGTATGTAAATGAACCCGAATGTGTAGGGTTTCATAAGAATGTAAGAGAACATAGAAAATGTGAGTCGTGGACTCAAGAACGAATGAGTTCCGAGTTCGGATAACCGAATTATGGACGAACGAACGATGAACGTTAATAATGTAAAACAAATGAATGTTGAGGATTAAGCCAATTGAATGGCATGTTAAAGGATTAAAAATAAATTTCTATCTAAGGGAAGTTGAAGTACGTAGGATAAGGAAGAGAATGGCTTTGGAATGACCTCGTTCTGAGTTATAACGAAGGAGTTGTGAGATTGCGAAGCAAGCGTCTCAAGCATGTAAAAGACTTAGAAACTTTTTTCAAGATTAGAAGCCTGGCGCCAGTTAAGCCTTAGGAGGCAGCGCCAACCCGGGTAACCAAGCACTACTAAGTGGCGGCTGCGGCCGAAAGAGGAGAGAGAAGGAACGTGCTTCAGAACGCCTGCATGTGAGGCAAAACCCATTGATGAGCTTTTAATTGCTCAACTCCTTGGGGGAAGTGAAAGGAAAGATAATGAACATGTAGTTCACGTAATGTAACACTTAAACAAGTGATTTAAACCTTTAGTAAAGGTTCAACAGAAAGATTGAATGAAATTAAAAGATAAATAATGTAATGAATATAAACGCAACATAGTTGGGATGAAAGATCAGTCTTAGCATACAACGAACCATATGGCTTCGACATTAAGAAAGAATAATGAGTGTGGGGTTCATGTGATGGATAACGAATGTAAGCATTAAACACTTTAGCCGACGTGAGGGTTGAGTGTACGCGAATATTAAATGGGAAGAACCTACACCTATGTATGATTTAACCATAAGGTACTAAAGGATGATGAGTAAACCTATGAACGGTGAAGAAATTGAATTAAAGACAATAACGTATAACATAAAGAAGCCGAGTTAGTAATGATAACTTGGAGGACGTTCTGAGTCGATTGAATAGGACGTTGTAAGATATGAATAACGTAACGTAAAATGCTTAACTCTATGAATGCGTAGAATTAATATTGAATGATCGTTCTAAGTATACAAAAGACTGTATGACAAAGACGATAAAACATGAATCTTGAGGTATGGCATTTAACTGCAGAAAGCCATAAGGAATAAGAAATTGACGTAAAGAACATTATATTTTAATGGTTCGAATAAGTTAAGATAAGTTTAGGTTATGGTACAATCATAATCTTTTATGGTTGACATATGGGAGTTGGGCTGAACAATTCCTTTAGAGAGCGGAGATATATACGAAACTGGTAACCAATCAAACTCATTGTGAAAGATAGTGTAGATGAGACGAGAACTTGTTTGTTGGTTGTTTGTGGGAAACCACTCAGAGTACCATATGGACTACTAGCAGAGACGCGATGTGTACTAAGTCCTAGAAAGGTTATAAGAATAAGATAAGAATATAAATCATCAAAGATGATGATCGTATGAGTAAGACATCTCCGTATGTCATGAAGCCATAAACCGGTAAAGAAAGTAGGTCGCGTAACTTAGATTGTAAGAACGTTAACCCTAAGAAGTAAAGTTAAGTTAACCAATGCGTAAATCAAGTATATGACTAATTGGTGTATGTGTTATTTCCTTATGTGCTATATAGGAATTGGAATGAGCAGTTCAACGTAAACTTTAAGTTGTAGCTGTGCATAAGGAAATTTTCCTAACTTCATTCATATTATAAATGAATGCTAGTTTCTTAAACTTTCTCAGATGTTGAACATGAGAAGTTTTACTTATGTGTAAATGTGCGATATTTTTACAATATGGTACAATGTATGAGGCCTTGTGCCACAATTTTAACACTTTGGTGTTTCTTTGAGATGAACTGTTCAATATGAGTATGTTATGTTTATACATGAACCGTTATTGTTAAGTCTGTGCTAATGATTCTAGCCAGACATGATATGTATGGAAAAGGTAGAAGAATGAAAGTATTTCAAAGTGAATGTGACTAATGTTTTAAAAATGATAGGAATCGAGATTATTCCTATTATTAAAGTTGCTTCATCACCTTTGTTCGGTTATTGGAGTTTTAAAAGAATGTTTAAATTCTTGAAGTTGTTATTCAACTACTATGACTTGCTAGGCAATTGAATGCTCACACTTGCTTTAAGTGAAAAACATTTTCAGCATATGAGTATAAGAACTTAAGGATCCCGTAAAGATCAAGTTGATCGGTATCCAGAAGAAGTGTCATTCAGTAAATGAATGAGCGTGAAGATCAAGCGAAGACTTGTAATGAAGAATAGTTTAATTAAACTATAGACTAGTTTATTGAACTATTATGTATCCTTAGTGGCAGATAAAAGTCACTTTTGTAATATGTAAAGAATAATGTAATTATCATTATTTGTAAAGAATGAGGTTATAAGGTATTACAACCTGGAATTGGAGAATGTATGTCGTTATATTTAACTATATAATAATGTATGTTTGGAAGAAGATGTACTCGTGATGCACGGAATTCGGGTGTGAAGATATACCAGATTTCAGGGGGTGACAGTAGCCTAATCTCAGAGATAACCTTTAGCAATGACTGCTACATCTGAGCAAAATCAGAGATAACCCCGGTGAGGGGCAAAATCATCATTTTTCCACCTCTATACTAAATTCACATTGTCTCAATATCATTTTAACCCACATTTCGTATAGAAGTATCCCACAAGAACCATAGCTCAAAATCTCGAGTGACTACTACACAAGGCAGCATACCGGGTAGAATTTGAAGACTTGAAGATCTGGTCATGGACCCATCTTCCCGGCTTCATACAACCTCTTATCCCATGTCATTGTGTAGATCTCAACAAAAGCATTCCGAAAATGTATAGCACGCCTCAATCGGATGCCCAGATTGAAAGTTATGAATGTTCGAGCGGACAGCGCATTGCATGAGTGCATGCACTTTGAGACGGCAGGACCCACATGGCCCGGGGCATCCCGGACAGCCGCAGGTAGACCCGCGACCATAAGGTCTATAAATAGAGGCCTTGGGTTGACCATTTTAAGGACAGAAGAGCGAGAAAACTCTGTCCATTTCAGTTGATAAACACATCTAGAGTGCTCTAAACTGAGTGATTCTTCTTTCTAATCACTTGTAAGCTCGTGTTTTGCTACATACTAAAATTTAACCGGTGGAAACCGAGTTTTCAGACGTCAAAAGCTATCTGAAGTCTTCTTGGCAGCCCACTGTAAGATATTTCAGATTTTTAACCTTTTTCTCACTTCTATACATATATATCTAGTCACGTTGAGAGTCGCGTCGTGTGGGTATGCCCGGATCGTCGATCCGTGGCTTTTTTACTTTTTTATTAAACAACTAAAAAAATTAACATTTTATGGAACTTGAATTTTTACATAATATAGTGTTTTGGGTGTGATTTGGATACATATAACAAAATATGTCTGTGACGCCCCCAAAATAGGTATACATCACCCATCTTGAGTCGCCAAATACATGGTACAAAATTCAAATACAACTGAATTATACAACAATGATTAGTAAAATACGACAAAACATAATCTAAGAGTTTTAATAAGAATATTGTCATCTAGACAATATCCACACTCAATGGAGTTCTCATTACATTTATTGTCACACTATTTTATAGAATAGTGAGGACTACTAAAACAACCATCGGACTGATCAACGCTCCCTACTCGTCCAAGCTATATTCTCATTTCCTGAAGAGAACAGTGAAAGAAAGGGTGAGCTCAACTAGTCCAGTAAGAAATATTATGACTAAGATAATGCAGAATAATTTATCGTTAGCCTTCAACAATGTTAAACTAATAAAATATAACAACCATCAAGTTTAACTGCAGCGGAACATGTAATCTATTAGAAGAGTCAAATGGAGAATAAAATCTACTATGTTCTATGATTTAAAAGGTTTTTCATCACTTTTATCGCTGAGACTCAGCTTAATAAATAAACCATATCATCCCAACACTACATGTGATGCCCCCAAAATAGGTATACATCACCCATTTTGAGTCGCCAATACATTGTACAAAATTCAAATACAACTTAATTATACAATAGTCATGTAAAATACGACAAAACATAATCTTAGAGTTTTAATACGTATATTGTCCTCTAGATAGTATACAAACTCAATGAAGTCCTCATTACATTTATTATCACAGTATTTCATAAAATAGTTAGGACTACTAATGATATCAACTCGGACCGTCACTCCATTCCTCGACTGGTCCCGGCTACGTTTTCATTTCCTGAAGAGAACAATGAAAGTAAAAGGGTGAGCTCAACTAGCCCAGTAAGAAATATTATGACAAAGATAATACAGAATAAATTATCATTAGCCTTCAACAATGTTAAACTGATAAAATACAATAGACATCAAGTTTAACTGCAGTGGAACAAGCAATCCATTAAAAGAGTCAAGTAGAGAATAAAATCTACTATCTTTTATGATTTAAAAAGGTTTTTCATCACTTTTATCTTTCAGACTCAACTTAATAAATAAACCACATCATCGAATCATCCCTGCACTACGGGCTAAGGATATTCATTAAATCATCAATGGTCATGACTATACCGAATAATCCCTGGTCATAATCATACCAAAAACTATCCATCAATGCACTACAGGCCACTGAGGACTTTCACCACATCATTCGTCACATTACGGTCATGATTATACCGGATAATCCCTGGTCATAATCATACCAAGTCCATCTATGCACATAAGCCAAAGATGACTTTCATCACAATATAAGCATGAAAATGATGGTAATGATATAAGCATTAATCAAACGAAAGCAAAGATAAATATTAAAGAATTTAAATTTATCCAAATATTATCAATCACTTAATAAACTCATAATCTAATATTATTAATATTATAACAATATTTTAATCACTTCTTAAACTTATAAATAATTTATTTCAATTATTTATACTTTAACAAATAATGCATTTAATCATTCAAAAATGCCATACTCATAAGATTTCTTCACCAATGATCAAATCCTTTATCAAAAATTGGCATATACCCTATATAGGATTCTCAAGCCATAAAATCATATTTTTCAATTTTGTTACTTCACATAACATATTTAACTCATATGTTTGTAACTAAACCATTTTCATGAAAAATTACCAAATCAACTTATTATTTTTCTATCCTTTGCCCAAACATATATACATATATTTCATACACAACAAGTATTTTTTTATAATTTTTCAACTCCCTTAAGTATTTTTCAAAAATCAATTCCTTAAGAAATTAGCTACCTCAAGTTTTACTTGCAAACGGTGTGTTGTGCGCCTCCATCATGATTTTATACTTTAAATCAAGGTTGTTAGGAACACAAAGTCTGGAGTTGACTCGAAGTATTCCTTCGTCATCGATTCTTGCTTCCGGCATAGCACCTTCTTGTACTTTCTTCCTCATACGTATCAGCTCCAGGTCTGTAGCTTGAGCATCTTTAACTTTATCGATTAAAGTCGATTCTACTCGTATATTCGCCATCATCACATGGGTCCCTGAAGTCTTTACCTCTATCTCTATCCTTTGTAAGTCTTATAAAATGGGCCTTTGTGTTGACAATAATGCACTCGTACCCGCATATGATCATCTACTCAATGCATCAGCTACTACGTTCGCTTTTCCAGGATGGTATTGAATGGTATGATCGTAATCTTTCAATAGCTCAATCCATCGTCATTGCCGCATTTTGAGTTCCTTTTGAGTGAAGAAATATTTGAGGGTTTTATGATCCGTATAGATCTCCACCTTCTCTCCATACAGGTAATGCCTCCAATTTTTAAGCGCAAAAACGACAACTTCCAACTCTTGATCATGAGTAGGATAATTCCTCTCATATTCTTTGAGTTGTCGTGAGGCATAGGCTATGACTTTCACATGTTGCATGCGAACACATCCTAACCCTTTGCCTGAAGCATCACTATAGATGATGAATCCCTCCGAGCCAGATGGTATTGTCAGAACAAGTGCTGAAATGAGTCTCCTCTTGAGTTCTTAAAAACTCTTCTCACATTCCTCGCTCCAACCGAATTTTGTATCTTTTCGAGTCAGCTGAGTTAATGGAGTAGTGATTCGAGAAAACCCTTCTACAAATCTCCGATAATAACCAACTAAGCCAAGAAAGCTACGATTTTGATTCATCGATTTAGGTTGCTCAGACTTTGAATTGCTTCAATCTTTCTTTGGGTCAACAGATATCCCATGATTTGATATCACGTGCCCAAGGAATGCAACTTCATCAAGCCAGAACTCGCATTTCTTCAACTTGGCATATAGCTTGTTTTTACGAAGCTTTTGGAGTATTAGCCTCAAGTGTTGCTCATGGTCTTCACGAGTTTTAGAGTATATGAGGATGTCATCAATAAAGACGACCACAAAGTGATCCAAATATTCCTTGAATACTTGGTTCATCATATCCATGAAGGCAGCAGGAGCATTAGTCAATCCAAAAGATATGACTAAGAATTCATAATGCCCGTACCAAGTTCTGAAAGCAGTCTTTGGAATGTCATCAGTTTTAATCTTCAACTGATGATATCTGGAACGAAGATCAATCTTTGAAAAGAATTTGGCTCCTTGCAACTGGTCAAACAGGTCATCAATGCGAGGCAATGGGTACCTATTTTTGATGGTGACATGATTCAACTCCCTATAATCAATACAAAGTCGCATACTTCCATCTTTCTTCTTCACGAATAGAACAGGAGCACCCCAAAGAGATGTACTAGGACGAATGAAACCGATGTCTAACAATTCCTGTAGTTGGGTTTTTAACTCCTGAAGTTCAATAGGAGCCATTCGATATGGGGCTTTGGAAATGGGTTTTGTACCGGGTTCAAGGTCGATACCAAACTCGATTTCATGCTCCAAGGGTAGGCCAGGAAGTTCTTTGGGGAATACGTCAGGAAATTTATTAACAATAGAAATATCATTCAAATATTTTTGTTTAAACCTGCGACATGAGTTAAGAAAGCTTGACATCCATTTTTCAATAAATGAATAGCTTTATGGCTTGAGATTACCGTGATTGATTTTAATGGTTTGGTCTCTTGAATTCGCATAATAGGTTGATTAGGAATATGAAAGCTAACAACCTTATGAAAAAAATCAATTTTAGCATGATTTGTAGTTAACCAATCAGTCCCTAGAATCACGTCAAATCCAAGTATTTTAAGGAGATAAGATCGCGAGTAACGTAAGATTCTGGATTTGAATCAAACAAGACTTATAAATAGTGGATGTAATGAAGGTTTCTCCCAACGGAGTTTCAATCGATAAGTCAAAGTCTAATTTCTCCGGAGTTGAATTTAAACGTTGAGCGCAAGTAGGAGAAATAAAAGAATTGGTAGAACCGGTATCAAATAAGGTATTGACTTCGCTAGAGTTTATGATTAGCTTACCCGTGATCACCTTGTTCAGATTCCTCGCTTTTTGGGATGTTACGACAAACGCTCTCCCTTGAACTACCAGTTTTGTCTTGTCTGGGATGGCCTTTGATGCCTCCATCCTAGTTGGACTTGACTTCGGTGCATGACAAAATCGGGCAAGGTGACCTTCTCTTCCATAATTGTAACACGTTTTGAACTGCTGCGCACAGTTTAGACTGATGTGTCCCCCCCCCTCCGCATTTGAAGCATATGATAGGTAGTCATTCTCCTTCCTTAATAACAGGTGTTAGTGCTGACGTCTTTCCATCATTGTTGAATCTCCACTTCTTGAAATGTCCATTCTTATTGTCTTGGCCATGATTCCCACCGAAGTGGTTACCATTTCTGGGATGTTGATTCCCTCCACGTTTGTTGTCACCGCTTCTGTGACTGCCACCACTGATATTATCATTTTGTCGGCTGCTTTCTCTTGGTTGGGTTGACTCGTTATTGCGCTCCAATAACTGAGTCCTATTTACAACATCTGAATACAAACACAGTTTATGAGAAATTAGATATTGACGTATCTCGGGTTTCAAACCTCTTAGAAACATCCGCGTCATTCTCTCCTCATTATCAACCTAGTGAGACGCAAACCGGGACAACTCAGCAAACTTAGCTTCGTACTGTGACACGGTCATATTGTTCTGCTCCAACTTGATGAACTCTACCTCTTTTATGTGACGAATACTTTTGGGAAAGTACTTATCGTTTAATAGTTCTTGGAACTTCTCCCAAGACATCTTCAGTGTGGCAGGTTGAGTACGCTTTACCGATTCCCACCAGTAATCTGCTTCTCTTCGCAACATAAAGGTGGCAAAGGAAACCTTTTGCTCATCGAAGCATCCCAAGACATGAAATATCTTGGTGATCTGCTTTATCCACGCTTCCGTCTTAAGTGGTTTTGGCTCTCCAATAAACTCCAGTGGTCCCAGCTCCTTGAACTGTTTAGCGGTGACCGTCCTAGAGTTTCCAGTGTTTTCACCTGCATTTTGGACAGGAGCCGCTCTCGCCTGATGTTGCATGAATTGCATAAAGCCTCTAAACATTCCATCGTTCATCATTTGGTCAGTGTTGTTGTTTGCATGAGGATTGTCGCCTTCCTGATGCACATTATCCTGATTATTTATCTGTGGAGACTCAATGGTCTTCTGTGCTCCATTGCTATTCTCAACATTCTCGGATGTCATTTTCAAATACTGCCACAAAACAAAGATTAATTGACATGCAATATATTATCCCTATACTCTGACCGACCAATTAAATACCAAATAAACTTAGATAGGTAATACTAGCAAAGGAATTTCATGTCTCTCCCCTCCTAGTTCTAGTCTCACATCTTAGCCAGGGATCATATCCCTAAGCTTTTATACCAACTGTGACGCCCCCAAAATAGGTATACATCACCCATCTTGAGTCGCCAAATACATGGTACAAAATTCAAATACAACTTAATTATACAACAGTCGTGTAAAATACGACAAAACATAATCTAAGAGTTTTAATAAGAATATTGTCATCTAGATAATATCCACACTCAATGGAGTCCTCATTACATTTATTATCACACTATTTTATAGAATAGTGAGGACTACTAAAACAACCATCCGGATGGTCAATCCGTTCACGACTCGTCCCATTTATATTCTCATTTTCTCAAGAGAACAAAGTGAAAGAAAGGGTGAGCTCAACTAGCCCAAGAAGAAATATTATGACTAAGATCTTTGTAGAATAATTTATCGTTAGCCTTCAATGGAGGTTTTCATATTAAATTTATTTAAACCACATTCCATTATATAAGTATTTAATGGCAATTTGAGTTGATGTGGTTTAGTTAATTATTTGTTGAATAAATAATTTAGGAGCTAAGAAAATTTTTATTTATTGTATTTATGAGATTATATACTAATTTAATTTAATAATTAATTTTAAGAGAGCTAATAATGATTAAATGAATTATAGTATTTTAATTGGAATTTGTGATTAAAATAAAGTGTTAGTTGGTTGAATAAAATTATAATTATAAAGAAATTATAGTTTTGTGATAATGATTTATGTGTTAAAGTAATTTAATAGATTAATATTTTAATTGATTAAATTGATTATTTAATTTAATAAAGAGTGTGACAAATAACCTTGCTATAAAGGAGTTGTTAAAATAAATTAAAAGAGTTTAATTGAGTTTTTGCCAAACAAGGCCTAATGCCTATTAAGTCTTTAATATAATTGTGTTTTACCAAACAAGGCATAAGGATTAATTGGTTATATTTTTAGTAGTTAGCCAAACAAGCCTTATGGCTTTTGATTTTCAAAACTCAAATAAGCGATATCGAGTTTATATGTTTTATATTTATATCATATAATAAATATATATTATATCTTATCGTTATATCATAAGGCGTAAGAATAGAGAGAGAGGTTAGAGAGAAGAAAAGAAAAACTCAAAGGAGAAGAAGAAGAAGAAGAAGAAGAAAGAAGAGAGGAAGAAAGGCTAGAGATTGAAGAAGAAGAAGCTTGAGAATAGAAAGGAATAGCCATCATCATCTTCTTCAAGGTATTTCTCCTATTCTTTTAGTTTTTAAAAGTTTAGTTTTTCTCTTCCCAAATTCTCTGTAGAATCCTTGTGTAAACATGAATTGTTGTTGCTATGTGGCTTTATATGACATACTAGTGATGTTAAAAAGATTTTCATAAGTTATAGTCAATGTATTGTTGTTATGTATGTAGTTTGTGAAGAAAACCTTTTTATAGAGAGTTTTTGGTGAATGAGTATGGGTTAATTTAAAGTAGAAATTGAGGGTTAATTAGTTGTTTAGTTGATAAATTGATCATCTAATTTGATAGAGTATGTATAATTATTGATAAGATGCTTTGAATTAATTGTTTTGGTTGAAAAACAAAATTTACAGTGTTGATTTTCATTGAAATATCAAAAATGGAGTTTTTGTCAAAAACAGTGAAATTGGATGTTTTAAATTCGTTGTTTATGTTGTTGTATGGGTAGAAACATGTTAGAAGTTCTTGAATTATGTTTACATGAAGTTTTTGTATGAATTGCATGTGAATTAGTACATTAGAAAGCGAGCTTGTAGGCCAAATTGGCTTTTCTTGTCTTATTTAGAAGAAATATGTCGATTAAATCTTGAAGTTTAGCAGTCTTGTAACGCTTGACCAATGATACGTTAGTGTGGCGTATGTAAGCGCCATCATCATCATCATGCCAAATTGCCTTAACCGTGTAATGTATTCACCGCTTGCATGGCGCCATCATACCATGCAGTCGCGACCACAGTGTAAGCTGTGTAGCATGCATGTGGTTGAGTTAGCGAGAATGGTGCGACGAGTGTACTTTTTGTACACGAAATTTTAAAAAAACATTATGTGATGATAGTAGGAATTTGTAAAATATTGATTTTAGTATTTCTATACTATGAATAATTATGTTATTAAAGATTAACTTGTGTTATAACTTGATTATGTGATTAAATAATCAAACATACATGATGAATGTAGTTAGTTAAGTTTGTAAAGTGGTAGTGACTAACTATATCATGATGATATATATATATATATATATATATATATATATATATATATATATATATGTATATAAGGTATTGTGATTGAATTGATTCGGTTTAGCCTCTGAGCAAGGCAAGTTTTCTAATCCTTTATCTTATTGAACTAATTATTGTTTTCAATTTGATTACCTTATAATGATGCAAAATTTGTCTAAACTTTGGTTTGATGTTGAACAAGTTATTCTTGTATTTCACTTGTTGTTTAGCATGCATAACTAAATTGCTATGCATGTTTAGTATTCAATTCTAATTAACCTTGGCTTAGTATTGTTCAAGCAAGGTATGCTATAGTTATTCAAATTGTATGCTATTAGATTATTCCTAAAGCATGATTTTAGTTACTATGATTGATTCAATCACGATTATTCTATAGTATAATGTTATTGATTTTATTCAACTAGTCCCTTAGTTGATGTTAGATTGAATTCTAAATCACCTTGAAAGCTTATCCAAACCAAACTTCCTTTAGTGCGGACTTGTACTCTAAATCTTTGAGATGAACAAACCTATTGTTATGATTAGGGGTTAACTTACGCATAGCGTTAAAATGTTTGTGCACAATACATTGTCTGAAAAATTTGATCCCCCTAAGTACGAGGTCCTTATAGTCTTATATTTATTAAAGTTGGAGTTGAAAGATTACTTGCAAGCTGTGGGCGTAGTTCATGGTCTTCGACCCTCGGTGATGTATATTTTCCATATTTTGGGATTTGGTTTACGATTATTATTGATAGAGTACTATTCACTTTTGATGAGCCTATTTTGATAGTTATTATTGTTATACTCTGTTGATTCCATATTATATCCGGTGAGCAATTGTTTTGCTCACTCTTGCATATTATAAACTCATTCTGACTAAAGAAAGAAGGTAGGTGAACCTTCGACTAGCAAAAGAAAGGAAAAATGTACAAGTGATGAAGACTTGTAATTTTTACTTTGATTAAGATGTTAAACTTTTATTATGTTGATCTTAGACTTTATTTTAAAGAAGTTATGTAATGTTTTCTGCATTTGAATGATGATTAAAGGTTAGATAACATAGGAGATTTTTATTTAAGTTTAATCACTGTATAGGCGAGGTTTTGATTATTCAATTTTATTATAATTGGGTAGTTAGAAATGAATGTTTTGATTAAGTGAACATAGAATCTGTGGAAATAAAGTACTGGATTTGGGGTGTCACAAGTTGGTATCAAAGCTTTAGGTTATGAACCTTAGGTGGGGAAAAGCCTTAGGAAGTAACCTTTGAAAAGATAGTGGAGATAACTCTTATCGAGTTTTAGGAAAAGAAGTAATAAAACACTTATGTGCTTATGTGTTTATAATTTATGTACTCGTGAGTGTCGAGTAGTAATGATTAATAATTAAAACTTTAAAACTTTGTTGTCGGGATGACTAATGTGGAGAATCCGGTCGGGCTAGGGAGGAGGGACCTCAAGTGCCTATAGAGGAGGAGCCTCGCGACATTAGAAGGTTTAGGAACAACTCGCCACGGAAGTCGACCCCGTTGGTCACGATAGTTGAAGATGAGGATGATGATGTGGAGGCAGGACGAGGAGGATCCGTTGAGTTACCACGGGAGGATGAGGATGATGAGGACGAGGAGGAAAGGATTCCACTTAACTTCGATAGCGGTAGTATATATACGATGAGGTGCATGGCCGTAACATGGAACTTGAGGATCTGATTGAGGAGTTGCGAGGAGATAGTAGGTGAACAACAAATTGCAATGACACAAAAAAACGGCGAGATCCGAGGATCGTGAAGAGCGATTGACAAATGTCGAGGAGAAACTAAATGCAGACTGAAAGAGAGAAAGAACAAGTGATCGAAGTGGTTGATTTGAATTGAAGAAAAATTTGAGAGAAGAAGGCGCTAAGAGAGGCAAGAAGTGAAGATGCTTACGAGGAAGCTTTTCAGCGAACAGATTAGCGATGAGACACACATAAGCAAAGAGGATGAAGATGGAAGAGATGGATAAAGTATTTAACACGCAATTAATCGAGCTCAAGATCGGGTCATGGGATATCCGATTAGATTCGAGAGCCTTTGCCATCATTCGTGTTAGATCGTGAGAACAATGTTTGAGTCATGGAGGAAAGAGCGTGATAGGGCTAAGAAGTATCTTAATAGAACATCGTAGGCATTTGTTATACGATGAGTGAAAGGTTAAATAAATTGTAAATCCCAAGTGTTATGCAACCTATGGGATATGACTATGATGTTGTCTGAAACTTTTGTAGTTCGAGGAAAGTAATGTAGATAGAGAGATCTTTATTGTTTTATGTTTTCAAAAGGTTATGAATAAATAAAAGTTGTTACTTTATTCAAAGTGTTATGTGTTATGTGGTTATTTTTTTATGGAGGCAAGTTAATTAGAAAATACTTAAAAAATTGAGTAATAGTCTAATAGAATTTTGTTTTATGAAAATGCCTCCCAGGCGTGAACCACCCGACGGAGAAACAATGAGAGAACTACCGATAATGACAATGTTGATGGTAACTTGGTTCAACAACTAGTGTGACACCTCTTCTTGGGAGGCGTTGTAGAATCAACCACAAAACCATGGTACAACGTTTAAGGATTTCAAAGGCGGTTGGACCACACGAATTCCATGGGTCCATGAATCGATTCGAAGCACAAACACGGATTATGGAGATAGAAAAGGTGTTCGATGTCGCTAGGGTAGGGGATGACGGGAAAGGCGCTTTAGCAACATTCATGTTGAAAGCGAAGCTAGTTATTGGTGGTGGGGCCAATAAAACTTCGTGAAGGGCGGGGTGATGACTGGGATAGGTTCAAGGAGTTGTTCTTGAGACCTATTTTCCGGAGAGTTGAAGAGTCGACTAGAAGTGCGATTTACGGAATTAAAGCGAGGAACGATGATGGTATCTGAGTATCTGCATGAAATTCAATGAATTGGCGAGTTTTGCGCCATATCAAGTCGACCTGCAGATGAGCGTAAAGTGAAGAAGATTTGAGCGAGGGAATTTGAAGCCACAGGTACATCTGATGAGGTTTCCTATTTCGATTGAAAGCGTTTGCTGATGATGATGGAGAAAGCGGTACTCGCTTTGAAGGTGGAGGCGAAGCGGCGGTGACAAAGTTCAATCGAGGGAACAAAGAAGAAGAAGAATGAGAATGAGATTAAGAATGGAGGTGGTAGTGGTGGAAACAACAACAACAACAACAACAAAGAGAAGAAGTGGAATGGGAACATGGGTCTTTGGAAACCATCGGGGTAACCGACAAAACAAAAAGTTTGAAGCATGTGCGACGTGTGGGAAATTTCATAAAGTGCGTGCTTGATGGGGAAGCGAGTATGCTTCAATTGTGGCGGGAGGGTCACATCGCCCCAAATTGCACTCAACCAGAAGAAGAATGTATGCTTCACGTGCGGATCAAGGATCACTTTGCTCGTGAATGCCCTAAGAAGAAGGATGGAGTGACAAACGGAAGCAATGGAGGTAACAATGGAGTACATGGGCCATTGAGGGGACTGCTGACATCAAACAAACCCCACCCGGAACCTTGACATG
Organism: Panax ginseng; assembly: GCA_020205605.1. Taxonomy (NCBI): domain Eukaryota; kingdom Viridiplantae; phylum Streptophyta; class Magnoliopsida; order Apiales; family Araliaceae; genus Panax; species Panax ginseng. Next base: position 93,730,536 of record CM035140.1, read on the forward strand.
GTATGCAAGATGTTGTGCAATCAAAAGATGTGGTGTCGGTATTATCCCAATCAATGATATAAATGCTTATGTATTATTTGATTAAGGTGCTACTTATCGTTTATATCGATGAATTTGCTAAGAGGTTAGAATTGCCTAGAGAAGAAGCTGAATTTTCCTTTGAACATAGAAATTGCGAATAAGGAAGTAATCCTGTTAGATTCAGTATACAAAGCTGTAGGGTGAACATTAAGGAGAATATCTTGTTGGTAGATTTGATTAGATTAGACTTGGAATTTGATGTAATTTTGGGAATGGATTAATTTGTTCAAATATGAGGCGATAATAATTTGCCAAAGAAGTGTGTAAACCTTATGACTCCGTCAAAGGTAGTATTTCATGGTAGCAAGTCGCCTAGACAAATGAAATGTAAGCGACTATGCGAGCCAAGAAATTGTTGAGTCGAGGTTGTGTGGGCTATTTAGCTTACATAGTCGATACTCGGAGAAGAAGGGTGTGAAACTAGAAGAAATACCGAGTAGTGAGGGAATTGAAGGCGTGTTTCGGAGGATTTGCGGGACTTACTTTGACGAGAGAAATTGAGTTCGTGATCGACTTAGCGAGGGAGAAACACCAAATATCGAAGGCCCGTCTGAGAATGGCTCGGTAGAAATGAAAGGCGATAGTACGAGTTGCAAAGTTCTTTGGACAAGAAATATATTCAACCAAGCGTATCATCGTGGGGGGCGCTTGATTTTATTCGTGAAGAAGAAGGATGGATCAATGCGTCTTTGCATTGATTATAGAGAGTTAAACAAAGTCACTATTAAGAATAGGTATCATTTGCCTAGAATAGATGACTTGTTTGATCAAATTTGAAAGGTGCTAAATATTTCTCGAAAATAGATTTGAGAAGTGGGTATCACCAATTGAAGGTAAGAAAGGAGGATATACCTAGAGCGACATTGAACTCGATACGGACATTACGAGTTTACGGTGATGTCTTTTGGTTTAACAAATGCCCTAACTTTGCGTTCATGGATTTGATGAGCGAGGTGTTTAAACCATTCTTAGACAAGTTTGTAGTGGTATTTATTGATGACATTCTGGTGTATTCCAAAACTCAAGAAGAACACGTGGAACATTTTCGTTTGACATTGGAAACACTAAGAAAGGAAAAGTTATATGTGAAATTCTCTAAGTCGAATTTTGGCTCGATAGTGTACAATTTTTGGGTCATGTTATTGACAAGGATGGGATTTCGGTGGATCCATCAAAAGTGGAAATTTGTAATCAATTGGGAACAACAAAGAACACCATCGAAGTGAGGAGTTTCTTGGGATTTGTTAGTTATTATAGAAGATTTATTCAAGATTTTTCTAAGATAGCCACTCATTAACAAATTTGACAAGGAAAGGCTGTAAAATTCGTTTGGACGGAGAAGTGTGAAGAGAGTTTCAAGATTTGAAGAAAAAGTTAAGTATGCTTTTGTGTTGACATTACCGGATAATCTGAGGAAATTTTGTGGTGTATAGTGATGCCTCACACAAAGGGTTGGGTTGTGTTCTTATGCGAGAGCGGCAAAGTTATTGCGTATGCATCAAGACAATTGAAGGATTATGAGAAAGGGTATCAGACTCATGATTTGGAATTAGGTTGCGATTGTATTTGCTCTGAAGATATGGAACACTATCTTTATGGAGAAATGTGAAATCTACGGACCACAAAAAGTCTGAAGTATATTTTCACTCGGAAGGATTTGAACATGCGTCGAAGAAGGTGGATGGAATTGATAAAAGATTATGATTGTGAAATCTTTTATCATCAAGAAAGAAAAGCGAATGTGGTGGCGAGATGCTTTAAGCGAGGAAAGGTCGGGAGAAGTTGATCTTGATAACAACTCGGGAGGAGCTCATTTCAGTGATGACAAAAGCTGGAGTTGGAAATCAAATTTCAAAAGAATCTAACGAACAACTATTCGGATAGAAAGCGGGTCAACTTTAGTGGACAAAGTGAAGAATGCTCAACTACAAGATGAAGAGTGTGGGAAAATCAAAGAGAATCGATTGAGAGTAGTGATGTAAAATACAAGATCGATCTAGAAGGACTACTACGGTTTGAGGAAGAATCAGGTTCAATGACACGAGATTTGAAAGAAGAAATTTTGGCCAAAGCTCATAGCTCAAAATATTCAATTCATCGGGAAGCACGAAAATGTATCAAGATTTTGCAGAACATTTTTGGTGGCCGAATATGAAAAGGGCGTTCGAGAATCGTGGCGAAATGCTTGACATGTCAAAGAGTAAAAGCCGAACATCAAAGACCCGGTGGATTACTTCAGCCGTTGGAAATCTAGGAATGGAAGTGGGAACACATCACGATGGATTTTGTGGTGGGTCTTCCAACTACTCGAGAGAGGATGTGATGCGATTTGGGTGATAGTGGTGGATGGTGACGAAATCGGTAGCACTTTTACCAATAAAGATTAGATTCAATCTTGATCGGTTGGCAAGATTGTACATTAAAAGATCGTTTGAGGCATGGAGTGCGATTATCAATTGTGTCAGATAGAGATCCATGATTCACGTCAAATTTTTGGAAGAGACTACAAGAATGCATGGGGACACGATTTGCGAATGAGTGCGACTTATCATCCACAAGCAGATGGCCAAATGAGCGAACAATTGAGACATTGGAAGATATCTTAGAGCATGTGTCATGGACTTTAAAGGAAATTTGGGAAGAACAATTACCGTTGGTGGAATTTGCTTACAACAACGGTTATCCATGAGCATCGGCATGCCACCTTACGAGGCATTATGCGGCGATGAAAGTCGAGAACTCCTTTGTCTTTGGGATGAAGTCGGTGAGCATATTATTAGGACGAGAACTAGTGCAACAAAGCTCTTGGCGTTGTCAAACTCATCGAGGACAAGATTAGTAGCGACCCAAGCAGACGAGAAAAAGTATCTTTGATCAACCTGAGACAAGATCGTGCATTCGGCGTAGGAACTTTTGTATTTCTAAAAGTTTCTCTCTGGAAGGGAAAATTCATTTTCGGTAAAAAGGAAAGCTAAGCAGGGTTTATTGGACCCTTTGAAGTCTTTGCGAAGAGTGGGAGAAGTGGCTTACGAGGTAGCTCTACCTCGAGTTGGAAAACATTCATAATGTTTTTCACATTTTTGATATTACGACCATATAAACCCGACTACAAACATGTGATCAGTATGAAGAATTCTGATTCGAGAAAGATTTGTCTTATGAAGAGGTTCTATCCGGATAGTCGACGAGGAAAGAACAAGTGCTCGGGAATAAAGTGATACCTTACATGAAGGTGATATGGAGGAACCACAATATTTGAAGAAGCTACGTGGGAACTCGAAGAGAAAATGTTGAAAGAATACCCTGAGTTATTTGTTTAATCTGTGTCTTCGATTCTGGGGACAGAATCTTTGTAAGTAGGGAAGAATGTAACGAATGATTTGTTTGAGTTGTGATTCTGAGGATAGAATCCTTGTAAGGAGGGAATGATGTAACATTCCAGAATTTTAAAGTGTAATATTAAATATTTATTGATTTATATAAGTATTTAATGGATATGTTTATTGTTGAATAAATAATTGTTCAATTTGAGTTGATGTGGTTTAGTTAATTATTTGTTGAATAAATAATTAAATATTATATATTAAATATTTATTTGCAATATTAAATATTTATTGAATTATATAAGTATTTAATGGCAATTTGAGTTGATGTGGTTTAGTTAATTATTTGTTGAATAAATAATTTAGGAGCTAAGAAAATTTATTTGCTATGAGATTATATACTAATTTAATTTAATAATTAAGTTAGAGAGCTAATAATGATTAAATGAATTATAGTATTTTAATTGGAATTTGTGATTAAAATAAAGTGTTAGTTGGTTGAATAAAATTATAATTATAAAGAAATTATAGTTTTGTGATAATGATTTATGTGTTAAAGTAATTTAATAGATTAATATTTTAATTGATTAAATTGATTATTTAATTTAATAAAAGTGTGACAAATAACCTTGCTATAAAGGAGTTGTTAAAATAAATTAAAAGAGTTAATTTGAGTTTTTGCCAAACAAGGCCTAATGCCTATTAAGTCTTTAATATAATTGTGTTTTACCAAACAAGGCATAAGGATTAATTGGTTATATTTTTAGTAGTTAGCCAAACAAGCCTTATGGCTTTTGATTTTCAAAACTCAAATAAGCGATATCGTTTATATGTTTTATATTTATATCATATAATAAATATATATTATATCTTATCGTTATATCATAAGGCGTAAGAATAGAGAGAGAGAGGTTAGAGAAGAAAAGAAAAACTCGAGAGGAAGAAAGAAGAAGAAGAAGAAGAGAGGAAGAAAGGCTAGAGATTGAAGAAGAAGAAGCTTGAGAATAGAAAGGAATAACCATCATCATCTTCTTTGAGGTATTTCTCTATTCTTTTAGTTTTAAAAGTTTAGTTTTCTCTTCCCAAATTCTCTGTAGAATCCTTGTGTAAACATGAATTGTTGTTGCTATGTGGCTTTATATGACATCATACTAGTGATGTTAAAATGATTTTCATAAGTTATAGTCGATGTATTGTTGTTATGTATGTAGTTTGTGAAGAAAACCTTTTTCTGAGAGAGTTTTTTTGGTGAATGAGTATGGGTTAATTTAAAGTAGAAATTGAGGGTTAATTAGTTGTTTAGTTGATAAATTGATCATCTAATTTGATAGAGTATGTATAATTATTGATAAGATGCTTTGAATTAATTGTTTTGGTTGAAAAACAAAATTCTGATGTTGATTTTCATTGAAATATCAAAAATGGAGTTTTTGTCAAAAACAGTGAAATTGGATGTTTTAAATTCGTTGTTTATGTTGTTATATGGGTAGAAACATGTTAGAAGTTCTTGAATTATGTTTACATGAAGTTTTTGTATGAATTGCATGTGAATTATTAATACATTAGAAAGCGAGCTTGTAGGCCAAATTGGCTTTTTCTTGTCTTTATTTTAGAAAATTTTATCGATTAAATCTTTGAAGTTTCGGCATGCATGTGTGCCCCCAATGATACGTTAGTGGTAGCCCATGACGCCATCACCATGCACCATGTTGTATTATTGACCGTAATGTATTCACTTGTGCCTTGAGTGCCATCATCACTGCATGTGTGACGCGACCATGATGTAAGTATGTGGCATGCATGGCTGAGTTAGCGAGAATATTGCGACGATGTGTACTTTTTGTACACGAAATTTTAAAAACATTATGTGATGATAGTAGATTTGTAAAATATTGATTTTAGTATTTCTATACTATGAATAATTATGTTATTAAAGATTAACTTGTGTTATAACTTGATTATGTGATTAAATAATCAAACATACATGATGAATGTAGTTAGTTAAGTTTGTAAAGTGGTAGTGACTAACTATGTCATGATAGCGTATATATATATATATATATATATATATATATATATATATATATATATATATATATATATATATATATATATATTGTATTAGGGTATTTGATTGAATTGATTCGGTTTAGCCTCTGAAGCAAGGCAAGTTTTCTAATCCTTTATCTTATTGAACTAATTATTGTTTTCAATTCGATTACCTTATAATGATGCAAAATTTGTCTAAACTTTGGTTTGATGTTGAACAAGTTATTCTTGTATTTCACTTGTTGTTTAGCATGCATAACTAAATTGCTATGCATGTTTAGTATTCAATTCTAATTAACCTTGGCTTAGTATTGTTCAAGCAAGGTATGCTATAGTTATTCAAATTGTATGCTATTAGATTATTCCTAAAGCATGATTTTAGTTACTATGATTGATTGATCACGATTATTCTATAGTATAATGTTATTGATTTTATTCAACTAGTCCCTTAGTTGATGTTAGATTTGAATTCTAAATCACCTTGAAAGCTTATCAAACCAAACTTCCTTTAGTGCGGACTTGTACTCTAAATCTTGAGATGAACAACCCTATTGTTATGATTAGGGGTTAACTTACGCATAAGCGTTAAAATGTTTGTGCACAATACATTGTACTGAAGAAAGTGATCCCCCTAAAATACGAGGTCCTTATAGTCTTATATTTGTTAAAGTTGGAGTTGAAAGATTACTTTACATTTGTGGGCGTAGTTCATGGTCTACGACCCTCGGTGATGTATATTTTCCATATTTTGGGATTTGAGTTTACGATTATTATTGATAGAGTACTATTCACTTTTGATGAGCATATTTGACAGTTATTATTGTTATACTCTGTTGATTCCATATTATATCCGAGTGAGCAATTGTTTTGCTCACTCTTGCATATTATAAACTCATTTTGACTAAAGAAAGAAGGTAGGTGAACCGCCCGACTAGCAAAGAAAGGGAAAAATGTACAAGTGATGAAGACTTGTAATTTTACTTTGATTAAGATGTTAAACTTTTATTATGTTGATCTTAGACTTTATTTTAAAGAAGTTATGTAATGTTTTCGCATTTGAATGATGATTAAAGGTTAGATAACACAGGAGATTTTTATTTAAGTTTAATCTGTGTATGGCGAGGTTTTGATTATTCAATTTTATTATAATTGGGTAGTTAGAAATGAATGTTTTGATTAAGTGAACAGAATCTTGTGGGAATAAAGTACTGGATTTGGGGTGGCAGGATATTCTAATGAGAATAATAAAAATGGAACTGGTCATGCAGAATCCGCATAGGCAGGATATTCCAAATGTAATAATAAAGAATGGAATAACAACAGAATTCACCAGGCATGCGATAGACCGCATAGACAGGTTATTCCAACAAGAAAAATAAAGAATGGAATAACAACCCTTACGCGTATTGAAAGAAAATAACTCTTCATGAATACGAAAGAAATAATACCACTTACCTTAGAAGAAACTGGATACTGGAATAGTGAGGTAGCAGACTTCACTTCTTCTTTCTCTCTATAATTTCTCTCTATAATAATTGCTCTTATGAGACTTAGTGAATTGGTGAGAATTAAAGAAGAATGAGCTTCTAATTATAGGAAAATATAGTTTCGATAATTGCACGTTTTGGGGCTCGAAATATTACAGTATAATACCTTCCTCTTTTTATTCATTTTTAATTTAGTCCTGCAAGTATTATCAAACTTGCACTACCTCCCCTAGTAGTAAATAATGTGAATCAATAGTTCATTCATGTGACTTAATAGTATAATCACGTGAAAAAACTAATTACAGTATAATACCTTCATCTATACCTCCATTTTTAATTTAGTCATGCAAGTATTATCAATCTTGCACCACCTCCCCTAATAGTACATGAATGTGAATCAATAGTACATACATTTGAACAAATAGTTATAAGCATTTGAAATAATAGCAATTAATTGTTCATTTATCCGATTACTTACCCGATTGGCCAATATAACCTCCAGACATCAATTATTATCGAAATAAATATTGATTTCCACTAACACTAATAATCGCAACACAATGGAACTATCAATTTCATCTTTAATCAACACGAACTTATTCATCATTAATATTATAACTCACAATATTTAACAATCAGGTCGTTCCCAGGAAAGAGGGGGCTTTCCAATAAGGATTTCTCCTTATTGGCGTGCAATTAGGTTACCAAACCTCTCTTTGACAGAACTTCTAGATATTGTCAATATTGCAAATAATAATATGAATAACTTTCTCGTCTCAATTACTTATTTAATAATAATAAATATTATGCAGATGATACTGTGACAATAATTGAATCAATAATATGAGAGATATGATGCAGCAATTACTGTAGCAATAATTGAGTATAACTGAGTGACTTCTCACGTAAGCATCAATAATCAATACCGTGAACTACTATGCAACCACGCGTATTACTGTACTTTTACTACCGGGTAGTTCAATAGTTTAATGGTAACACTTTCGCCGTTATTTTTATAAAAAAATAATTTTTTCATTTTCTAACTACGACAATACTTCCATTGTGGGGTCCACCAATGATTGTGTCGTCGTACGAATATTCCCTGTTAAAACGAATATTTTCCGACCAATTGAATATTATATAACCACTTGCTTACATTGCAAGATTTGTAAATATTACCCACAACTATAACATTATATCAAATCCACACCATAATATTTAAAAATGTATTTAGAGAAAATTATTCTTTATTCATAAAAGTTGGGGTCTTACAATGTCCGTACAGTCTGTGCAGACTCTATATACTTTTTTTGGTATAGGTATCTAAATCACACCCAAAACACTATATTATGTAAAAATTCAAGTTCTATAAAATATTATTTAATTTTTTTTAGTTCTTTAAAAAAAAACAAAAAAAAAAGGTCTGTCGTTTAAGAAAATCAGGGATCCCTGATAGGATCCTGGCTGTATATATATAAATTTCTTGTTATCAAACTCGCATTTTATTGAGCTGGATATACATCCGACGTGCTTATCGCTTTTGATATATATATATATATATATATATATATATATATATATATATATATATATATATATATATATATATATATTCGGATCTTAAGCTCACTTTTTTATTCAATTACTCGAAGCTCATTTCTTTAGCGACGGATCAGATATTGCCGGTCATACAATCGTTGTTCATACTTTTAGTGACATGCATAACATATAACGTCAGCTAAAAGTATAGATTACTATATATGCGAACCAACCATCGTCGAGTCCATCGCTAAAAGGGGTGAGCTCAGTGAAGTGGATAATGAGTGAGCTAAGATCCAATCATATATATATATATATATATATATATATATATATATATATATATTTATGTCTGTCCGGAGTTCACTTCGTGGCATTTTACTACTTATATATATACAGAATGGATCGGTCAGGACTCCAGGACCATTGATCAAAAATCTTAATCCAAATTTTTAATTTTTTTTCTTTTTTTAAAACAATAAAAAAAATATTTAATATTTTATGGAATGAAATTTTTCATAATCTGATGTTTTGGGCATGATTTGAATACCTATACCAAAAATGGTGGTACAGATCTGCATGTAATCGTACATACATATTTTGTTACACGTACTCCAAATCACACCAAAAAATATCAGTATTATGGAAAATGTCAATTTCATAAAATATTAAATTTTTTTTAGTTGTTTTTAAAAAAAAGCAAAAAAAAAAAAGTCCGGATTTTGGTCACATTCTGGGAGTTCGGACTGATCCAGATATATATATATATATATATATATATATATATATATATATATATATATATATATATATATATATACAACTTATATATATAACTTTTATTAGCATGCTGGTTAGATTTGCCTAAATCTGGCTATTTCTTACTTTAACCGGTATATGGTTACTAAACTAGAACCGTTGAAGCTGAATGCTTAGATTTACTCAAATCTAATTCGTTTTATAGCTTTGCTACGAGCTAGATTTGTCTTAATCTGGCTATTTCTCACTTTAACCAGTTCATGGTGAGTAAACTTGAACCGATGAAGCTGAAATAGTTTAAATTTATTCAAATCTAGTTCTTGTTTTAGCTTTTTTACATATTTCTTTGTCATGTGATCCCAGGAATCATGTGATCACAGATTCAGCTCCTGAATCTAGATTTGGTTCCCGTGATGGACATTTTCAGCTGCAGCCAGCTTGTAAATTATTCATGGCATCTGAATTTCCTTTGATGGATATCATGCCCACAAGGAGTTTGGCACTGCTATGTATCTTATTTTCTCGAAGATGCTTCGCATCTCAAAAATAAAAGCAATCAAGCCGAACATTTAAGAAAATGGAATTATCAAAGGCCTCAATTACTATTGAGCACAAGGGTTTGAAAAACCTGTTTTACAAAACATCACTGCCATATCTCGTTAAAATTGAACTTTTATACAAAAGTCAAACCCTTTGTATATAGGTGAAAACGAGGCATAACACTACTTCCAGATAATCACACATAGACCTACACACACAAACATTCAGATAAAAGTTTAAATTGAAAAGTGGCGGTAACCGTGTTATCACGGAAATCGGGGGGGTGCCTAACACCTTTCCTCTAGTTAATCAAGCCCTCGGACCCTAAAGAATTTCAGTTTTGTAGACCAGTTAAACAGTGTCACATCACAAGGTCTTTGTGCAAACCTTTTCTCGGTTGAGTTGGTGCAACCATTTAAAAATATCCAATTGGCGACTCTTACAGTCAAATCATCGACATATATATGTTGAACCTTTTCAAACTTGTTTTTTCAAACAAAACTCACCTAACATGAGAACACCAAAAGACAAGAACAGAAAGGGATAAATAAAAATCCCAACGTCGACACCTATGCAGTGCTATGCATGTGTTTGCGTGTCGTTTCGATGACCGAGGCAGGTTTTGGTCTCTTTTTTGACTATTTTTCTTTGTTTTGGCAAGTTAGTCAAACGGGCTGATAACTTAGCCTCCATATATCGGAATTGAGTCCCGTAAGTTGTAACACGTGCCTAATACCTATGCGGTACTATGCATGTATTTGCGTGTCATTTCGACGACTGAGGCGGGTTTGGATCTCTTTTTCGACTATTTTTCAAAGTTTTGGCAAGTTAGGCAAACATGCTGATAATTTGGAGCTCCGATGGGCAAAGCGAAAGAATATAACACTTGAAGACATGCTCCAAGCTTGTGTGATGGACTTCAAGGGTAGTTGGGAGAATCACCTTCCAAGTAGAGTTCACATATAACAATAGTTATCACGCCAGTATTGGAATGCCACCGTACGAAGCACTGTATGGGAGGAAATGTAGAACGCCCTTATGCTCGGATGAAGTTGGAGAACGTCGCCTGTTGGGACCAGAATTTGTACAACAGACGGTAGAAATCATCAAGGTGATAAGAGCATGGTTAGTAGCAGCTCAAGATCGCCAGAAGAAGTATGCAGACCTACATCGCAAGAAGAGAGATTTTGAATTAGGAAGCTATGCATTTTTGAAAGTATCTCCCTGGAAAGGGAAGATTCATTTTGGGAAGAAGGGCAAGTTGAGCCCTAGGTTCATAGGACTGTTCGAGATTTTTGAGGCGAGTTGGTGAAGTGGCGTACGAGGTAGCGTTACCTCCTAAACTTGAGCACATACACAACGTGTTTCATGCCGATGTGTCATGCCAGTATAAACCGGACTACAAGTTAACGTTATCTCCTATGAACCAATTCAAGTCAAGAAACACTTATCAGATGCGAGGAAGTTCCCCTGCCCAAATACTAGATAGGAAGGAATGGTCGAGGAATAAGATTATCCATTCCGTTAAGATTCTCTAGAGGAATCACGCTGTAGAATAAGCTACTTGGGAGTTAGAAGAGAAAATGAGAGCAAATTATCCATTTTTATTTGAGTAACCTAATTTTTACAATTCCGAGGATGAAATTTTTATAAGGGGGGAGGGATGTAACGTCCACGAATTTGAAACTCCTTATTTAATTAAATATGTGATTTAATTTTTAATGAGTTAGTTTTGTGAGTTTATTTATACCTTATGTCGTTATGTGAATTTATAAATATGATTAAAGGGAGACACTAATAGTTATTTAAATTAGTGGACTAACCCTAAGAGTTTGATATCAAAGAATTGATAGGATTATTAATAATTAAATATTCAATTTATTTGGATATGGTGGCAAGAGTTGAACATATTGATTCAATTCAATTATGGGTATACCACCACTATAGAAGTTAAACTATATCATATGAGACTTGTGTGGTGTTATGTTTTGGAAATGGCTTGAAGCTAACCCATGTTGGCACTCCTGAGGGATCGCCAAGCAAATTGCTACTCGGCCCTAGCAAAGAAAAATGGCGACAATGAAAGCTAGTGTCCAATCTGAGAAAAATTTGTTCTGCTGTAGAAAATAAAATAGAACACTTTGTTGTATGTGTGGAATTAATAAATCATATGGATAAAGATACATCATGTTAATATAATTTATCAAGTAGTACAAGAAATTCCATGTGATCTTTAATAAAGAAATAATGAAAATAGCTATGTAATTTAGAAACTGGGAAAGGGATTAGCTGTTTAAATAAACATTGATATTAAATAATGGTATTATGTGTTTATGTGTGTACTTAACTGCGTTATTTTATTGCGTGTATTTAATGTACATGGGTTATATAATGTGTGTACATAAAAAATCTCCAAATTTCCTTGTGTAGTAGCATTTATACATTTATATTACATCATGGGAATTATAGTGTCCAAACTAAGCCTTATTTGATAAAGTATGATGAGATTTCTCTTTTGTCCCAAAATGAGTGTCACCAAATACATGAACAGTGAACTAAAGGCTAGTTTACGTATTTTCCAAGTGGCTAATCTTAGGTGATCATTTGCTAGCTAAGTAGTTGGTAGGGAGTTGTTAAACCACTCTTGATTAACCTTTGTTTCCTTCCATTACACCTTAGGGTCCAAATTTGGGTAATGCCAATGTCTAGTTTATGTTTCCTGTATAAATGCAAGCTCCAAATTCAGTTTTTGTAGTTTTTTAAAGTCTTAGATTGAGAGTCCTAAGTTGTTGAGAAATTTTGGAAGCATACTCAGTGTGTGAGGGGTCTAATTCAAGCCAAGAGGTATAAAATCTTAACATGTGTTCTTGAAATGGGTTTTGTCAAATTCTTGAAATAAGACCCCAACTTTTATAAATAAAGATGAATTTTCTATAAATATCATTTTTGAATATTATGGAATGAATTTGATATAATGTTATAGTTGTGGGTAATATTTATAAATTTTGCAAAGTACGCAAGTTGTTATATAATATTCGATTGGTCTGGGAATATTCATGCTTTTAACAGGAATATTCGCATAAACGGCACAATCATTGGTGGACCCCACAACGTAATTATTATTTGATTGATCGAAAACGACAAAAATACTTTTTATGAAAATAACTACGGAAGTTTTACCGTTAACTGTTGAAACACCCTTGTTAAAAGTACAAGAATACGCAGAGTTGCACAAAAGAGTAACACCAGATTGATTATTGATGCTTACGTGAGAAGTCACCGCTTTTGTTCAATTATTGTTATAAAGAATCACGATAAGATCTCACGTTATTTGATTCAATTATTGTCAATATTTTATAATCAATAATTGAGATGACAAAGTTATTAATATTATTATTTGCAATATTAACGATGTCTAGAAGTTCTCACAAGGAGAGGTTTGGTCACCTAATTGCGCCGCCAATGGGGAGAAATCCTTATCGAAAGCCCCTCTTTCCCGGGAACGACTCGGTCGATTAATATTGTGAATTATAATAATGATGATGAGTTTTGTTTTATTAGTATTATTAATGTAATAAAAATGTAAAATCTTTTTATATAAAAATGTAATACTTTTATAAAGTTATTATTTTATTAGACTATAAATAGAATATATAATATTCTATTACGATATAGTGTTTTCATATAGTAAAATTTTTATATAAAAAATGTAATACTTTTATAAAGTTATTTGTTTTATTAGACAATAATTAGAATATATTATATTTTATTATGCATAGTGTTGCATATATAGTGCCTCTGATATAGTGTTTTTTGATAGTAAAATCTTTTTTTATATAAAATGTAATATATTTTTATAAAGTTATTTGTTTTATTAGATTTTAAAATATATATATATATATATATATATATATATTTAGAATATATTATATTTTATTGCATAGTGCAAAGATAGTATCCTTTCTATTTTCCTATAAATAGATGCTTAGTTAGAATTGAAAACCACACCGTAAGTTCGTAGAATTCTTCTATAATCTTCGAGCATATTTCTTTAGAGTTTTAAGAAGCTTTGAGTTTAGTGTAAGTTTTCTTCAAGAATATCCTCGCCTACCAAATTAATACTATTCTTTTACTAAGAAGGGATATTATTTGTTGTACTCTGTAAGGGGTATTCTTTCTTTCTTATTCATGAAGAGAACTTCGTTATTCCATTCTTTATTATTCTCGTTGAATAACTCAGATACGCTGGCTACCCTATACTTGGTGAAATTCTTTCGTTATTCCATTTTTATTATTCTGTTGAACATCCCGTCTGTAGCTTTTACGCATTTATGACCCGGTTCCATTATTTATTATTCTGTTGAACATCATCCGTTCCATTGTTTTTACGCATGACCCGGTTCATTAATTATTATTATTATTGAATATCTCGTGAATATGTGCTGCGCGCTTACGCATGACCGTTCCGTTATTTATTATTTCGTTGAATAACCTCGTCTGTGCGGGTCTATCGCATGCCTCGGTGATTTCTTTTGTTATTCCATTCTTTATTATACTCATTGGTTAAAGTTTTGACTTCTATACTCCATGAAATTAGTGGAATATCCTTGATATTTGCGCTTCATCCAAAGATCTTTTCATGGAAATATTCTTCCGAGCATTCTTGAATTTTACTCACAAAGAAGTATCATGTCGACAATTTGACATTATTAGTTCCTCGGATAAATTAATTTTGAACTTGTTTTATTGAATTTTTATATCATTGTCATCATCCTCATGTTTATATTATGTTGAAAGTCATCTCGTATTCGTAGTATATGCATAGATGGACTTGGTATGATTATGACCTGTGGATTATTTTAAGTGTAATCATGACCGTAATGTTACAAATGATGTGGAAAAAGTCCTCATTGGCCCAGTAGTGCATTGATGGACAGCTTGTTGGCATGATCATGACCATTGATGAATGAATACACTAATATCCTCGGCCCGTAGTGTATGGATAATTTGTGGTCGTGATACTAATGAATATCCTCGTCAGAAAGTGTGGATGATGTGGATTATTTATTGTCGAGTCTCAACGATAAAAAGTAATGAAAAACTTTTAAATCATAGAAGATAGTAGATTTTATTCTCTACTTGACTCTTCTAATGGATTGCTTGTTTCACCGCAGCTTAAACTTGATGTTTGTTATATTTTATCGCTTAACATCGTTCAAGGCTAATGATAATTTATTTCGCATTATCTTAGTCATAATATTTTTATCGGGCTAGTTGAGCTCACCTTTTACTTTCATTATTCTCTTCAGAAATGAGAACGTAATAGGACTAGTTTGGGAAACAGAGTGATGGTCCTAGATGGTGCATTAGTAGTCCTCACTATTCTCGTGAAATAGTGTGATAATAAATGTAATGAGGACCCCATTGAGTTTGTATATTGTCTAGATGACAATATTTGTATTAAAACTCACAAAGATATGTTTAGTCATATTTTACACGATCGTTGTATAATTAAGTTTGTATTTGAATTTGCATCATGTATTTGGCGCACTCAACTCAAGATGGGTGATGTATACCTATTTGGGGGGCGCCACAGCTTGGTATCAAAGCTTAGGATATGATCCTCGCTAAGATGTGAGAATAGAACTAGGAGGGGAGAGACGGGAATTCTTCGCTAGTATGACCTACCTAAGTTTATTTGGTATTTAATTGGCTCACGTAATATAGGGATAATATGTTACATGTCAATTAACCTTTGTTTTGTGGCAAGATTCTAAAAATGACATCCGAGAATGTTGAGAATAGCAATGGAGCATGTGAGACCGCTGATTCACCACATATCAATAATCAAGATAATGTGCATCAGGAAGGCGATAATCCTCATGCAAACAACAACACTGACCAAATGATGAATGATGGAATGTTCAGAGGCTTTATGCAATTTATGCAACATCAAAGTAGAGTGGCTCTCGGCCCAAAATGTAGGTGGAAACATCGAAAACTCTTGACGGCCACCGCTAAACAGTTCAAGGAGCTGGGACCACCGAGAGTTTATTGGAGAGCCAAAACCACTTAAGGCGGAAACATGGATAAAGCAGATCACCAAGATATTTGATGTCTTGGGATGCGCCGAGGAGCAAAAGGTTCCCTTTGCCACCTTTTATGTTGTGAGGAGAGGCAGACATCGGTGGGAATCCAGAAAGCGACTCAACCCGCCAGATCAAGATGTCTTGGGAGAAGTTCCAAGAACTATTCAATGACAAGTACTTTCCCAAAAGTATTCATCACATGAAAGAGGTAGAGTTCATCAAGTTGGAGCAGTAATAATATGACCGTGTCGCAAAGACGGGTTAAGTTTGCCGAAGTTGTCCTGGATTTAGGCCCCACTTGGTTGATAATGAAGAGAGAATGACGCGGATGTTTTTAAGAGGTTTGAAACCCGAGATACGCCAATATCTTATATTTCATAAACCGTGGTTTGTATTCAGATGTTGTAAATAGGGCTCGCTTAGTGGAGAGCGATAACGAAAGTCAACGCAACCAAAAGAGAGCAAAAACGACAAAAATGATAATACCAAAGAGAGAGTAGCCATCAAGCTGGATGACAACAAGCGTGGAGGGAATCAACATGCCGTAAATGGTAACCACTTTGGTGGTAATGGTACAAAACAATAAGAATGGACATTTCAAGAAGAGGAGATTCAACAATGATGGAAAGACGCCAAGACCAAAGACCCGCTGTTAAGGAAGGAGAACGACCACCTATCATATGCTTCAAATGCGAGGGAGGGACACATCACCCAAACGCGCGCGATGCCATCCAAAGCATGTTATAATTGTGGAAGAGAAGGTCACTTAGCCCGATTTTTTGTCGCTCATCAAGACAAGTTCAGCTAGGATGGAGGCACCAAAGGTCATTCCCTGTAAAAGTCAAAGCCAGTAGAAAGGCAAGGGAGAGCGCTTTGTTGTGACCTCCCAAAAGCAAGGAACCCGAACGAGGTCATCACGTAAGCTTTATCATAAACTCTAAATAAGTCTATACCTTATTTGATACCGGTTCTACCCATTCTTTTATTTCTCCTACTTGCGCCAACGATTAAATTTGACTCGAGAAATTAGACTTTGACTTATCTCGTGGAAACTCCGCTGGAGAGAAACCTTCATTACATCCACTCGCTTATAAGTCTTGTTTGGTTCAAATCGGCACTTCACATTACCCGTCGATCTTATTTCATTGAAAATACTTGCATTTGATGTGATTCTAGGATTGATTGGTTAACTACTCATCATGCTAAAATTGATTATTTTCGTAAGGTTGTTAGCTTTCA
The DNA here is from genome assembly GCA_020205605.1 of Panax ginseng. NCBI lineage: Eukaryota > Viridiplantae > Streptophyta > Magnoliopsida > Apiales > Araliaceae > Panax > Panax ginseng. Next base: position 93,747,642 of record CM035140.1, read on the forward strand.
TATTCCTAATCAACCTATTATGCTAATTCAAGCCACCAAACCATTAAAATCAATCACGGCTCATCTCAAGCCATAAAGCTATTCGCTTATTAAAAAACGGATGTCAAGCTTTCTTAGCTCATGTCACTTGATCTAAACAAAAATACGCCGCTTTTGAATGATATTTCTATTGTTAATAAATTTCCGACGATTCCCTCAAGAACTTCCCCGCCTACCTCAGAAGCGTGAAATTGAATTTTGTATCGACCTTTGAACCCCAGACAAAACCCATTTCCAAAGCCCCATATCGAATGGCTCCTATTGAACTTCGTGGAGTTAAAGACCCAATCGCAGGAATTGTTAGACATTGGCTTTATTCGCCCTAGTACTTCTCCTTGGGGTGCTCCTGTTCTATTCGTGAAGAAGAAAGATGGGAGTATGCGATTTTGTATTGATTATCTGGAGTGAATCATGTCACCATCAAAAAATAGGTACCCATTGCCACGTATTGATGACCTGTTTGACCAGCTTGCAAGGAGCCAAATTCTTTTCAAAGATCGATCTTCGCTCTTGATATCACCAATTGAAGATTAGAACAGATGACATTCCAAAGACGGCTTTCGTAACTCCTGCAGACGGCATTATGAATTCCTAGTCATGTCCTTTTCGATCGACTAATGCTCCCGCCGCCTTCATGGATATGATGAACCGAGTATTCAAGGAATATTTGGATCACTTTTGGTCGCTCTTTATTGATGACATCCTTATTTATTCCAAAAGCCGTGAAGATCATGAGCAACACTTGAGGTCGGTACTCCAAAAGCTTCGTGAATACAAGCTTTATGCCAAGTCAAGAAATGCGAAGTTCGCTTGAGGAAGTAGCATTCCTTGGGCACGTAGTATCAAGTCATGGAATATCCGCTGACCCGCAAAAATTGAAGCAATTCAAAGTCGGGAGCAACCTAAATCAAGGATCAAGCACGTAGCTTTCTGCTTAATGGGTTATTATCTGAGATTCGTGGAAGGATTTTTCTAATCGCTACTCCATTAACTCACCGACTCAAAAGATACAAAGTTCTATTGGAGCGAAGAATGTGAGAAGAGTTTTCAAGAACTCAAGAGGAGACTCATTTCAAAGACTGCTCGACAATACCATCCGCTCTTGAGGGATTTGTCATCTACAAGTGATGCTTCAGCAAAGGGTTGGGATGTGTTCTCATGCAACATGGGAAAGTCATAGCCTATGCCTCACGAATAACTCAAAGAATATGAGAGGAATTATCCTACTCATGATCTAGAGTTGGCAAGTATGTTGTCTTTGCACTTAAAATTTGGAGGCATTACTTGTATGGGGAGAAAGTGGAGATCTTACTTGATCATAAAAGCCTCAAATATTTCTTCACTCAAAAGGAACTCAACATGCGACAACGACGTTGGCTTTGAACTCGCTGAAAGATTATGATCATACCATCCAATACCATCCCGAAAAGTTTAACGTGGTAGCCGACGATCGAGTAGTAAGATCATATGCAAGCACGAAAAAAGCGATATTGTCAACGCAAAGGCCCATTTTGTGTGACTTGCAAAGGATGGAGATAGAGTTAAAGACTCCAGGACCCATGTGATGATGATGAATATACGAGTAGAACCGATTTTAATCGATAAAGTTAAAGTCGCCAAGCTACTGCACTGGAGCCGATGCGTATGAGGAAGAAAGTGCAAGAAGGTGCTATGCCTTAAGCAAGAATCGATGAAGAAGGAATACTTTGAGTCAACTCCTGCACTTTTGTGTTCCTAACTAACCCCGATTTAAAGTATAAAATCATGATGGAGGCACACACAACACACCGCTTGTAATCCATCTCGGGAGTACAAAATGTATCATGATCTTCGCCATACATTTTGGTGGAGCAATATGAAGAGAGAGATAATACTGTTTATCTCAAGGTGTCTAACTTGTCAACGAAGTTAAAAAGCGGAGCATCAAGTACCAAAAGGTCCATTGCAACCACTTGAAATTCCGTAATGGAAGTGGGAGCACATTACCATGGATTTTGTTATCGGTCTTCCCAAGGTTTCTCAAGGCATAGATGCAATTTGGGTCATTGTTGATAGATCGACCAAGTCTCGCTTCACTTCTTACCTATACGAGAAACTTATACACTTGAACGCCTTGCTCAGATGTACATAAACGAGGTTGTAAGATTGCATGGTATGCCAAGATCCATAGTGTCCGATCGAGACCCAAGATTCACTTCACACGATTTTGGGTTAGTTTGCAAAAAGCTATGGGCACGGATTTACGATTTAGTTTTAAGATATCATCCTCATCGATGGATGGACAATGGAGAGGACTATTCAAACTCTTGAAGATCTATTAAGACTCGTGGTCCTTGATTTCAAGGGAAGTTGGGACAAGTTCTTACCATTGGTGGAGTTTTCCTACAACAACAGCTTATCAAGCAAGTATCGCATGGCTCCATTCAAGCGCCAGATGGAAGAAAGTGTCATTCTCCAAAGATGCCGGGATGAGGTGGGTGAAGCAACGTTGTTGGGACCCGAGTTGGTACGTATGACTACTTTAAAAAGATTCAAACGATCCGACAACGATAAAAACCTCACAAGATCGATAAAAGAGTTATGCCGATCTTCATCGAAAGGACGTGGAATTCGATATCGAGATCATGTGTTGTTACGTGTTGCTCCATGGAAAGGAGTTACTTAGATTTGGAAAGAGAGGAAAGCTCAATCCTCGATTCATTGGCCCATTTTTAATCCTCGATCGAGTAGGAATCGTGTATGTATAGACTCGCTTTTACCGCCAAGTATGTCTCGTGTTCATAACATTTTTCACATATCCATGTTACGTAAATATGTGGAAGACCCAACCACATTATTCGAAGTTAGAACCTGACGAAATAGCGGAAGATTTGACGTATGAAGAGGTTCCTGCTCAAATCTTGATAAGAAGGAACATATTCTACGCCCAAGGTTATACCTCAAGTCAAAGTTTTGTGGAGAAACCACGATGTTGAGGAAATGACCGGGAGTTAGAATCAAATGAAATCAAGGTATCCTTACCTCTTCGACATACCGTGTACGCAATTCTAATTTCGAGGGCAAAATTTCATAAGAAGGGAGGTTGTAAGACCTCAACTTTTATAAATAAAGATGAATTTTCTATAAATATCATTTTTGAATATTATGGAATGAATTTGATATAATGTTATAGTTGTGGGTAATATTTATAAATTTTGCAAAGTACGCAAGTTGTTATATAATATTCGATTGGTCTGGGAATATTCGCTTTTAACAGGAATATTCGCATAACGGCACAATCATTGGTGGACCCCACAACGGAATTATTATTTGATCGAGAAAACGACAAAAAATATTTTTTATGAAAATAACGGCGGAAGTTTTACCGTTAATCGCTGAAACACCCTATGTTAAAAGTACAAGAATACGCTGTAGTTGCATAAGAGAGCACACCAGATTGATTATTGATGCTTACGTGAGAAGTCACTCGCTTTTGTTCAATTATTGTTACAAAGAATTGTTGATAAGATCTCACGTTATTTGATTCAATTATTGTCAATATTTTATAATCAATAATTGAGATGACAAAGTTATTAATATTATTATTTGCAATATTAACGATGTCTAGAAGTTCACAAGGAGAGGTTTGGTCACCTAATTGCGCGCCAATGGGGAGAAATCCTTATTGAAAGCCCCTCTTTCTCGGGAACGAACCGGTCGTCGATTAATATTGTGAATTATAATAATGATGATGAGTTTTGTTTTATTAGTATTATTAATGTAATAAAATGTAAAAGCTTTTTTATATAAAATGTAATACTTTTATAAAGTTATTCATTTTATTAGACTATAAATAGAATATATAATATTCTATTATGCATAGTGTTTTGCATAGTAAAATTTTTTATATAAAATGTAATACTTTTATAAAGTTATTTGTTTTATTAGACAATAATTAGAAATATATTATATTTTATTACGTATAGTGTTGATATAGTGCCTCGTGATAGTATTTTTTGTATAGTAAAATTTTTTATATAAAATGTAATACTTTTATAAAGTTATTTGTTTTATTAGATTTTAAATAAAATATATATATATATATATATATATATATATATATATTAGAATATATTATATTTTATTGCATAGTGCAAAAGATAGTATCCTTTCTATTTTCCTATAAATAGATGCTTAGTTAGAATTGAAAACCACACCGTAAGTTCGTAGAATTCTTCTATAATCTTCGAGCGTATTTCTTTAGAGTTTTAAGAAGCTTTTGAGCGTAGTGTAAGTTTTCTTCAAGAATATCCTCGCCCTACCAAATTAATACTATTCTTTTACTAAGAAGGGATATTATTTGTTGTACTCGTAAGGGGTATTCTTTCTTTCTTATTCATGAAGAGAACTTCGTTATTCCATTCTTTATTATTTCGTTGAATAACTCAGATACGCTGGATACCCTATACTTGGTGAAAGCTTCTCGTTATTCCATTATACTTGGTGAAATTCTTCGTTATTCCATTTTTATTATTCTTTATTATTCTGGAACATCCTCGTCTGTGCTTTTTACGCATGATTCGGTTCCATTATTTATCATTTCGTTGGAACATCCCGTCCGGCTTTTACGCATGACCCGGTTCCATTAATTATTATTCGCTGAATATCCTGTCTGCAGGCGCTTACGCATGACCGGTTCCGTTATTTATTATTCGTTGAATAACTCGTCTGCGTGCGGCCTATCGCATGCCCGGTGATTTCTTTTGTTATTCCATTCTTTATTATACTCTCATTGGTTAAAGTTTTGACTTCTATACTCCATGAAATTAGTGGAATATCCTCGATATTTGCGCTTCATCCAAAGATCTTTTCATGGAAATATTCTTCGAGCATTCTTGAGTGTTACTCCACAAAGAAGTATCATGTCGACAATTTGACATTATTAGTTCTCGGATAAATTAATTTTGAACTTGTTTTATTGAATTCTTATATCATTGTCATCATCCTCATATTTATATTATGTTGAAAGTCATCTGTGGGCTCGTAGTGCATAGATGGACTTGGTATGATTATGACCTGTGGATTATTCTTGTAGTAATCATGACCGTAATGTTACAAATGATGTGGAAAAGTCCTCATCGCCCGTAGTGCATTGATGGACAATTGTTGGCATGATCATGACCATCGATGAATACACGAATATCCTTGGCCCCGTAGTGCATGGATAATTTGTGGTCGTGATACTAATGAATATCCTTGGTCAGAAAGTGTGGATGATGTGGATTATTTATTGTCGAGTCTCAAACGATAAAAGTAATGAAAACCTTTTAAATCATGTAAGATAGTAGATTTTATTCTCTACTTGACTCTTCTAATGGATTGCTTGTTCCACCGCAGCTTAAACTTGATGTTTGTTATATTTTATCGCTTTAACATCGTCAAGGCTAATGATAATTTATTCTGCATTATCTTAGTCATAATATTTCTTACTGGGCTAGTTGAGCTCACCCTTTTACTTTCATTATTCTCTTCAGGAAATGAGAACGTAGCAGGGACTAGTCGGGGAACAGAGTGATGGTCCTAGATGGTGCATTAGTAGTCCTCACTATTCTGTGAAATAGTGTGATAATAAATGTAATGAGGACCCCATTGAGTTTGTATATTGTCTAGATGACAATATTTGTATTAAAACTCACAGCATATGTTTAGTCATATTTTACACGACTGTTGTATAATTAAGTTTGTATTTGAATTCTGTATCATGTATTTGGCGACTCAAGATGGGTGATGTATACCTATTTTTTGGAGTGTTATAGTTCAACGTCTACTTGACTAGCAGCTTATTCTAAAAGTAATCATTATCTTTGCTTCTAATACCCATATTGTTGAATCCTTCAGATTTTCATATTGTTGAATTCATTGTCAGATATTTTCCATTCATCATGATATATCCTTACTGTTGTATTTAAACTTGTTGAGCAAACTTGTTGCTCATCCTTGCTATATCATGAATTATATTGCAGCTAAGCCCGAGACCTCAGGAAATGACAAGGGTCAAGGAAAGATGTAGGTTAGTCGCCAGGAGCAGACTTTGCTATATGTCTAGTTTAAATTACCGTTATGTAATGTGAACCCTAATTATTAATTTAGGGTATGTTTGTAAGATTGTATTAAGGTTATCAAATCTTGGGACTAGTAACACCTTTTGAATGAATGACGTACGTTTATTATTTTCGCATTTTAGTTATCGTATGTTGTTTAGAGGTGGATGTTTGTATTTTATCATGATGACCGAACCGGGGTCAGAAGGCCCGGATTCGGGGGCGTCACAGTTATTATTACGTTGGCAATAATTTTAAAATCATATTATAAAATTATAAACAGTGAGCGGCATCTAGTACTGCATCACTGCTACCCAAGTAATAATAAGATCGATGATTCAAAGTAACCTTTAAGTGACCAATGTTTCAATATAATTTAATCCTTTTAACCTTGACATCCTAGATTAAACTCGAGTCATGGAATGTGTCATACTCTTCATAATTTACTCTGAGTTTTCTTGATCAATGAGTAGACTATATGAAACAAATCACTATTTGAGCATGGCCATGCATTTCATAGTCCTACTCAATCAAGAGGTGGTATAACAAGAAGTTATAGAGGATCAAAGTCACTGGCAGAGCTGTTCTTGAGTTTATGGGTAACCCAGAACATTGGTCATGGTCGGTCAACGGTTTTGTAGCTTCTATATCTTTTAATTCGTGTAATAGATTTGTGTTTTGTTTGTTGTAATAGGTAGTATATATGTCAAGGTACATATATGTAACACTGAGTTGGACAAAGTATGATTCTAAGGTCTCGATCTATGTTGGTCAAAGTACAGCTAAAGGTTGTTCTTCATGTTCATCGATTTTCTGGGTAACCCAGAAAACTTGGTCATGCTCAGTCAACGACTTTTGACCATTAATTCTGGTAATCCTATAATTTGTTTAAGTAATTGAATGTCATAGATATGTAATATGTATGTCAATGTACTAATTCATTACAAAAAGTCATTATAACATTAAACAAGAAAGCGATTAAAAGGATGGTCAAAGTAGTCGGTTCAACCTGTTCTTGAGTTTTCTGGGTAACCTAGAAAATAGAACTTCGTGATCGGTCAACAACCTTTGACCACCTATATCTTGCAATATATGGTTCTAATAAACCTATTTTTTTCTAGATTAAAGACCTCATGTCATACTATAAATAACACACAATTAACAGACCTAACTATTAACATACATGCATCTACAGGCTCTGACATTCGACTGTTAGACCTATTTTTCCAAAATTTCTAGATTTCTTAAAACACTAATTTGATGCATCTAGATGTTATGAAAACTTGTTCTATCAACTTAGAATACTTTCTAACATGTTATAACATATTTGTAAACATCTAACTAATAATTTAAACATAGCATCAAAGATCTAGCTACCAATTAGGGTTTGCACCTTTCTTGCTTGATTTTCAATTTTTGCCTATTGAATCTGTTGTTGCTATCACCAGGGCTTGTATAGGCAGGTTATATGAGTGTATAGGCTTATAATATTTGTGGGTTTGCTCTGAGCTATGGTTTTCTTTTATAGAATTTTCTAACTTGGATTTTAGTCATTTTTTTCGCCTACTTGCCTCCTAAAAGATCTGATATATGACTATGGCGGTGCTTGGGAGTTTGAAAGCATGTCATGTGATGTTTTGGAACTTGTGTTGATGACTCTCAACCTACTTGTAAGCTAGTTGATCTAATAGGTAGTTTAATTATGTCATAATCCTCACTAATCATGATTAGGGTTTTGTTTTTCATGATTAGGGTTATTTAATGATGTTTATTAGTACCTAATTGAAGTTTAGTAATCATAATTAGGTGTTAGGATAACCTAATTAGGGTTTGGTCAAGCTAATTAGGGTTAGGGTTTATAAATTAGGGTTAGGGTTTGTAATCTAGGGTTCCTAACTTAGATTTTCCATTAATCCTAACAAGCACGACAAATCTTTTTGTCAGTGTAAGCACAACAAAGAAACTTGTCAAAACAAATATACCGAAAAGTCCATTTTCGGAAGAAAATTTTTAAGCACGAGGTGTCAATCACGTCAATTTTTGGACGAAAATTTATTTAACCTAATTTGTTAAACATAGTATATATTAACACATAAAACTTTCAGAATGGAGAGATTTTATTAATATAACTGAATTTACATATCCGAGTCTTATTAGGGTTTTGGGGTTTTATATTTTTCCCATGAGATAGCCATGTCCTATTCCTTTCAGCCGGCTGAGTGTATAGACGCAACATCTTGGTTTGTTTTCTTATCAAGGATCGAGGATCCATTTGGCTATTTTGCCATGTTCTGGGCTCAACTTTTCCTATAACTTCATCACTCATGCAATCAACATGGACTATCTTCTTCTGACCGATTTGAGTGGGGTGACCAGATATCATCCACTGGATGTCATGGGACAGTTTGACCAGTTTCAGGATATTCATCCCTTTGACGTGGCAGTGGGTCAGCAATTGTCATCTTACTTTTTGGCAGCGGAGGACTTGACCATAATTTATGACTGTTGGACTCGTCGAGAGATGGCTAACTTTTGACTAGTCATCCAGGTCTCTCTTTAGAGTATTATGCATCACTGGAGGCAAAGATTGCATTGGCTAAGGTTATTTCCTTATAGCCGGGTACTGATTCTGATGATGGGGAGCCTATGAAGTACTCTGATTATCCCATCGAGGATGAGTTATTTACTGGTTCGTCAAGAGCTCTGGTTGATTCCCCCAGTATTCCCACTGCTATGGCTCTACCTTCTGTAGAGTATTTACAGTAGAGGTTACATCTGATGACGTTTGAGAGGGATCAGGCTAGGGCCTTGATGTTGACAGCTCTTTCTGATAGAGACGTCACTTTTGTTGAGAGGGATGATGCCATAGCTAGCAGGGATACTGTTGTTATTGAGTGTGATGAGGCTTGATCGTCTCGAGATGCAGCTGTTGTTGAGTAGGATGAGGCTCTAGCTACCCGCGATGTTGCCACTATAGATATTACGGCACTAAGATCTCATACTGCTAACTTTGTTGCAAAGATGAGTGTATTCATTAATGAGCATGGTAGCACTATGCAGGTGGTCGTAGATCTCTTAGATCGTATGGACACCCTGGGGCAGGAGCTCATAGATTCACCTCCATCTACTGAGAGGGATGCCATGTTGAACTTGATGGCTCGCTTATCCACGGGTTTGTATATTAGCTTTAATTTTCCTCCATAGACTAGGTTAGCCATTTTTGTCATGTATAGGACACATTGTATATATCAAACAATAGTATATGTCAAGTTAATATGTTTTGATTCACTTCCCTTTTAGTTATACCTTGTTATGTGCTTGATAGTTGCCTTTTCTCCAGGACTTACGATCTCAATATATTCTGAACTCCTCCTTGGTGGATGGACATTGAGATGTCTCAGGATCTTTTAGAATGGATCATTGATCTTTGGGTTTCCCAGCTCTTTCATGTTGTTGGACTGGTTTCTGAATGTGGTTGTGGTTTAAGGAGAGGATTTTGGCTTTCCACTCTGAGGGTGACCGTGCCACAGATGGTCACCGGTTTTTTCCCATTGATGAGGGGAGACCAGGTAGTTCCATCTTGGTGGATTGGTGTTTCTCTTTGAGGATTCAACCGTAGCATAGATGGTCACCGATTTTCTCCCATTAGTGACGGGAGACCAAGTAGTTCCATCTCTGTGGTCTATGCCAATGAGGTGTGATTTGACCGCACCACAGATGGTCGCTGGTTATTTCCCATTGATGAAGGGAGACCAGGTAGTTCCATCTCTTATAGTTTGGTTTGAAATGTTGAATGTTGAAAAGATAATCATAGCACTGTTGAAAGGGTTTTGTGACTTTACAGGGGTGAGACTGCACCGTAATGGCTGCATACGTACTCCCATTGATGAGAGGAGATCAAGTCTGCGTAGTTTTAGCCTTAGCTAGATGGTTTGAAATTTATATGCGGTGAAGGGTTTTTTTCCGTAGAGGTTAGACCGCACCATAAATGGCTGCCTATGTACTCACGTGTCTGGGGGAGATCAGGTATGCGTAGTTCGTCCCTTAGGGAGAACTGATGCGATTGGAAAGGTTTTGAAAACCTGAATTGACTTGATTGATGGATTGATGATCCAGAACCAGAATGCTGGTTTGCAGCACTACTAGAAAAGCGACCTATAGCGACGATCGCCGACCGTCGCTATAGGCCTAAAGACCATTGCTATTGGATTTAGCGACGGTTGTCGACCGTCGCCATAGAAGTCGTCAGTAAACACTATAGCGACGGTCTTTAGGACTATAGCGATCGCTATAGCTTTTTAGATTTCAAAAAATAATAATAATTAATAATGCACAATTATTCAACAAACACAAGTACACTATAAAGTAAAACATAAAAAATATTATATACATCATTTAAAATCATTCACATTACAACTCAAGACTTAACAATTACTTAATCAAATTTAGAGCAACTTTATTGTCACAAATTTGGCCTCATGGAGACTCTACTGGTTGTTACACGTTTTCTTCTAAGATTACAGTAGAGTTAGTTAGAATCTTCTGTCCAAAAAATGAGAAAAAGAAGGCTGAAAGATGGATACTCACTCCTCCACATTTTCTTCAAGTCTATGATCTACATTCAGTTCGGAGACAGCAGTAAAAAAATTCCCATTTTGAGGATCTCACTTCAATGCAAGCACCTCCTTCCCTTTATTTCTACTCATGCACGGGGCTCGTCCTAAAACTATATAAGAAAAAAAAATCCAAAAGAGAAATGTAAGCTTTAAAAAGAAAGTCTCACTAGAGTAGTGGGTAAAATAATATTTAAACTTTTTGGTTTAAGTAAGGAAATATGAATTAGAATGTTGATGAGATTATTACCTTACTGAATTGTTGTTTTTGTTTCTTTTTGTAATTTCGTTAGTTTGAATTTTCAATGACATCTAGTAAAATGAGAATCCTGTCCAAAGGCCCCAAGCATACTACAAGTTACTTCCAACAACTTACGTGCCATACACAATACAATTTAATTTATTAGTGAGATACCTTCTAAAGTCAAATGAAATAAATTAATATTTTCATCTCAAACAACCATACAAGCACTCCTAGTATATTAAATCCATATGTTCAATTATCAATATACTACTCAAAGTGGCTACATAACAGCCTCTTTTTTCTCTTTTAATAGAAAACATAGCATAGATTATCGCATCTACTAAAATAAACAATAATATTTCATATTCAGGAATAAAGAGAAAATCAAAAAGCACTATCATGTTTCTGCACGAAATAATAGTGTATCAAGTGTTAAGTGTTGTTCAAGGTGGGATAAAACTAAGAAGTTTTTAGAAGAAAAACATAAGACGATCAAGAAATCTAATTTCATGTTCATCTATGGCATTTAATGAGCTAAGTCTAACAAAAATGAAAGTACTCAGCTTATCATCTCTTACTTTATAAACCAAACCAGTCGCAAACAAAAAGAACAATACTAAAAGACTTGACTGTAATAAGCTACCTAACACATAAACCATAATTTGCCATAACATGAAACAAAGTTCATGATGTGGCAAAACTAGATTCATTGATTCTATGCAAAATAAAATTAATAGCCAGCCGGTATGGTCATTAGATATAAATTATCATAAAACCAAAAGGCATGACTGGTTTGCACTATGCACAACATAAATTGATTCCACTTGACCCACCACCACCGCCAATATCAACCAATATCACAATCCAGCTACAACTTATGTCTTATAGCTAGCATAACCTACACATAATTCATTGGGAAAATTTTTCCCATTGTCAGGACAACCATCACCATAACTACGTCATTTCTACACAAAAAGGCTTTTTTATGCTGACTGACTCAAAATTTATAACATTTATACATATTATATTGATCAAGTAAATTATCACATCCGCATTCATGGTTTCTACGGATTAAAGTTTCTATCTAATCTATCAAGAAATGACCAAAATATGAGCAAAAAATTGAAACTTTCCTTATCCATTTCCATTTTAAAGCCAATCAAAAACAATACATTGAAAACAATTTTTGATTTATGTTACGACTACAAACTATAATGAACACAAAAATATTAATTAAATTAAATGTTATAAAAATAAACCTCTCATTGGCTTGGCAGCAACCTTAACCACCGCGTGCACAACCTTCTTCGTCGGTACAACCTCATCTTCCTCAACAGGAAACAAAACCCCATCAATCCCCTGCACCGAAATTCGACCATCCGTATAAATGTTCGGGTTAAACAAATAAGTCGAACCCTCGCCCTGCCCGAATTTAACCGACCATTAGCCTCTTTCGCCACCACCTTATGCGGCAACCTCAACGTATCATACTTGAAAGAAAAGCCACTGGTGATGCACACCAGCTTCTCTTGTGGCTGGTCGTTTGTATCACCGGCCGTGAGACGCCTGTTTCGGAGCTCCTCTTCATCTTTACTTCTCCACGCACCAGCGGATGATAGCAGCAATCGGCGGAATTGTTTGATCTCGATCCTCTGGCTCCGACTCTGCTAACCGCCTCACCATCCCACATCCTATACCTTGATTAAGCTTCAATAGCTCAAAATTTCTGTTTAATTTTGAACTAAAACCCTAAGTACTACTGCACCGTTTGTCTATAACGAGAGAGAAAGAGTGAAGATACTAAAATGATTTGGGGGAAAGTTGGAGGGTTTTAGCTTTTAAAAACCTCTATACCGACGGTTCCATTCTGACCGTTGCTATAGATACCCTATAGCGACGATTCCATGCCGACCGTCGCTATAGCTCGTCGTTATATGTCAAATTTCTAGTAGTGCAGGTAATTCAGACATAATACCTTTTCACGGTGTCTGAGTTGATAAGTTGGGGAAATTCTTCACCATCCATTTCTTGCAATCTGAAGGCTCCTCTTGTCAATAACTCCTTGACAATAAAAGGGCCTTCCCAGTTCAATGCAAACTTTCCTTTAGATTGATCTTGATTATCATGGACCTTTTTCAAGACCAAGTCATTTTCTTTGAACTTCCGTAGCCGGACTTTCTTGTTGTAGGATCGAGCGATCCTCTGTTGATATAATTGACCATGTAAAATGGTTGTGGCCTTCCTTTCATCTATCAAAGATAATTGGTGGTACCTATCTTGTAACCATTGGTCTTCTTCCATTTGAGAATGTATCAACACTCTTAGGGATTCCATTTCTACCTCTATGGGGAACACTTCTTCAATACTATAGGTTAATAAATAGGGGGTTACCCCAGTGGAAGTGCGCACTGGCGTTTTGTAGGCTAATAGAGTCAAAGGAAACAAGTCAGGCCATCCTTTGTGATTGGCGGACATCTTTTGCATGATCTTTTTATGTTCTTATTAGCCGCTTCCATTCATCTTTGGTCGATAGATGACGAAGTTGAGATGCTTGATGTGAAATTTGCTGCATAATTCCTCCATCATTTAGTTGTAAAGATTTTTGGAATTGTCTGATACAATCACCTCCAGTATCGACAAATGATGTTGTTTCTGATGAAAACAATGATCACCTCTTTGGTAACTCTGGGAAAATAGGTCACTTCTACCCACTTGGTGAAGTAGTCAATTATGGTGAAGATAAACCGATGACCATTCCTGGCTTTGGGATCGATTGGTCCGATCATGTCCATTCCCCAGATTGAAAAGGACTATGGTGAACTCATAGTGTAGAGTCCCCTTGAAGGGGCATGGATAATATTTCCATGAATTTGGCATTGATAACATCTCCTGATGTGATCGTCACAATCAGCTTTGAGAGAGATCTAGTAATTCCCTGTTCTTAAGATCTTTTTGACAAGTAGAGAACCACTCATGTATGGACCACATACTCCACCATTGATTTCATCCATTAGTCTCTGTGCTTGGTCTATATCTAGACATCTTAGAAGGCCTAGTCCCACATCCCTTTTATAGAGTGTGTGTAAAGCCCCCAAACTCAGGTACTTGCAACCCGAACTCGATGCTTCACGATACCATTTCTATGAGCGGAAAAATACTAATAATAATAACAATAATATAAATACCCAACTTAATTTACATAAATATCAGAGTCTATTCCCAAGTACGTAACCTTTAATACATTCATTACATAACATGATAGATAATATATATATCATTGTCTTAATAATATCAAACTATTACATAAGATAACATTGCATTCATTCAGCAACCTTTCCTTTTCCCTTGTTCTTAGCAGAGCCTCCAGGTGGTTCACACTTAGCTGAAAACATTTAAATTAAGCAAGGATGAGCATTTGAGTGCCCAACAAGTAATAACAATTATAAATATTAGCTGAAAGGATTAAATGTTTTCTTTGTACTAACCTTCTACAACAAATCAATAGTTGTGAAGTAATCTGAACCGATAATAATAACATAACAACTCTCTATCAAATTTTTGAAACTACGTACTGACTATAACTAGGGTTAAGGTGATATACGATGAACATTATTTTCTATTTTCGAAAAGGTTAAACATAACTTCATCTATAAACCGTCACAACTTACTTGCAGCTTGGGGGGATGGGGATCAGCCCGTTATGCCCTGTATTGATCAATACTACATGCAAGAACGATATGATCGTTTTCATCATGCCTGGTAGCATAAAAGTTTTCCCATGTTCGGGATGTTCATACTTAGTCGGGAATCCAAACCAAAACAATTTGATTGGATACAAAAAGGTTTCATCATATTCAACGATATTTCTAAGTTTGTGTCTAGCTGGTCAAATAGCTTAGACGGCTTTTACTTAATGTATACATACTGGCAATCAATAGGTATATATATATATATATATATATATATATCAGCATGTGATTAAATACAATGATTATCCAAGTGAGACTTGTATAACCATAATTAGAAATTAACGAACAGAATAAATATCTGAATAATAATACAATATCATGTTGATAATCAATGATCAGATATAATATATATAACAATTGGGTTAGTAATCTGGTACAATAATAATATAATTCTAAAACTTTCTTACTCATATCCATTGCATAAAGAAAATGCAAAGGTAGGATACTTGCCTGGTCTGCTGCTTACAATACACAACTTAGTTCTATCTGTTTTATAACAACCTATCAGTAATAAGATCATTTTACTGATTAGAATAACATATCGTAACGCATAATACTGCTTATTGAAGTCAGCACATAACCTAATCATATTATCACACATATTCAACAGTCATTGAATCACAAACAAACATTAATATATCCAAAATATCTAAGTCCAAATCAATTTCTTAAACATATCGGTGTACCGACGGCTTTATCGGGTAATTATTGAGTCTAAGACTCTATCCTGTAGCTCAATATCCGTAAGTATCAGTCATATTATTTTAAATGACTTAATAATAAATTTTAAACATTTATTATAATTTATCATGTTTTTTCAAACACCGGAATCATTATTAAATTATTTTAATATTAAATAATTCTATTAATATTTAATTAAGATTAAACTATTAATGAAACCATTGTCAAAATATTAAAGTTATTTATAATAACTCAAAAGATTTTTAAAATATCAATATTACTCTTAAATTATTTAAAATCATTTTTAAATAATTACCATTAATATTTAAATATTAATGTATCATTTATCAAAATATTAAAAGTCATTAAGTATAACTTAAAATATTTTTAATTCATTTATATCCTTTTAAATGATCAATAAAACCATTTTAAACCATTTATTTAATATAATTATTAAATAAATTTAATATCATTAATATTAAATTAATATCATTAATATTAAATTATAAATGAAATTATCCTTTAAATATTAAAAGTTATATTTTATAACTTAAAATATCTTTAAACACTTTATTTTCATTTAATATGATTTTTAAAAATCATTTTTAAACTAATTTATTTAATATAATTATTAAATAATTCTAATATCATTAATAATAAGTTATTAATGGAATTTACTTTTAAATATTAAAAGTTATATTTTATAACTTAAAATATTTTTAAATACCTTATCAATAATATTTATTTATTAATTTAATTTATTTATCAATAATATTTATTTATTAATGAAATTTATCACAAAATATTAAAAGTTATTAAAATAACTTAAAATATTTTCTTATATCATAATATAATTTAAATGATTTTTCAAGTATTAAAATCATTTTAAATAATTTATTTAATATTATAATTAAATATATTAAATACCATTAATATTTCAAAAATATTAAATATTTATGAAAATACTTAAAATAATTAAAAACTAATTTTTGGACTTTAAATTAATTTTTAGTAATTTAATTTGTATTTTTAATAATTAAAAACTAATTTTCTATAATTATTTATTAAAAATATTATTTTTAGAAATTAAGTTTCGCTAAAGACTGCCTATAGCGACAGAACTGTCGCTATATGTGTTCTTCATGTTCTTCACCCAAACCCATAAATACATGTCAGTCACAAAAGGTACCAGTTTGACCATCAATAATTCGTAACTCATGATGTTTCTGGAAAATATAAACATCAGATCTTGTAATGATGGTACAATACTACATGATCTAACAAGAAACATGGCCAAACAAAATAAAACAAGTGAGATATGGGGCCTCAAAAACATTGTCAGGCATGTTCTTCATTTTCTGGGTTACCTAGAAATGAAGAACAGCTAAGGTACCTATTTTGCAGGCTTTGAATACAGCGTTCTGGGCTTGGTCTGTGTAATATGAAGATTCAATCATGTAGAATACATACCAAAGAGCAATTACATAACATAATATAGATCTAACATCAACACATTTAAGAAATCAAGGCCGATCAAAGTGGTCCCTAGAAATTGTTCTTGAACATTTCTGGTAAAACCCAGAAATGTTTATAGGCAGACGGTCAACCCACGTTTGACCTTGCATAACTTGGATCCCATTAAGCATCTAGGTTGTATAAAGGCTTTAATATGTAGTATATATGTCAGACTACAAAATCCAATTAACAAAATAACCAAAATATCCAACAAAAGAAAGATCTGGGCGTTAGAAAACGTTGTTAGACCGTTTCTGGGTTACCCAGAAACGCCCAGTCATGGCCGGTCAAAGGCTTTTGACCATCAATAATTTGCAATCTAGACCAGATATAAGCCTGATTCTTGATCCAGATCAAAGAGCACATACCAGACTACACATCTAAAACGTAAAACAACAAAAATCATGATCAGGCAAAAATCTAGAGGCACAGACATTCATTGTCAGACCATAGTTTGAATTTTTTTTCCAAATTTTCAAAAACACCAAATCCGAGCCTCTAGATGTTATGGATCTAACACCTAGCAACCCATATCACTTATATAGACTACAATCAACATGTTTAACATTAAAACACAACATCTATCATGGAATCAAAGATCAAATTTGACTCTTAGGGTTTATACCTAACTTGAACAATGCTTGATTCTGGCTTCTTGATCTGTTAATGAAGGTAGTGGGGCTTGCTTTTGGGACTGAAATGCTACTAGAATTCGTGAGTGTGGAGAGAGAAAAACTTGGTTGGGTGCTAGATAGCAAATGAGCCAATTCTTTGGACTTTCACTTTCTTTAATCACTCTAAATTGATTCTTGAGGTTGAGAATGTTGTTATGTGGCTTCAATTGGCTGATTCAAAGTGTTTGGTAATGGCTCAAGAGATGTGGTACAATTTTTGGCCATAACTATATTTAACTTTAAAATTTAAGAAAAGGGTAATTTGGTCATTTGGCTTACAAATTTAATGGCACAAATGTAATCTTGACAAACCCTTAGGGTTTCCAAAAATTTAATTTTTCTAGGCTTTGTATTTAGGGTTTAAAAAATAAAATTTGTAAAAATTTTAGTTTCTAAAATGGACAATTAGGGTTTCTTAATTAGCATAGGGTATCTAATTACATTATACATGAACATTAGGGTTTAAAATTTACTAATTATAATTAACCTTGCTAATTTAGCAATTAGGGTTTACAATTAGCAATTAGGTTTTATAATTACTAATTAAGGTTACAAAATATAGAAATTAAGGTTTCTAGAAATTAATATTTCAAAATGTTAATTACACTACAAAAAAATAGGGCTTCAGCAACAACCGATTTTCGTTGCTAAATGTGCCAAATTTCGTTGCTAAAGGTTTTTGGCAACGACTTTAGTGTGTCTTTCGTCTTTTCGTTCTTGTAATGAGCGTTGCTAATTGTTCCGCAACGAACGTATTTTTTTCGTTGCCAAAAGTAATACATTTTACAACGAAATTTGGCTTTTGTACAGAGACATCGATCATTTAGCAACAAAATGTATTGTTGTAGAATAATTAAAATTTCGTTGCTAAAAACCACATTTCGTTGCAAAAGCCTACTAATTGGCGACAAAATGAAGTCTTTTTTTTGCAACGACCATGCATTTTCGTTGCAATTGACACTATTTTGCAATGACATTTTTTTTTGTAGTAAATTATGAAAATTGTTGCTTAAGCTTGCTTTCGTTGCGGAATGTAAACTTTTTAGCAACGATTTTCGTTCTTGATTATATTATTTGGTAGCGACATTATCTTTGAATCAACAACGAAAATGTTTGTTCTTTAGTTATTTTTCAATAGCAAGACGAAAGTCGTCGATTAATAACAACATTATATGTTGTCGTTTCTTTATATGTGCAACGAAAGTTGATATGATTTGCAACGATAAAAAATGTTGCCTTTTATTTTAGTATTAGCAATAATATCCTCTCCGTTGTTATTAGGTTAATTTTTCGTTGCCAAATATTATATTTTTAATGTCATTAGCAACGAAAATTTGTTGCTAAATGTATAAAAAATTATTGCTATATTAAAACTTATTAAATGCTTTGGTAACGAATTATATTGTTGCCAAATCAAAATTTAACATTCTTTTTGTGTACCTGGCTGACTCAATGTTCCCATAGCAAATAATGGCAAAAATACAAAAAACTAAAATATTATTAACTTAATAAAATCATTCACTACATAATCATTTATTATTTTTACAATTAACCATCTAAAGCTACCACAGTTCTTCGATCAAAGTATATATCTACATATATAGAGAGAATACACTTCATAATTTCATCCCTTGTCTTCCGTAAACATAGCACGAAAATTTGATACCCAGTATTGTAAGGCAGGTCGTAGAAGCAGTCTTCCTGCACATATATAAAAATAATAGCAAGTCAGAAAAATGAAGCAAATAGGTCACCAAAGGCATTTAATGCCAAAATCAATACACGAAGACAATAGAGTTGCTACGTGATACTAATGTACACGGTATTTCTCATAAGCAGAAAAAGACAAATAGGAAATCACAATATCTTTTGCTACAAATCCAAATAGAAAAGAACCTTCAATGCGACTATATGATTGCTCTGTTACAAGAAAAAATTGGAATCTTAATCGGCCATTTCATGAATTAATTTCAGTAAGCATAGTGGTAAGCATATTTTCTGTTACAAGACTTGTAGATTATTATTATATGTTGACCTCAAGTCAGAATTCAGTCACATTCAACAACCACAAGCATCACACAATCTTAAATAACAATGTTTAGATTTCTATATAGAAAGGACAACAAATATGAAAAAGTTGAGGCTATTAGTCAACGTGGAAAAACTTTTCTGCAGTATAGTATTACATGAAGTATAGTATCACATAACAAACAGCTGCATTATCAACTTTTTCGATGAGGTAATCTTTTACTCCATCGTATTATTCATTTTTCCTCGTAGTTGATTAGGCAATACGCTAGATTGAAGGCAATTTATGCATTTTGATCAAGGAATTCTTTATGTTTCCATTTTTTTATTAATTTCTATAACCAGTATCTTTGACAAATATGAGCTGAAATAAGTATTGTGCATATGTAGGGGGAGTATTCGTAGCCTTTCCTGAAACCACCACATTTGGACCAACCTATCTCTACACTTCTCCTATCTGAATCAGAAATGGCTTTTGGACGTACTCTTGTATGTAATAATGATGGGAACTATAAAGGGTCACTTATGCTTTCACTAAAGGAAGGGTACGAACTAAAAATCCTTGAACTGTATTATTAATGAGTGACTTGAACATTTGGCATCTTATTTCAGTGCATCTGTGGATTAGACTACCGTAGAATACAACTGTGTTAAAGAAACAACATTGTTAATACAATAAAGGTATGGGATAAATGGGAAATGTCTAAAATGCCCTTCAAATTATAGTGGAAAAGACCAAATTGCCCTTTAGTGAATGCGAAAAATGACCAAAATACCCTTTTACTTAAAAGTTAAGTAAAAGATTTTCCAAATCTTGTGACTCATCAATCTTGGATATCAACATGTGCTCTAAAACTTATCAAATCGATATCTTGGACACTTAGCAATATTTGTGGCCATGGATTCAAAAATATAAAAGATTAAAGTTAAGTAAAAACTTTACTTTACTTGTCATTTTGTCCAAGCCTTTTCTCTCTTCTCTTAATTTTGAAATCTAGAGTGAGATAGAGTGAGAAACCAAGCCATGAACATCATGTAGCAAGCCAAGAACAGATCACAAGGATAGAAATCAAAAATCAAAGTTAGAAAAGGTATAAACCCTAATTCTTGTAAATCTATGATTTGATGTTATATGTTGTTATTTGTTTGTTAAAGTAGTGTATAAGGATGTTATTGAGTGATCCAAGATGTTATATCAAGGATCCATAACATCTAGGTATTAAAAAAATCAAGTTTTAAGGACTGACCTAGAACCCTAAAGTATGATCTAATAGCCTAATGTCAAAGGCCATAAATCTGTGTATGTTAATGATTAGGTATGTTAGATGTTATAAATTTGTTCTTTGCCATGAGAAGAGTAGACTGGAAGTGGAATCACATCCATACCATGTCTAGATCTCAAGATATAAGTGGTCAAACATGGTTGACCGACCATATAGAGAGATCTGCTTTCTGGAAAACCCAAAATTTCCAGTTTGAGTCTGACAAGTTTTTCAAGGCTTTGGATCTTGCCTCTGACAAGTTATTTATCCATGTTTATGTAATCCAGCTTGTAATCGGTATAAGTACTATACATTCATGCTCTTAGATTACCGTAAACAAAATAGGATCAAAGTTGTGAACTGGTCAAATATACGTTGACCAACCGCATGGGTTCCATTTTCGAAAACCCAGATCCTGAAGAATAGCTTCGACATCATTTTGACGGCCTTGATCTCGCCTGTTAGGTTGTTTGACCGAACTATGTTTATAATGTTGTTTCTACGACATACGCATTACTACCATCTAGTATCATAAAAGCACTTATATCATGACCATAGACCGATTAATCGTTGTTCTAAGATCGACCCTTGTAAATCGCTTGAGTTTCGGGCAAACTAAGGAAATATGAGTATAGTTGTGCTTAATAAGAGAATAGAAACCCTAAACCTTGATAAACAAACCCTAATCCTAATTAGGGGTAACACTAAGAGTTTGGGATATTAAATATTATCACAAGTATGTAGATGTAAATTATGTATAAAATTTATCAGGGAAATCAAGTGAGAAATAGCAAACCCTAATTGGTAAACCCTAATTTTAGTTTTGGATATTCAAAACCCTAATTTGGGAATTCAAAAGTTAAGTTTAAATGCCTAAGTGTTAAAAGGTATGGGATAAATGGGAAATGTCTAAAATGCCCTTCAAATTATAAAGTGAAAAGACCAAATTGCCCTTAGTGAATGCGAAATGACCAAAATACCCTTTTACTTAAAAGTTAAGTAAAAGATTTTCCAAATCTTGTGACTCATCAATCTTGGATATCAACATGTGCTCTAAAACTTATCAAATCTGATATCTTGGACACTTAGCAATATTTGTGGCCATGGATTCAAAAATATAAAAGATTAAAGTTAAGTAAAAACTTTACTTTACTTGTCATTTTGTCCAAGCCTTTTCTCTCTCTTAATTTTTGAAATCTAGAGTGAGATAGAGTGAGAAACCAAGCCATGAACATCATGTAGCAAGCCAAGAACAGATCACAAGGACAGAAATCAAAAATCAAAGTTAGAAAAGGTATAAACCCTAATTCTTGTAAATCTATGATTTGATGTTATATGTTGTTATTTGTTTGTTAAAGTAGTGTATAAGGATGTTATTGAGTGATCCAAGATGTTATATCAAGGATCCATAACATCTAGGTATTAAAAAATCAAGTTTTAAGGACTGACCTAGAACCCTAAAGTATGATCTGACAGCCTAATGTCAAGGGCCATAAATATCATGTATGTTAATGATTAGGTATGTTAGATGTTATAAATTTGTTTTTGCCATGAGAAGAGTAGATGGAAGTGGAATCACATCCATACCATGTCTAGATCTCAAGATATAAGTGGTCAAACATGGTCGATCAACCATAGAGAGATTTTTCTCGAAAACCCGTAATTTCAGGTTTGAGTCGACAAGTTTTTCAAGGCTTTTGATCTTGCGCTCGACAAGTTATTTATCCATGTTTATGTAATCCATTTTGTAGTCCTGGTATAAGTACTATACATTCATGCTCTTAGATTACCCGTAAAAACAAAATAGGATCAAAGTTGTGAACGGTCAAATATACGTTGACAAACCGCATGGGTTCCATTTCGAAAACCAGATCCTTGAAGAATAGCTTTCGACATCATTTTCGATCGCCTTGATCTCTCGCTCGTTAGGTTGTTTGATCGAACTATGTTTATAATGTTGTTTCACGACATACGTATTTACCATCTAGTATCATAAAAGCACTTATATCATGACCATAGACCAGATTAATCGTTGTTCTAAGATCTAACCTTGTAATCGCTGAGTTTCGGGAAAACTAAGGAAATATGAGTATAGTTGTGCTTAATAAGAGAATAGAAACCCTAAACCTCGATAAACAAAACCCTAATCCTAATTAGGGGTAACACTAAGAGTTTGGGATATTAAATATTATCACAAGTATGTAGATGTAAATTATGTATAAAATTTATCAGGGAAATCAAGTGAGAAATAGCAAACCCTAATTGGTAAACCCTAATTTTAGTTTCCGAGAGTCCGAAACCCTAATTCGGATATTCAAAACCCTAATTTGGGAATTCAAAAGTTAAGTTTAAATGCCTAAGTGTTAAAAGGTATGGGATAAATGGGAAATGTCTAAAATGCCCTTCAAATTATAGTGGAAAAGACCAAATTGCCCTTAGTGAATGCGAAATGACCAAAATACACTTTTACTTAAAAGTTATGTAAAAGATTTTCCAAATCTTGTGACTCATCAATCTTTGATATCAACATGTGCTCTAAAACTTATCAACCTGAGATCTTGGACACTTAGCAATATTTGTGGCCATGGATTCAAAAATATAAAAGATTAAAGTTAAGTAAAAACTTTACTTTACTTGTCATTTTGTCCAAGCCTTTTCTGTCTCTTAATTTTTGAAATCTAGAGTGAGATAGAGTGAGAAACGAACCCATGAACATCATGTAGCAAGCCAAGAACAGATCACAAGGATAGAAATCAAAAATCAAAGTTAGAAAAGGTATAAACCCTAATTCTTGTAAATCTATGATTTGATGTTATATGTTGTTATTTGTTTGTTAAAGTAGTGTATAAGGATGTTATTGAGTGATCCAAGATGTTATATCAAGGATCCATAACATCTAGGTATTAAAAAAATCAATTTTTAAGGACTGAACTAGAACCCTAAAGTATGATCCGATGTACCCTAATGTCAAGGGCCATAAAATGTGTATGTTAATGATTAGGTATGTTAGATGTTATAAATTTGTTCTTTTGCCATGAGAAGAGTAGACCTGAAGTGGAATCACATCCATACCATGTCTAGATCTCAAGATATAAGTGGTCAAACATGGTCGATCGAATTACATAGAGACTGCTTTTTCTCGAAAACCTGTAATTTCCAATTTGAGTCTCGACAAGTTTTTCAAGGCTTTGATCTTGCCTCGACAAGTTATTTATCCATGTTTATGTAATCCAGTTGTAGTCTGGTATAAGTACTATACATTCATGCTCTTAGATTACCCAGAAACAAAATAGGATCAAAATTGTTAACGGTCAAATATACATTGACCAACTGCATGGGTTCCATTTCGAAAAACCTGATCCTGAAGAATAATAGCTCGACATCATTTTGATCGCCTGATCTCTCTCCTCGTTAGGGTTGTTTGATCGAACTATGTTTATAATGTTGTTTCTACGACATACGTATTTACCATCTAGTATCATAAAAGCACTTATATCATGACCATAGACCAGATTAATCAGTGTTCTAAGATCGACCCTTGTAACTGCTTGAGTTTCTGGGCAAACTAAGGAAATATGAGTATAGTTGTGCTTAACAGAGAATAAAAACCCTAAACCTTGATAAACAAACCCTAATCCTAATTAGGGGTAACACTAAGAGTTTGGGATATTAAATATTATCACAAGTATGTAGATGTAAATTATGTATAAAATTTATCAGGGAAATCAAGTGAGAAATAGCAAACCCTAATTGGTAAACCCTAATTTTAGTTTCCGAGAGTCCGAAACCCTAATTCGGATATTTAAAACCCTAATTTGGGAATTCAAAATTAGTTAAGTTTAAATGCCTAAGTGTTAAAAGGTATGGGATAAATGGGAAATGTCTAAAATGCCCTTCAAATTATAGTGGAAAAGACCAAATTGCCCTTAGTGAATGCGAAATGACCAAAATACCCTTTTACTTAAAAGTTAAGTAAAAGATTTTCCAAATCTTGTGACTCATCAATCTTGGATATCAACATGTGCTCTAAAACTTATCAAATCTGATATCTTGGACACTTAGCAATATTTGTGGCCATGGATTCAAAAATATAAAAGATTAAAGTTAAAGTAAAACTTTACTTTTTACTTGTCATTTTGTCCAAGCCTTTTTCTCTCTTAATTTTTTGAAATCTAGAGTGAGATAGAGTGAGAAACCAAGCCATGAACATCATGTAGCAAGCCAAGAACAGATCACAAGGATGTAAATCAAAAATCAAAGTTAGAAAAGGTATAAACCCTAATTTTGTAAATCTATGATTTGATGTTATATGTTGTTATTTGTTTGTTAAAGTAGTGTATAAGGATGTTATTGAGTGATCCAAGATGTTATATCAAGGATCCATAACATCTAGGTATTAAAAAATCAAGTTTTAAGGATCCGACCTAGAACCCTAAAGTATATGATCTCGACCCTAATGTCAAGGGCCATAAACTGTGTATGTTAATGATTAGGTATGTTAGATGTTATAAATTTGTTCTTTGCCATGAGAAGAGTAGATCGGAAGTGGAATCACATCCATACCATGTCTAGATCTCAAGATATAAGTGGTCAAACATGGTCGATCAACCATAGGAGACTTTTTCGAAAACCTGTAATTTCCAGTTTGAGTCCGACAAGTTTTTCAAAGGCTTTGATCTTGCCTCTCGACAAGTTATTTATCCATGTTTATGTAATCCAGCTTGTAGTCCTGGTATAAGTACTATACATTCATGCTCTTAGATTACCCTAGAAACAAAATAGGATCAAAGTTGTGAACCGGCCAAATATACGTTGACCAACCGCATGGGTTCCATTTCGAAAACCCAGATCCTGAAGAATAGCTTCTTCGACATCATTTTGACCGCCTTGATCTCTCTCCTCGTTAGGTTGTTTGACCGAACTATGTTTATAATGTTGTTTCACGACATACGTACTACCATCTAGTATCATAAAAGCACTTATATCATGACCATAGACCGATTAATCGTTGTTCTAAGATCGACCCTTGTAATCGCTTGAGTTTCGGGCAAACTAAGGAAATATGAGTATAGTTGTGCTTAACAGAGAATAAAAACCCTAAACCTTGATAAACAAACCCTAACCCTAATTAGGGGTAACACTAAGTGTTTGGGATATTAAATATTATCACAAGTATGAAGATGTAAATTATGTATAAAATTTATCAGGGAAATCAAGTGAGAAATAGCAAACCCTAATTGGTAAACCCCTAGAGTCCAAACCCTAATTTCGGATATTCAAAACCCTAATTTGGGAATTTAAAAGTTAAGTTTAAATGCCTAAGTGTTAAAAGGTATGGGATAAATGGTAAATGTCTAAAATGCCCTTCAAATTATAGTAGAAAAGACCAAATTGCCCTTAGTGAATGCGAAATGACCAAAATACCCTTTTACTTAAAAGTTAAGTAAAAGATTTTCCAAATCTTGTGACTCATCAATCTTGGATATCAACATGTGCTCTAAAACTTATCGAATTTGATATCTTGGACACTTAGCAATATTTGTGGCCATGGATTCAAAAATATAAAAGATTAAAGTTAAGTAAAAACTTTACTTTACTTGTCATTTTGTCCAAGCCTTTTCTCTCTCTTAATTTTTGAAATCTAGAGTGAGATAGAGTGAGAAACCAAGCCATGAACATCATGTAGCAAGCCAAGAACAGATCACAAGGACAGAAATCAAAAATCAAAGTTAGAAAAGGTATAAACCCTAATTCTTGTAAATCTATGATTTGATGTTATATGTTGTTATTTGTTTGTTAAAGTAGTGTATAAGGATGTTATTGAGTGATCCAAGATGTTATATCAAGGATCCATAACATCTAGGTATTAAAAAAATCAAGTTTTAAGGACTGACCTAGAACCCTAAAGTATGATCTGACAGCCTAATGTCAAGGGCCATAAATATGTGTATGTTAATGATTAGGTATGTTAGATGTTATAAATTTGTTCTTTGCCATGAGAAGAGTAGACTGGAAGTGGAATCACATCCATACCATGTCTAGATCTCAAGATATAAGTGGTCAAACATGGTTGACCGACCATAGGAGACTGTTTCTGGAAAACCCAGAATTTCCAGTTTGAGTCTGACAAGTTTTTCAAAGCTTCGGATCTTGCCTTTGAGAAGTTATTTATCCATGTTTATGTAATCCAGTTGTAGTCTGGTATAAGTACTATACATTCATGCTCTTAGATTACCCAGAAACAAAATAGGATCAAAGTTGTGAACGGTCAAATATATACTGACCAACCGCATGGGTTCCATTTTCCGGAAAACCCAGATCCTGAAGAATAATAGCTTCGACATCATTTCGACCGGCCTTGATCTCTCTCGCCGTTAGGTTGTTTGATCGAAACTATGTTTATAATGTTGCTTCTACGACATACGTATTTACTACCATCTAGTATCATAAAAGCACTTATATCATGACCATAGACCAGATTAATCGTTGTTCTAAGATCGACCCTTGTAATCGCTGAGTTTCGGGCAAAACTAAGGAAATATGATATGAGTATAGTTGTGCTTAAAGAGAGAATAGAAACCCTAAACCTCGATAAACAAACCCTAATCCTAATTAGGGGTAACACTAAGAGTTTGGGATATTAAATATTATCACAAGTATGTAGATGTAAATTATGTATAAAATTTATCGTGAAATCAAGTGAGAAATAGCAAACCCTAATTGGTAAACCCTAATTTTAGTTTTCGAGAGTCCCAAACCCTAATTTGGATATTCAAAACCCTAATTTGGGAATTCAAAAGTTAAGTTTAAATGCCTAAGTGTTAAAAGGTATGGGATAAATGGGAAATGTCTAAAATTCCCTTCAAATTATAGTAGAAAAGACCAAATTGCCCTTAGTGAATGCGAAATGACCAAAATACCCTTTTACTTAAAAGTTAAGTAAAAGATTTTCCAAATCTTGTGACTCATCAATCTTGGATATCAACATGTGCTCTAAAACTTATCAAATCTGATATCTTGGACACTTAGCAATATTTGTGGCCATGGATTCAAAAATATAAAAGATTAAAGTTAAGTAAAAACTTTACTTTACTTGTCATTTTGTCCAAGCCTTTTCTCTCTCTTAATTTTCGAAATCTAGAGTGAGATAGAGTGAGAAACCAAGCCATGAGCATCATGTAGCAAGCCAAGAACAGATCACAAGGACAGAAATCAAAAATCAAAGTTAGAAAAGGTATAAACCCTAATTCTTGTAAATCTATGATTTGATGTTATATGTTGTTATTTTTTTTGTTAAAGTAGTGTATAAGGATGTTATTGAGTGATCCAAGATGTTATATCAAGGATCCATAACATCTAGGTATTAAAAAATCAAGTTTTAAGGACTCGACCTAGAACCCTAAAGTATGATCCGATGTACCCTAATGTCAAGGGCCATAAATCTGTGTATGTTAATGATTAGGTATGTTAGATGTTATAAATTTGTTCTTTGCCATGAGAAGAGTAGACTGGAAGTGGAATCACATCCATACCATGTCTAGATCTCAAGATATAAGTGGTCAAACATGGTTGACCGACCATAGGAGACTGTTTCTGGAAAACCCAGAATTTCCAGTTTGAGTCTGACAAGTTTTTCAAGGCTTTGGATCTTGCCTCTGACAAGTTATTTATCCATGTTTATGTAATCCAGTTGTAGTATGGTATAAGTAATATACATTCAGGCTCTTAGATTACCCAGAAACAAAATAGGATCAAAGTTGTGAACGGTCAAATATACGTTGACCAACTGCCTGGGTTCCATTTCTGGAAAACCCAGATCCTTGAAGAATAGCTTCTGACATCATTTTGACTGGCCTTGATCTATCGCCTGTTAGGTTGTTAGACTGAACTATGTTTATAATGTTGCTCTACGACATACGTATTTACCATCTAGTATCATAAAAGCACTTATATCATGACCATAGACCAGATTAATCAGTGTTCTAAAATCTACCCTTGTAACCGCTTGAGTTTTTGGGAAAACTAAGGAAATATGAGTATAGTTGTGCTTAACAGAGAATAGAAACCCTAAACCTTGATAAACAAACCCTAATCCTAATTAGGGGTAACACTAAGAGTTTGGGATATTAAATATTATCACAAGTATGTAGATGTAAATTATGTATAAAATTTATCAGGGAAATCAAGTGAGAAATAGCAAACCCTAATTGGTAAACCCTAATTTTAGTTTCTGAGAGTCCGAAACCCTAATTTGGATATTCAAAACCCTAATTTGGGAATTCAAAAGTTAAGTTTAAATGCCTAAGTGTTAAAAGGTATGGGATAAATGGGAAATGTCTAAAATGCCCTTCAAATTATAGTGGAAAAGACCAAATTGCCCTTAGTGAATGCGAAATGACCAAAATACCCTTTTACTTAAAAGTTAAGTAAAAGATTTTCCAAATCTTGTGACTCATCAATCTTGGATATCAACATGTGCTCTAAAACTTATCAAATCTGATATCTTGGACACTTAGCAATATTTGTGGCCATGGATTCAAAAATATAAAAGATTAAAGTTAAGTAAAAACTTTACTTTACTTGTCATTTTGTCCAAGCCTTTTCTCTCTCTTAATTTTTGAAATCTAGAGTGAGATAGAGTGAGAAACCAAGCCATGAACATCATGTAGCAAGCCAAGAACAGATCACAAGGACAGAAATCAAAAATCAAAGTTAGAAAAGGTATAAACCCTAATTCTTGTAAATCTATGATTTGATGTTATATGTTGTTATTTGTTTGTTAAAGTAGTGTATAAGGATGTTATTGAGTGATCCAAGATGTTATATCAAGGATCCATAACATCTAGGTATTAAAAAAATCAAGTTTTAAGGACTGACCTAGAACCCTAAAGTATGATCTGACAGCCTAATGTCAAGGGCCATAAATCTGTGTATGTTAATGATTAGGTATGTTAGATGTTATAAATTTGTTCTTTGCCATGAGAAGAGTAGACTGGAAGTGGAATCACATCCATACCATGTCTAGATCTCAAGATATAAGTGGTCAAACATGGTTGACCGACCATAGGAGACTGTTTCTGGAAAACCCAGAATTTCCAGTTTGAGTCTGACAAGTTTTTCAAGGCTTCGGATCTTGCCTCTGACAAGTTATTTATCCATGTTTATGTAATCCAGTTGTAGTCTGGTATAAGTACTATACATTCATGCTCTTAGATTACCCGGAAAACAAAATAGGATCAAAGTTGTGAACGGTCAAATATACGTTGACCAACTGCATGGGTTCCATTTCTGGAAAACCCAGATCCTTGAAGAATAGCTTTTGACATCATTTTGACTGGCCTTGATCTCTCGCCTGTTAGGTTGTTTGACTGAACTATGTTTATAATGTTGTTCTACGACATACGTACTACCATCTAGTATCATAAAAGCACTTATATCATGACCATAGACCAGATTAATCAGTGTTCTAAGATCGACCCTTGTAACTGCTTGAGTTTCTGGGAAAACTAAGGAAATATGAGTATAGTTGTGCTTAACAGAGAATAGAAACCCTAAACCCTGATAAACAAACCCTAATCCTAATTAGGGGTAACACTAAGAGTTTGGGATATTAAATATTATCACAAGTATGTAGATGTAAATTATGTATAAAATTTATCAGGGAAATCAAGTGAGAAATAGCAAACCCTAATTGGTAAACCCTAATTTTAGTTCGAGAGAGTCCAAACCCTAATTTGGATATTCAAAACCCTAATTTGGGAATTCAAAAAAGTTAAGTTTAAATGCCTAAGTGTTAAAAGGTATGGGATAAATGGGAAATGTCTAAAAAATGCCCTTCAAATTATAGTGGAAAAGACCAAATTGCCCTTAGTGAATGCGAAATGACCAAAATACCCTTTTACTTAAAAGTTAAGTAAAAGATTTTCCAAATCTTGTGACTCATCAATCTTGGATATCAACATGTGCTCTAAAACTTATCAAATCTGATATCTTGGACACTTAGCAATATTTGTGGCCATGGATTCAAAAATATAAAAGATTAAAGTTAAGTAAAAACTTTACTTTACTTGTCATTTTGTCCAAGCCTTTTTCTCTCTTAATTTTCAAATCTAGAGAGTGAGATAGAGTGAGAAACCAAGCCATGAACATCATGTAGCAAGCCAAGAACAGATCACAAGGACAGAAATCAAAAATCAAAGTTAGAAAAGGTATAAACCCTAATTCTTGTAAATCTATGATTTGATGTTATATGTTGTTATTTTTTTGTTAAAGTAGTGTATAAGGATGTTATTGAGTGATCCAAGATGTTATATCAAGGATCCATAACATCTAGTATATAAAAAAAATCAAGTTTTAAGGATCAACCTAGAACCCTAAAGTATGATCGATGTACCCTAATGTCAAGGGCCATAAAATGTGTATGTTAATGAGTAGGTATGTTAGATGTTATAAATTTGTTCTTTGCCATGAGAAGAGTAGACTGGAAGTGGAATCACATTAATACCATGTCTAGATCTCAAGATATAAGTGGTCAAACATGGTTGATCGAACCATAGAGAGAGATCTGCTTCGAAAACCTGTAATTTCCAATTTGAAGTCGACAGTTTTTCAAGGCTTTGGATCTTGCCTCGACAAGTTATTTATCCATGTTTATGTAATCCAGTTGTAGTCTGGTATAAGTACTATACATTCATGCTCTTAGATTACCTAGAAACAAAATAGGATCAAAGTTGTGAACGGTCAAATATACGTTGACCAACTGCATGGGTTCCATTTCTGGAAAACCCAGATCCTTGAAGAATAGCTTCTGACATCATTTTGACTGGCCTTGATCTCTCGCCTGTTAGGTTGTTTGACTGAACTATGTTTATAATGTTGCTCTACGACATATATACTACCATCTAGTATCATAAAAGCACTTATATCATGACCATAGACCAGATTAATCAGTGTTCTAAGATCGACCCTTGTAACTGCTTGAGTTTCTGGGCAAACTAAGGAAATATGAGTATAGTTGTTGTTATTAAGAGAATAGAAAACCTAAAACCTGATAAACAAACCCTAATCCTAATTAGGGGTAACACTAAGAGTTTGGGATATTAAATATTATCACAAGTATGTAGATGTAAATTATGTATAAAATTTATCAGGGAAATCAAGTGAGAAATAGCAAACCCTAATTGGTAAACCCTAATTTTAGTTTTCGAGAGTCCAAAACCCTAATTTAGATATTCAAAACCCTAATTTGGGAATTCAAAAGTTAAGTTTAAATGCCTAAGTGTTAAAAGGTATGGGATAAATGGGAAATGTCTAAAATGCACTTCAAATTATAGTGGAAAAGACCAAATTGCCCTTAGTGAATGCGAAATGACCAAAATACCCTTTTACTTAAAAGTTAA
This sequence comes from Panax ginseng, assembly GCA_020205605.1. Lineage (NCBI taxonomy): Eukaryota > Viridiplantae > Streptophyta > Magnoliopsida > Apiales > Araliaceae > Panax > Panax ginseng. Next base: position 93,779,926 of record CM035140.1, read on the forward strand.
GTAAAAGATTTTCCAAATCTTGTGACTCATCAATCTTGGATATCAACATGTGCTCTAAAACTTATCAAATCTGATATCTTGGACACTTAGCAATATTTGTGGCCATGGATTCAAAAATATAAAAGATTAAAGTTAAGTAAAAACTTTTACTTTACTTGTCATTTTGTCCAAGCCTTTTTTCTCTCTTAATTTTTGAAATCTAGAGTGAGATAGAGTGAGAAACCAAGCCATGAACATCATGCAAGCAAGCCAAGAACAGATCACAAGGATGTAAATCAAAAATCAAAGTTAGAAAAGGTATAAACCCTAATTCTTGTAAATCTATGATTTGATGTTATATGTTGTTATTTGTTTGTTAAAGTAGTGTATAAGGATGTTATTGAGTGATCCAAGATGTTATATCAAGGATCCATAACATCTAGGTATTAAAAAATCAAGTTTTAAGGATCTGACCTAGAACCCTAAAGTATGATCTCGATGACAACCCTAATGTCAAGGGCCATAAATCTGTGTATGTTAATGATTAGGTATGTTAGATGTTATAAATTTGTTCTTTGCCATGAGAAGAGTATAATGGAAGTGGAATCACATCCATACCATGTCTAGATCTCAAGATATAAGTGGTCAAACTTGGTTGACCGACCAGGAGACCTGCTTTCGAAAACCTGTAATTTCGGTTTGAGAGTCGACAAGTTTTTCAAGGCTTCGGATCTTGCCTCTCGACAAGTTATTTATCCATGTTTATGTAATCCAATTTGTAGTCGGTATAAGTACTATACATTCATGCTCTTAGATTACCCGTAGAAACAAAATAGGATCAAAGTTGTGAAGCGGTCAAATATACGTTGACCAACCGCATGGGTTCCATTTTCGAAAACCCAGATCCTTGAAGAATAGCTTCCGACATCATTTTGACCGACCGCCTTGATCTCTCGCCATGTTAGGTTGTTTGATTGAACTATGTTTATAATGTTTTCTCTACATACATACATACTACCATCTAGTATCATCATAAAAGCACTTATATCATGACCATAGACCAGATTAATCGTTGTTCTAAGATCGACCCTTGTAATCGCTTGAGTTTCGGGCAAACTAAGGAAATATGAGTATAGTTGTGCTTTACAGAGAATATAAAACCCTAAACCCTCGATAAACAAACCCTAATCCTAATTAGGGGTAACACTAAGAGTTTGGGATATTAAATATTATCACAAGTATGTAGATGTAAATTATGTATAAAATTTATCAGGAAATCAAGTGAGAAATAGAAAACCCTAATTGGTAAACCCTAATTTTAGTTTCGAGAGTCCAAACCCTAATTTGGATATTCAAAACCCTAATTTGTGAATTCAAAAGTTAAGTTTAAATGCCTAAGTGTTAAAGGCGTGGGATAAATGGGAAATGTCTAAAATGCCCTTCAAATTATAGTGGAAAAGACCAATTTGCCCGTAGTGAATGCGAAATTACCAAATACCCTTTTACTTAAAAGTTAAGTAAAAGATTTTACAAATCTTGTGACTCATCAATCTTGGATATCAACATGTGATCTAAAACTTATCAAATCTGATATCTTGGACACTTAGCAATAGTTGTGGCCATGGATTCAAAAATATAAAAGATTAAAGTTAAGTAAAAACTTTACTTTACTTGTCATTTTGTCCAAGCCTTTTCTCTCTCTTAATTTTTGAAATCTAGAGTGAGATAGAGTGAGAAACCAAGCCATGAACATCATGTAGCAAGCAAAGAACAGATCACAAGGACAGAAATCAAAAATCAAAGTTAGAAAAGGTATAAACCCTAATTCTTGTAAATCTATGATTTGATGTTATATGTTGTTATTTGTTTGTTAAAGTAGTGTATAAGGATGTTATTGAGTGATCCAAGATGTTATATCAAGGATCCATAACATCTAGGTATTAAAAAATCAAGTTTTAAGGATCGACCTAGAACCCTAAAGTATGATCGATGTACCTAATGTTAAGGGCCATAAATCTGTGTATGTTAATGATTAGGTATGTTAGATGTTATAAATTTGTTCTTTGCCATGAGAAGAGTAGACTGGAAGTGGAATCACATCCATACCATGTCTAGATCTCAAGATATAAGTGGTCAAACATGGTTGACCGACCATAGGAGACTGTTTCTGGAAAAACCTGAATTTCCAGTTTGAGTCTGACAAGTTTTTTCAAGGCTTTGGATCTTGCCTCTGACAAGTTATTTATCCATGTTTATGTAATCCAGTTGTAGTCTGGTATAAGTACTATACATTCATGCTCTTAGATTACCCAGAAACAAAATAGGATCAAAGTTGTGAACGGTCAAATATACGTTGACCAACTGCATGGGTTCCATTTCTGGAAAACCCAGATCCTTGAAGAATAGCTTCTGACATCATTTTGACTGGCCTTGATCTCTCTCCTGTTAGGTTGTTTGACTGAACTATGTTTATAATGTTGTTCTACGACATACGTACTACCATCTAGTATCATAAAAGCACTTATATCATGACCATAGACCAGATTAATCAGTGTTCTAAGATCGACCCTTGTAACTGCTTGAGTTTCTGGGAAAACTAAGGAAATATGAGTATAGTTGTGCTTAACAGAGAATAGAAACCCTAAACCTTGATAAACAAACCCTAATCCTAATTAGGGGTAACACTAAGAGTTTGGGATATTAAATATTATCACAAGTATGTAGATGTAAATTATGTATAAAATTTATCAGGGAAATCAAGTGAGAAATAGCAAACCCTAATTGGTAAACCCTAATTTTAGTTTTCGAGAGTCCAAAACCCTAATTTGGATATTCAAAACCCTAATTTGGGAATCAAGAAAAGTTAAGTTTAAATGCCTAAGTGTTAAAAGGTATGGGATAAATGGGAAATGTCTAAAATGCCCTTCAAATTATAGTGGAAAAGACCAAATTGCCCTTAGTGAATGCGAAATGACCAAAATACCCTTTTACTTAAAAGTTAAGTAAAAGATTTTCCAAATCTTGTGACTCATCAATCTTGGATATCAACATGTGCTCTAAAACTTATCAAATCTGAGATCTTGGACACTTAGCAATATTTGTGGCCATGGATTCAAAAATATAAAAGATTAAAGTTAAGTAAAAACTTTACTTTACTTGTCATTTTGTCCAAGCCTTTTCTCTCTCTTAATTTTTGAAATCTAGAGTGAGATAGAGTGAGAAACCAAGCCATGAACATCATGTAGCAAGCCAAGAACAGATCACAAGGACAGAAATCAAAAATCAAAGTTAGAAAAGGTATAAACCCTAATTCTTGTAAATCTATGATTTGATGTTATATGTTGTTATTTTTTGTTAAAGTAGTGTATAAGGATGTTATTGAGTGATCCAAGATGTTATATCAAGGATCCATAACATCTAGGTATTAAAAAAATCAAGTTTTAAGGACTGACCTAGAACCCTAAAGTATGATCTGACAGCCTAATGTCAAGGGCCATAAATCTGTGTATGTTAATGATTAGGTATGTTAGATGTTATAAATTTGTTCTTTGCCATGAGAAGAGTAGATTGGAAGTGGAATCACATCCATACCATGTCTAGATCTCAAGATATAAGTGGTCAAACATGGTCGATCAACCATAGAGACCTTTTCGGAAAACCTGCAATTTCGGTTTGAGTCTGACAAGTTTTTCAAGGCTTCGGATCTTGCCTCTGACAAGTTATTTATCCATGTTTATGTAATCCAGTTGTAGTCTGGTATAAGTACTATACATTCATGCTCTTAGATTACCCGAAAAAACAAAATAGGATCAAAGTTGTGAACGGTCAAATATACGTTGACCAACTGCATGGGTTCCATTTCTGGAAAACCCAGATCCTTGAAGAATAGCTTCTGACATCATTTTGACTGGCCTTGATCTCTCGCCTGTTAGGTTGTTTGACTGAACTATGTTTATAATGTTGTTCTACGACATACGTATTACCATCTAGTATCATAAAAGCACTTATATCATGACCATAGACCAGATTAATCAGTGTTCTAAGATCGACCCTTGTAACTGCTTGAGTTTCTGGGCAAACTAAGGAAATATGAGTATAGTTGTGCTTAACAGAGAATAGAAACCCTAATCCTAATTAGGGGTAACACTAAGAGTTTGGGATATTAAATATTATCACAAGTATGTAGATGTAAATTATGTATAAAATTTATCAGGGAAATCAAGTGAGAAATAGCAAACCCTAATTGGTAAACCCTAATTTTAGTTTTCGAGAGTCCGAAACCCTAATTCGGATATTCAAAACCCTAATTTGGGAATTCAAAAGTTAAGTTTAAATGCCTAAGTGTTAAAAGGTATGGGATAAATGGGAAATGTCTAAAATGCCCTTCAAATTATAGTGGAAAAGACCAAATTGCCTTTTAGTGAATGCGAAATGACCAAAATACCCTTTTACTTAAAAGTTAAGTAAAAGATTTTCCAAATCTTGTGACTCATCAATCTTGGATATCAACATGTGCTCTAAAACTTATCAAATCGATATCTTGGACACTTAGCAATATTTGTGGCCATGGATTCAAAAATATAAAAGATTAAAGTTAAGTAAAAAACTTTACTTTACTTGTCATTTTGTCCAAGCCTTTTTTCTCTCTTAATTTTGAAATCTAGAGTGAGATAGAGTGAGAAACCAAGCCATGAACATCATGTAGCAAGCCAAGAACAGATCACAAGGATGTAAATCAAAAATCAAAGTTAGAAAAGGTATAAACCCTAATTCTTGTAAATCTATGATTTGATGTTATATGTTGTTATTTGTTTTTTGTAAAGTAGTGTATAAGGATGTTATTGAGTGATCCAAGATGTTATATCAAGGATCCATAACATCTAGGTATTAAAAAATCAAGTTTTAAGGGATGACACCTAGAACCCTAAAGTATGATCGACAAAACCCTAATGTAAAGGGCCATAAATATGTGTATGTTAATGATTAGGTATGTTATATTTTATAAATTTGTTCTTTGCCATGAGAAGAGTAGACTGGAAGTCGAATCACATCCATACCATGTCTAGATCTCAAGATATATGTGATCAAATATGGTTGACCCAACCACCAGAGAGATTTTTTGGAAAACCCAGAATTTCCAGTTTGAGTCTGACAAGTTTTTCAAGTCTTTTCCGATCTTGCCTCTGACGAGATATTTATCCATGTTTAGGTAATCCAGTTGTAGTCTAGTATAAGTACTATATAATCATGCTCTTAGATTACCCAGAAACAAAATATGATCAAAGTTGTGAACGGTCAAATATACGTTGACCAACTGCATGGGTTCCATTTCTGGAAAACCCAGATCCTTGAAGAATAATAACCGACATCATTTTGATCGGCCTTGATCTCTCTCTCTCTGTTAGGTTGTTTGGTGAACTATTTTATAATAATGTTTCTCTCGACATATACATACTACCATCTAGTATCATAAAAGCACTTATATCATGACCATAGACCAGATTAATCAGTGTTCTAAGATCGACCCTTGTAACCGCTTGAGTTTCTGGGCAAACTAAGGAAATATAAGTACAGTTGTGCTTAACAAAGAATAGAAACCCTAAACCCTGATAAACAAACCCTAATCCTAATTAGGGGTAACACTAAGAGTTTGGGATATTAAATATTATCGCAAGTATGTAGATATAAATTATGTATAAAATTTATCAAGGAAATCAAGTGAGAAATAACAAACCCTAATTGGTAAACCCTAATTTTAGTTTCCGAGAGTCCGAAACCCTAATTTGGATATTTAAAACCCTAATTTGGGAATTCAAGATTAGTTAAGTTTAAATGCCTAAGTGTTAAAAGGTATGGGATAAATGGGAAATGTCTAAAATGCCCTTTAAATTATAGTGGAAAAGACCAAATTGCCCTTAGTGAATGCGAAATGACCAAAATACCCTTTTACTTAAAAGTAAAGTAAAAGATTTTCCAAATCTTGTGACTCATCAATCTTGGATAATAACATGTGCTCTAAAACTTATCAAATCTGATATCTTGGACACTTCGCAATATTTGTGGCCATGGATTCAAAAATATAAAATATTAAAGTTAAGTAAAAACTTTACTTTACTTGTCATTTTGTCCAAGCCTTTTCTCTCTCTTAATTTTCGAAATCTAGAGTGAGATAGAGTGAGAAACCAAGCCATGAACATCATGTAGCAAGCCAAGAACAGATCACAAGGACAGAAATCAAAAATCAAAGTTAGAAAAGGTATAAACCCTAATTCTTGTAAATCTATGATTTGATGTTATATGTTGTTATTTATTTGTTTGTTAAAGTAGTGTATAAGGATGTTATTGAGTGATACAAGATGTTATATCAAGGATCCATAACATCTAGGTATTAAAAAACTCAAGTTTTAAGGACTGACCTAGAACCCTAAAGTATGATCTGACAGCCTAATGTCGAGTGCCATAAATCTGTGTATGTTAATGATTAGGTATGTTAGATGTTATAAATTTGTTCTTTGCCATGAGAAGAGTAGATTGGAAGTGGAATCACATCCATACCATGTCTAGATCTCAAGATATAAGTGGTCAAACATGGTTGACCGACCATAGGAGACTGTTTCTGGAAAACCCAGAATTTCCAGTTTGAGTCTGACAAGTTTTTCAAGGCTTCGGATCTTGCCTCTGACAAGTTATTTATCCATGTTTATGTAATCCAGTTGTAGTATGGTATAAGTACTATACATTCATGCTCTTAGATTACCCAGAAACAAAATAGGATCAAAGTTGTGAACGGTCAAATATACGTTGACCAACTGCATGGGTTCCATTTCTGGAAAACCCAGATCCTTGAAGAATAGCTTCTGACATCATTTTGACTGGCCTTGATCTCTCGTCTGTTAGGTTGTTTGACTGAACTATGTTTATAATTATAATGTTGCTCTCTACATACATACGTATTTACCATCTAGTATCATAAAAGCACTTATATCATGACCATAGACCAGATTAATCAGTGTTCTAAGATCGACCCTTGTAACTGCTTGAGTTTCTGGGCAAACTAAGGAAATATGAGTATAGTTGTGCTTAACAGAGAATAGAAACCCTAAACCCTGATAAACAAACCCTAATCCTAATTAGGGGTAACACTAAGAGTTTGGGATATTAAATATTATCACAAGTATGTAGATGTAAATTATGTATAAAATTTATCAGGGAAATCAAGTGAGAAATAGCAAACCCTAATTGGTAAACCCTAATTTTAGTTTCGGATATTCAAAACCCTAATTTGGGAATTCAAAAGTTAAGTTTAAATGCCTAAGTGTTAAAAGGTATGGGATAAATGGGAAATGTCTAAAATGCCCTTCAAATTATAGTGGAAAAGACCAAATTGCCCTTAGTGAATGCGAAATGACCAAAATACCCTTTTACTTAAAAGTTAAGTAAAAGATTTTCCAAATCTTGTGACTCATCAATCTTGGATATCAACATGTGCTCTAAAACTTATCAAATCTGAGATCTTGGACACTTAGCAATATTTGTGGCCATGGATTCAAAAATATAAAAGATTAAAGTTAAGTAAAAACTTTACTTTACTTGTCATTTTGTCCAAGCCTTTTCTCTCTCTTAATTTTTGAAATCTAGAGTGAGATAGAGTGAGAAACCAAGCCATGAACATCATGTAGCAAGCCAAGAAAAGATCACAAGGACAGAAATCAAAAATCAAAGTTAGAAAAGGTATAAACCCTAATTCTTGTAAATCTATGATTTGATGTTATATGTTGTTATTTGTTTCTTAAAGTAGTGTATAAGGATGTTATTGAGTGATCCAAGATGTTATATCAAGGATCCATAACATCTAGGTATTAAAAAAATCAAGTTTTAAGGACTGACCTAGAACCCTAAAGTATGATCTGACAGCCTAATGTCAAGGGCCATAAATATGTGTATGTTAATGATTAGGTATGTTAGATGTTATAAATTTGTTCTTTGCCATGAGAAGAGTAGACTTGAAGTGGAATCACATCCATACCATGTCTAGATCTCAAGATATAAGTGGTCAAATATGGTTGACCGACCATAGGAGACTTTTTCGGAAAACCCAGAATTTCTGGTTTGAGTCTGACAAGTTTTTCAAGGCTTCGGATCTTGCCTCTGACAAGTTATTTATCCATGTTTATGTAATCCAGTTGTAGTCTGGTATAAGTACTATACATTCATGCTCTTAGATTACCCAGAAACAAAATAGGATCAAAGTTGTGAACGGTCAAATATACGTTGACCAACTGCATGGGTTCCATTTCGGAAAACCCGGATCCTTGAAGAATAGCTAACCGACATCATTTTGATCGGCCTTGATCTCTCTTTGTTAGGTTGTTTGACTGAACTAGTTTATAATGTTGCCTTCTACGACATACGTTTACCATCTAGTATCATAAAAGCACTTATATCATGACCATAGACCAGATTAATCAGTTTTCTAAGATCGACCCTTGTAACTGCTTGAGTTTTTGGGCAAACTAAGGAAATATGAGTATAGTTGTGCTTAACAGAGAATAAAACCCTAAACCCTGATAAACAAACCCTAATCCTAATTAGGGGTAACACTAAGAGTTTGGGATATTAAATATTATCACAAGTATGTAGATGTAAATTATGTATAAAATTTATCAGGGAAATCAAGTGAGAAATAGCAAACCCTAATTGGTAAACCCTAATTTTAGTTTCGGATATTCAAAACCCTAATTTGGGAATTCAAAAGTTAAGTTTAAATGCCTAAGTGTTAAAAGGTATGGGATAAATGGGAAATGTCTAAAATGCCCTTCAAATTATAGTGGAAAAGACCAAATTGCCCTTAGTGAATGCGAAATGACCAAAAAATACCCTTTTACTTAAAAGTTAAGTAAAAAAAGATTTTCCAAATCTTGTGACTCATCAATCTTGGATATCAACATGTGCTCTAAAACTTATCAAATCGATATCTTGGACACTTAGCAAATATTTGTGGCCATGGATTCAAAAAATATAAAAGATTAAAGTTAAGTAAAAACTTTACTTTACTTGTCATTTTGTCCAAGCCTTTTATCTCTCTTAATTTTTGAAATCTAGAGTGAGATAGAGTGAAAACCAAGCCATGAACATCATGTAGCAAGCCAAGAACAGATCACAAGGACAGAAATCAAAAATCAAAGTTAGAAAAGGTATAAACCCTAATTCTTGTAAATCTATGATTTGATGTTATATGTTGTTATTTTTTTGTTAAAGTAGTGTATAAGGATGTTATTGAGTGATCCAAGATGTTATATCAAGGATCCATAACATCTAGGTATTAAAAAAATCAAGTTTTAAGGACTGACCTAGAACCCTAAAGTATGATCTGACAGCCTAATGTCAAGGGCCATAAATCTGTGTATGTTAATGATTAGGTATGTTAGATGTTATAAATTTGTTCTTTGCCATGAGAAGAGTAGACTGGAAGTGGAATCACATCCATACCATGTCTAGATCTCAAGATATAAGTGGTCAAACATGGTTGACCGACCATAGAGACTTTTTCGGAAAACCCAGAATTTCCAGTTTGAGTCTGACAAGTTTTTCAAGGCTTCGGATCTTGCCTCTGACAAGTTATTTATCCATGTTTATGTAATCCAGTTGTAGTCTGGTATAAGTACTATACATTCATGCTCTTAGATTACCTAGAAACAAAATAGGATCAAAGTTGTGAACGGTCAAATATACGTTGACCAACTGCATGGGTTCCATTTCTGGAAAACCCAGATCCTTGAAGAATAGCTTCTGACATCATTTTGACTGGCCTTGATCTCTCGTCTGTTAGGTTGTTTGACTGAACTATGTTTATAATGTTGCTCTACGACATACGTACTACCATCTAGTATCATAAAAGCACTTATATCATGACCATAGACCAGATTAATCAGTGTTCTAAGATCGAACCCTTATAGCTGCTTTGAGTTTACGGGCAAACTAAGGAAATATGAGTATAGTTGTGCTTAACAGAGAATAGAAACCCTAAAAACCGACGATAAACAAACCCTAATCCTAATTAGGGGTAACACTAAGAGTTTGGGATATTAAATATTATCACAAGTATGTAGATGTAAATTATGTATAAAATTTATCAGGGAAATCAAGTGAGAAATAGCAAACCCTAATTGGTAAACCCTAATTTTAGTTTTCGAGAGTCCAAAACCCTAATTCGGATATTCAAAACCCTAATTTGGGAATTCAAAAGTTAAGTTTAAATGCCTAAGTGTTAAAAGGTATGGGATAAATGGGAAATGTCTAAAATGCCCTTCAAATTATAGTGGAAAAGACCAAATTGCCCTTAGTGAATGCGAAATGACCAAAATACCCTTTTACTTAAAAGTTAAGTAAAAGATTTTCCAAATCTTGTGACTCATCAATCTTGGATATCAACATGTGCTCTAAAACTTATCAAATCTGATATCTTGGACACTTAGCAATATTTGTGGCCATGGATTCAAAAATATAAAAGATTAAAGTTAAGTAAAAACTTTACTTTACTTGTCATTTTGTCCAAGCCTTTTCTCTCTTAATTTTTGAAATCTAGAGTGAGATAGAGTGAGAAACCAAGCCATGAACATCATGTAGCAAGCCAAGAAACAGATCACAAGGATGTAAAATCAAAAATCAAAGTTAGAAAAGGTATAAACCCTAATTCTTGTAAATCTATGATTTGATGTTATATGTTGTTATTTGTTTGTTAAAGTAGTGTATAAGGATGTTATTGAGTGATCCAAGATGTTATATCAAGGATCCATAACATCTAGGTATTAAAAAAATCAAGTTTTAAGGACTGACCTAGAACCCTAAAGTATGATCTGACAGCCTAATGTCAAGGGCCATAAATCTGTGTATGTTAATGATTAGGTATGTTAGATGTTATAAATTTGTTCTTTGCCATGAGAAGAGTAGATTGGAAGTGGAATCACATCCATACCATATCTAGATCTCAGGATATAAGTGGTCAAACTTGGTTGATGAACCATAGAGAGACCATTTACGGAAAACCCAGAATTTCGTTTGAGTCTGACAAGTTTTTCAAGGCTTTGGATCTTGCCTCTGACAAGTTATTTATCCATGTTTATGTAATCCAGTTGTAGTCTGGTATAAGTACTATACATTCATGCTCTTAGATTACCTAGAAACAAAATAGGATCAAAGTTGTGAACGGTCAAATATACGTTGACCAACTGCATGGGTTCCATTTCTGGAAAACCCAGATCCTTGAAGAATAGCTTCTGACATCATTTTGACTGGCCTTGATCTCTCGCCTGTTAGGTTGTTTGACTGAACTATGTTTATAATGTTGCTCTACGACATACGTATTACCATCTAGTATCATAAAAGCACTTATATCATGACCATAGACCAGATTAATCAGTGTTCTAAGATCGACCCTTGTAACTGCTTGAGTTTCTGGGCAAACTAAGGAAATATGAGTATAGTTGTGCTTAACAGAGAATAGAAACCCTAAACCCTGATAAACAAACCCTAATCCTAATTAGGGGTAACACTAAGAGTTTGGGATATTAAATATTATCACAAGTATGTAGATGTAAATTATGTATAAAATTTATCAGGGAAATCAAGTGAGAAATAGCAAACCCTAATTGGTAAACCCTAATTTTAGTTTCCGAGAGTCCAAAACCCTAATTTGGATATTCAAAACCCTAATTTGGGAATTCAAAATTAGTTAAGTTTAAATGCCTAAGTGTTAAAAGGTATGGGATAAATGGGAAATGTCTAAAATGCCCTTCAAATTATAGTGGAAAAGACCAAATTGCCCTTAGTGAATGAAATGACAAAAAATACCCTTTTACTTAAAAGTTAAGTAAAAGATTTTCCAAATTGTGACTGACTCATCAATCTTGGATATCAACATGTGCTCTAAAACTTATCAAATCGATATCTTGGACACTTAGCAATATTTGTGGCCATGGATTCAAAAAAATATAAAAGATTAAAGTTAAGTAAAAACTTTACTTTACTTGTCATTTTGTCCAAGCTTTTTCTCTCTCTTAATTTTCGAAATCGAGTGAGATAGAGTGAGAAACCAAGCCATGAACATCATGTAGCAAGCCAAGAACAGATCACAAGGACAGAAATCAAAAATCAAAGTTAGAAAAGGTATAAACCCTAATTCTTGTAAATCTATGATTTGATGTTATATGTTGTTATTTGTTTGTTAAAGTAGTGTATAAGGATGTTATTGAGTGATCCAAGATGTTATATCAAGGATCCATAACATCTAGGTATTAAAAAATCAAGTTTTAAGGACTGACCTAGAACCCTAAAGTATGATCTGACAGCCTAATGTCAAGGGCCATAAATATGTGTATGTTAATGATTAGGTATGTTAGATGTTATAAATTTGTTCTTTGCCATGAGAAGAGTAGATTGGAAGTGGAATCACATCCATACCATATCTAGATCTCAGGATATAAGTGGTCAAACTTGGTTGACCGACCATAGGAGACTGTTTCTGGAAAACCCAAAATTTTCGGTTTGAGTCTGACAAGTTTTTCAAGGCTTCGGATCTTGCCTCTGACAAGTTATTTATCCATGTTTATGTAATCCAGTTGTAGTCTGGTATAAGTACTATACATTCATGCTCTTAGATTACCCAGAAACAAAATAGGATCAAAGTTGTGAACGGTCAAATATACGTTGACCAACTGCATGGGTTCCATTTTTGGAAAACCCAGATCCTTGAAGAATAGCTTCTGACATCATTTTGACTGGCCTTGATCTCTCGCCTGTTAGGTTGTTTGACTGAACTATGTTTATAATGTTGTTCTACGACATACGTACTACCATCTAGTATCATAAAAGCACTTATATCATGACCATAGACCAGATTAATCAGTGTTCTAAGATCGACCCTTGTAACTGCTTGAGTTTCTGGGCAAACTAAGGAAATATGAGTATAGTTGTGCTTAAAAGAGAATAGAAACCCTAAACCCTAATAAACAAACCCTAATCCTAATTAGGGGTAACACTAAGAGTTTGGGATATTAAATATTATCACAAGTATGTAGATGTAAATTATGTATAAAATTTATATCGGAAATCAAGTGAGAAATAGCAAACCCTAATTGGTAAACCCTAATTTTAGTTTTTAGAGAGAGTCCAAACCCTAATTTGGATATTCAAAACCCTAATTTGGGAATCAAAAAGTTAAGTTTAAATGCCTAAGTGTTAAAAGGTATGGGATAAATGGGAAATGTCTAAAATGCCCTTCAAATTATAGTGGAAAAGACCAAATTGCCCTTAGTGAAATGAAATGACCAAAAAATACCCTTTTACTTAAAAGTTAAGTAAAAGATTTTCCAAATCTTGTGACTCATCAATCTTGGATATCAACATGTGCTCTAAAACTTATCAAATCGATATCTTGGACACTTAGCAATATATTTGTGGCCATGGATTCAAAAATATAAAAGATTAAAGTTAAGTAAAAACTTTACTTTACTTGTCATTTTGTCCAAGCCTTTTCTCTCTCTTAATTTTCGAAATCTAGAGTGAGATAGAGTGAGAAACCAAGCCATGATCATCATGTAGCAAGCCAAGAACAGATCACAAGGACAGAAATCAAAAATCAAAGTTAGAAAAGGTATAAACCCTAATTCTTGTAAATCTATGATTTGATGTTATATGTTGTTATTTTTTTGTTAAAGTAGTGTATAAGGATGTTATTGAGTGATCCAAGATGTTATATCAAGGATCCATAACATCTAGGTATTAAAAAATTAAGTTTTAAGGTGACCTAGAACCCTAAAGTATGATGATCGATGACCTAATGTCAAGGGCCATAAATATGTGTATGTTAATGAGTAGGTATGTTAGATGTTATAAATTTGCTCTTGCCATGAGAAGAGTAGACTGGAAGTGGAATCACATCCATACCATGTCTAGATCTCAAGATATAAGTGGTCAAATATGGTTGATTGAAACCATAGAGAGCATTTACGGAAAACCCGAATTTTCGGTTTGAGTCGACAAGTTTTTCAAAGCTTCGGATCTTGCCTCGACAAGTTATTTATCCATGTTTATGTAATCCGATTTGTGATGCGGTATAAGTACTATACATTCATGCTCTTAGATTACCCGAAACAAAATAGGATCAAAGTTGTGAGCGATCAAATATCGTTGACCATTTGCTGCATGGGTTCCATTTACGGAAAACCCGGATCCTTGAAGAATAACCGACATCATTTTGGTGGCCTTGATCTCTCTCTTTGTTAGGTTGTTTGGTGAACTATGTTTATAATGTTGCTCTACGACATACATACGTACTACCATCTAGTATCATAAAAGCACTTATATCATGACCATAGACCGATTAATCGGTTGTTCTAAGATCGACCCTTGTAAATTTGCTTGAGTTTACGGGCAAACTAAGGAAATATGAGTATAGTTGTGCTTTAATGAGAGAATAGAAACCCTAAACCATGATAAACAAACCCTAATCCTAATTGGGGGTAACACTAAGAGTTTGGGATATTAAATATTATCACAAGTATGTAGATTTAAATTATGTATAAAATTTATCAGGGAAATCAAGTGAGAAATAGATAACCATAATTGGTAAACCCTAATTTTAGTTTCAGATATTCAAAACCCTAATTTGGATATTCAAAACCCTAATTTGGGAATTCAAAAGTTAAGTTTAAATGCCTAAGTGTTAAAAGGTATGGGATAAATGGGAAATGTCTAAAATGCCCTTCAAATTATAGTGGAAAAGACCAAATTGCCCTTAGTGAATGCGAAATGACCAAAATACCCTTTTACTTAAAAGTTAAGTAAAAGATTTTCCAAATCTTGTGACTCATCAATCTTGGATATCAACATGTGCTCTAAAACTTATCAAATCGATATCTTGGACACTTAGCAATATTTGTGGCCATGGATTCAAAAATATAAAAGATTAAAGTTAAGTAAAAACTTTACTTTACTTGTCATCATTTGTCCAAGCCTTTTTCTCTCTCTTAATTTTTGAAATCTAGAGTGAGATAGAGTGAGAAAACCAAGCCATGAACATCATGTAGCAAGCCAAGAACGAGATCACAAGGATGAAATCAAAAATCAAAGTTAGAAAAGGTATAAACCCTAATTCTTGTAAATCTATGATTTGATGTTATATGTTGTTATTTTTTTGTTAAAGTAGTGTATAAGGATGTTATTGAGTGATCCAAGATGTTATATCAAGGATCCATAACATCTAGGTATTAAAAAATCAAGTTTTAAGGGTGACCTAGAACCTAAAGTATGATCGATGACCCTAATGTCAAGGGCCATAAATATGTGTATGTTAATGATTAGGTATGTTAGATGTTATAAATTTGTTCTTTGCCATGAGAAGAGTAGATTGGAAAGTGGAATCACATCCATACCATGTCTAGATCTCAAGATATAAGTGGTCAAACATGGTTGATTGAAGCCATAGGAGACCCATTTACGAAAACCCGAATTTCCGGTTTGAGTCGACAAGTTTTTCAAGGCTTGGATCTTGCCTCGACAAGTTATTTATCCATGTTTATGTAATCCGGTTGTAGTGCGGTATAAGTACTATACATTCATGCTCTTAGATTACCCGAGAAACAAAATAGGATCAAAGTTGTGAGCGGTCAAATATCGTTGACCAGCTGCATGGGTTCCATTTACGGAAACCCGGATCCTTGAAAGAATACCGACATCATTTTGGTGGCCTTGATCTCTCGCTTTGTTAGGTTGTTTGGTGAACTATGTTTATAATGTTGCTTCTACGACATCGTACTACCATCTAGTATCATAAAAGCACTTATATCATGACCATAGACCAGATTAATCGGTGTTCTAAGATCGACCCTTATAAGCGCTTGAGTTTACGGGCAAACTAAGGAAATATGAGTATATAGTTGTGCTTAATGAGAGAATAGAAACCCTAAACCACGATAAACAAACCCTAATCCTAATTAGGGGTAACACTAAAGTTTGGGATATTAAATATTATCACAAGTATGTAGATGTAAATTATGTATAAAATTTATCGGGAAATCAAGTGAGAAATAGCAAACCCTAATTGGTAAACCCTAATTTTTTTCCGAGAGTCCAAAACCCTAATTTGGATATTCAAAACCCTAATTTGGGAATTCAAAAGTTAAGTTTAAATGCCTAAGTGTTAAAAAGGTATGGGATAAATGGGAAATGTCTAAAATGCCCTTCAAATTATAGTGGAAAAGACCAAATTGCCCTTAGTGAATGAAATGACCAAAATACCCTTTTACTTAAAAGTTAAGTAAAAGATTTTCCAAATCTTGTGACTCATCAATCTTGGATATCAACATGTGCTCTAAAACTTATCAAATCGATATCTTGGACACTTAGCTTAGCAATATTTGTGTGGCCATGGATTCAAAAATATAAAAGATTAAAGTTAAGTAAAAACTTTACTTTACTTGTCATTTTGTCCAAGCTTTTTTCTCTCTTAATTTTTGAAATCTAGAGTGAGATAGAGTGAGAAACCAAGCCATGAACATCATGTAGCAAGCCAAGAACAGATCACAAGGACAGAAATCAAAAATCAAAGTTAGAAAAGGTATAAACCCTAATTCTTGTAAATCTATGATTTGATGTTATATGTTGTTATTTTTTTTGTTAAAGTAGTGTATAAGGATGTTATTGAGTGATCCAAGATGTTATATCAAGGATCCATAACATCTAGGTATTAAAAAAATCAAGTTTTAAGGACTGACCTAGAACCCTAAAGTATGATCTGACAGCCTAATGTCAAGGGCCATAAATATGTGTATGTTAATGAGTAGGTATGTTAGATGTTATAAATTTGTTCTTTGCCATGAGAAGAGTAGACTGGAAGTGGAATCACATCCATACCATGTCTAGATCTCAAGATATAAGTGGTCAAATATGGTTGACCAAACCATAGGAGGCCCTTTACGGAAAACCCGAAATTTCGGTTTGAGAGTCGACAAGTTTTTCAAGGCTTGGATCTTGCCTCGACAAGTTATTTATCCATGTTTATGTAATCCAGTTGTAGTCTGGTATAAGTACTATACATTCATGCTCTTAGATTACCTAGAAACAAAATAGGATCAAAAGTTGTGAGCGGTCAAATATCGTTGACCAATTGCTGCATGGGTTCCATTTACGGAAAACCCGGATCCTTGAAGAATAACCGACATCATTTTGACTGGCCTTGATCTCTCGCCTGTTAGGTTGTTTGACTGAACTATGTTTATATTGTTGCTCTACGATATACGTACTACCATATAGTATCATAAAAGCACTTATATCATGACCATAGACCAGATTAATCAGTGTTCTAAGATCGACCCTTGTAACTGCTTGAGTTTCTGGGAAAACTAAGGAAATATGAGTATAGTTGTGCTTAACAGAGAATAGAAACCTTAAACCCTGATAAACAAACCCTAATCCTAATTGGGGGTAACACTAAGAGTTTGGGATATTAAATATTATCACAAGTATGTAGATTTAAATTATGTATAAAATTTATCAGGGAAATCAAGTGAGAAATAGATAACCATAATTGGTAAACCCTAATTTTAGTTTCAGATATTCAAAACCCTAATTTGGGAATTCAAAAGTTAAGTTTAAATGCCTAAGTGTTAAAAGGTATGGGATAAATGGGAAATGTCTAAAATGCCCTTCAAATTATAGTGGAAAAGACCAAATTGCCCTTAGTGAATGCGAAATGACCAAAATACCCTTTTACTTAAAAGTTAAGTAAAAGATTTTCCAAATCTTGTGACTCATCAATCTTGGATATCAACATGTGCTCTAAAACTTATCAAATCTGATATCTTGGACACTTAGCAATATTTGTGGCCATGGATTCAAAAATATAAAAGATTAAAGTTAAGTAAAAACTTTACTTTACTTGTCATTTTGTCCAAGCCTTTTCTCTCTCTTAATTTTCGAAATCTAGAGTGAGATAGAGTGAGAAACCAAGCCATGAACATCATGTAGCAAGCAAGAACAGATCACAAGGACAGAAATCAAAAATCAAAGTTAGAAAAGGTATAAACCCTAATTCTTGTAAATCTATGATTTGATGTTATATGTTGTTATTTGTTTGTTAAAGTAGTGTATAAGGATGTTATTGAGTGATCCAAGATGTTATATCAAGGATCCATAACATCTAGGTATTAAAAAAATCAAGTTTTAAGGAGTGACCTAGAACCCTAAAGTATGATGATCGATGACCCTAATGTCAAGGGCCATAAATCTGTGTATGTTAATGATTAGGTATGTTAGATGTTATAAATTTGTTCTTTGCCATGAGAAGAGTAGATTGGAAGTGGAATCACATCCATACCATGTCTAGATCTCAAGATATAAGTGGTCAAACATGGTTGATTGACCATAGGAGCCCCATTTACGGAAAACCCGAATTTTCGGTTTGAGTCGACAAGTTTTTCAAGGCTTTGGATCTTGCCTCGACAAGTTATTTATCCATGTTTATGTAATCCGGTTGTGATGCGGTATAAGTACTATACATTCATGCTCTTAGATTACCCGAGAAACAAAATAGGATCAAAGTTGTGAGCGGTCAAATATCGTTGACCAATTGCATGGGTTCATTTACGGAAAACCCGGATCCTTGAAGAATAACCGACATCATTTTGGTGGCCTTGATCTCTACTTTGTTAGGTTGTTTGGTGAACTATGTTTATAATGTTGTTTCTCTACGACATCGTCTTACTACCATCTAGTATCATAAAAGCACTTATATCATGACCATAGACCAGATTAATCAGTGTTCTAAGATCGACCCGTGTAGCTGCTTGAGTTTCTGGGCAAACTAAGGAAATATGAGTATAGTTGTGCTTAATAGAGAATAGAAACCCTAAACCCTGATAAACAAACCCTAATCCTAATTAGGGGTAACACTAAGAGTTTGGGATATTAAATATTATCACAAGTATGTAGATGTAAATTATGTATAAAATTTATCAGGGAAATCAAGTGAGAAATAGCAAACCCTAATTGGTAAACCCTAATTTTAGTTTCGAGAGTCAAAACCCTAATTAGGATATTCAAAACCCTAATTTTGGGAATTCAAAAAAGTTAAGTTTAAATGCCTAAGTGTTAAAAGGTATGGGATAAATGGGAAATGTCTAAAATGCCCTTCAAATTATTATAGTGGAAAGACCAAATTGCCCTTAGTGAATGCTTGAAATGACCAAAATACCCTTTTACTTAAAAGTTAAGTAAAAGATTTTCCAAATCTTGTGACTCATCAATCTTGGATATCAACATGTGCTCTAAAACTTATCAAAAATCGATATCTTGGACACTTAGCAATATTTGTGGCCATGGATTCAAAAATATAAAAGATTAAAGTTAAGTAAAAACTTTACTTTACTTGTCATTTTGTCCAAGCCTTTTTTCTCTCTTAATTTTTGAAATCTAGAGTGAGATAGAGTGAGAAACCAAGCCATGAACATCATGTAGCAAGCCAAGAGAGCAGATCACGAGGGAAATCAAAAATCAAAGTTAGAAAAGGTATAAACCCTAATTCTTGTAAATCTATGATTTGATGTTATATGTTGTTATTTGTTTGTTAAAGTAGTGTATAAGGATGTTATTGAGTGATCCAAGATGTTATATCAAGGATCCATAACATCTAGGTATTAAAAAATCAAGTTTAAGGGTGACCTAGAACCCTAAAGTATGATGATCGATGACCTAATGTCAAGGGCCATAAATCTGTGTATATTAATGATTAGGTATGTTAGATGTTATAAATTTGTTCTTTGCCATGAGAAAGAGTAGATTTGGAAGTGGAATCACATCCATACCATGTCTAGATCTCAAGATATAAGTGGTCAAACATGGTTGATTGAGCCACCATGGAGAGCCCATTTACGGAAAACCCGAATTTCGGTTTGAGTCGACAAGTTTTTCAAGGCTTGGATCTTGCCCTCGACAAGTTATTTATCCATGTTTATGTAATCCGATTTGTGATGCGGTATAAGTACTATACATTCATGCTCTTAGATTACCCGAAACAAAATAGGATCAAAGTTGTGAGCGGTCAAATATCGTTGACCAATTGCATGGGTTCCATTTACGGAAAACCCGGATCCTTGAAGAATAACCGACATCATTTTTGGTGGCCTTGATCTCTACTTTGTTAGGTTGTTTGACTGAACTATGTTTATAATGTTGTTCTACGACATACGTACTACCATCTAGTATCATAAAAGCACTTATATCATGACCATAGACCAGATTAATCAGTGTTCTAAGATCGACCCTTGTAACTGCTTGAGTTTCTGGGCAAACTAAGGAAATATGAGTATAGTTGTGCTTAACAGAGAATAGAAACCCTAAACCCTGATAAACAAACCCTAATCCTAATTAGGGGTAACACTAAGAGTTTGGGATATTAAATATTATCACAAGTATGTAGATGTAAATTATGTATAAAATTTATCAGGGAAATCAAGTGAGAAATAGCAAACCCTAATTGGTAAACCCTAATTTTAGTTTAGAGAGTAAAACCCTAATTAGGATATTCAAAACCCTAATTTGGGAATCAAAAAAGTTAAGTTTAAATGCCTAAGTGTTAAAAGGTATGGGATAAATGGGAAATGTCTAAAATGCCCTTCAAATTATAGTGGAAAAAGACCAAATTGCCCTTAGTGAATGCTGAAATGACCAAAATACCCTTTTACTTAAAAGTTAAGTAAAAGATTTTCCAAATCTTGTGACTCATCAATCTTGGATATCAACATGTGCTCTAAAACTTATCAAATCGATATCTTGGACACTTAGCAATATTTGTGGCCATGGATTCAAAAATATAAAAGATTAAAGTTAAGTAAAAACTTTACTTTCTTTGTTTTTGTCAAGCCTTTTCTCTCTCTTAATTTTTGAAATCTAGAGTGAGATAGAGTGAGAAACCAAGCCATGAACATCATGTAGCAAGCCAAGAAGCAGATCACAAGGGAAGAAATCAAAAATCAAAGTTAGAAAAGGTATAAACCCTAATTCTTGTAAATCTATGATTTGATGTTATATGTTGTTATTTGTTTGTTAAAGTAGTGTATAAGGATGTTATTGAGTGATCCAAGATGTTATATCAAGGATCCATAACATCTAGGTATTAAAAAATCAAGTTTTTAGGGGGTGACTAGAACCCTAAAGTATGATCGTGGCCTAATGTCAAGGCCATAAATATATGTATGTTAATGATTAGGTATGTTAGATGTTATAAATTTGTTCTTTGCCATGAGAGAAGAGTAGATTGGAAGTGGAATCACATCCATACCATGTCTAGATCTCAAGATATAAGTGGTCAAACATGGTTGACCAAACCATAGGAGACCCATTTACGGAAAACCCGAATTTCGGTTTGAGTCGACAAGTTTTTCAAGGCTTGGATCTTGCCTCGACAAGTTATTTATCCATGTTTATGTAATCCGGTTGTAGTATGGTATAAGTACTATACATTCATGCTCTTAGATTACCCGAAACAAAATAGGATCAAAGTTGTGAGCGGTCAAATATCGTTGACCAATTGCATGGGTTCCATTTACGGAAAACCCGGATCCTCCTTGAAGAATAACCGACATCATTTTGGTGGCCTTGATCTCTACTTTGTTAGGTTGTTTGAGTGAACTATGTTTATAATGTTGCTCTACGACATACGTACTACCATCTAGTATCATAAAAGCACTTATATCATGACCATAGACCAGATTAATCAGTGTTCTAAGATCGACCCTTGTAACTGCTTGAGTTTCTGGGAAAACTAAGGAAATATGAGTATAGTTGTGCTTAACAGAGAATAGAAACCCTAAACCATGATAAACAAACCCTAACCTAATTAGGGGTAACACTAAGAGTTTGGGATATTAAATATTATCACAAGTATGTAGATGTAAATTATGTATAAAATTTATCAGGGAAATCAAGTGAGAAATAGCAAACCCTAATTGGTAAACCCTAATTTTAGTTTCGGATATTCAAAACCCTAATTTGGGAATTCAAAAGTTAAGTTTAAATGCCTAAGTGTTAAAAGGTATGGGATAAATGGGAAATGTCTAAAATGCCCTTCAAATTATAGTGGAAAAGACCAAATTGCCCTTAGTGAATGCGAAATGACCAAAATACCCTTTTACTTAAAAGTTAAGTAAAAGATTTTCCAAATCTTGTGACTCATCAATCTTGGATATCAACATGTGCTCTAAAACTTATCAAATCTGATATCTTGGACACTTAGCAATATTTGTGGCCATGGATTCAAAAATATAAAAGATTAAAGTTAAGTAAAAACTTTACTTTACTTGTCATTTTGTCCAAGCCTTTTCTCTCTCTTAATTTTTGAAATCTAGAGTGAGATAGAGTGAGAAACCAAGCCATGAACATCATGTAGCAAGCCGAGAACAGATCTGAGGATGAAATCAAAAATCAAAGTTAGAAAAGGTATAAACCCTAATTCTTGTAAATCTATGATTTGATGTTATATGTTGTTATTTTTTGTTAAAGTAGTGTATAAGGATGTTATTGAGTGATCCAAGATGTTATATCAAGGATCCATAACATCTAGGTATTAAAAAATCAAGTTTTAAGGATGACCTAGAACCCTAAAGTATGATCGATGATGACCTAATGTCAAAGGGCCATAAATATGTGTATGTTAATGATTAGGTATGTTAGATGTTATAAATTTGTTCTTTGCCATGAGAAGAGTAGGTGGAAGTGGAATCACATCCATACCATGTCTAGATCTCAAGATATAAGTGGTCAAAAACATGGTTGTGAGCCATAGAGAGAGGCATTTACGGAAAACCCGAATTTCAGTTTTTGAGTCGACAAGTTTTTCAAGGCTTGGATCTTGCCTCGACAAGTTATTTATCCATGTTTATGTAATCCGATTTAGATGGTATAAGTACTATACATTCATGCTCTTAGATTACCCGAAACAAAATAGGATCAAAGTTGTGAGCGGTCAAAATATCGTTGACCAATTGCATGGGTTCCATTTACGGAAAACCCGGATCCTTGAAGAATAACCGACATCATTTTGGTAGCCTTGATCTCTACTTTGTTAGGTTGTTTTGGTGAACTATGTTTATAATGTTGCTCTACGACATACGTACTACCATCTAGTATCATAAAAGCACTTATATCATGACCATAGACCAGATTAATCGGTGTTCTAAGATCGACCCTTGTAGCTGCTTGAGTTTCTGGGCAAACTAAGGAAATATGAGTATAGTTGTGCTTAGAGAGAATAGAAACCCTAAACCATGATAAACAAACCCTAATCCTAATTAGGGGTAACACTAAGAGTTTGGGATATTAAATATTATCACAAGTATGTAGATGTAAATTATGTATAAAATTTATCAAGGAAATCAAGTGAGAAATAGCAAACCCTAATTGGTAAACCCTAATTTTAGTTTTAGAGTTAAAACCCTAATTGGGATATTCAAAACCCTAATTTGGGAATTCAAAAAAAGTTAAGTTTAAATGCCTAAGTGTTAAAAGGTATGGGATAAATGGGAAATGTCTAAAATGCCCTTCAAATTATAGTGGAAAAGACCAAATTGCCCTTAGTGAATGCGAAATGACCAAAATACCCTTTTACTTAAAAGTTAAGTAAAAGATTTTCCAAATCTTGTGACTCATCAATCTTGGATATCAACATGTGCTCTAAAACTTATCAAATCGATATCTTGGACACTTAGCAATATTTGTGGCCATGGATTCAAAAATATAAAAGATTAAAGTTAAGTAAAAACTTTACTTTACTTGTCATTTTGTCAAGCCTTTTCTCTCTCTTAATTTTGAAATCTAGAGTGAGATAGAGTGAGAAACCAAGCCATGAACATCATGTAGCAAGCCAAGAAGCGAGATCATGAGGATGAAATCAAAAATCAAAGTTAGAAAAGGTATAAACCCTAATTCTTGTAAATCTATGATTTGATGTTATATGTTGTTATTTGTTTGTTAAAGTAGTGTATAAGGATGTTATTGAGTGATCCAAGATGTTATATCAAGGATCCATAACATCTAGGTATTAAAAAAATCAAGTTTTAAGGACTGACCTAGAACCCTAAAGTATGATCTGACAGCCTAATGTCGAGTGCCATAAATCTGTGTATGTTAATGATTAGGTATGTTAGATGTTATAAATTTGTTCTTTGCCATGAGAAGAGTAGATTGGAAGTGGAATCACATCCATACCATGTCTAGATCTCAAGATATAAGTGGTCAAACATGGTTGGCCAGAGCCATAGGAGGCCATTTACGGAAAACCCCGAATTTCGGTTTGAGTCGACAAGTTTTTCAAGGCTTGGATCTTGCCTCGACAAGTTATTTATCCATGTTTATGTAATCCGGTTGTAATGCGGTATAAGTACTATACATTCATGCTCTTAGATTACCGAAACAAAATAGGATCAAAGTTGTGAGCGGTCAAAATATCGTTGACCAATTGCATGGGTTCCATTTACGGAAAACCCGGATCCTTGAAGAATAACCGACATCATTTTGGTGGCCTTGATCTCTACTTTGTTAGGTTGTTTTGGTGAACTATATTTATAATGTTGCTCTACGACATCGTACTACCATCTAGTATCATAAAAGCACTTATATCATGACCATAGACCAGATTAATCGGTGTTCTAAGATCGACCCTTATAGCTGCGCTTGAGTTTACGGGCAAACTAAGGAAATATGAGTATAGTTGTGCTTAATGAGAGAGAATAGAAACCCTAAACCACGATAAACAAACCCTAATCCTAATTAGGGGTAACACTAAGAGTTTGGGATATTAAATATTATCACAAGTATGTAGATGTAAATTATGTATAAAATTTATAAGGAAATCAAGTGAGAAATAGCAAACCCTAATTGGTAAACCCTAATTTTAGTTTTTAGAGAGTCCAAAACCCTAATTTGGATATTCAAAACCCTAATTTGGGAATTCAAAAAGTTAAGTTTAAATGCCTAAGTGTTAAAAGGTATGGGATAAATGGGAAATGTCTAAAATGTCATTCAAATTATAGTGGAAAAGACCAATTTGCCCTTAGTGAATGCGAAATTACCAAAATACCCTTTTACTTAAAAGTTAAGTAAAAGATTTTCCAAATCTTGTGACTCATCAATCTTGGATATCAACATGTGCTCTAAAACTTATCAAATCTGATATCTTGGACACTTAGCAATAGTTGTGGTGGCCATGGATTAAAAAATATAAAAGATTAAAGTTAAGTAAAAACTTTACTTTACTTGTCATTTTGTCTAAACCTTTTCTCTCTCTTAATATTTGAAATCTAGAGTGAGATAGAGTGAGAAACCAAGCCATGAACATCATGTAGCAAGCGAGAGCAGATCTGAGGATATGAAATCAAAAATCAAAGTTAGAAAAGGTATACACCCTAATTCTTGTAAATTTATGATTTAATGTTATATGTTGTTATTTGTTTGTTAAAGTAGTGTATAAGGATGTTATTGAGTGATCCAAGATGTTATATCAAGGATCCATAACATCTAGGTATTTAAAAAATCAAGTTTTAAGGGTGACCTAGAACCCTAAAGTATGATCGTGACCCTAATGTCAAGGGCCATAAAATATGTGTATGTTAATGATTAGGTATGTTAGATGTTATAAATTTGTTCTTTTGCCATGAGAAGAGTAAATTTGGAAGTGGAATCACATCCATACCATGTCTAGATCTCAAGATATAAGTGGTCAAACATGGTTTATTGACCATACCAGGAGGCATTTACGGAAAACCCGAATTTCGGTTTGAGTCGACAAGTTTTTCAAGGCTTGGGATCTTGCCTCGACAAGTTATTTATCCATGTTTATGTAATCCGGTTGTGATATGGTATAAGTACTATACATTCATGCTCTTAGATTACCTAGAAACAAAATAGGATCAAAGTTGTGAGCGGTCGAATATCGTTGACCAATTGCATGGGTTCCATTTACGGAAAACCCGGATCCTTGAAGAATAACCGACATCATTTTGCTGGCCTTGATCTCTCGTCTGTTAGGTTGTTTGAGTGAACTATGTTTATAATGTTGTTCTACGACATACGTACTACCATCTAGTATAATAAAAGGACTTATATCATGACCATAGACCAGATTAATCAGTGTTCTAAGATCGACCCGTGTAGCTGCTTGAGTTTCTGGGCAAACTAAGGAAATATGAGTATAGTTGTTATGAGAGAATAGAAAACCTAAACCCTGATAAACAAACCCTAATCCTAATTAGGGGTAACACTAAGAGTTTGGGATATTAAATATTATCACAAGTATGTAGATGTAAATTATGTATAAAATTTATCAGGGAAATCAAGTGAGAAATAGCAAAACCCTAATTGGTAAACCCTAATTTTAGTTTCTGAGAGTCCGAAACCCTAATTCGGATATTCAAAACCCTAATTTGGGAATTCAAAACTAGTTAAGTTTAAATGCCTAAGTGTTAAAGGGTATGGGATAAATGGGAAATGTCTAAAATGCCCTTCAAATTATAGTGGAAAAGACCAAATTGCCCTTAGTGAATGCGAAATGACCAAAATACCCTTTTACTTAAAAGTTAAGTAAAAGATTTTCCAAATCTTGTGACTCATCAATCTTGGATATCAACATGTGCTCTAAAACTTATCAAATCTGATATCTTGGACACTTAGCAATATTTGTGGCCATGGATTCAAAAATATAAAAGATTAAAGTTAAGTAAAAACTTTACTTTACTTGTCATTTTGTCAAGCCTTTTTCTCTCTTAATTTTGAAATCTAGAGTGAGATAGAGTGAGAAACCAAACCATGAACATCATCATGTAGCAAGCCAAGCAGATCTGAGGACGAAATCAAAAATCAAAGTTAGAAAAGGTATAAACCCTAATTCTTGTAAATCTATGATTTGATGTTATATGTTGTTATTTGTTTGTTAAAGTAGTGTATAAGGATGTTATTGAGTGATCCAAGATGTTATATCAAGGATCCATAACATCTAGGTATTAAAAAATCAAGTTTTAAGGTGACCTAGAACCTAAAAGTATGATCGACGACCCTAATGTCAAGGGCCATAAATATGTGTATGTTAATGATTAGGTATGTTAGATGTTATAAATTTGTTCTTTGCCATGAGAAGAGAAGAGTAGATGGAAGTGGAATCACATCCATACCATATCTAGATCTCAAGATATAAGTGGTCAAACATGGTTGGTTGAGCCAAACCATAGGAGGCCATTTTACGGAAAACCCGAAATTTCGGTTTGAGTCGACAAGTTTTTCAAGGCCGGATCTTGCCTCGACAAGTTATTTATCCATGTTTATGTAATCCGATTTGTGATGCGGTATAAGTACTATACATTCATGCTCTTAGATTACCTAGAAACAAAATAGGATCAAAGTTGTGAGCAGTCGAATATCGTTGACCAATTGCATGGGTTCCATTTACGGAAAACCCGGATCCTTGAAGAAGAATAACCGACATCATTTTTGGTTGGCCTTGATCTCTACTTTATTAGGTTGTTTGACTGAACTATGTTTATAATGTTGCTCTACGACATACGTACTACCATCTAGTATCATAAAAGCACTTATATCATGACCATAGACCAGATTAATCAGTGTACTAAGAATGACCCGTGTAGTTGCTTGAGTTTCTGGGCAAACTAAGGAAATATGAGTATAGTTGTGCTTAATAGAGAATAGAAACCCTAAACCCTGATAAACAAACCCTAATCCTAATTAGGGGTAACACTAAGAGTTTGGGATATTAAATATTATCACAAGTATGTAGATGTAAATTATGTATAAAATTTATCGGAAATCAGTGAGAAATAGCAAACCCTAATTGGTAAACCCTAATTTTAGTTTAGAAATTCAAAACCCTAATTAGGATATTCAAAACCCTAATTTGGAAATTCAAAAGTTAAGTTTAAATGCCTAAGTGTTAAAAGGTATAGGATAAATGGGAAATGTCTAAAATGCCCTTCAAATTATAGTGGAAAAGACCAAATTGCCCTTAGTGAATGCGAAATGACCAAAATACCCTTTTACTTAAAAGTTAAGTAAAAGATTTTCCAAATCTTGTGACTCATCAATCTTGGATATCAACATGTGCTCTAAAACTTATCAAATCTGATATCTTGGACAGTTAGCAATATTTGTGGCCATGGATTCAAAAATATAAAAGATTAAAGTTAAGTAAAAACTTTACTTTACTTGTCATTTTGTCCAAGCCTTTTCTCTCTCTTATTTTTTGAAATCTAGAGTGAGATAGAGTGAGAAACCAAGCCATGAACATCATGTAGCAAGCAAGAAACAAAGATCACAGGGCGAAATCAAAAATCAAAGTTAGAAAAGGTATAAACCCTAATTCTTGTAAATCTATGATTTGATGTTATATGTTGTTATTTGTTTGTTAAAGTAGTGTATAAGGATGTTATTGAGTGATCCAAGATGTTATATCAAGGATCCATAACATCTAGGTATTAAAAAATCAAGTTTTAAGGGTGACCTAGAACCTAAAGTATGATCTGTGACCTAATGTCAAGGGCCATAAATATGTGTATGTTAATGATTAGGTATGTTAGATGTTATAAATTTGTTCTTTGCCATGAGAAGAGTATCTTTGGAAGTGGAATCACATCCATACCATGTCTAGATCTCAAGATATAAGTGGTCAAACATGGTTGGCCAAACCATAGGAGAGGCATTTACGGAAAACCCGAATTTCCGGTTTGAGTCGACAAGTTTTTCAAGGCCGGATCTTGCCTCGACAAGTTATTTATCCATGTTTATGTAATCCGATTTGTAGTGCGGTATAAGTACTATACATTCATGCTCTTAGATTACCCGAGAAACAAAATAGGATCAAAGTTGTGAGCGGTCAAATATCGTTGACCAATTGCATGGGTTCCATTTACGGAAAACCCGGATCCTTGAAGAATAACCGACATCATTTTGGTGGCCTTGATCTCTCGCTTTGTTAGGTTGTTTGGTGAACTATGTTTATAATGTTGCTCTCGACGACATCGTACTACCATCTAGTATCATAAAAGCACTTATATCATGACCATAGACCAGATTAATCGGTGTTCTAAGATCGACCCTTATAGCGCTTGAGTTTACGGGCAAACTAAGGAAATATGAGTATAGTTGTGCTTATGAGAGAATAGAAACCCTAAACCACGATAAACAAACCCTAATCCTAATTAGGGGTAACACTAAGAGTTTGGGATATTAAATATTATCACAAGTATGTAGATGTAAATTATGTATAAAATTTATCAGGGAAATCAAGTGAGAAATAGCAAACCTTTAATTGGTAAACCCTAATTTTAGTTTAGGAGAGTCAAAACCCTAATTTGGATATTCAAAACCCTAATTTGGGAATTCAAAAGTTAAGTTTAAATGCCTAAGTGTTAAAAGGTATGGGATAAATGGGAAATGTCTAAAACGCCCTTCAATTATAGTGGAAAAGACCAAATTGCCCTTAGTGAATGCGAAATGACCAAAATACCCTTTTACTTAAAAGTAAAGTAAAAGATTTTCCAAATCTTGTGACTCAACAATCTTGGATAATAACATGTGCTCTAAAACTTATCAAATTTGATATCTTGGACACTTCGCAATATTTGTGGCCATGGATTCAAAAATATAAAATATTAAAGTTAAGTAAAAACTTTACTTTACTTGTCATTTTGTCCAAGCCTTTTATCTCTCTTAATTTTTGAAATCTAGAGTGAGATAGAGTGAGAAACCAAGCCATGAACATCATGTAGCAAGCCAAGAACAGATCACAAGGACAGAAATCAAAAATCAAAGTTAGAAAAGGTATAAACCCTAATTCTTGTAAATCTATGATTTGATGTTATATGTTGTTATTTGTTTGTTAAAGTAGTGTATAAGGATGTTATTGAGTGATCCAAGATGTTATATCAAGGATCCATAACATCTAGGTATTAAAAAATCAAGTTTTAAAGGACTGACCTAGAACCCTAAAGTATGATCTGACAGCCTAATGTCGAGTGCCATAAATCTGTGTATGTTAATGATTAGGTATGTTAGATGTTATAAATTTGTTCTTTGCCATGAGAAGAGTAGATTGGAAGTGGAATCACATCCATACCATGTCTAGATCTCAAGATATAAGTGGTCAAACATGGTTGACCGACCATAGGAGCCCATTTACGGAAAACCCGAATTTCGGTTTGAGTCGACAAGTTTTTCAAGGCTTGGATCTTGCCTCGACAAGTTATTTATCCATGTTTATGTAATCGGTTGTGATGCGGTATAAGTACTATACATTCATGCTCTTAGATTACCTAGAAAAACAAAATAGGATCAAAGTTGTGAAGCAGTCAAATATATCGTTGACCAATTGCATGGGTTCCATTTACGGAAAACCCGGATCCTTGAAGAATAACCCGACATCATTTTGGCGCCTTGATCTACTTTGTTAGGTTGTTTGACTGAACTATGTTTATAATGTTTCTCTACGACATACGTACTACCATCTAGTATCATAAAAGCACTTATATCATGACCATAGACCAGATTAATCGGTGTTCTAAGATCGACCCTTGTAGCTGGTTGAGTTTCTATGAAAACTAAGGAAATAAGAGTATAGTTGTGCTTAATAGGGAATAGAATCCCTAAACCTTGATAAACAAACCCTAATTCTAATTAGGGGTAACACTAAGAGTTTGGGATATTAAATATTATCACAAGTATGTAGATGTAAATTATGTATAA